>JAQFVV010000074.1:2610845-3350175 GCA_028023455.1 Epiperipatus broadwayi | reverse complement strand
CTATGAGTCATTCATAACATCAGAAATCATAAACTTTGGATAGAGCATACATTATAGAGCATACATTGAATTACATATTATTGTCTACATGATATAAGAATTTATTAATATTTTGAGAAAACATTAAGATGCTTTTTGTCTTTGGTAGTATATGATTGGTAAGGTACAATAAAATCCCATTTACCTTTTCCATCATTGTGGCTTTGTGTAGTTGATTCTAGTATAAAATACAAATTAATTATTAAACTTGTGAACAGATTTATTCAATAATGATATGATTAAATATATTTACTTAACATTTTTAAATTTTCATTCGTCAATACAATAAGAGTCTCAATGATATATTAAATTATAAAAGAACCCAATTATTCATGTTTATTAATTGCAAAGCTTTACCTGGACTAGCAAGCTTTACCTGGACTAGCATCTGTCTTAGAAATCATATAGATGATTTAAAATTTCATAATTTTATGTGGTTCCACAAATTACGCAATCTTGTACATGGTCGGCCATAGGGTCGCATACCATAAAAATCGCAAATTGAGGTTTAAGGGTGATAAAATTGCACTTATAATTTGTTTAATATGTTTTATAATAATACTATGATAGGTCTTCGCGGTATACCCTGGCTGCGATCAAATAAATTATAAAAGTTAGGTTAATTCATTAATTTTGTCTGTAGTAAGTTGCCCCAGATGTTGATTGTGGTCTTTTGTGCATAAAATAAATAGTATGATATGCTTTTGGATAGAGCTCTTAATAGCTGATAATGTGCAATGAGAGTTGATCAGTGACCAAGGTTACAATTCCTAGTGCACTTACGTGATGTAGTTGAGACCACGCACTTTACGGTTACCATTTATAGTGCCGCAACAAGTACGGCATGATGATGGGTAGTTGGAGGGGTGATGGAAGGTTGGTTACCACCTTTGTGGGCCGTCAGGGTGGACGGCTCCGGGGATTTTGGTTACAATATATATATATATATATATATATATAACAAGCAGAGTCAAATTAAACAATTTGTAACCTATAAACTAAAATCACCTGTGAGTGATTTGAAATGCTATATATATGTAAACCAAAAAACTGCTTGTATCCCTAAAACCATCACCTGCATGTGAACCAAAACTTCAAATATTAATAAATTGTAATCCCTAAAATCTTCACCTGCAAGTGAGACAATCCCTATAATCCTATTGTAACTTTATTAATTATATTCTTTATTAATTTTATCATTTATATTTTGAATTTCATTAAATTTATTTAAATTTTAACTTTTGCTTAGTGACTCAATTTTGCTTATTTTTAATTAGTTAACTATTAGTATTTACTTATTATGAATAAGAATCCATATTTAGTTATTATGGTCATGCTCAATGTCCAATTTCCAATCTCATGTTTTAATGATGTCCTACTGCCAGCACATGAGTTAAAAAATACTGGTGTTGCCTCATATATTTCATCTGCAAGTAGTAAATCTTTGAGGACTGGTAAAGCAACTGAGGTGAGATTGGATTTGTGGTGTCAACAATCTACCAAAATACTGGATTTTGTTGTGTGAATGTACAGATATGACTGTTACAGTAGATTTTTTTCCCACAAATAATCCCCCAATGTTGAGCTTTGATACTTATTTATACCACCCTGAATAGATAATGTGTTGTGGAAACAGTATAAATATATATAAATTTTCCTCAGGTATGGATACCCAAACCTGAGACTTCACTATTTCCACCACTCTGAAATGATAATATGTGTGGCAGTAATAATATTATATGTAAGAATTTCCCTGGGTATGAA
This sequence comes from Epiperipatus broadwayi, assembly GCA_028023455.1. Lineage (NCBI taxonomy): Eukaryota > Metazoa > Onychophora > Udeonychophora > Euonychophora > Peripatidae > Epiperipatus > Epiperipatus broadwayi. The sequence continues at coordinate 3,348,372 of JAQFVV010000074.1, read as the reverse complement.
CCCTAAATTAATAATTCCATATATATATATATATATATTAATGAATAAGATGTCAATTATTTGTCATGACCCTGAATTGTTTGTTTTATATAGTGGTCATATTTTCATGTTGAAACTATATGAAGGTAAAAAAGGCTTTGCATTGTGAAAGATATAGCAGAATATATAAAAATATCAATATAAATGTGGCATGTTGAAACAGATATATATCTCAACTACTGACAGATGGCGCCTGAGGTAACCTCTTATAAATATGTTATCAGAGGGAGAAAGTTTCTTAATTAAAATTTATAAATTATAATGGATATGTGTATATCTCAACTACTGACAGATGGCGCCTGAGGTAACCTCTTATAAATATGTTATCAGAGGGAGAAAGTTTCTTAATTAAAATTTATAAATTATAATTGATATGTGATTCAAAATTAAAATGGGCAAAAGTGAAATAAAAAAGAAAAAATCAGAAAGGGAAAAATCAGGCAAAACAAATATACGAGTATTTGGTGTACAAAATTTGTAAAATCATGGAAAATAATAATAATAATAAATAATAATAATAATAATACCAATCCCACAGCAAATCTCTGCTGAGGTAAGAAGCAATCTTTAACCTCTCCAATGTAAGTATTTATATTTTTCTTTTGTTTCAACTTGTTATTCGAAAATCAAACATAATACAGAACAAATCAAATCATATAATAGATTAATAGAGTATATTTTTAAAAAATATCGGTGTGTATTCATATCTTTTTTTTAAAAAAATCTGTCAGAATAATAAATCGTGGCTACTGCCCAGTCAAGCATGAGCGAGTTAAGCACCAATACGAAATTAACAACATCGTTAGTTTCAACATCGCCTATTTCATATGCAAAAATACTTAAAAGCAACAGCAATATTACAGCACCAACCCAAATACCGCGTTTTCGAAGAACAAATACAAGTGATATAAAAAAATCTAGATCTACATACTCAAGAGGAAAGTCAACCCCTAGCCACAATCTGGACAAAAGAAATGCTTGAAAATGTGATGGACCATTTCAATGATATGGTGCCTCGTATGTTGTTTGAAATTTTTTGCAGGTTTTTTCACCAACATTGCTAGTACTCGCAGTAACAGATAATCAATGCTCATTATGTCATTTCCCAAAACTTTATTATATGAAGCAATTATGCAAAATGCACTATGGGAAACAATCTCTTGTATCACAGACCATCCAAATTCACGATATATAACCATTGATTTTTATACTCAGCAGCAAAAAGAACGTTTTCAATCCACTATTTTAGCACTCGATAATTACGCACTCGTAATTATAGATGAAAACTGAAAAAATATTATTACTGGAGTGCTAAAAAATACTTATCTTAAATACTTACAATATACAAGATTTTTAAAAAATGATAAACCCGTTTGGAAAAGTAATTGCCCTACAGCCAATTTATATAAAGACACACCTATACCGATATGTAGTAATCGTTTTGAATTTAAAATAAAACTCCATAAAAATGTAGATGCTGCCACAATCCCAACACAAATTACAGATCAAGAAGCAACACTCTCTCTTCACAAGCAACACTCTCTCTTCACATAAGAAGTTTAAAGCCACATTGTTTGGCTGTGGACAGAGAGGCCACCTAGAAACTCAGTACAATAACACAAAAGGCAATCACTGTGAACAAACCAAAATCTTCTCCCCAGAACAACCCACTGATGATGAAAATAAAATTTCTAATAACACTACATCCATTGACAACCCAATAATAGAAACTGAAAAAAAACAGGTTCAAACACCCACAAACAAAAATGATAACAGAGCAGAATTGCCAATTTTAAAGACTAACCAAAAAAATAATAACACAAAAACTAACATAGACACCCAAGATTCAAATGAAAATAACTATCAAGAAACCACAACACAAAATGCAGTAATTACATCACAGGATCAGCCACTCAATAAAACAAAAGATGTACCAAGTAAATATCAACAAACAGAAAATAAACACACACAGCTATATAATGAAAATATAAATCAAGATGATATAAGTACACCAATAATAAAACAACCACAATAATAAACCAAACTGCATCAAATATAATGGATACAATAGAACCCCCTCTTCCACCCATTCAAAAGAATACACCAGAAGGAAAAAGAAAGCCAGGTAGATCACCTAAAAACCCATGAATCCAAAAGGGCAAAAAAAAAAACAGGCCAAAAGCACAACTCATCAGACATATACAATGTAGAAAATGATGAAATAGAAATGGATTTAAGCCAAAAACAAATGGACAACTGTTTAGTTTCATCACAAATTACCTGTATAGAGTCTGAACCAAGATTAAATGAAAGAAAAACTGATAATAAACCCTACCAAGTCTTAAATATGTATCAGCATCCATCTACTGCAATATAAACAAAAATTTAGAATTAAAAATTAAAAAAAAAATCAATACCCTGTTATAAAGTTATTCTGAAACATGAAGATACAAATTGGATCACTCAACATTAGATGCTTAAATGCCATCAAAAAACTTTTTGAACTCAAAAAATGGTTACATACAACACAACCACACATACTAGGGCTATTGGAAACAAAAATATACAGCGGCTCTCAAATTGATCCTTCAAAATATTTAGTCAGCCAAGGGTTTTATGCATGCTCAAGGCAATCATCATCACCATCAGGTGGCACAGGTATAATTATATCCCACAAAAGGGTGCTCTCAAATTGATCCTTCAAAATATTTAGTCAGCCAAGCGTTTTGTGCATGCTCAAGGCAATCATCATCACCATCAGGTGGCACAGGTATAATTATATCCCACAACTGCCCTTTTGATTTTTTTAAAAGTATATATATTGACTCTAATCTTATCATAATAATACTCCATCATAAAAATATCACACTTAACCTAGTATTTGTCTATATACCACCAGGCCCTGTCATTATCACCAAAATAATAGCAACAATAAATTCAATGATTACAGCAACACCAAATCCCATAATACTCCTGGGAGATTTCAACATGATACCAAACTTTTGTCACCAAATGGATCCATCAAATAACAATACCACTTACGAGTGCTGAAGGTTTTCTTCCATCAAACTCAATATCTTTTAATAACAATAGATATAAATCACTTATTGATTTGTGTTTTTACTCACCAATGTTACATTATTATTTTAATCTTGAACTCTGGCCATCTATAATCTCAGATCATGCTGCCCAGTTCATCACCCTTGACCTAACAAAAATACAGAATACAACAATAGCCCTTCAAAAAACTATGTGAATACTTCTTCCAGCACAAACAACTGAATTCCTATATTCAGAAACATATATAATGCTCCAAAAACTTCAAAACATGTCACTCGATCCAATAACTCAATCCAGTACAAAAGTATATAGCATTCACCAATATACTTTCTTTCAACATCAATCATATTACTTGCAATTCAACCCCCCCCCCAGATTATTAGCTTTGGCAGATGAACTACATAAAAGAATAACCATTTCCAGACTAACTACAGATAATCAAACACAAATTTAAATGTACAACAATACATGCAACACAGTAAAGCAATATGTAGCAACAATACATGCAACACAGTAAAGCAATATGTAGCAATAAAAAAAATATATACCTTACACAACAACACACTTGGACCAGAGCATACATATGGTGGGCACTGGAATACCCATCCACAGTCAGAGTGCCTATGGCACTTGAAATAGATGGCTCTATAACAGCTGTACATAACATGATAAACCCAATATATCAACACTTTAAAAACAAACTGCAAAAACAAAGAGTGTACATACCAAATGAAGACATATTTGGAGACCCTGAAACAGACACACCAATAAAAACAACAGATGTATTTCAACTTGCAACAATAATAAACACATGTCACCCAGGACTACAAGGAATTCCTAGATTTGTGTTCAAACATCTTAGTCACTTCACAGCCAAATACCTCTGTGATCTAGCCAATTACATATCCCAAAAAATTTGCAACATACAAAGTCTATACCCAATTGCAATGGTTTCATTTAACAAAAAACCAACAGCAATATCATCTTTATCTAATCTATGACCAATTTCAATGGGACCTTTAGGAATAAAAATTCTTGAAAGAGTAATAAAGGAGAAAATAGAACAACACATACTCCCTGTGTTATCGTCAGCACAATATGCCAAAAAAGGATCATCAATTGGCCAGGGTGCCTTAATGTACAAAACAATAATCGGAGTAGTAAAAACAAGAAAGAAATATACACCAATTATAGTTCAACTAGACATCGAGGCAGCATTTGACTCAGTGCCTATAGCCAAATTATTAGATATGCTGAAAAAAACAACAATAACTCCATCCCTACTATATATAATAGCCAATCTGCTACTCAGCTTTGAAATTCACATAACATTGAATGGGAAAAATTCACCAGCCTTCAGACTGAGTCAATCCATCCCACAAGGATCCCCCTCAGTGCCTTGCTATTTACAATATATATAAATCCTCTATTAATAGAGAGATACAGAAAAAAATAAAAGGCATTCAAATCCCAAACACTGCTTTAAATATATCATGCATAGCCTATATGGATGAAGTAACCATTTTCCTACCCTCTAAAAAGAACTTCTCCATATTAGAAGAGATAATCAAGAATTATACCTCAAATTTTAATTTAAAAATTAACACAAATAAAACTGCTGCATGGTCAATAAAGATGTTTAATGGTAAACCATCTGCTTTCCTTGGTTTCCCATTCTACATTGGAACCAATGGAATGAGGCAAAAAATTCAAAATAAATTAAAAAAAGATGCTAAAAAAATTACAGCCTCACTTGAAAAGTCATACCTGTCAATATATGCAAAGGTAGCACTATTTCATCAACTTATAATTACAAAAATTACCTATTACACACCTATAATCAAATTTGCAAAAACATTCATATCTAAAATCTCATCAATCTGTAACAAACTAATATGGAAAAGAAAGACAGTGGCAATCTCTTTAAAAAATCTGAGCAGACCACCACATAGCAATGGACTTGGACTCCATACAATCAATGTTTTTTACACACAGAAATCAGTAAATCTAATAACAGCAACCATAAAAAGATTTCCAGACCTGGAGTGTGTAATCAGTATAATACCCACAGTCAGACCACCGCCTTCATATGGATATCTATCCACACTGATTGAAGAACTCAAGCCAATATACAACAAAATATCACTCAATAATGACAACAAGTATACATACTGGGACATTCATAATATACTATACGCAAACCAGACACCTAATCTACATCCATCAGTTCTTGGGATAGACAACAGGCAACTACTGCAACAATTTAGAAAATCGTCATTAGAACCAAAATTATTTGATTTTTTACTAAAGGTTAATCTTAATGCTCTACCCACAACACATTTTCTTAGATTTTGTAGATTCTATACAAATATAGACCCCATGTGTGGGCTATGTCATAGAGAGGAAGAGACACAAGATCATTTTTTTCATTCCTGCAGTGCCCTAGAAACAATACATCGCACAATGTTTATCACATACAGAAAGGCTATCATTTCAATTGATGAAATAATAAATAAATTTAAAAAAGGCAACATCCCTGCTATTCATGCAGCAACATATAGCCTTTATGCCTACTGATGTACCAGATGCACTTTTGCACTTGCTAATAATCCCCAATGTCACCCAGCAACATTTTCAATAAAACTAGAACTGTTCAGAAAAAGAGACAGCATCCTAGCTCAACCAGATGTTTGCAGCCACATGATCACACTTGAAACAAAGATCCAGTCTATAAAATATAAAAGTCCAATATGATAGATGATGACATTTTCAACATCATTTTTTCCAACTTCAAAGAGATGCAAGCATAAACTGAACTAAATTGAGGACCAAATTTAAAAACAAGAAAGAAAATATGCAGAAATAATAAAGACTTATATACTGAAAGTTGTAATTTGTTTTGCATTTGTAACAAATCAATATAGTACTAGATGTGACTCTGTAACTTTTTAGATTCAATAAAGTTTTGCTTTGAAACATAATAATAATAATAATAATAATAATAATAATAATAATAATAATAATAATAATAACAACAACAACAACAACAACAACAACAACAATAATAATAATAATAATAATAATAATAATAATAATAATAATAATAATAATAATAATAATAATAATAATAATAATAATAATAATAATAATAATAATAATAATAATAATAATAATAATAATAATAATAATAATAATAATAATAATAATAATAATAATAATAATAATAATAATAATAATAATAATAATAATAAAAGAAAAGAAAACAAGGTATACTAATGAAATGAGAAGATGGGTGAGTTAAAATTTAATTTTATATTTTATTGTTGAATGTCAGGTTAGGCATGCTGAGCAAAGATAGAAAATAGAGCATTAATGATTTAATATCAATTATAATATAGGGCATTTTGAGCTAAGGTAGAAGTACAGTAGCAATGTGAAAAAAAATGTAGACTGCTATCATGTGAAAGAAAATTGGGACAGCCAATCTAAAATTTGAACAGAAGCCAATAATGGAAAGTGATAATATAGAAGAGATGCCAATAATGGAACATGATACTATAGAAGAGATTGTGAAAGAAATAAGGGAAGTTAAAGAGGATAGGATAGAAAAGCAACTTAAAATAAAAGGAAAAATGCTGAGATCAAAAAGGGGATAAGGGAGGATAGTAGCAGTAGTACAGAAGAGGAATTAGAGATTAGTAAAAATGAGACTATAAGGGCAGAACTCAAAGAAACCATGGCATTTGTGAGGGAACAGCATAAAGATGGAGAAAGTGAAGAAGTGAAACAAATATTAGCCAGTATAATGATGCAACTGAATGAATACAAAAGAGAAAGAATAGAAAAAAAAGAAAAAGACAAAAGAGAAAGAGAAGAAAAGAAGAGAAGAGACTGAGAAGAAAAGAAAACACTCAAAAGAGGAAGGGAAGAGAAGGAAAGAAGGGATAGGAAGAAAGGGAAGAAAAGGAGAGAAGGGACTGGGAAGAAAAGAAAAAGGACAAATAAAAGGAAGAGGACAAAAAAGAAATACTAGAAAATATGAGACAGATGTTTGAAATTAAAAATGAGAAAATAAACTATAAGTTGGCAAATGTTGAAAGAAAAATGGAAAGGCTAACTCTAGAATTTAGGGGCAATTATACTAAAGTTCAAGAGAAATAGATAAAAAGGTTGGCTTTGCAGTAACAGAAACACACAGTAAAAGGGGATATAATCCATGTAAGTGACAAAATAGACAGGCAATGGGTGCAAATTAAACAAGCCATAGTCCAGATACAGGAAAGGTTACAGAAAAGGGAAAGTCAGCAAGAAAGTAAAAGGAAAGTCAGCAAGAAAGTAAAAAAAAAAGAAATAGATCAGATTGAATAAATGCTGTCAAGAGATCCATGATGAAATGTATTAACTAAAAAAAACATTAAAGTTATGGAAAGTAAAGCTAATGAAAGAAAGGAAGATATTTTAGAAAAACTACAGAGTTTGCAAAAGAGAGTGAGTCAGTAGAAAACAAAAGGAGTAGAAAATTAAGGAACTTAGAAGAAGGAGTAGAAAGCAAGACAGTTTTAATCACCAATGGGAAAAGTAAAAGCCAAAAGAAAAGAAATTGAAACTACGATAAAAGAAGTGGTCAGAGAACATCCATTAACTATTAAGTGGGAGTTAAATAGCTTTTCCGTTGAAAACTGATTGGTCACCGTACAGTGTAAGAGTGAGGGTCCAGAATCTGCTGAGTCTATCAAAGAGAGTAACCCCGATAATGATAATACAACTGAAAGGGAGAGGGTGTCCCACAGGGTTTAGCAATCAGCCAGCGAATCTATTTGGCTAAATTTATTCAGGTTAAGATGTTCAAGGGTGAAATAAAAGAGAGCTTGAGAGTGCATATACAGAGCTTAAAGGAATTCTTTCAGTTCCAGCAGATAACTGCTAAGGACCCAGTGATTCTAGCTGCACACTATCTTTATGGGTATGCATTATCATGGTGGGAATGTTATCAGAAAAAACCCAAGACCTTTGAAGAATAAGTTTTGTCATTCAAAATGTTTTTTAGTGAGGATACCATATCGTCTTAAAGGAACATTATAGGTTAGTGACAAAAGAAGCCCACACCCAATTCTTCGTGTGTCAGGTAGCTCACCTGAGGTCTCTGTGTGCTTTTCCTTTTACAGAAACTCAGATCATCTGGATCATACAACAGAATGGTGGGGTGTCAGATAAGAACAGTGGAAGAGTTGGCTGAATTTTTGGCCACAGTGGATTATATGCCAATGCACAAGGAACCACCTGAGAAGAAAAGAAAATTAGAGCATCAGTGCCAAGCCATCACAGTAGGAGATAGTAGACATTGCAAGGGGGTCTAGGCAACAGCAAGTAAAAATGTTCAGAATAGATCAGTAACAAAAATGAAGCCATTAAACTACTGAGGGTGCTGATGAGCAAGTCCCCAAGTCAGACACCTGTAATAAATACAAGGGATAGGATAATAGGACAGATAATGAATATGATCAGGGAGGTGGTTGAGGAGATGGAAATGCAAGTTACAGCTGGATTCTACCTTTGGTGACTATAGTCATAAATGAATACCAGGTACTAGCCTTAGTAGATACTGGTAGCCAGCTTTCTTTTGTAGCCAGGGACTGGGTAAATAAAATAGAAGTAAAGCACCATATCTGGCAGAGATGTGCCTCTGAAACCATTGCAAATGTACTGGCTAACAGGAGGAAGACCACCACAGAAAATTTTTAGGTGTGATGTGGGTTAACTGGGGATCGGTGAAATTGGGCCATGCATTCCTGGTTATGAATGAGTTGCTGTAAGACATAGTGTTGGCAGAAGGCTTCCTAATGCAATATAATAGTAATATTAATTTTGAAGCAGAGGTTGCCTCTGAAGCCATTGCAAATGTACTGGCTGACAGGAGGAAGACTGTTACAGAAAATTTTCAGGTGTGATGTGAGGTTAACTGGGTATCGGTGAAATTGGGCCATGCATTCTCGGTTATGAAAGGTTTGCTGTGCTGGTGGCAGACTTCCTAAACCAATATAATGGTATCATTAATTTTGAAGCTGGAGAGGTCACCCTAGGCAGGGAAAATAAAGCTATGCAGGTAAAACAATACCAAGTGGCATTAGTGCTATATATCTAAAAGCAGGAAAGGAGGATGAGTCTATAGAGGAAAAAGTAAAACAGGCAGATTGTGAAGGGTCTTCTGAAAGGGTATACTGATGAAACATGAAAAAAATAATCATAAAAGAGTACTGTCATCATATTAGGCTAAAAGAGTAGAATAATTTTCAGTCAAAACATATCCCATACCTTTCCAATATCAGTCAGAGGTGGATAGTCAGATACAGCAGATGTCTGAAGGAGGTATTCTTAAAAAAGCACCTTCATCCTATAATAATATGCTAGTGGTAGTTAAGAAAAGGGACAGGTCCATGAGAATTTGCCTAGATGTTAGGAAGTTAAATCAAATGACCATACCTGAAGGAGACATCCCACCTGACATTAAAGAGATCTTTTAGCAATTAGTGAGCAGAAATGTATTCTCTACCTTAGACCTGACATCCAGCTTCTCGAAGATGTTTTTGGACTAGAGAGATCAGAAATATAGGCTTTCAGCTATCAAGGGCATACACACATATTCCAGTGAGTACTATTCGGCCTCATCAACAGTGCTGCAGCCCTAATGAGATGCCTAGATCAGATGTTACCTGATCACTATAAACAAAATATGATATGCTACATGGACAATGTAGTGATCATGTCTAAGTCATTCCAAGAGCATATGAAAAACCTGAAGGAATTTTTTTGGGGGAATGCATACAAAAAATATCATGCTAAGACTGCAGATTGCATTCTTAGGACACTTAGTGAATAGGGATGGAGTAAAAATGCATGTGGATAAAATCATAGCAATACAGAACTTTCCAGCACCCACTACAAAAAAGTATGAGATCCTTTCTCACTCTGTGCAATTACTACCACCGATTTTATCTGTGGTTCACACAGGAAATGGCAGGGCTAGTAAATTTGATTAGGAAGGATACTAAATGAGAGTGGGATGATGAAAAATATAAGGAATTTAAGATTAAAAAAGATTTTTAGATACCTTAATGCTTAACCACCCAGATTTCCTACAACTGTTCTATGTGCAAACTGATTGTAGTCATTTGGGTATGGGGGCAGTCTTGTTCTAAGTTAACAAAGGGCAACAATGGGTCATGTACTTCATGAGTTAGAAACTGAGAGGTCCCAAAACTAACTACATTGTGACAGAACAGAAAACACTGGACATCATATAGGCTTGTGCCAAATTTAAATAATTTCTTCTTGGGTCACAGGTTACCCTCATAATGGATCACTGATGCCTGGAGTTTTTGCACAAAAGTTACCTGACAATTGACTGGTTGATTCATTGGAGTTTGTCATTAAAAAAATTTAATTACAGGGTTGAATATTGTCTGGGTTCCCAAAATATAGTGGTTGATGTATTAAGTAGGAATCCAGCTACTATAAAAGTAGAAAATCCTCCTGTAGCCAAGGAGTTATTGGGAATATTAATGATATTAACGTATATATTGAGTGGGATGGTAGAAAATAACCTGAAGAACATACCTTATTGGCAAGGAAACTTCCTGCAGTACATGGAACTCATGAAAGGGATAAGGAGAAATAAGAATATCAAAGGTCACTTGAAAAGATGGATAAAGAGCCATACAGGATAAAAAATGGGGTCCTACAAAGTAAATTAGGCAGGAATGGTGAAACATGGAGAATATTAATACCACCTAGGTTGAGGGATCAGATAATGGAATACACTCATAATGTGATTGGACACTATGATCCATGCAAGAGAAAGGAGGCCTTGCAAAGACAGGTTTACTGGCCATGTCTATAAGGAAATGTTTTGAAAAAATTAGAACAGTGCAATATATGTGCAAGGAGTAAACCACAACATAGGTCCTATGTGGATCCCATAGCCTCTATAATCCCTAAAAAACCCAACCAAGTGTTAGCCATCAACCACTATGATCCATTGCTGCCTTATAGAATGTACAGATATTTGCTTGTGATTTATGACATTTTTTCTAAATATGTCCAAGCTTACCCTGTAAGGATTGCGAACACCAGAGAAACCATAGGTGTTTTGGCAAGACTACTATTTCCGAAAATTGGAAAACCACATACTATAGTTTCGGATAGGGGTACCACTTTTACTTCTACAACCTGGAGGACATGGATAGAAAAACAGGGAATCCAGCATGTAATAACATCAGTGCAAAACACTCAATCCAACTCATGTGAATGTGTTATGAGAGAGCTAAATATGCTGTACAGGATGGTTGTGGGATCTAATCATAGAGCGTGGGTGAACAAGACTGATGAACATATTGCAGAGCATCAATAATACACAGAATGAATCTACAGGATGCCTGCCCACCAGACTCCATTTCAGAAACAAATACCCATGGATCTCTTCAGTACTTTACCCGGTGATGGAGAAGTAATAAGCCCAGAGGACAAAGAAAGTGTCAGACTAAAATTAAGACAGATGGCTGTATGTAGAAATAAATGTTACCAAGTGCTGCACTTGTTTAAAATAGGTGACTTGGTATGGGTAAAGTCAATGCAATAGAGAAACAAACCCCATAGCCAATTTCACAAATTATTCTCACTGTACAAAGGCCCTTTCAGAATAAAAATATGCCAGGGTAATAATGCTTTCCTGTTGGAAGCAGTGAACAAAATAATCGATACATACTATGCACAGAGCCTAAAACCATGTACATCTAAGGATCTTACTTAAGGATCTAGAAATTTTAAAATATTATGTATTAATATAATCTCCAAATTAAGTTAGTTATTGAGATATAGAAATTAATAATATAGAGTTAGATATTGACTTACTGATCTAGGGATGTAAAATTATAGGGCAAGGCTTTCTTTAAATTTCTTTAAAAATTTTGTAATACTCGAAGTAAAGGCATTCATTTATAAAAATTAATGATTCTCCCTGTGATTTTGCGAATATGAAACAGTCAGATCTGTCTATGCTTCTGTTCCACCTACTATATACTATAGTAGTATTTATTTATGTATACCTATACCCAAATTTTTATATATTATACTAAATTTAAATCAAATTATACTGGTTGTGTATGTGTGCATATATTTTAGCATACAGTATAGAAAATCATATGCATATATGTAAGAAATACTAAATTTAAATATAATTATACTGGTTGTGTATGTGTGCATATATTTTAGCTTACAGTATAGAAAGCATATGCATATATGTAAGAAATCAGTAAATACGCACATATATAATGCTGGTAGTTAAATAAATGGAGACATGCTATTTGTATGTAACCCGAACCTCTATATATGCTGGAAAGAAATAATGTTATAGGATTAAAACATTAGAAAATTTTCTTAATAGATTCTAAAATTAAAATTTGAAAATGTAATATTTCTGCATATAGTGTTAAATTATATAAATGCATTACATATATAATAAAATGTTTTCAGAGTTTTAGATTTGTTTACGAAAAAGGTAATTTAATAAAAGTAATCCTTCTCATCGTATTCTGACCTACTTTAAATTTTGAGAATAAAAATAGATTTTAACCCCTACTTTGAATAAATTAACTTGGTCAAGATCAGGAAACCCACCTGTAAAAAAAATCAATAACCGCAGATATCCCCAGTTTCCAAGAATATAGCAAGTTAATTAAAAAAACAGATGAAAGGGGAGAGGGGGGTCAGCTATTATATAAGCTTACTTCAGCCATCTTTGAAAGACTTGGAAACTCCCTATCTTTTGAATTTTTAAATATTTTGTAAAAATGATGATTATGATGGAGTAGAAGGCAATCCCCTTGCTTTCTAGACCTGGATAATAGTCTATAGAATGTGGTGAAGGATGAACCAAAAGCCGATGCCACCCAAAAAAAAAGCACTCGAGATCAAGCCACCTTGCAATAGCAGAAAAGATAGCGGTAATAGATCTTCATCAATCTAAAGTTAACTTTTAAACTAAACTTCGTATATTCTAAAGATAGCTAAAGTTGTTAATAATGGTCAATAATTTATTCTAAATTTCTGAAGTAAATATATTTTATTTTTTATTTAAATCATAAATCTTGCCTGATTCTAACTGATTTTATTTAGTTTAACTGATATTTATGTTCCCAACTTATTTGGTATATTTTAGCCTAATAATATTTGCTTGTATTAATATTTCTTGTAAATGAATTAAATTTATATTAAATTGAATTAATTTAATTTAGGCTATTTTATTCCGTTCTCTTTTTAAACTAGGCAAATAAAGCCAAATTTCAGATTTCACTTACGTGCAAATCTTATTTCTAAATTTATGTTTGTTTTAGTTAAATCTATGTCAGTATTTATTTTCCTTTCAATTATGTATATGTTTATGCTATGTTTGTTCAGGATGGAGTTGACTGTTCTCACATGTATGTAATTCCACATTTATTAATGCACAAACAAAACTCCCTTCTGAAATGGATAAAATAAATCTCATTTAAGATATATAATTAAAAGCTTATAAACACTTTAAGATAGGTTTGCTTTAAATGAAATATTTGATTAACATTTAGCTGAAGTGATGAAATATGGTATAAAGCTATAATTTAGTATTGTAATTATCCAAAATATGCTGTAATTCTTCCTAGAGTTATATAAATGTCTATGTAGATGGCTTAGCAAATTAGATTCATATATTTTCTTTAATAGCATAGTTATAGATTATGAACTGATTTATGGTAGTTTCGTGGAAGGAAACTATTGTTTTGTGTCATATTTTATTGTATAATGGTGTAGTTAGCGGGGCAAATGTGTCCTTAGGAAACACAATAGTGTATATACTTGTTGCTGTATATTTTATGCTTCTAATGGGCATAGGTTTTAAGGGCCACCCCATTACTCTTAGTTCAGACAACTATATCTTCTTCAGATGGGCATAGGTTTTAAGGATAACCCCATTCTTTATATTTAGGACTGGAGCATGAAAATGCAGAATATTAAATTAGTTGTTTGATCACCTGGACTAAAAGATTTCTTTTTCATAGCAATGGGTACAGTGTTAAGGGAACCGATACTTGGTACGATTCCTGTGAGCAAGCATACATTCGAGACACATGGACTCAGATTGTCTAATTTGTAAGTGCCTTAGTATCTAAAACCTGACTGTCTACCATCAATTAATCCCACCATAATAATTTCTGTTTCAGCATTGATCTGAGACAGAATCTAATTTAAAAGGCATATAAGCTATATAGAGAATATGTTAAATAATACATGTTTAATAAAATATTTTTTATAAATGATAATAATCACTTTTGCTAGCTCTAAAGCAAATCTAAATCCAAAAATATGGCATAAACTCGACATAAATTATCATGAGCAAATTAAATCAATTTATAACATAATAATAAGTCTCATGAAATTGTAACTTGATAATTTATAAATCTTCATCACCTGCAAGTGATATATATATATATATATAAAACAAGCAGAGTTAAATTAAACAATTTGTAACCTATAAACTAAAATCACCTGTAAGTGATTTGAAATGCTATATATATGTAAACCAAAAAACTGCCTGTATCCCTAAAACCATCACCTGCATGTGAACCAAACTTCAAATATTAATAAATTGTAATCCCTAAATTCTTCACCTATGAGTGAGACAATCCCTATAATCATATTGTAACTATTATTTTCTTTTATTAATTTTATCATTCATATTTTGGCTTTAATTAAATTCATTTAAATTTTAACTTCTCAATTTTGCTCATTAATAATTAGTTAAATATTAGTATTTAGTTATTATGAATCACAATCCATATTTAGTAATTATGGTCATGCTACACCAATGTAGCTATATTTTGAAATATGTCCAATTCCTATAGTCTCATGTTTTACCGATGTACTACTGCCGGCATGTGAGTTAAGAAAAATACTGGTGTAGCCTCATATATGTCATCCACAATGTAGTAAATTTTTGAGGGTTGGTAAAGCAACTGAGATGAGATTGGATTCAGGGTGTCAACGTCATTTTGATCAGCCTTGAATAATTTACCAAAATGCTGGATTTTGTTGCACGAATGTACAGATATGACCGTTACAATATTCCTTACAGTAAACCAAATTTTTTTTTAATTTTTTTTATTTTTGGTTCATTTTTTTTAAAGAAACAAACACTTTGTTTTTAGATGGTGTAGAGAGGTGTTGGTTTGCTTTTAAATTATCGATTAATGCTAAATCAATTTGTTTACACAAATACAGTAACAAACACTTTGTTGTTTTTAGATGGTTGTTTGCTTTCAACTTATCTTTTTATGGTTAATGTTTTGATTTGCTAAAAGACTTCAACAATTCGGTACTTTTGAATAAACCAATACTTGGTTTTTTAGAGGGTGGAGGGGTTGTTTTGATTTTGAATTGTCATCTTTTTTTTGATTAATTTATTACGAGACTTTTGTTGTTTGTTTCATATCTTTATGCTATAGAAAGCTTTATATGGTATCGAAAAGTTTTTCCTTAATTTTTTCGGTCTTTAATTAAAAAAAAAAACTAACATAAACAGTTCATTTTTAAAGAACATTTTTTTTTAAGCGGGGGGAGGTGGGATGGCGGGAAGGTTTGTTTTGCTTTTTAATTATCGACTTTCTTTTGGATTTTCTTTTTGAACATTTTATTATGCGAATGCACAGTTTTTTATTATTTTTATTTTTTTTGGTGGGGCCTTTTGAATAAACTCTTAAACACTTTTTTTTTTATATAATAAAATATTACCTACTTTAACTGTTAATGAAACTTATCAAATATTACCTACCTACTTTATAATCATGTGAACAACAAAAACAAGTTTCCCCATAAAATAATTTATTGAATCAAAAAGACATGAAACTTTAAACAAGTTGTTATGGGGGCATAAAAAAGAGCAGCAAAAGTAACATGCAAATAAAGTAACAGGGGAGCCTCAAAGCTGTAAGTAATGGGATTTCCGAGTCTTCGAACCAACAACTTCCCTTATGCAGATCTACATAGGTACGCTTGCAGGAGTTTCTCTTTCTGGGAAAACACAATATTGTGCATGTACTTGTGTGGCCAGCCAGAAATTCACTCAGCTTTGACCAATTCGGACAATTTTCAGACAACATTTGACAGTTCTCACACAGATTCATGCATAAACAGGCATTTGCGTGTGACATAAAAAAACTGCTGAAAAGAAGAATCTTTTCAAGTTGTGTGCAGTTGAAAAGCATAGGGAAGCATGTATGATGACATGTCAATTCTTAATATGGAATACTAATTCCACTACGGTTTCTAAAAAATTTCTGACAATGTATTTTTGCAGAGTTTCATTTTTTTCAAATATAGCCACCATCACATCAGACCATAGTGAAAATTCAAGAGTCCTATACTGTTGCAATGCGATGGGTGTAGTATTTCATTACCTAATCATAGAATACATCACCCTCAAACAGCCTGTTAGGCTCAAAAAAACACCTCTTCTACTGTCAGCCATAAGTTGTAGGCCACTAAAATGGTATATTGATGTGCGTTTTGTGAAAAACAACACCATCAGATGGTAGGGTTTAGTTTTCATACTATTACCTCCATTTGTTAATGAAGTCTTAAAATGAATTCTTAATTCATTGACTACTCTTCTGCAATTTGTAATGAAATTATAACTAAACAATTTTGTCTAACCACATTGCAAAATTACTCAATACTTTATTTCAGGTCGATCCATGATTGGTTCATGAATGTCTTGAAGTTTGGCTGGTGATTATTACATCTCAGTAGATCTTTTTTTAACTTGAATAAAGCACATATATGTATTTATAGTTGATAAATCTGGAGTAAAGCAATTAAGTTTTCTTCTTCATGCTAAATCATTTATTTTTATGAATAGGCTAGACAATATCATTTCTTCTTCCATTAGTGTCATGCGACCAAAGATGGACCACAAGAACTTTCCTTAGCATATCATTTTTATAAAATTTAATTTATGTATATTTGAAACCATCTTGTATTTGAATTATAACACTGTCTTTCTAACTTTTCAAATATATATACTGTTTGGATGATTTTCACAATAAAAAAAATTTGCTAATCCACATTCTGCATCAAAACATTATATTGCCAAAATGTATTTTGTCAAAATATATTCTGACCTAAATTTACCATGACAGTCTTTTATAGCTTATCAAATTTAATTACTTCAATCCAACTCTATAAAGTGTTTATCAGTAAGCAGTTTAATTAATCCTTCTCCCTTAAACATTATGGATGCTTGCTTATTAAAAAGTGCATGAAAGAGAATGAATAATGATTAATCATAATTGGAAATAAAATGAGGAAAACAGAGCAAATAAGAAAAATATTACTTTTTTTAGTGATACAAATTTATTCTGAAACTCCATAATTTTATAAAGAAGATTTAGTTAAAAATTCTATTGTCAAGTTGATAACTTTTATGAAAATGTGTCTCTTCCTTTTTCTTTTTCCTATAGTTAATTGTACAGCTAATTAACAAAAGTTTGTTTCTTCTTTTACTTTTTTGTACAGAAGTATTTATTTGAGATAAAATGCAAAAAAACTCATGTGCATATCACTCAAATAAAACTTAACCCTTTATTTACTAAGAGTTTAGAATTAAAAAGACTGTTAATTATTATCATTGTATTTGACATTTATATTTAATACTTGTATTTAGTGATTCATGGTTACAATGTATATACATATAAGTAGTCTTAACCATCACACCATATACATAAGCACACATTATGTGACTAAGATTGAACATGTACATCTATTAATACATGGTGACTTCAATTATTAATTATTATTTTTCTTAACTTTATAGGTCAAACCTGTTAATAAAGTATAAAGATATTACACATAGACTTTCATGCGTATCCTGTATATATAATATAAAAATATTGCATATTTTAAAATGTATAAATTTACATTATGCTTTCTTATTCAAGTGATACTATAATTTATTTTTCATTTATAAATGAAATTCTTTTTTATTTGATGTTCAAAATAAATAAAAAATTCAGCCATATTAACCGAATGACTTTGAGTTTCATTGTATTATGTGGTCAATTGTCTTAGATATGGTATTAGCAGTTCTTCCAATTTAAATTGTTCTGGTCAACCTTCAATGTTATTTTTCTAGTTTTATATTTATTTAAATGAAATTAAAATGATGTATTAATTTGAACAAATATGAAAAGATCAGTACTTTCCAAGAGTTGGTAACATCAAATTAATTTAATCCAGTCTCCACATGCTTGATGAATATAGTTTACTGTTTTCTGCATTTGAAATCAGTTGTGCAATTATTTTGAGTAGTTCATTTTTTGTTTAGTTTATTAAAAATTAATAATTATTTTTACACAATAATTATATAATATTTATTTCAAATCAAATGAATATATGTATACTTTGATTTTATTCATATATGTTTATTTTTAAAAACAGAATAAATTTAATCAAAATACTAACAAAAAAAAATTATGATTGGTAACATTGAAATGCCTTTTGAAACAGAATGTAACACCTTTACGAACATGATGCTAGGTGCTTTTAAAAAAATTTAAAATTATAAATGCAATTTTAAAATGTAAAAAATAATTTGATAGATGTTTGATGGCTTTACATTTATTTACTCCTGTTTTAAAAATAAATTTCAATAATAAAGATTTCAATAATTTTCTAAAATCACTAGATTAGTTATTTTCCTGCAAGCTGTCCATTGAGATGGAAAGTCCTCTGATATCATTATGTATTGTTTAATTTTTTTCAATACTTTCAAACTTCAAATATAATTTTTATAACATATTATATTTGCAACTTATATTTCTAGGAAATCAAATTCAATTTATTGAAAATTTATATACCGTATAATTCAATTTATTGAATTTTAATATATAATAAAAGTTTAATATTAAAATCAAATGTAGAACATTAACAAAAATTACTATCAGGGCTAAGTGTATCTTCATCAATTAGAATTAAAAGATACTAATATGTTTACAAGTTTTTTTTTTTAAATAAAAATTTAAAAGAAGTATTTTTTTCTTTTTATGCTATATATATGCATAAATTTTAAATTGTAGACTTCCATTGTCAATTATTCTTTATTTATATCTATCTATACATAAACTTTAAACTTTTTTTTTCTTCTTTAAAATTAATATGTACAATATACATTTATACTAATGAAGTCTTTTATAAAAAGTCTGTGCTTCTATATGTACGTATAATAGTTTGACATATATTATTAAATTTTTTTTAAGATTAGATTTTCTTCATCTTTACTTCCATATATATATATTGTGCCCTTTTCTATAGGTCAATGATGGTTATAAATGGTCAATTACTAAAAAAATTTAAAATTAATATTATATAGTATTTAAAATTATAAACTATGGTTAGGCAATGAAGGGTTAATGTAATATATTTAATAATAAGTATTGTGATGGTGAGGATTGCATCTAGTCCTATATTTTTCTAAATTATTTTTCAAAATTTTATATAATCATTTTAAATAATATAAGTAGCAAATTTATTAATACAGATAAAAATAGACTAAACACCGGAAATGTCTACGTGACTGTCTGGAATATTTTATGTATAAGCACCAGTTTAAATTAATACAAATAATTAAAATATTGAAATAGTATATTATAGAACTGGATGGAATTGTCACACATTATAATAAAAAAATAAGTATTATACATCTTTATTAATTATTGTTTCAAAATTATTTAGAAGTAATTAAATTGTGATAGATAATAATTAATTTAAAAATAATAATAGGTTAATATTTAGGTCTATTACGTCACGATTTTAAAACTTTAGAAATTGTCTATAAACCAAAGTAGGGATTGACCAATAAAAAGATAGAACTTGGCAAACAACAAAAAT
Organism: Epiperipatus broadwayi; assembly: GCA_028023455.1. Classification (NCBI taxonomy): domain Eukaryota; kingdom Metazoa; phylum Onychophora; class Udeonychophora; order Euonychophora; family Peripatidae; genus Epiperipatus; species Epiperipatus broadwayi. The sequence goes on along the minus strand of JAQFVV010000074.1, from coordinate 3,328,302 downwards.
CACGCCAATTAATTGTATAAACGAGGAGAACAAAAATGTATTGACTCCAGAGCAGAGGTAAAATTTTAAGCTCTTTAAAATTTCTTTCTTTCTTCAATTTATTAGTCAATTTTATTATAATTTTTAATAATATCTTTGAAAGAAAATAACTGACAATTTAAAATCTTCCAAGAGAGAATCTAAGAATATAAATTTTTAAAAAAAGTCCTCATAATAATGTTTCACCAAACTCAAGTAACCTGCAGTGGATTCTATTAAAATATAATCTGAATTTTCAATAAAAAATGGATAGATTCTGAAAACCAAGTTATAAATTTTATAATATTCCAAAAATGTTAATGTTATTCGTTGATATAGCGTATTACTATGAAAACTGCTTTCGTGCGTATAAAATTAATGAAAGGACATTGTGTGCAAAGTTAATGAATATAATGGAAAATAAAAATAAATATTATTCGTATAAGAATAAATGGACAAAAAGAATTTTTATGAATTGCTTTCTTTAAGATGACCTGAGCAAATACTCTAGAAATAGTTAAAGATCGAAAATGTTGTATATAAATTAACAATGAATGAAAGTGAAATTTACCAGGGAAAACACTTGCCTAAAGAAGAAAAAAAAATATTTTACAGAAATATAAAATATTGGATCCATGGAGAACACAATTGGTACCGTAATGATTAAATACTTGTAGTTCTGCTAGAAATAAAGATGCATCAACGCGCCGAGGTAATATTCGCCCGAACATTAAAAACTTTGTGGGATAACTAAATAAATGTTTTTTAATAATTTTGAATTAAACATTGAAACTAAAGATCGTCTAAACAGTTTACTAAATGAACTAGTTTATTTAAAACTTTAATAATCAGAAAGGAGAACATTCGGACAAAAGAAGAAATAATAAATATTATGGGACTAACCAAGATTTACCGCCAGAAAAATGTGATTATGGTTTAAATTATTTTCTTTATTAATCTAAGTTAAACATTAAGTTTTAGATAGCGATAGGGAAACAAATACATTAATTCGCAATATAACATTATATAAAATAATATGTTGTGATTTTGAATGTTCAAATAAAATTGTATGTGTGTGGAAATTTTGTATGTTTGCGATGCTCGAGGAGAAAGAAACCTACTACGAACTCTAACAGGAAGGTAAAGATTATTTTGGTACATTTTATGGTTATTAATGATATAATGTATGTTTTATTTATTTAGATCAGCTATGAATCGAATGAATGTAATGCAAAGTTTTATTGTTGTAATTATTGTAAAATGCATTTTGAAAAAACAACACTCTAAACACTTTGAGATGTGATTAGATTTTTTAAAAAATATGCATACGATAATCATTTAATGTGTTATTAATATAGTTCAATATAATCGATGGTTATGTCATATTTTCTGTTAATTTTTCCGATTAGGATATTTAAGTGGTATTTTAACAAAACGTAGATGTCGAACCTACAGAGTAATAAAGCAAGACAAATTGTTCTTATGGAATAGGGAAATGTTTTTATATTAGTGAATTTTGTTTATTGTTTTAAAAGGTAGTTAGTTTTATCGATGTTGGATACAGTAAAAATCTTGAGAGATAGTTTGGGTAGTGACTTGGTAGTACGTGGAGATTCAGAAACCAAGATGATGTATTAAAAAACTAGGATGCTGCAGGGAATGAAATAATAAGTAGTTTTAGATGGTAATCAGCATAGTTAACAAAGCCCTATGACTGTTACACATGTTGTCATGGACAGTGTTATTTTATCTTTCTTGTGAATCTTATTAGATGTTTGAAATGAATAAATAGCTGCACATCATGCTTATCGCCAGGGTTATCAGACAATGAATGTTGGACCTATTTACACTGTTCCATACACTTTGAAGTATATATTTTGATAAGTTATCTATCAATCTTCCCAATATCCTATACATTTTCGCTATCTTTATCGTATTTCTTGCAACTACATTGTTATTTGATAAGTCTATTGAAAGAAACAATAGATATTTTGATGTATGTCATACTGTTATTTGAAATAAGAATAGTTAAGTATTAACAAAGAGTAGATTATGATTATTGAAAGAGAGATGCAGATATCCTAAGGAAGGAAGGAGTCAGAGAATTATTTTAATTTTTAAGAAATGAACTATAATATTTATAAAAATATACCCAAATAGAAATATACAAAAATATTAAAAATGATTTAACGTTTTCTTATTGTTGATTTTATTTAAAAATATAAGTATTGCATATTTAAAGAATATAATAACATTCTATAGTTATAATATATGTGAAACTGAAACAGGAGATAATTAAACTCATGTTATGGCATTATACATGAATATGGCTTATGGAATAAATGTATTAGAGTTTACGAGCATTAGATAACAAATGTAATAGGTAGTAATAATATTTGAACAATATGCAGAGTGACTTATATAGAGTTACAAGAAATGTAATTTTTTTTTAAGAGGAAAAACTATATTGATTGTAAATTTATAATGTTTATAAATGATGTTTATCCACATATATAATTTATAATATGGTAACTTTAATATTAAAAGGTAAAGAATAGTATTACCCATAAAATAGTTAAAATAAGTAATATAATAAACCTAATGAGAAATAAATAAATAACTTATAAAAGGTATAATAATTTAAATTAACTATAAAAGAAATCTAAAAATGTATAATTCAACTATTGTAGTGTAAAGAAAAAATGAGGATATCCCTTGTAAATAAATGTAAATAGATTTGTTTGTTTTATCTTAATTTTGATTGTTGTTAATAAAATTCTAAAATTTGTTTATTAAAACTTGTGTCTGAGTTTTGTTTTCTCTACATCATTGCATGAATTCACAGGATATGTTTACCATCATTAAACTAAGTATATAATTGTTTTGCACAAAATATAAATAGAGAAGTATATTTGATCTTAAATATTTATTGATGTTTTTTTTTTGTTGTAATTGAATAATTATAAAATTGCATTGCGTTATTGGTCATAAATCCATTGTCATAATAATTTGCTAAATTGTATGCTATTAGTTGCCACTTGCTTCATTTATCAGATTATCTAAACACTGCCACTTACTAATTTATTTTATTACTTAAAGATAAAAAAAAAAGAAGGATATTAGATTATTAACTAATTTATTACGGTTATAAATTTGCGATAAAAGAAAAGCTGTACTAGTTGGATTAAACAATGAAGATTGTGATTATTATTATTATTGTTTTATTATTAATCTAATTTCAGAGTAGTAGAGTATGACACAAAATCCCTTATCATATTTTGCTACCTTATTTTAATTTAACCTTGAATAAATTTAAGAACCTGAGATTATTTCATTTGAGCTAGATAATTACTATTATTGTTATTATAGATAAAAGATTAATACTTTAATTGTTAAATGAGTCCTAGTGATTAGAAGTTGCAGAGTCATAAGAATACTATGTAGTTACTATATGTAATAGTAGTAAAAGGGGGGATAGTGTTCTTATGCCATTGAGGTGGTATCTGAGGGGATATTATCTCAATGTAATCTACTTTGTCACCTCTTATTTCCACTTCTAGTCTCATGAATTATAGAATAGTTATTTGAGTTAGTCTAAAACAGAACCTAAGTTAACTTTAAGAAACCTGAGCTAGTAAAGCATTTAATTGAATATCTCATTAATTATTAGAGCTAGAACCCGGTGAGGCGATTTTCATTATATTATATTATTTATTTTGGGTGGAAGTGGAGTACACATATACACGTAAATACACGTAGGGTGAGATGGTAGATTGTGGCGTAACGTGGTGGGCTCGAGGTGTACGTAGTTACACAACGTAGTGAGAGGCCAGATTGGGTGGCCCGACTTTAGGGGCCCAATACGTTATAAAGGTCATAATATATATATCCCTTTTACTTCAACAATATAATCCCAACAAAAATGCTATTATAGGTTTATGAGAAAAACTTGCTTAGCCTCAGGAATTGTCAATTAGTAGTAGTAAATAATAATTTCTTGGGAACAACAAAGGTTAAAGTTTAACTTTATTTAATGGATATTATCTCCTCATTTCTATTAATTATTACAATAACAATCCATAGAAACATTTAATTCAATATATATATATATATATACCCATTATAAATATGCTATATGTAAATTCGGTAAAAATAATAAAATATATATCTTAATTAATCAGTAGCACTTTCAATTACGTTGTAATCCTTATCATCTCTAAAGTAATACAGAAGTTTAATATCACATGATTTTTCATGATCTGTGTATGTCAATACTTGCTGCTTGTCTATTTATTATATTATCTTTAAATCTATTTATAAATATTGCTTCCTTAATTTTCCTCTTTTTATGATTTCTTTCATCCATTAATATATTTGTATTATTTACATTAAAAGTAAATTTAAAATTACAAGATGTACTCTGAAAAAAAAAAAGGATAAAATAACATCAATTATTATATAATCAGGTAAAAAAAACCTGTAAATAGTCAATTAAATACAGCCTCAGTATTCTTCGACCATGAAAAATCTTGTAATTATAAATTTACTTTTAATATAAATGATACAAAAATATTAATGGAAGAAAGAAATCATAAAAAGAGGAAAATTAAGAAAGCAATACTGATAAATAAATTTAAAGATAATATAATAAATAGACAAGTAGCAAATACTGATATACACAGTCATAGAAAATTATGTGATATTAAACTTCTGTATTACTTTACTGTTGATAAGGATTATTTTTTAATCAAAAGTGATACCAATTAATTAAGATATATATTTTATTATTTTTACCATTAAAATTATTTGGAACTTATATATATATATATACATTAAAAGTCTAAAGCTAAACTAGTTAATAAAATAATCAAAATTATCTTAAAATTACAACTCATCCAGAGTAGCCAAAAAAAAAAACTCTAAACACAACCAATGATTTCACTGCTACAAGCAGAAATTTCAAGTTAATTGCTTCAGAATCATAAATTTTTAATAATAAAGTCTTTAATTCTTTTTTTGCTTCATTTCTCTCAAAGAAGTTATCCTTAGTCTTATCAAAACTAATAATGTGGCCTGTATCTTTCTCATAGATATATAAAGCAGAGCTACTCTACTTTTATATATCTTTAGTTTTTCATTTAAGCTCAAACTACTCTGACCTATATATACCTTTTATCAAAAACAAGGGAGAATTTACACTACTTCAGGAATAGTCTTTCTATCAGAAATTTTCTTTGTATTATTCAATAAATGATATTTCATTGGAATTTCTTAAGGCTATTCCTTTGTTGACTCATATACGCAAGTATATTGTCTTCACATATGATGTCTTTATGACAGTCTGAGCATGTAGATAATATTGCCACTCATTAACTTAGATTCAGTTTCTATAATTTATTAAATAATATAAATGACATTTTTGATAGAAAGACTAATCCTGGAGCAGTGTGTATTATCCATTGTTTTTGTAAGAAGGTATATATAAGTCAGAATAGTTTGAGCTTAAATGAAAGAATAAATGTACATAATAGTTAGGGTTAGAAATAATATATTAGATCTGCTTTATATATCCATGAAAAAGATACAGGCCACACTATTAATTTTGATGAGTCTAAGATTGTCTTCTTTGACAGAAATGAAATTAAAAAAAAAGAATTAAAGAATCTTTATTATTAAAAAGTTATGATTCTGAAGCAATTAACTTATTTAAAAGTTCTTTTAATATTAAGGGTATATACCCTTAATATTAAGGGTATATATTCTTAATATTAAAAAAACTTTTAAATAAATTAATTGCTTCAGAATCATAACTTTTTAATAATAAAGATTCTTTAATGCAAGTGGAATTGTGGGTAATGTTTAATTTAAATATATTATTTCGAAGTTCTTTACACTTTCAAAGTCTGCTTGTAGTAGTGAAACCATTGGTTGGGTTTTAGAGTTTATATTTTTTTGGCTATTCTAGTTAAATTGTGAATTTGGGGTAATTTTGATTATATACATATAATTATTTAACATGAAACTCTTTTCATATACTAATGAAATGCTCCTCTATACAGTCATATCTTTTCATAGTGGCTCTTCTGAAGCTGTCTGTCATTCTAGTTAAATATTTTTTGATCGATGTTTGAAATTCAGACATCGTATTTATTCACAATGTGTCATTGCTGGGAATACATAGCATTTGGAAGGATTATGGACATTTTACATTTGAATTTTAAGCTAGCAATATGCACTGAGTCTATTTCATATATATATATATATATATATATATATATATATATCTGTCTATTATATATATATATATATATATAATAGACAGGGTACGAGCACAGACTTTCACATGACCCACCACTCTCCACACTATCTCATAACACTGATACACCTGAAAACACATATGTCGAAAAGATAAATAATCACCAATATACATATTTTATGCTAAACCAGCAATCATCAGTTGGTCCAGATTACCATCTCTACACATATATGCTACAAGTGCTCAGATATATATTAAGATAGCAAATCCTCCTACTTTAATGGACAGGCTGCAATGTACTCCACACTCCAACTCTTCAACTGTCCATCCAATTGAAAATCTGATGATGGAATGCTCAAAGGCCGATTCAGTTATTTTATTACTAAAATTTAAAAAGGGAAAAACAACTTAATTTTCATTAAATGTCGTTAAAATGTTTTTATTATTATTAAAAAAAAAGCATACGTGTATTTAAACACATACATGTTTATATTTAAAATAGTTTACTTTCACTACTTTGTTTATAAAATTGATTTAAAAATACTTTACTTTCTCCGCCTGTTTTAATCAATTTGATTAAAAACAGGCAAGCTTGCTAATTATATATTCCTGTTGCTTTTATTTTAGTCATATTTTTAAAGTTAATTCTAAAAAAAAGCGGAGGTTTAATTGTGTTGTTGTTTTTGTTTCAATAATCCCTGGATGGAATTCTTAAATTAGATTGAGCGGGAAATTAATATTTGCCCTGCCTGAGATATAGAATTAGAGACTAATGAAAGTTTTTCATGGGAAATGTAGCGAGGAGAGGATAGCCTGCCAAATTTTTAGATAGAGGAGATTCAGTATCAGGAGACACCCTTGGATTATCACCTACTGAGAGTCACATCATTTTGGATAGCAGTTCGGACATTTAATTCCTGCTAAAAACTTAAACCATTATCGACAAACTTCGTTACTGTGCAAGATGTCAAAATCTACCGCTATGAGTTTTGCCATCATTAGAATGTCTTGCTAATTTAAACAAAGGATGGACCCACACCTGCCAGCTCTCCTTCAGTCATGCCATGAGCCTCTAAAATAAACACTGCCTCTACCTTGCCACTGTCAAAGGACCTGAAAATGGACTAAAGATAAACGTGCGCACTCTATGCGAACTGTGCTTTATCGTAAGATGAAATTTTCTTTTATTCTTTCCAGGGTAAATTTCTTTTCATTAAATCTCCGCTCAATCTAATTATAAATCTGTATTCATAAATTAATATTTAACTTCATTTTGATTAGCTATATTTATTCTCTTTTATTGTACTTTGCCGTGTGTCTTGGAATCTTAGTTTTAAGATTCCAAGTTTGCTTTCAGTTGTTGTTTATTGGAGAGTGACGTGTGAGTTTTTCTATTTTTATGCCTAACTTTTACTAAATGCTTTGGCAGTCGAGTATATTTTGAATGCTTACCTGTAATTATTTTAGTAGCCCGAATTAATTTTAAATACTGTGTTTGCGCTTTTGCAAACCACCAAAGCTTTTGGCTGGTGACTTTATTTTCATAGTCTTCATTTCTTATATCTCTGAAAGTGAAAACTATAATTGTTTTTGCTTTGTAATTTTTTAAGCCACCAGCAGGAAGAAAATATTTATCCCTTTTGTAAATTACAGGTGAGAGAGACTTTCGCTGCTAAAGTATTTATAGCTTTCCTATTTTCGTACTCATGTGCACTCTCCAATAGATTTATTTTGTATTTACTTGTATAGCTGAAAATTTATCAGAGCGTGTACTCACAACTTGTGTCATAAATTTATTTTTTAATTATAATTATTGGTAATTCATTTTCTTTAAATGCTGGGGCAGATGTAACTGATTTTCTAATGATTTACTTGTCTCCTATTGAGACCATTAATTCTTAGATTAGTTTTCACCAATCGTTTGGTTGGGGAGTCGCCAGTCTTAATTGTTTGTTTTCCATTCATTCTGAAGCATATTTGTGCGATGGTTCTTGAGGTAAATCAATCATCTTTGCTTTGAATGTAGTTTTAAGATGCAGCTTCTACTAGCAGATGACATTTTGGGTCCCGATCACATTTTGTTGGGGTCTAGGAAAGCTCGCTGGTGCTGGTTTCGTTGATTTATTTTAAGAATGTATTGTTTTCATACCTGTGAATAGTGAAAACCAACATTTGGTGACTTCTCTTCTGCTGAATGAAATTGCTTCCTCCCTGTAGAATTCCTTATTAGAGAGTCAGTAAGTCTGCCAGAGCAATGTGTTTAGTCTTTCTAGTACACGCCTGAGATAACCCTATTGATTTTCATGTAAACTTTTTCTTACAAGTTATTTTGCTCTTAAATAAAAGTTTAAAATTTGTTTAAACTTAATTTGGCTGACGTTTGTCTTTGTGCTTTGATTTCTCAACTGTCTAAACAATATTTAAGATATCTTGTTTCTCCCTGAGTTTAGTTCGGCGCATTTTGGTTCGCATATCCTGTCCACCCTTAAAATAAATGTCTAGTTCCGATTTTCGGACTAGTGGCGCCCTCATGGTCAGTATATGCGAATCTAAGATCATTCTCCCGTTACATATATAGTAATTTTTAGCACAACCAACATGGAGCTTCGAGTTTTCAAGCCCATGTGAGATTTTGTTTAGATGGTTGAGAAAGATTTCAGGTGTAAGTGGCAAGATCTAGTCGGTAGAGGTTCGATTTTTGTTAATTATTGCAGGTATTGTTGGAGCAGTTTGGTAGAATGGGGTTTCGTCTTTTTCATATGACATAAATAATAAATAGAGATTTTTTTGTTGTTTTGTTTAAAAAAAAATCGTTCGGAGTTAATTTTCGAATTTAAAAGTAGTAAAAATAGTTCATTGACTTCTTGCATATAAATAAATAGCATTTTATTTGCTTTGAGATTTTTTGTTTAAAAAAAAAAAAGTTAGTATAGCGAGTTAGCCTTGTGTAAAAATGGAAGGTAAAGAAGAAGGTGACAGGGTGGCAGGTTTGGAAGAGAGCCCTGTTTCATTTAAATACCCCCAGATAGTAGAAAAAGAAGAGAGCGAGACACAGATGATGATAAAGTTGATAATAGAAATGAAACAAAGTCAGCAAGCCGAGATGAAAGAAATATGACAAGAGTTGCTAGAAATGAAACAAAGTCAGCAAGCTGGGATGAAAGAAATATGACTAGTGTTGCTAGAAATAAAACAGAGTCAACAAACAATACTGGAGGAGCTGAGAGCAGAAATGAAAGAAATGAGAAGAGAAATGACAGGAAGAGTAGAAGAAACTTAGAGAGTAAAAAAGAAGTGGAGATGGAAAAGGATTTGAAAAATGAGATGAGTAAAAAGAGTCAGGAAGTAGAAAAAGTGGTCGTAAAAGATATAGAAATTGAAGTAGCACAGGATAGTACTAGGACAGAGAGGGTGGAAATAAAGTTTGAAATAAGTAGAGAGTGGAGAGAGATAGATAGTGTGGTGGAGAAAGAAGATCTTGGAGACAGTTATAAGTTAGGGGTTGAAAATAGTGTAAAAGTGTTACCTCAAGAGGTTAAAAATGAGTTGAGTAAAATAACTGTTAGTGGTGAACAGGGATTTAAAACTAAGAAAGGAGTTAAGGAAAAGTTTTCAGAATATGATTTTAAGGCAAAAATAAAAGCCATTTATAAAGCAATCATACTCAAGTCACGTAAAAAGTCTGTAGGAAATGAAGTTTTGCCATGTACTAGTGTTGATTTGATCAAAAATAAAGTAGGAAAAGATGAAGAATTGTGAAGTTTTGTTAAGAAAAAGGTTCAGGTATATATGCTAGAAAGCAAAACAGAATGGGAAAGAGACAAGATAAAATTTTATAAGCTAAAAAGGGACAAGTGGGTGAAAGTAGGTCATGTCAAAAACTTGCTAATAGGAGTAAAAGAACCGCCGGACAAAAGTTAAAGGTTCAGCTTTTAGCAATCAGACGGATTGTTTTAAAACAAACAAAAAAAAAATTATTTTTTTTTGGTTAATGATTTATGAGAATCGATAAGTGTAAGAAATGAAATATTGTTTTGGTTTTTCATGAGTGCAAGGCAAACGTTCAGCCAAATTCCTAGGGGTAGTTTTTGAAATGTTTTTAGTTTAAAAAAAAAAAAGTTGCAGGAATGTTTTTTTTTTTTTTTGATCGCATATTGAGGCAGTTGAACTGGATTGATTTCCGATTCAGTTGTTTTATTACTAAAATTTAAAAAGGGAAAAACAACTTAATTTTCATTAAATGTCGTTAAAATGTTTTTATTATTATTTAAAAAAAAGCATACGTGTATTTAAACATATACATGTTTATATTTAAAATAGTTTACTTTCACTACTTTGTTTATAAAATTGATTTAAAAATACTTTACTTTCTCTGCCTGTTTTAATCAATTTGATTAAAAACAGGCAAGCTTGCTAATTATATATTCCTGTTGCTTTTATTTTAGTCATATTTTTAAAGTTAATTCTAAAAAAAAGCGGAGGTTTAATTGTGTTGTTGTTTTTGTTTCAATAATCCCTGGATGAAATTCTTAAATTAGATTGAGCGGGAAATTAATATTTGCTCTGCCTGAGATATAGAATTAGAGACTAATAAAAGTTTTTCATGGGAAATGTAGTGAGGAGAGGATAGCCCACCAAATTTTTAGATAGAGGAGATTCAGTATCAGGATACACACTTGGATTATTGCCTTCTGAGAGCCACACTATTTTGGATAGCAGTTCAGACATTTAATTCCTACTAAAAACTTAAACCATTATTGACAAACTTCGTTACTGTGCCAGATGTCAAAATCTACCGCTATGAGTTTTGCCATCATTAGAATGTCTTGCTAATTTAAACAAAGGATGGACCCATGCCTGCCAGCTCTCCTTCAGTCATGCCATGAGCCTCTAAAATAAACACTGCCTCTACCTTGCTGCTATCAAAGGACCTGAAAATGGACTAAAGACAAACATGCGCACTCTATGTGAACTGGGCTTTATCTTAAGATGAAATTTTCTTTTATTCTTTCCAGGGTAAATTTCTTTTCATTAAATCTCCGCTCAATCTAATTATAAATCTGTATTCATAAATTAATATTTAACTTCATTTTGATTAGCTATATTTATTCTCTTTTATTGTACTTTGCCGTGTGTCTTGGAATCTTAGTTTTAAGATTCCAAGTTTGCTTTCGGTTGTTGTTTATTGGAGAGTGACGTGTGAGTTTTTCTATTTTTATGCCTAACTTTTACTAAATGCTTTGGCAGTCATGTATATTTGGAATGCTTACCTGTAATTATTTTAGTAGCCTGAATTAATTTTAAATACTGTGTTTGCGCTTTTGCAAACCACCAAATCTTTTGGCTGGTGACTTTATTTTCATAGTCTTCATTTCTTATATCTCTGAAAGCGGAAACTATAATTGTTTTTGCTTTGTAATTTTTTTAAGCCACCAGCAGGAAGACAATATTTATCCCTTTTGTAAATTACAGGTAAGAGAGACTTTCGCTGCTAAAGTATTTATAGCTTTCCTATTTTCGTACTCATGTGCACTCTCCAATAGATTTATTTTGTATTTACTTGTATAGCTGAAAATTTATCAGAGCGTGTACTCACAACTTGTGTCATAAATTTATTTTTTAATTATAATTATTGGTAATTCATTTTCTTTAAATGCTGGGGCAGACGTAACTGATTTTCTAATGATTTACTTGTCTCCTATTGAGATCTTTAATTCTTAGATTAGTTTTTGCCAATCATTTGGTTGGGGATTCGCCAGTCTTAATTGTTTGTTTTCTTTTCATTTTCAATCATATTTTGCAGTCGTTCTTGAGGCAAATCAATCACCTTTATTTTAAAGGTAATAATAGGTGCAGCTTCTACTGACAGATGACATTTGTGGGTCCTGATCACATTTTTTGCGGGCCTAGAAAAGCTCACTGGCGCTGGTTTCGTTGATTTGTTTTAGGGAATGTATTGTTTAAGTATCTGAATAGTGAAAACCAATGTTTTGGTGAATCTTCTGCTGAATGAAATTGCTTCCTCCCTGTAGAATTCGTTATTAGAGAGTCAGTAAGTCTGCCAGAGCAATGTGTTTAGTCTTTCTAGTACATGCCTGAGATAACCCTATTGATTTTCATGTAAACTTTTTCTTACAAGTTATTTTGCTCTTAAATAAAAGCTTAAAATTTGTTTAAACTTAATTTGGCTGACGTTTGTCTTTGTGCTTTGATTTCTCAACTGTCTAAACAATATTTAAGATATCTTGTTTCTCCCTGAGTTTAGTTTGGCGCATTTTGGTTCGCATATCCTGTCCACCCTTAAAATAAATGTCTAGTTCTGATTTTCGGACTAGTAGCGCCCTCATGGTCAGTATATGCAAATCTAAGATCATTCTCCCATTACATATATATATATATACACAGAGAGATAGAATACTGTTAATCTAAATACCTATTATTCAAAAATGTCTATTATCCATACAAAATTTTAAAGATGATGTTTATCTTTTTAATAAATAAATTACTCAGTATAAACACCTACAAACAAAATTAAAGGAAAAAATTCACTGATATGTCTGTAAAAATTAATAAACCTAATTGCAATGAGTAAATTGTATTTACATTATTTTTGAAATCCAAAAAATTGACAAATTCAAAAAAAGGTTCCAGAACCAGAGATTTTAGATTAATGATATTTAACCTGTATATTTTAGTAATGAATAAGTCATAAGTAAGCACTTTTATTTCATTGAAAATCATAGTTCAGAGATTAGTGATTGGTTCTACAGTTAAAGGTTTCTAAATTAGTTTTTGACTGAAAAAAAAAACTAAAAATGAAATAAAAAACAATTGTCCAATCATTTGATATCATATCTGAGAGACTGGTTCTATACCTGGACTAAGCAGATAAAGTCTCAGAATGCCAGTTCAGGAGGCACTGTTCAAGGAGAAATGGGATGGTCAAGTTTTTATATGAGAGATGCAAAAAGTAAAATGAAAATGTTTGGTAGGTTGCAGTTTATGGATGATAAAAGAATAGCCAAAATAGTATTTAATTGGATTATAAGTAAAGGGCAGGCAACAATATGGGTGAGAAAGGTAATGTGGTATGCAAAGGATTTGGATAAAGAATTTATATCAGTATACTTGTATAAAAGGTGGGATGATTGTGTTAGGAGGATTGTTGAGTGTTATAGTGGTAAGGAATGGGATAAAAGAATAGATGCATTAATAAAGAATAGGGAGTTGGAGAGATGGAGAACTAGTATGGAGAGTAAAAAGAGTTTAAATATATATAGAAGTAAATGGAACATTGGGTGCGAGTTAATTTATGATAATAGTAAGGAAAGTAGTTTATTATTTAAGGCTTGAACAGGATCTTTAGCAACAAGAGAATATACCTGTAAATGGAAAAATCATTAAACATCACATGATCACTCGCTCATACTAGCACCCAATTGTTATTAAACAAGGCAAAACTCTCTCCATATAGTAGTGCCACCCTGTGCCAAACAGAGTAACCAATGGATGCCAGAAGGCTTGTGCATAAAATCACTATCTAATGCCTACTCATCCAATATCCCCAGACTAGTTTCTGGCTTGTGGCCATCATCAGTGAGGAGCCTTGGATCTGAGAGCACTGCACCTACATCTTAGGATATAATGCAACCCTCCAGCAACCACCTTTTATCTCCACTTAACTACAAAACTATGAGAATGAAATTGAAAACACAGTAATATTTTCAATCTAAGCTTAATAGCTTATATAGTCATATGAGTCTGAACTCAATTCAGTGCCCATACATTTTGGTGGCTTTGGCTCCTTACTGATGATGGCCACAAGCCAGTATCTAGTCTGGGGATATTGGATTAGTAGGCATTAGATAGGGATTTTATGCACAGCCTTCTGGCATCCATTGATTACTCTGTTTGGCACAGGGTGGCACTACTGTATGGAGAGAGTTTTGCCTTGTTTAAATGGAAAAATATGGGTAACTTAGTTTGCAAATTGTGTAAGGAAGATATAGAAAATATTAGGCATCTGTTGATTGAATGTAATTGCTTGAAAGCAGAAAGGGTACGAATAAAGAAGTTATGGGGGAATAAATACGAACAAAGTGATTATACAGAAAGTGGGTTATTGGTTTTTATGCTAGGTTTGGGCAAAGATAAGGGGGATTTAGATATAAAGGCCATAGAGTTGATAAAGATTATGTTGTGGAAATGGGATGGAGCAGAATATAGGAAAGCTTAGGGTGGGGAAAGGAAGGGTAAAGTAACGTGGCTAACAGGTTTCTTTGGGCATAGTTGCTAAGAGATTCCTGACTCCGTTTAAGGAGAAGTCATGGTACATCACATCACATCACATCATTTTTTTGATGAACAGAAAATGTAGACTGATGGTAAAGCTCTAAACATTTTTTTAAATTTATTTATTTTATCTTCTACTTTAAAATAATTATGTACATATTTATTAACCAATATTAAAGGTTGTCTAACTGGCAAAAAATTCTAAGCCTGCTTGAAAAATGAAAAAAATATATATCAAAAAAAATTATGGATGTTTTTTTTTTTAAATTTTATTTCTGTTCCAGTATTGAATAAATGCATGCTGTAGATAAAAATGCTCATGACATTGAGTATCTTGGAGAAGCAGCCATTACCTTATAAGAGACAAATAGTACTTTTATATGAAAATATAAAAAAATAAAGTAGCCTTTAATTAACTAACTGCTGAGTAAAAGTCTCTCTAACAAAAAAAATAACTTGTTAAGTGGTGATGGTTGAAAGTTTTTTTTCATCTAGTTATGAGAGATGATTAGATAGATTAATGGCAGAAAAATTTTAAGCCCAATTAAGATGACAACTTTTTTTATGTATTTCTCATATCATAGTCATAGTAGACAGACATCTCACCACTTTTCCAAGAGGCTTTTCTATATGTATTATACTTATCTAAATATAGAAATAACTAATTGACATGGAAAAAACTATATGCATATACATTATTTTGAAAATGACCCTGTTAGATGTTGAATCTATATATGAATTGTGTTATTTTGAGAAATGACGTTTTTATTAAATTACATAAAAATATCAATTTATAACTCCATTTTTACTCTTTTATTAAAATGTCCATTATACCTTAGAAGAAAGTGTTTTATAAATTAAATTCTAGATTCTCAATAAGAAACATCTATGGGTCACATGTATAATGTAACCATGATTTGTTTTTGAAAACAATTTTAAATTGCCTTTTTTTTTAGCACACCCTTATAATCTTGCTTAAGCAATGTAAAATTAAAATCATTTTAAACTCCATTATAATTATTGACCAGTACAAAAATTCAAAACATTCTCTCTTACTATGCATGCATTTTTCAAATAACTTAAAGACATCAAACCACTACATATTGAAACCCATGTTGACAGTTCAGTAAGTTTCCATTACACCTCTCTTACAAAGATTGGAACTGGTTTTATCACTTTTAACACCTTGAGGAAGGATTAATAATTATTATTTATAAAGGAATTTTTAAATTTTTATTTAATATACTATAATCCCTCCCCCCTCTGTAAAATATTAAAAGTTTCCCCTCCCCAAACCATTACATCCTCTATGTCCGTAGCTTCACTTATTCACAATTTGGTAAAATATTTCATAAAAAATAAAAACAAATAACAATAATAGAATTTCACACTTCTTCTAATTGTAAACCTGACTTTTTGAAATAAAAGCAACAAAATTCTGCTGAAAATTTAAATGAATATTCTCTGCATAAATTAATATTATTAATAAGAATATATTTGTATTTTATAAACGATTTATAAAAAACTCAACAAAAAAGTTAATACTTAATCTGTTAAAACAATCTAAAAATAAAATGATAAACAAGAGAAATTTTTTGTTCATTTTTTACGATTTAAATTGTATTTATTACAACACTAATTATAAATTAATTATTTGTTATTAGGCTAAAATAAAAAAAAAAATCTGGCAGCAGATTCTTTTTCTGAATTTATTTTTTACTTTTATTTTATATAAAGGTTTTAAAAAACACACGTATATACACATACATAATAAATATCATGATTCATTGGCATTCATGAATTTCAATATCCATGGTAAGACCTGGAACCAAAGTTGCTGATTTAAGAAAAATACTATATTTTTAGAAATATTTTAAATGTCTATTCGTTTCAAAATAATAAAAGAAAATTTATTATCAAATTAATCATCATTATTTTCATCCATTATTAATCCATTGCAGGATTCTCTCTTTAATTCATTTTCTCTGATATATAAATTATCTTCTTCACAACATCTCCTAAAAAGTTTCTTATCCATTTATTGAACATATAACGTTTTTTAGATGTTTTTCAATCTCTTGGAATCTAGTTTAAGACTTCAACTATCTATATATTATCATCTCTTATGGAAATTAATCCAACATTCTCCCACTTCAAATTCTTACTTTTGCATTGATGGCAATGATGTCCATATTTTTTTTGCTATATCCATGTCATACCAGTAATATCTATATAATACTTGCAATGAAAAAATGTAATGATAATAACATTTGTAAATACAAGCTTATTAAATTAGGTCATGTGACATCTGACTTGATTTTTTTCCTGTAATGTTAAATCAAGCACTCCAATGGTTAAATTCAGCCTAATTACTTCTAAAGCATTTATTTAATTCGTTTTTAGATTCAATTTAAATTAACTTTAAATGACTTTCTTTATAGTAAGAATACTTTTGGATGAATTATTATTTCTGATAGTCATTATCTTGATGTAGTTTCATTATTCCAGCATGACCACTAGGGGATTACAAGATTTCTCAGGTTTAGTGGTATATGTTTGGAGTGAGTTCAAACAGCAAAATAATTAAATTTGATAATAACAAAATTATTGCTTATATATTTGCAATCACCATACCATCATAAAATAAAAAATACAAAATATTAAAATTAACAAACATTAAATTTAAATATAATTATGAATACAGTGGAACCATGAACTACATTATATCTAACTATGTGACTTCAATTATGCACTAATCAAAGAAAAATGCAAATAGACAAACAAACAAACATAAAAGTAAAATGAAAAAACATTTAAATTCACAAATTTTATATTCAAGAGCCTTTTTTCTTTTTCTTAGCACACTGTACATGCTTAGATATAATGTACTGGTACAAATGTAGCAAATATGATAGGTCGCCTGAGAAGTAGAGACTCTATTGAACTTGAATTAAATTTTATAGTAAATAAGATTGATTCAAGCAAGATAAAAAAGATTTTATATATTTTGGCTAAATTTCCCCCATTTATATCAATACAATATTATGATAAAATTGATTAGGAATAAATGCCAGCTCCTAAAATGTAATATAAATATAAGATAATAATTTGGAGACTAAACAATTCATCAATCATGGATGTTATTTATAATGCTTATGTTGATTAAAAGAGTAACTAATATCTCAGATCAGTAGTGCATAATGTTAATAATAATCGTTTATTTACAACTGAGAAACAATATATAAATAAAATTAAGAATGTGATGAATAAATAAAGTTTCTTATGAAATATTTGCATTAAATGTTTTGAACTGTAGTGATGTGGAACAACAGACATATTTATAACCAAGAGAAAATATATGTATTTATAATTAAATCTTAATAGAGAGGTATAAAATGAGAGCTTTAACTTATTATGATTTTATTAATTTAATAAGTATACGAAAAATCTAAATAAGTTTTTATATATGCTTGAATGGATATAATAATAATTTGGAAATTATAATTATCTTCCCTTAGTTATGTTTATATATATATATAATCATCCATTCTCAAAAAAAAAAACTCACATAAATAAACATTATAAAATTCCAAATAAGATTTAATAATCAGTAAGGTTCTGATCTTCATATTTTCCAAAGTATTCAATATATATAGAGTACAGTTATATATGGTTAAAGCTTTCCCATTAATAAGTGATATGGTTTTATATTCTTGATGATATTAGTTCATTTATATAGTTATTATGCATGTATACATGCAGTATGTGTTGAATAGTTAAATTCTAGTTTCAAAATATTGCAAAATTTGGGTTATCATAATTTGTTTGATGAAGCAACTATACTTTATTTCTTGTGACATCTGATAGTTTGATAATATAAGAAAGTATATGCAAGCCAAAAAGTTACTCATAATAAATCTGGTTAATAAGCATGAAATAATCCGATAAGTAATATCAAAATACTGTAACCAAGATAAATAAAATGAAGAAATCTATGTTTTTATAAATAATCTGTCATTTTTATATATTATTGTTTGATTTCATTATTAATATTAAATGATAATATTCCACACTTATTACATGCATATATTTAATTGAAGTCAGATAGACATTCTTTGAACATTTCAGTGAAACAATTTTCGAATGTGAGTTCTAAAAGCGATTTGGTCATTTCTAAGTCATCAAGTTTCATTTTGTTTCTAGAAAATAAACATCAACTTTCTTTTAAGTAGCCATAAGATAGACTTACTTAATATAGAATTTTATAGATGTATACATTATTACCCTTGTAATGAAATAAGATTTGTTAGAAATTCAATTTTCTCCTGCAGTAAATGAGTATATATTTGTAAGAAAAAACACTTCAAAATAAAAAGAATTCCAAAATATTTTAGTTTGCTAACAAGTCACAACCTCCTTAAATTATTTTTGTTAAACAATACCATGTTTGTTGCCATGGTTATCCATTTAATTTGCTTGCAATTATCTTTATAAGATTTTATTAAGCAGTTATCATTGTTACTAAACATATTAGTTACTATAAATATTAGTTTCCCACACATATATAAAGATTTATACACAGGAACATGTTATTTGTTGTTTATTCATTAATGTTTATGATAGCTATTAATTTTAGAATATAGTAATGAGCTAACTGTAAAATAAAAAAGAAATATTTTTTTTAATTATGTATGATTCTATTTGGTTTAGATGGATCTACCAGATGCTACAAATTTCCTCACTATGAAAAAGAATTTTTTTTATAATAATGATTCTATTAAGATTTCTCTATCTTTAGACTTCTAGAATAACACAATTTATTTAAATTTAATACCTTAATAACGTGGTAATTTTTTTTTTATTTAGACGGCATCCACAAATTTTATTTACAAGTAAATAACCCAAAAATTGATTAGGTAGATGTTATTTATTAGAAATTTACTTTCATATTTAAGGAATACTTTTAGCATACTTTTATCAATAAATGATAACTTTATCTTTCAATGAGAGATAAGATACATCCCTAAAACACATGAACAAATGAACACATTCAATCAATTTATTTCAATAAATTACTATAACAAAAGTTAATGTAACAAACTACATTAATATGAAATTTTGATTTAACTGTTATTTATTTGACTGGTGGTGATGATTTAACATGATTGCAAAGTTTATTCTTTGGTTTCATTCAACTGGGATGTTTATAAAACAAATCTTTAGGATTGTATAAATGGTATAAATTCTTACCAACATACTCATTTCTTTTTTATATTCAAATTTCTAAAATAATTTTTCTTCAGCCCCTCAATAATCTACCTTTATTTTAACATATTCTCCATGTGCTCTTACTTTAACAAACTTTAAAGATTTCATACCTCTTGGTTTGAGTTTACACTTGTTACATTCTAATCAGCATGAATGGCAATTAAAATGTAGTCTTGTATTAGACTCATAATCGCACTTACTGCAATAATGTTTATAGCTCTGGGATAATCTCCAA
This sequence comes from Epiperipatus broadwayi, assembly GCA_028023455.1. Taxonomy (NCBI): domain Eukaryota; kingdom Metazoa; phylum Onychophora; class Udeonychophora; order Euonychophora; family Peripatidae; genus Epiperipatus; species Epiperipatus broadwayi. The sequence goes on along the minus strand of JAQFVV010000074.1, from coordinate 3,308,233 downwards.
TACACAGAATTAAATAATCCCTATTCTCTGTTGTGAATAAACATTAGTAACATTTAATCCTTTTGATATCATGAATTATTTGAGAGTTCATAAATTCTTTAATATCATTTGTCTCATGACTGAAGCTTGAGTACTTTTAATTTTCTAATTAACTCATCATATACTTTGTTTTGATGGTTACTTGCACTTTACAGAACTTCATAGAACCACATTCAAGGTAGTGAAGATTACAATCTACTTTGTATAATTTATATAACATTTTAATAGCTTTAATATTTTTAAAGACATTATTGTGAACTACTCTTCCATATCCATGCCAGAATTTGTGCCATTTAATTTTATAATTACAAAAAATAATGCTTAAAATACTTTCAAGATAATGTTCACATTCAATAAAAGGAGCCTTCTCTTGACTATCATTTAAATTATATCTATCTACAGTGTGTATTTTCATCTGACACTTATGGCTATAATTATGCCATTGGTTATTAATCCTTGGAACATTAAAATTGATACAGTATATTCTTTTAGAATAGGGCCTGTTTTGAAAATTATATTGCTTACCTTATGAACATATATCATCATTATCATTACAGAATGATAGGGTCCCTCATCACTTTACACTTGAGTTATATTGTTTAAGACTTTAAAATAATTTTCAAACCTCATGAGTTAGATCTAGCTTATTTTCCAACCTTTTAGTTTCTGTTCTCAGTTCTACAAATCTCACACTCCATCTCTCTTCAGATTCTTTCAATTTGGCAAACTTTGTATCAGATACTTTAAATCTATCATCAATCTCATTCTTTAATTCTATTTTTTACTCCTTCAAACTTTTATCTAACTTTTCAAAATTTTTATCAGAATCTGACTTTTGTTCTTCTAAATTCTATTTTGATTCTGCCTTTTATTCTTCAAACTTTTTTTTTTTGATTCTGTTTTTGTTCTTCCAATTTTTTTTCTAGTCCTTCAAATTTTTCGAGCATTATTTTTATCATATTTTCAAATCTTTATCCATATTTGAGATACTTGCCTTCGGCCCTACTCCTATGTTAATGGCTTCCATAAAGGTAAATATATGTGCATGTATATGGCTCCCATACTAACTTATTTTAGACAATATGAAATATTTAAACAAATAAACAATATTTCATTATTAATGTCTATCTCCAGACAAGTTATATCAATCATGGCTTAAAATATATATATATATATACTGAAGCAATGGATCTCGATCTATGGATTAGATCCATGCTTCACGTCTTTTAATATTGCTAATATAATCAAGTTTGTAAACGATTATTATTATTGGGGTTTCCGTTTGCTTTTTTTTAAGTATTAGATCTGCAGATAAAGAATTAGTTAATAAAATCTTGGATATTTTGTTTAAATAATGATTTTAAATATTAGATATAGATATATGTGTGCATATAGAATTATAAAACGGAAACTGTGTAATAAAATTAAAATAAATTTGAAAATAATAATGTTTTTTTTTTTTAAAAAAAAATGAGCAGTTTATTCTGGAGATTCACTTTTACAATAAACCCTAATTACATTCTATAAAATAAAACAAAAGAGAATCCATTAACGAAATAGTTAATTAAATTAAATTAAAGTAAAAGAAAATTTCTTAAAATCTATATTTAAATTTGAAGCAATAAAACCATTGGGTTTAGCAGGAGGATGAATCTTAGGAAGACAATGCTCAAATAGTTTAGATCAAGCATGGTAATTGCCTGAGTCAAAGATTTAATTAACTATGTTATTAGACTAAAATGTCTCTCTTGTTATTCTATACATAATGAATGCTATTGCAACTGGAAAAACTGCATACAGTTGACCATGCCAGGATACAGTAAAATGCACATGGCAAATACTCCCCTAATAGCAAATATTATTATAACTGCCTCAGTTAGATGTAGTACTGAAAAATACTTTTAAACAGTTAGCAATGTAAAGCTATTTTACTACAGGAATCAAGTATTTTAACTAGCAGTTTTCTTTTTCTATTAGAAATAAAGTTACAACAGCCACTGCAGTAGACTAATTCTTTGACTGGTTATAGTCCTTCATCTTTGGCTTTTTTGCTGGTAACAGCCAATCTTTCAGCATTTTCTCTTCCCAGAATCAATATGTACTGCTGTTTTCTCTGGTTAAAGACTAAAAACTATTGTTATATGTTTGTCCATAGCAAGAATACCATATCCCAAGTCTTTAATGGTATTTATTTTTATTACTTTGGTAAATGTATTTATTGCACTGGACAAATTAATTAACTCTGTATTAATTTATTTATATTGTAATATCTTACAAAATATCTTTATCTCAAATTTGAATACTAAATAGTCAAAAGTTAGCTAGCTATGCACATATTGTTAAAAAAAACGACTTTATGAAAGCTTTTCTTTATACAGTCTTAGTCTGAGTTAAAGCTTATACTTTTATAATTACTAAATGCTTTGGGGTTTTTCCACATTCAGATAGTTATTTTCCAAAAAAAGTTATAAATGCTTTCATTTATGGCGACTGGGAAAAAAGAAAAAAAATTCTTGATCGGTCTATGAAATCCATTCTTTAGCTTTTCTGATTTTAGTTTTATTTAATTTTCAGTAAAAGATCTGGATTTTCCATCAAATTTATCATAAGAAAAAAGCAAATTATTTTGTTAAGCCTCTTCCAGAAAGCAAATCTGAAAGGTCAGTACATCTTTTTAAAAAAATTATGCATTCCATTTGCACAAATATAAAAATTTTAATAAACTATTTTTTCAATCTTCTCCTTCATTAGACAGGTTTCAATTCCACTATTTTTAATTTTACATAGCAAACGAAATGTATCATTGATTTATTAAATCTATAATTCTTTTTTTATATCGATACAATTAGCTATACAAATATATTTAATACATGTGGTAGCACACATGTAACAACCTATAAATGTTACAAAATAATTAATTTTATTAAGTTGTCTTTAATAATTTAGTGATAAGGCAGCTTTATAAAACAAATGACTTTACCTGTTCCAATGTATTTCATTTTTGATCCCTTCTTGTTACACTTTACATACATCTTTCCACATTCTGTTGAATGGTCTAAAGTCTCTATATTGTATACAAGTCATAGATCTTTATATAAGCACTGATAAAATTTACTTACTAAAATTTTTCCATTTTAAATATATAGTATGTTTCCTTTTAATATTAAGTTATTTCTCTAAATCTTTTCGTAACTTAAAACCATTCTAAAATACTGATAAAACCGTGGACATAATCTTTTTTCAAAGCAAATTTATAGTATTTATATGGAACATTGTTAATAATATACAAGCAAGAATAATTTTAAAAAGTATTTTTCTTTTATTTTTCTATAATAGTGATAAAGTTATTTTCTAGTTTCTAAATTTCACCAGCGATAATTTAGGTTATAAAAAAGTCTTCAGATGTTACTGGCAATATATATTTAAAATTATATTAAAATTTTTATTATTTTTTTTTTTCAAAGTAAAAACAATTTTTTTTTTTTTTTTGAGATTTAATAATACACAATTGTTTTTTGTATTATAAATTTAAGTAAAATAATTGCTGATTTTTAAGATTTCCTTTTGCATAGATATTATTAAAATAAAATTGTTTCCTCAAAAATACTTTTAATTTTGTTTAAATTACAAATTTAACAGAAAGTATGTTATAATAATGATAATAATAAAAATTTGGAGTTCCTTGTGCAGTCATTATTTCTATCTAATTGGCTGTCATTTAAGCATTTTTAAGGCGCATCTGTCAAAGATTTTCATGTTATTATTAAATGTAATAACAAAAATAATATTCTCAACCATTGGCAGTATGATCTTTGGCATTACATTGACCAAGACTTCATAATTACAATATATTTCTGTTTGTAAATAATCATCAAGATGCTTATCAATGAGTCCAAGATCTGTATTTTGATTTTATAATGCTCATGGTTGAAAACAAAGATTCACACAGGTATGTGGAAACAAAAATTTTTATCTTGTATGCTGTTCTTTTTAAGTTTGGAAACTTTTTTCTGTCAACTAAATTCCATAAGTTTTCATCTGATAATAGAATTTTAGAACTATCATTCTGAAGATCTAAAATTTCTAACTCCAGTTCTTCTGCCCTTACCTGAACAACTTCAGAGATGTGTACAGCTATTTCTATTATATTTATTTGACAACTAAAAGGATTAATAAAAAAGACAATCATGGGCTCAATGACAGTATAAAGTGCTAAAATCCCTACTCAAATTGTTCCTGAAATACTTGGTATTCTCTGACAACTATCATTTTCTTCAGTTGGAAAATGTATGACTGTAGATATGATATCCACAAAGCCAATTTTCATTTAAATGAATTTACAGACTCTATCATTTTTGCTATATGTTTATCTTTTCCCAGCAGCTCCAGTTTTATGGGATTCAATTTTTTTATTATATTGGTAAAAAACCTAAATCAACCAGCCAGCAAGTCTGTTAGTTCATCAAATTTTTCATTTTTTGCAATTAATTTTTTTTATTTCATCTATCAAATTTCAAATCTTGCAAGAACTTCACCTTTATTATGCCAATATACTTCAGTATACAAAATAAGATCAGGTTCTTTATCTTCATCATAAGTTAATAGAGCCTTGAAAAGTTAGAGCTGCAAAGGAACTGCTCAAACAGAGTTGATTATTTTTATAATTACTTTCATCATATATATGAAGAGCAATACTCTATTGCACAAACCTTCATGATGGATGATACATTGATAAAACAAAGTTTGGAAATGATTCATTTTTTTTTTGCAAAGGTCAATAACTCCACCAAACATTATGGGTGCCCATTAGGGGTTATAGCAGACAGCTTATGTAAAGGCATATTTATTGGTTGGTATATGTTGCAAACTTATTATAAACAACATCATCCATTGTTTGTTCTTTCATTGGTAATATTTTCAGATCTTTCATAATGAAATTACTAAATATTATTCTCATCATAACTACTAAATTGTGCAATGTACAATATGTCTGTTAATTCATTAATTGTAATGAAAACCACTCTCATATTTCCAAGTCACTCTTAATCTGAATATTCACTGAAAATGCATGTATTTTACTTGCAACAGTTTTGGGGAAGTCTTATATTGCTAATATAATCTCACATTTGTTTAAAAACCTCTCAAATAAACAATCAGTGCTAGACAGAAATGCTTCTTTTAACAATTCACCACCCTGGGATGGTGGTTTTTTCTTTGCTATCATGAGATATTTTCAAATAAGCAATAATAGCATAGTTAGATTTTAATATGCCTAGTGAATACAGACTATTGGTAGAAAATTTGACTTAACCAAGTTATTTTCTTTCTTAATTCAGAGTTTAGAAGGTAATGCATATCAAATGTGACATCAATTGTCTGGAAGTGATACTCAAGTTTTTTTTGGTACTGCATTGCTATTATTACACAATAAGCAAACACATTTATTTTTTAAATTAATGAACCAATATGATTCTGCTCAGTTAGTGTTAAAATAAGACATTTTTTTTCAATGATCCACTCAGATTAAAAATAAAAACATATTTAAATATATAAATTCTATGTACATAGAACATAGTGCAGAATCAGTGAGTGAGCAATGTAAATATGGTGCAAACTAATCTTACACATGATCACTGAGAATATAGTCAAAGCAAAGTATGCACAGTTTGCGGTCAGATTGTGTAGTTTGCACAACTGCTGCAGTGTAAACAGGTTGGCATGGAGATGGTATCTGTTATACATGTTATAGTTGATTTTGTTTTTTATATTAATTACCAACTGTTGATTTGTATTGCATTACTGTTAGCTTTAAAAACACTACATACCCATTGTTGTTGGCTTTCTTGGTTTGTGGTTAAAATAAAATCTTTCCTGCAGTTGTCAAAAAGTAGTGGGCACACACAGGATTCGGAATCCCAGCTCTAAAAGTTCATCAATCAAGTTTCATATATCATATTTCAATTACACTAATTTCATTATTCATTACTATTAATCTTTTATTTTCTCCCTTCTTGCAAATATTTATCTTTTCTTATATACTTGTCTTTATCTGATAGTCCTTAACATTTCCAAAGCACTAAAATATTATTTGCGCAAACAACCATGTCATTTTCAAAATGTAAACGATTTAAATAATCTTAATTTTTTTTTCTTTAGCTTTTCAATGTAATCCATAAAATACTTCCTGAATACTGCTGTAAAGAATTTTGGAGACATGAAATTTATCCTTTTTTAGTGCCACCCGTTTTAATCTACAAACAAACCATAATGAGAAATAATTCTCATTAGTTCTTTCTATAACTTCATTTAATACTTGGATGTGATCTATTGTATTATAACTATTTACAAATTTACAGACATGATTTAAATAAAGATCTTATATAGAACTGGTAGGTCGGTAATTTTTAATATCTTTTTTTTTTATTCTTTGTAAATATTCTTGTACTTTTTTAATCATTACCTTGATCAACATTTTTTCTTATTCATCATCTACTTCCTTTAAGATATTTCTACTAATTTCATCATTTATTGGAACTTTTCCATTTTTCATAAATTTAATTATTCATTTTTTCATTTAAACTATTTTTTTAAACAAATGTTGCAACTGTAAATGTTACTTTTTTTTTGCTTGTTCTTTATTCAATACGATTCTAATGTTTCATCTAATAACATTGTTTTTTATTCTCTACTACAACTAGTTATTTTTGCCACCTTACAAATATGTTTTTTATACTATCATTAATTTTAATGTTTCCTTCTGGCCAATGCACTGGAAACAATATGCCTTCATTACCTGCTTGTAGCAGGATTATCATATTAAATACTTTTTAAAAGCAGTTTCCTGCTTAGGAGATACAGATATTGAAATATTAAAAAGTAGCAACTCTCTTCATATAATAGTGTTACCTAGTGCAAGCTATAGTAATCAATAGATGCTAGATGATTTGTGCTTTTAAATCCCTACCTAATGCTATTCATCCATTATCCAGAGTAAATTCTAACTTATGGTTGTAATCAATGAAGAGCCTTTGATCTAAGAACAATGAAACTAGACTTCTGGATCTAATGCATTCATCCACCTGTTCAATCAACTATAAAGCAATGAGTTCAAACTGAAAACACAATGTTTTTTATTCAAGCTAATTTGTATGTCCAGTTATATAGATCTGGATCCAGTTATCTATACATTTTGGTGTCGTAGGTTTTTCTATAATCATAATCGCCAATATTCTTTGGCTACATGTGATATTAAATCATTAAAACATCACGACCACCATTTCTTTTCCTTGCATAAGCTACTAAAATAGTAGCAACTCTATTCACACAATGTGGCCTAGTGCAAGCTATAGTAATCAATAGATGCTGAAGGTTTATGTACTTAGGTCCCTATCTAATGCATAATCAGTCAATATTCTCAGACTAGTTTATCTGTTGATTACTGTAGCTTGAACAACCACTATTATATGGAGTTGCTATTTTAATAGCTTACATAAAACTAAAAAAATGTTTTCATATGATGTTTTAATGTTTGTACATTGAGATGGAATAAGATTCAAATAAATTGCCACTACATTAGTTGACATAATGGAAAAAGATACTGGAAATATTTTATTTACACATACTTTATATTTTGGAGATATGATGGCAAAATTATAAGACAGTTGGTTTGTTCTTCAGGTCATTGAATGTAAAGATTCTACAGTTCCAAAACATATTTTCATTGAACATCATGTGAAGATTTTCTTAAAAAAAAAAAGATTAATAATAAACTTGAATACAGTTGGCATAGAATCAGACACATTTATTTGATTAAGATTATCTTTTTAGGAAATCTACTTGGACTATCAGCTGATTTCATTGTTAGGATAAAAAACAATTGAAATCTAGAATTGTGTAAGATGATCAGTATGTATCATGAATACATGTTTGTGGATCATGAAATTTGTATAGTCATTGCAAAAGTTTGTTTTTCCTTATGGATTAGAATGTCTACATCCATTTATAAATGTCCACTAATGATGATGGTGTATCAGTAATCATATAAAAATGTTAGTTGATGCTGTACAGAAATGTGACTACACACTTCATCCATTATCTCCAGATTTAAAGATAATAGAATTAGCCATGGTCTCTCTTTTATCCCTATAAATTGTGATTAACAGATTCATATATTAAATAATGTCTATCCACCAAAACACAGATTTATACAACTTTGTCGCAATATTACCATTGATTTATTTCAAACTTCACAGAATAAATCATTAAAACCTTTCTCTTTTAAATCTTAAAATTGCTAACAGACAAAAACATAGTTAAAATCTGATGTTTCACATCTTAGGTTACTTTATTCAATGATTGTTGTTTAATTAGTACTGAAATGCACTTAATGGTTTATTGCAATGGTAGAATATCAATCTTTGGAGCACAAGATCCTTGGATCGATTTGAGTTCTAGTACTTCCAATGGATGAACTTTTAAGCCCTACCTAAAGTCATTCAATTATTTATTTATAGTACTAAAACATTAGATTTTTTTTTAAAAAAGGTACTTTTATAACCAGTAATGAAGGAATCAATCTACTTGAATAATGGGGAAAAGCAGAACTCTTCTCTTGTTTGCCTTATTTCCATTTGGATTTTTTACTTTATTACTAATATCTTTTTATCTTAAATATGCATTTCACTATATTAATATATATATATTGAAAATTTTATGAATAGAAAGATTACAACTGATAACTTGAAAATATTTGATAACACCTACAAAAAAAGGAGATAAAATATATTGCAATGGATATTTCTTTAATCTTTTATATTCAAAGTATATTTGAATCCAAGCCAAACATTTTCACTTATAAAATACAGATTATAAAGCTTTTCTTAATATTAGAAGTGCAAAGGTTGGGATATTAATTATAAGAATTTACTTCATAATCTCATTAGATATTCTTTATTTGCGAGGTAACAGCCTTTTTCCAAAGACAGTTCTATTAAAATAAACAAGCATCGAAACTAGTGCTAAGATGCCCACAAATTTGTTTCCAGCTTACTGACTACATCCATCCATACAATATCGCTTCAATTTCAAAATATCAATGGTGTCTTAGTATCAGATATTTGCTTTGAGACTGATTTCAGTTCAAATTTTCAAGTTGTTAAAATTTTTGAATGCAATATGCAGTATTTTTTATTTGATCACTATTGACTGATCTTTTTTTAATTCAATTGACTCGTAATGAAATATTGCTGCTATACGATTAAATGCAAGACTCACGTTTTATTTCGAATGATCTAAGCTCATCAAATGAATTCCATTTAGTTTAAGCATCACAGACTATTTAATAATTACAAGATAAACAGAACTTAAAATAGCAAAAGCTTCATCAATACAGACAATACTTAACAGTCTAATCAAATGATGTAATGGGGATCATGATTTTTCATTTAACTCTCTATCTATCCAGAATCTAAACAAATTTCCAAATTTCTTCTAATTTCAAATCCCATATTGTGGGCGTGAAAGATGGATGCTCTAAACGCGCAGTCTAGAAAATCAAGCAAAAATTGATAAACACAAAGTTGTTTTTTTTAGGTACTAATAACTATTTATTTTTATGTTTTAAATAAAATCTTTATTACCAAAAATAATTATACAATTTTTTTTCTTTAATTAAATATTTTTAGTTTTTCAGATTACAATTTTCATAATGTTTTAATCTTTCCTACATTGTGTATATTTATCAACAAACATCGCATGATGCACCAAGCAATTGGCAAGTATAATTATCTACTTTCAAATAATATTTAATTATTCTCTAGAACTCAAGTGCCACAATTACAACCGTCATTTCTGGTGCTCAAGCTTATGAACTCCCAAGCAATAAACCATTCATTTATTTTAATAGCTTATAGAAGCAACTGAAAATATCATTAAATAAATAGATAAAAATGACTGATCCTGTTACTACACTGATATTTTGATTGTACTTGAAACAAAAATTATAATTCATTCTATTGTTTTGTCGATTAAACAGATCTTCAAGATTTAAATATACTATCTAATGATTTCTCTAATCTGTAAATTTCAAAATGCATATTCAAATGACTGAAAAATGTACGCATTGATAAGATGGCATTTAGACACTTTTTTCCAATGGAAAAAATTATAGTTTCAATAGCAAAGAAAAAAAATTATTAAAATGTTTTGACATCAACACAAATTCATAAAGACATAGGGCAGACATTGCAGTAATAAGCATCATTAAATCCAGAGTGCGTACATTCAAACATCCGGATATTGTTAGTCATAACCATATCGGTACAAATCTGTTTTAATCTCAGTGAATAAACATATTACAAAAATAATTTCTGGATTAATTTTTGGTGCAAATAAAACATACTACCCATATGGATTAGGGTTATTGCAAAAATAAAACCCTTATTGTGAAATGGAAGCAAAAGTTGACAAAATTTCAACTATAATTGAACATTTATTTTTTAAATGAAAGATGTTAAAATCAGAAATATTGTATGACGATTGGGAGAAATATAGATAGCGATGAGGTAGAGATTTTTGAATTAAGTCTTTAAGAAAAGAATGGAAAATGTGACTACAGGATATTAGAACTATCAAAATAGTTTTTATTAAAAATTGGGATAGGAAATAATAGTAAAAAACAAAACAAAAACGTCCTATGAGAATGATTAGGTGATTCTTTTGGAAGGGATAAAATAGATGAGTTATTTATTCTTCTAATCATTTTGGAGAGCCAATTTTGATCACATCACAAACACATTAATAAATTTATAATGATGACCAAATATTTTTATTAAGACGAGTTGAAATTAGTGGACTGGTATGATTAATTTAGAAATATATTATGAAGAAACACTAAAAAGGGAGTAATAATTAATATTTATTCATACAATCTAATTATAGAATAAAACAAAGATATATAAACACCTAAAATAAGGACTACCTACCAATTGAAAAATAGGCTTTCTATTTCAAACAAGCATTAAAATAAGTTTTAACACCATACTAAGAAATGAGTTACTAGAAAATATAAAAAGAATTAGATATAATGAAAAATTTACTTAGAGGAAAAGAATTAACGATAATGGGAAACAATAATAAGGTTTGTAGAAAAGATCAAATAAGGAAAAATAATATGGTCAATTGGTTGTCTTGTAAAATGACATTACCTTACTTTTTTCTGAATACCCTTTTTTTAAATTTCATAAAATACAATTTTGTAATTCAAATAAAATCTATATAAACCCAGACTAATTAGTTGTTTTAATTCTACATTTGAAAATTCAAATTACTTTATATAAACGAACCCATAAATATACATCATGTACATCTTTCTTGAAAAAAAAAGTGGATCATTCAACAAAGCATCCAATGGGAGGTTGTTTTGATGGACGATTACAATATGATTGACCTAAGGTTAAAGATGCATTGAAAAAAAAACTTAAAATATATATTATAGTGCAATAAATTGGAACACATATCCACAAGGTGTTACAAATGGACAAAAAATCAGTCCCTATTTAGCATAAGAATGATAATTGTCAAAACTGTCAACATGGGCAAGGAAATTCAGGTGTTGATACCTCTATAACACTAGATTTAAAATGTATTTTAGTCTAGGGTCATCTAGTTTAATGATTAGTAATAATTAATATATTTACATAAAGTAGTTTGTGAAAGTGTGAGAAAGTTTGACACTTGTAATCAAACTTATAATAATTTGCAATCTATGAAATACAAAACAAATGAGAAGATATGGATATTATGATCTGGGTCAATTGATGAATGCTAGTATATAAAACGTATATCTTCAGAATCAGTTATCTTTTTACATCCTTGGTCTGTTTCAGAAATGTGACATGAACTTAAATAAAAGAATTACATATCTAAAAAAAATAATTGCATAAATGAAGTTACAATTATACCATGTGTTATTTATATCTTAGTCACACGAAAAAAGTATGTTTTAAAAATCTATCCATAGTGAGGAAGGTTGGTCCGACTTTATGGCCTAACGGATGGTTGAGCTAAAGTGAAAGGAACACTGATGCAAGTCAGAAAGAATAAATACACACATTAAATATATCACCTTAAAAAATTGAACAATAATTACTCCCTCCTCCAAAGATACTTAATATAAATAAACTGGATCTTCTATAAATTTTAAACATGAGTGCAGACATATAAAAAAATTAGATGTGATCCAAAACGGACATATTGATAGATATGTACCTCAATTATTTTCTGTATATAATTGATGTATTGAAAAAAAAGAGAGATGAGTATATTTTATACGAGTATATATAATTAAAATTTGAATTTAATGATGATTCCAACACAATTGAAATAAAACTATATACAAATATTTATTTTTATAGCAGTTTTATTTCAATTGTGTTGGAATCATTAGTTATTTGAAAACATTATGGACAAATTTGTTTGACCATTGTTAAAGATATAAAATTATAATATCGTAGATAAGGAAATATAAGTTAATATGTAATTAATGACAATATTAAAAAATGAATTATAATAAAATGCTGTTTATTTATTAGATTCCTTATGTATATTGTATCTAAGCAATGTTATATATTGAATGTAAAGAAATAACTTCATTAAATTTCAATGAGAAATTATTTGGATTATGTAAAGCACGATGGGGGGAGGGAATATTAATAAATATAAGACTAAATAAAAAACTGAACAATATTTTCTGTAATAAATTGTAATGAAATCATAAATTTATTAAAATTTCATTAATTATACAAATAAGTAAAATTTTGAAAATTTGTAACAGGTTTAGCATAAACAAATTGCTAAATAATAAGGGAATAAATTACTTAAAAAATAAGTAAGATAATGTAAAAAATATTTTGTTTTTATTTATTGTGGACTAAAAAGCACAAAAAAAATCTTCAACCACAATTGGGTTTTTTACATTTAACTTGAAATAAAAGCATGGAATTTACAAAAATTAATTCAATACCTTGTTGAAATTAATTTCTGCTCATTCCACACTTTGAATTCAAATTAAATGTAAAATCCTAATTCCGGTGGAAGAAACACTTATTTTTTTGATTTTTAGTCTATAGTAAATAAAAGCGCTTATTATAAAGTATTTGTTTATATATTTAATTTTTTAGTATTTGGGTATAAAACAATATGCTTGAAAGCGCAATCATGCACATTGAATTAACTGAAAATAGGTGGAATGGCTGATACTAAAGCTGAATAACCAGTCTGAAGTGCCCCTGCTCAAAAGTTTAGACTTTCAACTGCATTTGCGTGGAAACGGTAAACGTGACATGGGTCTTTTTTCATTCTTTCTGCCATCTTTCTAGCTTTCATATGATGTATTTTTACTCTACAATGAAAGGTCAATTTTTATAGCTTTTTTTTGTAACGTACATATTTATAATTTTTTCTCTCTCGGATTTTTTTAGATTTAGTGAACGGAAAATAATTTTATCAGATAAAATGACTTCCTTCTCCAGCAAATTTGATTCTGATTCAGACAAGGAATTCCCCATCGATGATGGCTCATCAGATGATTGAGAAGCTGAAGTTTCCAAAAGAAAGCTTAGTGATGTCATCTGTAAGGTTGGTGACTCAACCGATGCCTTAATCTTGACCTGATTTGGATTCATTTCTTGGTAGCATTAATGAAGCATGCATGCCAATCGGAACATTTACTAAGTCTCCAGGACTAAATTTTCCCATTACCTGTGAGTACTAAATTACTTTTTTTTTTTATAGGAAATTATGACCATATATGTGCTGAAAGCAATAGGTATGCTTCCGAGTGGAAAGCAGTACGGAAGTGGGCCAATCTGTCACCCATTGAGTTGAATGTATTTTTAGGCATGGTAATTTATGTTTGTAGCATATCACACATGCCAAAACCAAAATTTATTTGGTCTAAAAATGAATTTCTGCATCAACCGGTGCTTGCAAAAGTTATGATCCGAGATCAATTTTTTGGAATTCTAAATAATTTGCATTTCAATGACAATAAAACCATGCCATCAATTACTAGTAAAGAGCATGCTTGAATTGATAAAGGCCAATAATAGATCACTGTAATGTTAACTTCAAGACTGCATACCAGATGCACCAAAAAGTAGCACTTGAAGCAATTACTAAATTTAAGGGTCATAACAATATGCCTCAAAACTGAGGCTTCAAATGGCGTCTGTGCTGATAGCCATAATGGATGTGTACCATATGGAATTGTATACAGACAAAAATGCAACTCCAGATGCTGGCCTGAATCTGGGGAATGGAGCAGTGCTGTCAATGGTTTTGCCACAACTTGTTAAACAGAATATTGTTTTTTGCGACAGATTTTGTGATTGACAGTGGTCTTGAGTTTCTAGTTTGGATGTATAAGAAGCCAAGTATTTTGCTCAATGGTTATCCACCATCTGAAGCTGGTACTGTTGTTAGAACACACAAGGGTGGTACACATCATACATATCCATGTTCAAATGCAATCAAAAAAATACAACTTCTTCATGGATGGGGTTGACTTAGCAAACCAGAAGCGAACTGTGTACAAGCTGAAATAGAAAGCTTGAGCATTGGCCTATGCACTTATTCTAGCATTATTTTGATACAGCTATCACTAATTCCTACATTTTATACTCTATACATGGCCCAAAAGCAAATGCGGCCTACATCACACCTGGAATATAGAGTAACTTTATCAGCCAGCCTTATTGGTGACTTCACAAGCAGGAAAATAAAGCCTTCAGTAATACAGCATCTTCAGTCTCCTTCCAGGTGCCATAGTATACCTAATCTGCAGTCATAACAAATCCATCAAAAGTGTGTTGTATGTCTGAAAAACAAAGCACATCATGCATCTTATTTTGGCTGCATGGAATGTGGATGCATCCCTGTGTAATAGTGAAGAGAAAGACTGCTTACCACGCCAGAAGCAACACAACTCCATTGCCTACTAAATCTATCCTACACAACTAAAACACTTATGGCACAAATACAGGCTCAGAATATTATTTGTTGGATTATACTGACATTATATATTCATTTGTTACAATTTTGTAGTCACATGCTTCAACCCCTGCAAGTAATGCCACCCTGCTTTACATGTTGACAAAGAATCATCTCTACTTGGTTCTGTAATAGGTAAGATATATTATATATTCATTTGTTGCAGTTTTGTAATCACACAGCTCAAATACTTCAATCCCATGCAACTTAAGCCACCCTGCTTTACATGTTGACAAAGAATTATATCTCTACTTGGTTTTGCAATAGGCAAGATATATCAATTTTATTTATATTACTGGTCATTTGTTGTAATTCTTGATTTTTTCAGTTTTAGGTGAGACAACTTCAACTTTACTTAAAGATCTCGCATTACTTATGATTTACAGTATGCATCTTCAGTGTTACTTTTCTCTTGATTTTCTTCATGTATTTATATTTTTATGAATTTGAAGACTTTCAAGTTCCCTCAATCCATCCACTCTATCTCATACAACTGATATACATGACTACACATGTGAAAAGGATGACTCCAAATGTTGGATCAACAGTCATCAGTTGGTCCACCTCATCATCTCCCACTCATATATCAGTGCTTGTAATACTTTTTATTGATTTATTTTGCTTTCATTCATTTTACTGTAGATAAATTTGTTTGATATTAACTTTTTGCTTGAAAAGAATACATATTTTAGTCCCCCTCCCATTTTTCAATAATATAGTAATTAATTTTTTCTCCCATAACTTACAATTTACTATGATTTTGTTGTTTATTGATTTACTTTGCTTTTATTCATTTTATTGTAGATATTTTTTGTTTGATATTACAGTTTTTGCTTGAAATAATGTATATTTTAGCCCCCCCCCCATTTTCAATAATATAGTAATTAATCCCCCCCATAATTTACAATTTACTAAAGTTCTTACTTTCACAGGACCCACCACTCTATCTCATAACACTGATACACTTGAACACGTATATATTATATGTTGAAAAGATAAATAATCACCAATAGACGTATTTCATGCTAAACCAGCAATCATCTGTTGGTCCAGATTACCATCTTTACACATATATGCCATAAGTGCTCAGATATATATTAAGATAGCGAATCCTCATACTCCAATGGACAGGTTTCAATCTACTCCACACTCCAACTATCCATCCAATTAAAAATCTGATGATGGAATGCTCAAGGCCACCCTGAGATTCTTGTCACCCCCATGTTGACCTAAGGTTGATCTGACCCTTCATACACAGGTCATAATCCTGTCAACATGGGTGTGACAAGAATCTCGGCCTCGGGGTGGCCTTTGAGCATTCGATCATCAGATTTTCAATTGGATGGTTGAAGTAGATTGAAGCCTGTCCATTGGAGGATGAGAATTAGCTATTTTAATATATATCTGAGCACTTATAGCATATGTGTAGAGATGGTAATCTGGACCAACTGATGATTGCTGGTTTAGCATGAAATACATATATTCGTGATTATTTATCTTTTCAACATGTGTATCAGTATTATGAGATAGTGTGGAGAGTGGTGGTTGTGTGAAAGTCTGTGCTCATATACCCTATATATTACATATATAGACACAGGTTTATAATAAGCCTGTTTCAGTTATTTAAGTTCTGTTATTTTTTTTTGGCCCACACTAAAACCAAGCATTTGTAATAGATATCCTGCATGGACAGACAAGATCTGGGTTTGTAGCCAAAAACCAAAATTGTCTTCTCACATATTTCATCATGAAAATCTGACTCAGGTAGGCCGTTGTATATCATTTTTTCCAGCATTTAAGCCATTGTATATCATTTTTTCCAGCATTTTATGACAAATGTGATGAAGCTATGAAATTGTAATTTTAAGTTATACCTTTCAAAATTTAGAATTTGTGAACCAATGTAAAAATTAACATGTTTAAAAATGTTAAAATTCTTTTTTTTTTAGGTAATGACTATTTTATCTGCTTTATTACATTATTTCATATCTGCACTTTCTAAAAATGTATATATATTTATTGTAATAAATTAGAAATTTTATTTAAAATTACGTCTTGTAATTTTTTAAAATTCAAGATGGCCACTTAGGTTTTAAAGAGTTATATAGAATTTAAAATTAGCTTGAAGTTAATCTGTAATAAAGAATTCATAATAATAAAGTCAACAAAGATTTACCATATTGATCAAGAAATTTGCAAGCAAAAGCCCCATGCACATTGAATTAACTGAAGATAAATGGAATGGTTGCTACTAAAGCTGAATAACTTTAAGGAGAAATTTAAAGTTAACAATAAATGAAGTCAACAAAGATTTACCATAATGATCAAGAAATTTCAAGCAAACACCCCAATTATTGAAAGCATGTATTCAATAATGACATATTCTGCAGAAACTAAATTCTTAGGTGAGCATATAATTTTCATACAAAACTGATTATAAAAACCCTAATATATTATACATGAATAATTTTCAATTTCATATTTTAATTAATAAATTTATATTAAAATATTCGAACAGTACAATTTTCTTTTAATTGGATTTCAAGGAAATAATAAGCACATTAATATACACCTAAATGCATTTCATATATACATGTATTTTTATTCATTGTGTATTTATGTTGAATTATTTTAGTTGTAAATACATTTTATGTTCTTAACAATTTTCTATTTTTGTTTTATCAATGCATGATCACAATTGCTTTTTTATTTTGAGAAATAATCTAGGCAATAAGGAAATATAACCTGAAATTATAATACAAGAATGGCAATTTAATCTCATGGGTTATTAGATTGTGCCTTCATCTCACACACATATATAAAACTGGTTCATTTTTGTAATCTTTGTTTTTCAAAATATTCTTTGTGAGAATTTGTAGACCATACTGCTAGATATTTGACAATTGCATGAATGGTGAATTTGTCATATTGTTAGTATATATAAATTGTCTTACAAAATATTTTACAATAAGATTAAAGATATTGTAACTTAAAGTGACTTTTTAAAAAAGCACTATAATAGAAAACAGAAAATTGTGTAGTTTCTCAGCTTTTCCAAACACCCAGCTCAACAATTGGACATCAGATTTCATTTTTACTTTGCTTAGCTAGAAATCATCTAAGAACTTTTAGCTTTTCAAATATACCATGAAGCTAAATTGCTACTTTTTTAACCTTCTGGAAACAATCTTACTGAAAGTAACCATTTAATAAGATTTTTAAATGAAAAGTTGTACTTTCAATCTTAAAACATTTGTTTAATTTTATTTCTATAATTTGAATGCTGTTAATTTCTTTAAAATTTTATTAATCTTAAAAAAAAAAAATCAATATATTTTATTCTAAGTGAATACAATTCTATAGTCCAATTATAAAACGTACAACCTAGCTTTCTCCAATTGTGATGTCTAGACCTACTCTTCAACAATCATTATAAGCAAACTAAATATTTAAGATGTCTAAGATTGTATGACACTGTTTAAGAAGTTTGAATACAAATAACCATTGATTAGTATAACCAGTCACAGAAAACAAAATCATGTTAATTGCTTAGATCAGTGGTCTTCAACCCTTGGTCTGCGGACTGGTGCCAGGCCCCAGAAGTTTTTTACTGGTCCACGGTAGACTGGCAAGAAAGTTAGTAATAACAGAATAATAAGAATTTAAACTTTTAATTAATATAAACAATTTTTATTTATTTTTTCATCTCATTTTTACCCACTTAAAAAAAAAAAAAAACAGAACGAAAACAAAATCTAATCAATCATACATAAATTAATTTGTTTTTCTAGTTATCACAGATGTTTATGGGGGGAGGGGGATAAAATTAAATTTTTTATTATTTTTCTAAAAAAATTCAAAATTATAAAGTTTTTACAAATTTGTAACAATATAAACTAAAGCATATTCATCTATGGATAGCACATTCTTTACCTGCATGTATACATGTGACTTGGTTTTAATTTTACAGCTTTTTTTTTTTTTTGGCTAAGTACACCTGGGTCTCTTTTTACGCAGACTTATTTAACACAATTTGAAGTTACGCGATTCGTGTTTCACCGGAAGTCGACCTCCAATAATGCGCTATTACTTTAAATAATAAATTTTGTGCACTTACGTTACATTGAAAGTAATAGCACATTGGAATTCTACTTTCATCTTAGTAATTTCAATACTCTCACTGATTTATAATAGTAAGATTTTATGCAATAATGAAATTAAAATCATGATTTCCACATTTTATGTATACACACATTAAATTTTACAAGATTATAATGTAAATTTGTTCAAACATTGTGCGTTTTAATTTTGCATTTTAAATCATTGTTTTTGCTTTTTAAAAAAAGAACGTAATCAACTATTAATCATTTAGTGTCCACAAGTTTATTTTTGAAAGGTCAGTAATAGCAGTGGGCACAATTAAAAATTAAAATCTAATTTTTAATTGTAATTAACAATTTAAAAATTACTTACGGGCAACTTGAAATTAATGTGATGTAAAACGAAATTTGATTTTTAAACGGAATTGAAAATTAAAGACAAAAATAAAAATTAAATTTTTCCCAGCAGTGGTGAATAAATCTCTTTTTATTATCATAAGTCTAAGTTCATAAACAATTAATAAAATCATCATCAGAAAACCATTAACACAAAATGAGTGAACTTAGCGCTAGTTGTATTTTCTCATGAGAATAATTACCGAGATATTCTTGATTTAGTTTAAGAAGCCAAATACATCACATCACATGAGAATCTGATTTTTTACTAGTTTGCAAACGAACGTGTTTTGGGGTAAATAGCGTTAATAATTAAAACATGTATAAAAAATATAAATTACTGTACTATAAATTATGCATAAAAATATATTATTTTGAATAAAATTAAATATTATAGTTAAAAAAAGTTTGTCTTGTATCAATTTTTTTCAAATTTGAAATTTTTTATTAGTCAAATTTTATTTCCTTATTTTTTTTTTTTTTGCGCAAATTTTAAAGTAATTTTACGTTGTTGCTTTGCTTTTACGCAAATTTTGAAAAATTACAGACCGCATCCCCCCATTTTCAATGTAAGTTACGTCTATTTTTGCGCGTTTTGTAAAACGAAACCCAGGTGTATTTTGAATTATTGAAAAAACGTTTTGAGATTATTGCATTGCGTAAAACGAGACCCAGGTGTATTTTGAATTATTGAAAAAACGTTGAGATTGCATTGTGTACATTATTAGAGATGTGGAAATATCTTTTTCTCTATTCTAAATGCCAAAAAAAAAATCATGTTTTTTGTCCATTATATTCATCCATCATTTTCACTTTGATACCAGATATTTATGCTAAATACTATAAAATCTCAAAAAAATCTGCAAATAGCTTACAACAGGTAGATTGATTAAAAATCTTGGTTTTGAATATCACAATCCATTAGTTTAAAAAGCAATGGTGTTATAAAGATAAATAAAAAACTATTGCAGAAAATCCATTTTGCAGTGCAATAATGATTTGTTGTCTGACCAAAAGCAAATTAGGTATCTAGGTAGTAGTTCTATGCACAAATGATATGATCCCTTTTCTTGGGGAATTTCAATTTTAAAGTTACATTTAAAAATGCTTTTGCATTAAGATGCTCTAATATTCAATATCCATTGACTTCATTAATGTTTATATTTCAGTATCTAGGACAGAGATGTCATCATTCTCTAAATAAAAGCAGTTAATATTTTGCAGCTATACTACCATTCTCTGAATCTTTCGGTAGGTATGTGTCATATTTCTATTTTTTTTAAAAGGATTTTTTTATGAATAAGGTCAATTATCTTTTTTGCTCAATTTATTAGATTACCTAAGTAAAAGAGACCTCCAAAATGTATTCAGAAATGGATTCAACAAGCTCTGATGAGTTCGCAACTTCTAGGCCTTTGGATTCTGAGATCAGCATATCATCCAGCAATTTTCAGAAGCCCCATTACCAACCAAAAGGCACAGAAAAAACAAAAATGTACTTGCAAAAGTTAGCAGCAGGCCAGGCTCTTCAGCCATAACAATAACCACTGGACCTAATGTCACATTAGGTAAATGTAGAAAATTTTACTAAAGACTCTGGGTTTGAAATTACCTATTACAGGTATTCTATTTTAGACTTTTTTCATTCATCATTTGGTAAAAAAAAATGTGTGCAAAAATTAAGGGAACAAATAAATATACAACTAAAGATAAATGTATGCGTAATTGGGAAAATGAATGGATCAAGAATTATGCCTTTTTGGGGATGACCTTGGAAATTTCATGCAAGACCTCATGTTGTCCAATTAAAAATACTTTGGACTCCAATCCAAGTGTGAAGCAACCTTATTTTTCAAAAGATTTAGCATTATCCTAACATGTTTACATTTTAATGACAATGCCAAATAAGGAAAGTGGCAATTTTGATTGTATGTATAAGGTCAATTATAGAGGAGTGCATTGTTAATTTCAAGACTGCATATCAGATGCACAAATTATAGTTGATGGGGCAATCACAAAATTAACAGGGCATAATAGGATTCTTCAAAACCAAGACGTTTCAAGTGGTGGATGTGTGCTGATAGCCATAATGGAGTATGTTTATTATATGGAAGAATCAAATTCAGATGTTTATCTGTCTCAGTATTTGTGTATAGAAGTCAGTAGTTTTGCCACAACTCGCAAAATAGCATCACATTATTTTCTGCAACAGATTTTAGTAAAGGAACTTTATGAAAATAAATATCTCTGTGGGACAATAAACATAAGATGAAAAGGTATTCCAAATAGCATCACTAATGTGCATTAAAAAGACTCATTTTGTCCTTGATAATGATAGTGGCCTTCAATTTTTAGTTTGGATGAACAAAAAGTCAATTGCTATGGATTCCAAATGCTTATGCTCCTTCTGGAAATGTTATCAGTTGACAAATTAAAAATGGGTCACAACCAACAATTCCATGTCCACCTGCAATAAAAATGTACAAGTATATTAGTGGTGTCATTTTGGCTAATCAAAAACAACCAATATTGTTGGGACAGAAAATCCCTGTGATGGCTCTTGCGACCATTCTGGCAGTTTTGATACAATAAATTCTAATGTGTACATTCCATTTATGTTTAAATGCCATAACTCATTTACATTTTTGGAGAACTTTGCCCCAGATGTTAATTGCATTTTTTTCAAGGATAAAATTTTGCCCAAATACACATGTATTTCCATATCTGGCACAGCGATCACCTGGAAACCATAACATGTAGATCTTCATCATCATAACATTCCCATGTATAAGTGTTACATATCTAAATAATTGAAAATACGAAACTCACTTTAGTAGTTTGAAATGTCGATTGGTACCCATTTGTAAGTTATCAAGGAGCATGTTTTGCTTTTTGTCATACTCAGAATGTGACAAGTGATCCTAATCCTGTTGTTCCATTTTACATTCCAATAGAATTTTAATATTTTTTTAGTATCATTTATTGGGGAAAATCTTTTTTCATAGATGCCTCGAGATTTTTCAGCTTCTTGGGGTCAAGGAAAAATGAATTCTTGTAGTTCTTCTTTCATAAGTCAATGAAGCTATGGATTATATATGCTTTGAATGCGAATTTTGTAAGGAATACAAATAAATTAATGAAAATGTAATTTTAAACTAGTTAATGATATTGAAATTCTTTTTTTTGTCCATACTTTTTTAATAGTAATCACAACTTTTCTTAACCTTATTTTTTTAGTAATGTTAATTATATTTTTTCTGTAGCTTTTGTATAAATCATTCACAAAACTCAAGCATATTATGTAAATTCAATTTTATTTTATTTCTAACGTATTTCCTGTCCTGTTTAAATAATTTTGACATTGATATTTGAGACATCACTTTAACATTTTGTAAATTCTCTTTGCTGAATTTAGTGATCAAATCTGATAGGTATGCAATGAACTTTGATTTTTGAAAGGTTACTAGAGACCATCCTACTTATTTTCAAATAACTACAATGGTATCGAAGAATTCATAAAATTATTTCCAACACTTAACTCTTTAATGGCCCACAAATTTCAAATAGAAATGCCTCAAATTCATCATTTAAGTTTCAAAAAAAGACACTTTATTTTATAGAAGTAATGTTAACAGTTGATGATGATCCAAGTTTTTTTTTTCGCAATTAAATGTTGATAAAAAATTGTACAATAAACAGCAATATTTGATACTTTTTTTAAAAATAATATATACCTGGGTCTCGTTTTATGCGGATTATTTTAATGTGATTTTGAAGTTATGCGATTCATGTTTCTTCTTAATATGTTTCATATCTCACTATATTTATTAGATATCAAGAAATTTAAATTATTAATAACTTATTTTGACTTGAAATACTTTTTTTTTTTCAAAAATATAACGTTATATTAGCAGCTAACGTGAATATGGCCTGAAGCTGTGTATTTAGAATATTAGCTTCTATGTAAGTAATCTACTTATACTAATGAGTAAATAATAAGATTTATATTTACATATAAAAATATTGCAATAGTCAAAAATTTTAAACTTTAAAAACGTATGTTGTTAATTATAACAGAAATAATTTTTTAGATTTTTAAAATAAATAATAACGAAGATTTTATAAACTAAAAAGTCTTTCTAATGATAATCTATAATCTTTGTTTGATTACGATCTCATTTTTTAAATATAGAAACAAAAAACCATTAACTCTGCTCAAGACTGAAAGTGGCGTTAGTTGTATGTCACATGACTTGTCAAATAGCCAAATAACCGCTGATTAAAATATGTATGAAAAAATGTAAAATTAAATACTGTAGTTAATAAAAAAAGTTTGTCTTGTATTATTTTTTTTTTCAAATTTGTTTTGTGCGCGTTTTCTGAGGAACCTAGACCCAGGTGTACTCATAATTGATGGCACTCCATCAGTTGCACAAGCAATTACATTTGTCGCATAATGTAATTTCTATATCTTTGACATTTTTGTTTATCCACTTTTTAAACTGTATCATTATTACGTGGAATTGATTTAATTAGTGTATGATGATTTATATAAAACTGTACTGATTTAAGTCAGAAAATACATGTAAAAATAAATCTTTACCAATTATGTGGAAGTCTGAAACTCATTATATTGTTACAAAGGACATGCAAAATATTTGATATTGATTACTTAAATTTGTCACAAAGTTTTTGAAAGTAAAATACTTACATAAATATCCTAGTGAGCAAGACTTAATCAAATATTTCACGTAATGTTGTCTCCATTTCTTGACCTCCTTTTAAGTTTGATAGTATTATTTCGTAAGTACATAATAAAAATATTGTGCAAATATGCTCTCTGTGATTATTGAAAGATTAGTTATATTATCACAAATGGCCCATGAAAAATTAACAATGTACTTATTTTCAACATGTGATATTTTAGGATAAATATGTAAATATAGGTTTTTCTCAATTTAGATGAAATAAAATCCAGTAAAACTATAGCAAAACTAATTTATAACTGATGATTCCAATCTGTTTATAATGACGTAACCGTTTCTCACAGAAATTTGTAATAATTGTGTTCAAAAACTGAGCTTCACTTATGGCAATAATGTATAATTTGAATTGTGCTAAATCATGATAAAAAGGCTGCTCTGTAACCCTATATCTAAAACCAGTCTTTTTTTTTTTTTGGAGTCTAATACCTCTTTTAATACTCCCAGGAAGTAAAAGCATCTCGTTTTGAAAATCACTGGACTAAATTAATAATAGACACCATATATAGATTAATGAGACCGATAGACAATACAAAATTGTCTTTTGATTCACAATATATAGCCACATAACAATAAACATAAAATGATTTACTGTGGTGAAAAAATTTACAAGATTCAAATATTATTAATCTGCACGTACACAAATTGGATTATACTGGAAAGAGTATGTGATATTATACCGTATTTATACCCAATATAGTATTTAAAGCTTTTTAAATGCATTTTATTACTAATAAGTAAAACTCTATCAAAGCTAATAACCTGAAATTCAAAAATATCTGAATGTTTTGAATCCAAATCTATTAGCCTGTATAGTTATATAGATTTAACCTTAGGCCAAGCAACTCTATATTTTGGTGTTTATTTTTATTTACTGAAGACAGCTTTTAACTTGAATGATTATTTATTTTAAAATGAAATTAAGTTACAATAATATATAGCTAAATTATTTCTGCCATGAATTATCATATATTGCTGAAAAGACATCAATATATTGTAATAACAATCATAGTTGTGTTAAAATGTCTTTATATATTGAGCTTAAGTAATATATATATATTTCATGAATAGTTTTCATAAAATTTCTTGAAATTTTGTACATATTTTTTTTAAATACATATATTATACAATATTGTATGATATGAAAAATTGTATGAATAGTTAACACTTTTTATAAAAACTATAAATTTATTTAATATAGAGCCAATGTTCACATAAAGATTGCATCTATGTGGATATAATTGTACTATTGAATTTAAAAACTATATCAAGAAATTGAATCATTAATATAAAATAAAGACATTAACTATTTAAAATATGCATTGCATATAATTTATAAATTAATTATTTGCAAAGAGCAAAACATTACTATTATTTGCATGTGATCATCTATATAGATAATAAATCAATTAAAAATAAAATCTATAATAAGCTTTTTTATATTTATTAACAGGTAGTACAATCCAATATGATCACATCCAATATATGTTTAGTTATCGAAAATAGACTGCACTCAAGAAGAGTATTCCAAAGGTTGCTGCTGTGTATCTTTTACAGAAAAACAACTTCCTACAATAGATAAAAAAAAAAAAAGTTTGTTGATGTAAAACATTTATCATATGAGAATATGAAGAAATTAAAAAAAATATTCACAAGTCATTGGGACAAAACATCACAATTCGTTTAAATATAACTTATTGAATTTTTGCTATATTAGTTAAATCTGTAACACAATATAGTGAAACGTCTAGCAACTATTTGTACATATTTTCCCCACATCACTGATCACCAGCATCATGTAAATAGATATTTATTCTCAGAATCACTCTTTTTGTTATATTATCATATCACTTTTGTGGTTTAATTCATTGCAAGCACCTCCGTATGCAATACTTTTATTAGTTAACCTAGTTATGGCAATTTGTTTGCAATGAATTATTTATTTTATTAAATAAAACAAACTGATGAAACTGAAATAGCAAAATTTTTATGAAACTTATTAAGAGTCTATGAAAAAAACTTTTCAAGATTCAGTGCTTGTGCTCACAAAACAATATTAGCTGTCATGAAAATGTTTTAATTTTTGAATGATTGTAAAATTAGTTTTATTGTTGGTTGTTTTCTCTTAGCGTGTTGAAACCGCTTGAGGAAGTAATTTCTATGCAAATGCACAGAAATATGCCGTTTAAGTGGCCGCGTCACTATATAAAGTTCTATTCCAATGTTCAAGCATAGAAATAGTCCATTTACTTGTTTGCGGCGCCTATTTCTATGCTATAACACTGAAATAGGACGTTTATCCTGCCGCAGAGGATGCCGCAACTTAACGGTGAACTTTTATTACGCAATTTATACAAACAATCCCATTTTATAATTTAGTTACAGTATGCTATTTCTAAGCTATAGCACAGAAATAGAATACATTATTCTGCCACAGTTTATACGAACAATCACATTAACATTTTGGATACAGGTATTTACAGCACAGAAGTATGATGTTTATTCTGTCCATCAGCGGCCGCTGCCGAACTTTGTGTTACGCAGTTTCTACGAACAATCCCATTTTAAATTTTGCTGCGGTATTGTGTGGGTGTCTGTAATTGAGACTGTCAAGTCTTCAAATTCGCATACCCAAGTCATTATTTTCCAAATCCAATGATATAGTATGAGGTAATAAAAATTGTGGAAACTTTGCCCCACTTCTCTAGACAAGGATGGCACTTTAATCAATTGTCAAAGGGGAGGTGTAAGCATAATTTTTACGAAATCACACTGAAATTCATGTTTGTGCAGGATAAATCGAGAGACCAATTGAAAATACCAGCTCCATTTTTAGCCACAATGTTGTTTTGAATAAATTCTTTCTCTTTATTCTAATTAAAATTACAAATTATATTTGCGTGGCCAAGATGTTGTTTTGGGGAAATTATTTCTTTTTATTCTTGTTAAAATTGACAATTTTATTTGTGTGGCCATGATGTTTTTGTTTTGGAGAAATTATTTATTTTTCTTCATGTTAAAATTTGATTTTGCGTCGCCACGATATTGTTTTTATTCTTGTTAAAATTACAAATTTCATTTTAGAAAAAAAAAAATTAAAAAAAAAAAAAGGTTTTCCATTTATTTTTGATAAATTTCATTATTTATGATTTTATTGTAAATCAAAAAAAGCACTATAAAATTGAAAGAAAAAAAACACCCTCAAGCGGTTTCAACACTCTAAGAGAAAACAACCTTATTGTTTGTGAAATTAAGAGATTATTATGAAAGATAAATGTAAATATTTAATCACTAAACAGTATTACAATTGATTGATTTTCTTAGTTTTAATACATTTTTAAATTCAATATTACAATTATATCCACCAATGCAATCATTATGTGAACATTGGCCATACAATAAATGTTTAGCAAATATATATATAGCTCAACTACTCGTTACAACTTTCCAAATCATATAATATTGTATAATTTTTTTTTTTTTTAAAAAAAGCTGAATAAAACATCAAGAAATAAATTTTATGAAATAGTTATACAGCATTTTATATGAAAGAGAAATATATTATTCAAGCTCAATATATAAGCACTTTATTTTTATTTAATACAACCATGATTGTTATTACATGAACCTAATGTACATGTAATAAAATGGTAGCTAAATGATAACAAATATGATTATCAATCTTTTAGAAATAATGTAACATTAATAAAGTCAGAGTTAAGCTTTATGAATTTTTTTCTGAGATTCATTATAATTTAGCATAAAGTTTATTTTCTTAAGGTAACAAAGTATAGTGTGATTTACTTCTGAAATCTAGTTTTATAAGGCTAATAGGCTGTTTATACATCTATAAACAGATAAAGAAATCTGAAGCTTTTTTTAAAGAATACCAATAATACTCAATAATAGTGAGTTTGATATTGTTTTGAATGATGAAACTTTTTAGTCTATAAACTTTAAAAGGAATCAATATTCTTATGCTAATGATCT
Organism: Epiperipatus broadwayi; assembly: GCA_028023455.1. Classification (NCBI taxonomy): domain Eukaryota; kingdom Metazoa; phylum Onychophora; class Udeonychophora; order Euonychophora; family Peripatidae; genus Epiperipatus; species Epiperipatus broadwayi. The sequence continues at coordinate 3,279,897 of JAQFVV010000074.1, read as the reverse complement.
AAAATCTTCAATCTTAGTAACCAGGACGTATAGTTTGCTGCAGAGATTTTCTAATGGGTTTGCAAACTTCTAATCATATGGAGACTCATAAATCTTCAGAAGTTTATAAGGCAGAAATTTCAAAAGATGGATTGACTAACACCTAACATGTTGATGCTCCAATGATTCCTGGATTTTAGTAATCATTTATTTTGTTCAGTGTTTATTTTACTATGCCTTATATAGGGTATATGAGCACAGACTTTCACATGACCCACCACTTAGCATAGCTGCCTTCCAAGCAGCTGGCCCGGGTTCACTTTCCGGTCAATGCATTTGACATATGAAAAAAAAAAAAGATAAATAATCATGCTAAACCAGCAATCATCAGTTGGTCCAAATTATCATCTCTACACATATATGCAATAAGTGCTCAGATATATAGTAAGCCAATCTTCATACTTTAATGGACAGACTTCAATCCACTCAACACTACAACTCTTTATTCATCCATCCAATTGAAAATCTGATGATGGAACACTCAAAGGTCACCCTGAGGCATCCCAGTACATCTAAGCTTTTTCTTTTACCATAATTTTAAATAAAGGAAATAATCTGGAATAGAGATTTAAGTTTATAAAATAGCTATTGATTTTTTTTTCTTTTTAAAATTATAATTTGAGCACAGCAAGTAATCATTTATATTTATCTCTTTTTATCTTCTCAATTTAAAAGCCTGTCTTATTTTATTTGAAAAATAACTATTTTTTACATTGTTGGTTTCTCTTGCCTTATCTGCAATATGGTTTTCACTTATGATAGAATATGACAATTCATGGCAAAAATAATTTAGCTGAATATTATTATAACTTAATTTTACTTTTAAATAAGCAATCATTTAAGTTAAAATACATATTAAACAGTTAAATACACAATATATAATTACTGTGATGTCAAAATGATATTTATATAAACACACACATATTTTGCAAATAATAGAATAGAAAAACGTTGAATTATAAAATCCAAGCTATACTTTAAATGAATAATCACTATTGTTCTTAGCTAAAAATTTCAAAGGATTCTCTGTATTATTGTTTTCCTATAGTTTATCTTTACTGATTCTTAACTTTCCTATAGATCTTTTAATATGGCAATGGTAGCGATGAAAAATACAAAATCATTCCTTATAAAATATGCCAGGAAATCAAGTCAAGAAAATTTTAATATTTTTTTAAAGAAATGGAAAAAACTGGATTGCAAATTTTTATAACTTCTTTCAAATGATGAATAAAAATCTATTTAGTTTAGAAGAGTTGGCATTTGATTTTTCATCTGGAAAAGGATTAGAATTTATGACATCAAAAACTTTGGAATATTCCCTGTCAGTAGATAACTTCCACACAATAGATTACTTTAGATGTAGAAATGATATAAGTTTGGAAAATTTTAAGTTATCAATTATTCAAATTTAATGGGAACAAAGAATGGTTCAATGCCTAATTATATGAAACATTACAGAAACAATGCATACTCTTACCTCAGTTAAAATTTAGAATATGTTCCAAAAATTAGAAATCTTATTAAAAAAAAAAAACTCTTAAAAAAGATAATTTAATGAAATTAAAATTTAATAGCTGAAAATACAAATATATAAAGTATTATAGAGTAATTTATTAAATTATTAGACTTTTTTTTATAGATATAAAACATAATTATCAAAATTATAAATGATTTTATAAAATTCTTTCTTCTGCTTTTTGAACAACATGAAACATTTGGAAGAGGGGAAATAAATTCTCCTTTCAGTTTTTAGTAAATAAAACTTTCCATACAGTGTCAAACATTGTTTCCAAGACATCACTCATTTTTAGCATTAAATTTTACTAATTAAAAGAACAAGTTTCAAAAAATACAAATATGATCATTCAAAAAAAAAAAAAAATGCATTTCAATAGCTTACTAACATTTTTTTTTTAATAATTGAGTTAATTTAAATTCAGGCTATTGATAAAATGTAGTCTAAATATTTCTCAAATATTAATTTTTTTAATAATTAGTTATTATTTTTTATTACTATAAACCCATTATCAAATCAAAATATCTGAGTAAATAATTAAAACCAATGCATGAAGAAGCAAGGATAATAATTTTGATGTATTAAGAGAAATTTCAGTAAATGTGGGACAGGTGATGACAATTTTGGATAATTAATGCTTGAAAAATTGACATTCTACTATAGTAGCCTATTCTTTTTTTTTGAAAACTTAGTGAAAAATGCACTTTTATTTTAAAGACAGACAGGATACAAATATTATTAATATCAAAATTGCATTAATTTTTTTATATTAAATAATGAATTTGTAACTCTGTAAAATTTGCATTAAATACATATAAAAAAAAAAAAACAAACATGAAAAAAATAAATTCATTTGATACTTTGAATAGTTAAAGTAATAAATTTAATCAGACTATCATTGAATAGACTTCAAATGACTGCTATATTTTAGATATATATTAATCAAGTTAAAAATAGTGCATTAAATGAAATATATTAATATAAGGAACAATGTAAATTAATTTAATCAAATAATTTACAAAAATATTTATATTTTTTTATAATTACTATTTCATTTTTAAAATAATTATATGTATAAATTACAAATTATTTGCATTTGAAATACTTGTCAAATTACCTACAGGACAACTAGAACAAAAATGTGTGATTTGGTGAAAAAAAAAAAGCTTTATTCAAATAATAGCATTTTCCTGTATATTATTTTAATTTCATTATCACTAGTCATATACAAAAAAAAAGTTTAAGTTAGTCCAGAATACAATTTCATAAATTTGTTCTTCGATGGTGATAACTATTATCTGTCAGTTTCAGTTTCTTCTAGCTCCTTTCTGTTGTGATATTACTAGCTAGCATAAATAAAATCATGAATTATAAATATTCTGTTTAGGTTATAAATTAAGCAAAAATTAAGTTCAATATTTCCAAACAATAACTCATCTTGGTAAAGTGAACAAAATCAACAATGGTAGAATAACATCTGCCAAACTGCAATGTTTTTTTTCTCCTTTCCCCCATTTGTACATGTATTTCCAAACTAATAGTCATTTTAAAAAGTTTTATATCACTGAAATAATTTTTTATTATTTTACCTTCATTAACATTTTTTTTTATGTCTAACGATTATATTAATTTGTATGTGTGTATTAATAATAAACATAGTAAACTATTTAAGTACTTTATTTTAAATTAAAAATTAATACCCCCATCCCTAATGGCCAACAAAATAAAAATTACCTCCCCTCTCCATCTTACATTTTAAAAATCTAAATATAAATTATAAACTTTTTTTTAATTGATAAGACATTATAATTTTACAATTCTTCCAAAAAAAAAAAAAAAAAACAAACAAATTACTTAATTTATTTTCACTGAGTTTTTAACAAGTATTTCATGGACCAATTATAACTGCATTAAAAAAAAAAAAACTATATATTTACATTTTACAAAATGTGTGTGTAAATATATATATATGTGTGTATGCATGTTTATGTTTGGAAGTGTATATATGTGTATATATATATGCACACACACAATTTATACATCAATAAAAAATAAATTATCTAAAATAATTTACAGAACTTAAAAAAAAAAATCAAATACTTCAATAAAATGTTAAATTATTTTCAAGACATTAAATACATTTAAAAACAATAATAAAACAAGTCACATTTTTATTGTTCAAATGATTTTGCTTGTATTTTAATGGAGTCTTTTGCTTCTACATGATTCTTATACAATATAGAACTTACAATAATATTCCATTAGAATTAAAAGGACTCACGCTACACAATATCGATACAGTCAAATTTGGACACAGGGAATTAGGGTTAGAATATTGCCGAAACAGGCTTTTTCGTCATTATACAGTTTATATACTTTTGTCTACTTGAAAATTTAGTTCCAAGTAAACATTTACATTTTTTTTTTGTTTGTTTAAAGTAAAATCATTTTCTTTTTTTGCTCTCCTTTTGATTTCTTTAAAAGATCTGTGGCTAGTGAACCAGGACATCAATAAAAAAAAAAAAAAAAAATTATTGATATCACCTGGTGCAAAAAAAAAAAAAAAAAATAGATATACATAAAATAAAACTACAGAACAAGGCTAAGCTGCAATGTACATAGCATTTCTAATATAAATAAAAGCATTAAAAGATAGGGAAAATTCTCTGAAAGGAATTTTATAGTAACATGAAGGGCCAAAAATCAGTATATGCAGACTCCCAAAATACATACAAAATGAGAGGAATTTTTAAAAACAAAATACAACTGATGATTTCAACAATAAATAGAAATTGAAGCACAAAACTAGAAAATATTACAAATAGTCATATATGTAAAAACAAGAAATAAGGAGGGTAAAGATGTCAAAGAGAATACTGCATATACTTTTGACCAACCAAAATATAAAAGAAAGAAAATAACTATTTTATCATAACCTACACCATCCTTTTCTTCATTTTTTTTTTGGAAAGGGGGGGGGGGAGGGGGAATGCTTAAAATCCCACCAACTTTCTAACAGTGATTTTCCATTACATAAAACCCTGGAAGTTCTTTGAGCCTGTCATTTTGTACTCGGATAATATTGCAATAAAATTATAAGCAGATGACAGTACAGACAAAGAGCTAAAAAGAACAGGTGTAAAAAGTACACAATCAGTTGATGACAAATAAATAATAATAAAAAACCAATATACAGGATATCTATTCTATCAAATGATTTTTTTTTCCTGTTTAGATTGTGTCATACATTAAGTTTCTACAAACAGCCTGCGATGAATTTTTCTTTCTTTTTTTTTTTTATTTATTCATTTTTATAAAAAAAAGTCTCATCATTTCTTATTTTTACAGAATAATTTGGTAATACTGTGACGTCCATGTTTGTTTTTCTCTCTTTTGAGAATGACTACTAGAATATATTTAAAATCTGTATCTGTCATTTACAAAATTTCACAAGAGAGAAAACCAATTACAAAACAATTCTCATTTGAATGAGGGGATCAGAAGATGATATAGAAAAAAAAAAATGAATGAATGCCAAAGACATAAGGTAGGGGATTTTTTTTCTTTGTATATATATATTTAATGTGAAATGTACAAAATGTTCTAGATGATACAAAATGAAACAAAAACAAATGATTTTCTAAAAATTCTAATGATATTTAAAATAATAATAATAATAAAAAGTGCCAAAATAATAATAATAAAAATCAAACAAAAACTATTAACATATCTGTCAATTTCTTTGTACAAAGTCATTCCATTATATAAGTCCTTTTTTTTCCAAAGGGGAGGGGAGGAGGAATGGAGGTTTCTTTTTTTTTTTCATTCTTTTTTGTTATTGTTGTAAAGTTTATAAGCTGTGTATAAATACAATATTCCAGTTAACATTGCAGAAATAAAATATTAAAAAAAGTATTAAAGGAACAAAAAAAAAAAAAAACTCCTCCTTGTATATAAACATTGCAGGATATGGAAGATAAAGTGGGAATAAAGTTTAAAAACTTAAGGAAGGAGGGTAAGGATTAAAAAAAAAAAAAATCAAACAGGATCTTGTGAAATAAAATAAATGGGTGAATGTGGAAAACACTATCACATGGTACTTGACCACTGACACACATACAAGTACAGAACATGTATAAATAAGCCATACTTCAAGTTTTGAATGGTTTGAATTAAATAGTTTTTTTTTTTCTTGATATAAATAAATGTTAAAACATCCAACACAAATAGTTTTCCGTTCAGGATCCTTGTAGCTAGAGGAACAGGAATCACACCAAAGGCTTATAGGCATATAGCCTAGTTTGCAAGGTCAAATGATCAATCATGAGCAAGAATTGGTAAAGATTTTGCACATTTTTACACAAAATACAGTTTTGTTTTTTGCATTTTTTTTTTTTTTATTTAAATACATATATATATATATTTTTAGAGAAAAATTGGCATTTTTAATAACAAGCAAACTCTTGGTTCAAAAAGTCCTCTTTTTTTTTTTTTTTTAATTGTTTGTATATATGTTTTTTTTTATTTTAAAAAAATGAGCTTTGGAGAGATCCCTGTTGTTAAACTGCAGGACTAGTTCCAACTAATCCCTTGATGCCATGCACCAGGCTCATGGTAATAGGATTGCCAGAACTAGCTATCCTCACTGATGTTGTCTGGCTTGTTTCCCATTATTTTTTTTTTCTATTTTACAATGAATGTGAGAATCAATAGTTTATTGCATGAAATAATCAGGATGATCAGATGGGGTATCTTTTTCAAAACGTTTTGCTTCCTCTTGCATACTTTCCTTTATCTTTAAAATTGCTGCAGATTCATTTTGATCCTATAAAAACATAATACATAAATATTATTATATATTTAAAAAAATGTTGAACAGATTTGGTGAAACCCTGGAAAAAAAGTGATGCTATATTTTTAATTACAAATACATATATATAAAAAAATTTATTCTTATATTTAATATATAATAGAAATTAAAATTTTAACCACTTTTTAAATATAAAAATGTAATATCCCCCCCCCCCCCCCCCCCAGTATTTTTTTTTTTAAATTATATTTTAAATTTGACATGAATTGCTATTACAATAACGTTCTTTTGATTATAAAAAATTAGTTCAAAAACAAAAAGTTTGTAAATTTCATTTTTTAAATTATTTAACACTTCTTTCAGCTAACAAGCAATCAATCTATGGTCTGTATAAAACAAATTTATTTATTTATTATATTTGTATAATAGTTATATTAAAATTTTTTGTTTCTGTTCATTTTCATCTATTCATTCACATTTTCTCTGAATTAAGTGAGTCTTCTAATTATCAATCCATAAAATTAATTAAAATATTTGTCTTCAATATCCAACTATTATAAATGACTTGTGACAATTATAAAATGCCAGTGAAAATACTCATGTATGCATATGGAGTATTAACAGATAAGACTGAGGATAGTTTATCATATTCTTTAAATGTGAAAACAGTATAGTTTTTTTAATATTATTTCTTAATAAACCTATCTTGAATGACACAACATTTTGTTGTTATTCCGCACCAAAATAATTTATGAGCCACATTTAAAATATTGTGCTTGTCATTATTTTGAGAGACAACTATGAATATGCTAAATGTTTCATTTATTTCAAGTACTAATTTTATATAAATCTCTCCAAATGTATATAAAAATCTGATATTCTCTTGTGCAGTTCATTATTAAAGCAAAGAAAAATGCTTCAATGTCTTTATAGGCTCAGAAAAGAAATAAGCAATTTTCTCAGAAATGAAAGGTAAATAATAAATATTGCAAAAAAGAAATCAATTAATTGATGAATTGTATACTTAATCAATAAGACCTCCTCTCCCCAAATTAGCCAATCAACAAAAATTTGAATATGTATTCAGCCTCCTTGTAATTGGCTAAAAATGCTGAACATCAAAGTTTTTCACTAATAAAATTCTTAATTACAATAAAGTCATAATTTCTTAAATTATTTTTTAAAGAAAATGCATGTTTTAAAATCAATTGTACTATTTTTGACCAAATATGTTTGTGAAAATTTTTTCCCAGTGAAATCCAAATTTAAGATAACAAATGTCTTACATGGACCAATGCTCAAAAAAGACTGCCCCATGCCTAACCTAAATTATTAAAAATACTCCAATGCCGTGAACTTAAAAAAATAAAATATAGTTTATCCCTCAAGTATTATTTGTCCTTAATATATACATACAGACAATTCTCTATCTGCAAAATTAATCCACTTTACAGCTTTTTGTGAAACTTGATTTATATATAGGTTGAAAGAACAAAAACCTTTATTGCTATGATTTATTAAAATGAAAATGTATATTATTTGATATGTCATAATTCTAATAGTACTTTAAATAAATAAATGCCCTGTAATAAAATTTTATAATTAGTGAAATTTATTTTGATACCAATGAATATAAGAAAAATAGTCTATCCTCTTTTTTATACTATTAAGCTGAAATATTTTTTTTCTTTTTCACACAGCTAAACTGAATTATTAATTTATTTCAAATAGTACATGTTTTAAAATGTTTTATGGAACTTCTGTAAATTTTGTGAGTCACATATTGTCTAAAAACTATATCAATTGAAAAGTAATATATTATCAAGTAAATTAATATATTATTTTAAAATCATTGTTTTTTTTAATATTTTGAAAATACAATTTATGGACTATTAAATAGGAAATAAATTTTAGTATTAAATATTAAACCACAAATCTCAGCACAAACACAAATTTCTTTTAAAAAAATATTAATATAGATACTAGTGACATCTTTTAATACAAAAAAATATGCAGATCGTCAAATCTTCAAACCCAAAAAAAATATATATATATATAAAAGGAATTAAGATTATCTTACTCCTTGATATGATAATTAAATAAATTCCAAGAAAAACTCTTAAAATAACTTACATTATCTTGCCCATAACCTCCTAGACTATAATCTCCCATTCCTGTAGGCCCGTCTTCCCGAGGTGTGCCAGGTCCTCCGTTAGCCGGAGAGTTTTTCATGCCATCCATTCCATCTCCTAAAAAAAAAAAAAAAAATTAATATTATGAATCAAAACATTTATAAAATATACATTATATTAATTCTTGCTTATTCACAACAGATTAAGATATTAATGTTCAATATATAAATAATTTTCTACATACAAAGTAATTACTAAAAATTCTAAGGAACAGTTGGAAAACTTATTGACAGTAACTTATTTTGAGATTATTATACACTGTTATTTTGGTTACCTAATTTTGCTATTTATATGTTCCAATAATTTTTTTTTTTCAGAACAAGATTACCTTAAAGATTTTCAAACGTCAGCAAGTATTTTAGCCTAGCTCAAAACATGGACTTTTGAAAAATTTTTACTTCTAATTTTATTTTCAATAATTAAAGGGAGAAATTATGTCAACTTTCTTGTAAATAATTGATACTTGTGATAACTATAAAATGTTTTAATTTTTTATATTTTTCGTTTTAATATATAAAAATTTACAAAGGCTCTGATTATTTTAAAAATTATTTTTCAGCAAATAAAATATTACTATTATCTTTAAAAAATAAAATGGAAAAATTAATCATAGACATATATCATTAATATGCATCAAAGTCTGGCAAAATGAAAGCAAAAATATACAATACAATGTTAGACTTTTCTCGGTAAATTAAGATTTAAACAACAAATGCAAATAGATACATTATAATGGCAGATATTTTTTCACATAACATTTAAGTTCTCAATTTAATTTGCTTATCTGTTTATTTATATTTTTAGAAGTAAAAATATAATTTACTTAATATTTTTTACTTATTCTGCTGCATACAATATAATTTTGGCAGTAAGCTTGAAAAACTGAAATGAAAAACTAATTAATATTGTCACACACAACCCAATGAAAAAGCTGTAAAACTATCAATGAATGAAAATGTTAAAATGAACATTGGCATCAGAGAAAAAAAATTATATGCAAAAAGACTGTCTTTAAATGAAAATACTATGATGAATAGTAATGATTGATATAAGGACACACATGATCTTTCTAAAAAGCTGATTACCACTTTGGGAAAAAAATTTCAAATAAAAGGCACAAGTTCATTTTTACTTTTGGAGGATCATTTTAATCAACATTATATGGCAAAAAACAGATTTAGAAGCAGTGACAGGAGAAAAATAAGTAAATCAATATTTTATGGAATTTTTATTAATGAACTTGTTTACATTTTTATTTTATGCTTTTTAAGACATTTTAGTTTTCATTGAAATAGAATTGTACAATATGTATATATTTTCCCTTCTTAAATGCATTTATTTCAATTTAAATAAATCAATGATATAATATTTTTACATATATTGTTGATTCATTTATCAGATGTTAAAGCAGCATAATGGTTTAAACTTCTTTCTGTTTTTGATATTTTATTTCAATGTAAGGTACGGTACAATGAGCAAATATATAATGAAAGACCTAGAACAATTAATTCATTGTTGTGAATATGACTATGTGCATATGCAGTTAATAATAACTATTTTAAATTTAAAAATTGTACTTTAACCCGACCTGCTATGTGGTCGCTAGAGGCGCTGTTTCTGTGTTTCCACACAGAACATACAGGGTAGGGGCCTCGAAAGCAGACGCTTTTACTGCCGCTAGGTGGCGCTGTTCACCATGCGTACACACAGGAACCTTCCACAAGCTAGCTGGCAGCTTACATCGTCTGCTACCAAGAACCTAGGTGGCGCTGATTGCCGTAAACACATCTAGCTTATGTGTCGTCTGCTATCAGAAACTACCAAGATTCTAGCCCACTACGCGGCGCTGTTTCTCCACGTTACACACGGTAAAAACAGCAACCTCTAAATGCCTCATTGCTAACGTTTATGAACATAGTACTTAAAACATTCAGGGCCTATAATGTACAGGGGTGAATAATTTATAAAGTCATAACTATTTAAATATACGGTCAAACGTAATAATTTTACATTCTATTTCACCATTTCATGAATCGATGTATTTTTAAAGTATGACTTTGTAAAAAGCGATCTGTTTTTTTAATTATTTACTCTAAAAGTGGTTTTTTTTTTTTTTTGTAAATAAAACAAAACGTAATTTTTTTTTTTTTTTTTTTTAAAAAAAAAAGCTAATTTTTTTTCCTACGGCAGTATATCGTTCAAAAATGTATTATTTTAAAAGATTATTGTTTGTAAAACTTTTTTTTTTACACTTTCAATTAATATTTTCAATAAATTTTAAAGTAATATAAATTATATTTCGGTTTATAGATTACTATTTCGAAAAATAAAGTGTTATTTGCGTGCTGGGTATACCGTGTGCTTGTTACTCGCAAGCAATAATTCGAAGATCTGTTTATCAAAACTTCCTCTCACAATAATATTAAAGGCATAAATATTTATTGAAATTGTATTTAAAATTTTAGAATCATTTTAATAACTAAAAATGTCATATACTCACAAGGAAATTTCAAAATAATAGGTTTAATAAGTACCGTATGAGAAAAGTAAGATATTATACAGAGTCAGAAAAAAAAAAAGATTTAGAGCAAAATATATATACATTTAATATCTTTATTGATGGTTGGAATTTAAAAAGTTTCTTTCAAAACTGATGCTCGTGTTAGGCTTGTATACTGTTAAAATTAAAACTATTAGTCCTCATAAATAATTTGGAAGACATTGCCTGTCAAAATTGGATGATCATTGAAAATTATATATGATCTTAATAGCCTAAAATTCAGAAGCCTGATAGTACTGTCTTTGCCAGTGCACTGTTTCTTTCTTTCATTATTGATACATAAGTAAGAACAGGTAAAACACATTTATTAAAAATCTTCCTTTACAGACACGTAGATATATTTCCTTTTAGTATCAAGTTATTTCTACCAAAAGCACTCCAACCAAGTTTAATTCTATGATTAATTTCATCCATTATGTTTCCATCTGTATTAATAATCTGACCAAGGTGTTTGTAACTGTTAACTTCTTCTAACTCATCATAATCAATCTTTATTTTCATATTTTGAGAAAATCCATTAAACATTACTTTAGTCTTTTTAACATTTATCTTTAGTCCTACTTTCATCTGATAACTCCTGCAACATTTCCTGCAGCTCTGAAGCATAAGTTGCAAAAACAACTACATCATCTGCAAAATCTAAATGACTTAAATAATCTCCATTTACTTTCACTCGTTTAGCTTCCCATTTTAATCCACAAAATATTTCTTGCAGCACTGCTGTAAAAAGTTTTGGAGATATGGAGTCACCTTGTCTTACACCCTTCTCAATGTTGACTTTAATAATCTTTGTTAAAAAATAAATTTACTGATAAAGATTTCATAAGAGTTTTCCAATCAGCTTCTAAAAGCTTATAACTAAATCCTCTAATTCATTCCCAGACAGAATTATTTAGACTGCAAGTGAGACTTTGTTAAGAGAAAGCAAAATTATGCTGGAAAATGAGACACCAACAATACAAATCTAATATCACTTATGTTGAGAGAAAAATCTATTAAATCTTAAACTAGACAAATCTATAAGCATTCTTCCTGCTAGCAAGAGCAATGTAACATTTGTAAATGGATAATAGTAATTATGATACAATAAGAGCTTCTCCCAACAGACTAAAAGTCCCATACTAGCTATGAATCACAACTGTAAATATTATTCAGAAAGCATCCCTGATCACAGCTATTTCAATGATTCAGAAAAAATTAGATTGACATATTTTGGCAAAAATTCCACATCTTTGTGGTCATCTAAAATCAATAAAGGCCAGGTTCCATTAAGATCTATTGTTAATTCTGAAAACTCACTATATCAAAAATTCTAATGTTCTTAGTCCTTTGGCATACAAGAGACAGTTCTGTGTTAGAGATTCTAAGAAAATTGTAGAATTAATCAACATGAAAAGTGAAAGAACTAACATATTGGTAAATTTTGATGTGAAAAACTTAATCACAAAAGTACTCTGTGATGAAGCATTATCTAATGTAAAAAAAAAGATTAAATAACAATAGTAGTGTACAAACCAGAATAATTCTTCCAATTGATAGTTTAATTACACTTAACATTCTGCACAGCATACTATTATTATATACTATAGAATTCTTCCAACAAAATCAAAAGATGCTTTTTGATTCCTTATTGCTATCTCTGATCAGCAATATTTACATGGAAGAACTTGAAACTACAACCATAAATAAAATTCTATCTACAATTAAAGTCTGGCTTTTCTATGGCCATATGGTAAAGCATTACTACAAACATTCTGGATACTATCAATAATTATGTTCTTTTAATTAAATTCACAATAGAATTAAAACAAGAACAGACACTACAGTTCTTAATTTTCTTTTGACAAGATTCCCTCATAGCAAAATCAAAATTACAATCAACAGAAAACTCACACACTCTAATCAGAATAAAAATTCTTATTCAGAAACCAATAACTTGGAAAAAGAAAAATCATATAGCATAAACTCTCATGAAAAATACTTATCCATCAGCTATCATTATGAAATAGCCAACTAAAAGAAACACCATAAGAAAAAACAATTATAGGTATTAAAGCGTATCCATAGATATTAGTAATTGCAGCTAAACTAAAGAAAATCTGTGATCAGTATATTAAGATTCCTTTCCAAAGTCATAAGTGCCCTATGAAAAAGTCTAACTTCTATAAAACACAAACTGCAAATATTGAAACACAAAAACTGCATCTATGAAATACCATGTGAATATGGAAGAACATATATGGCTGAAATCATCTGACTCATTTCAAAATACGTAATTAAAAGAGCAAAAAGTAATGATTAAAAAGAAAAACCAAATGCACCTAAAATACATTGGACAAGAAAAATAACAGGCAGAAAGTAAAAAGTAAAATTTGTATAAACCATTCACATTTATAGTAGATAACTTTATAAATCAGTCTAATGTAAATAATTCATAATATTTCAAAACTACTCATTAACCTTGCCCTTAAAAAAACTGGAGAAACCAAGAGAATCTTCATAGATAAATATATAAAATTTCTAGTGACTTGATTTTTCAGAATAGCCTAATTAGTAAGAGCAAGCATTACCTTAAATTCACAAAACTAAAAATCGAAGGTTCAATTTCCATGCTAGTACTGTCACTGGTAAGGCCAGCAACATTTGAAGAAGAGATGAGAAAAAAACAGCACTCAAAATGTTGTAATAAATTAATCTGTATGCTTTGCTAACAGTTGAATGTATTTAAAAGTTTAAATAAAGTTTGATATCTTTTAAAAATATTTCATAATTAATAACAGATGATGGAAATAGTTCAATATATAATTACAGGTAAAATCCCTATCATCACAAATTTTCAGATAAACATTTCCTGTTTTCAAGTCAATATGTATAATGCTTGGGACTGTTTTTGTTTCTCCAGAATAGTCTAAAGACTTATTTGAATTGAAACACCTATTGTAGTAAGGAATTTGACTGCAATGGTATGTTGACTAGATATTTTGAGGTTTTATTAATCAACTATCTGGCTGGGGGATTTAACTATTAATGGGATGTTGTTTATACACGTATATCATATTTTGAAATTCTGAAAAAGCTAAAATCAGTAACTTTTCCTAAATTCATTTATTTTTGTTTTTATAGAATATTTGCTTATCAATAGTTGTTCTTTATTAAAATTAAAACTGCAAAATTTTTATATGTTCATTCATCACCTGTGTTATTCACCTCCAAATCATAAGTCTTTGACTTAGTAAATGAGACTTATGCAAAGCATTACAATCAGAATGACATTGCTTTGGGTGAGATGAAAATCTATCAGAAGATAAGTCTGTTTTATAGCAGTCAAGATAATTTCAGGTCTAATGATGTATATTAAAATCACTGTTATTAAAAAGCTAGTAATTGTATTTGAGTTGACCGAATGCCAGACCATTGATTCTCCCTCCCCCAACACACACACAAACATTAATTTCTAGAATATTTAGCACTGCACATCGTGCTCTTGATTGAATGCCTCCAGTAGTTAAGTGACCAAATTTATACTTAAATAAAATTGGAGTGAATAAGGCATGGGCATTCACTATTTCATCCTAGCTCAGATTAATAAAAAATGATCAATGGTCAAAGATTTTCTTTGTCTGTTTTCTTTTTTTCTCCTGAAAATTTTTTAAAATTATTTGTTCCCTAATTGTTTTTAATTAAGATATGAGCATTGAAAGTCAGAAATCCAATGCGCACAGTAATTGTTTTTACTATAAAGTGCTATTAAAATGGTTTAGTATCTTTGGACTTCTCCATAGAATTTCATTTATAACTTGTACTGCAGCTACACCTTAATTTTGTGACTGGGCAATTATGTAGCCTACAACTATTGTAACTATCCAATTTTTGTATTCTTGAACCTAAATATTTAAATTATTTGACTAATCTCATAAAAATAAAAATTACAAACATTCTCAAATTGCATTAGGGAAGGGGGAAGCATAATTTGTGATTCATTTTAAAGATAATAATATACAAAATAAAACTCTAATTTCATTCATATCTAATTATGTACCAATAAAAGCTAAATACCTAAACATTTAATAACCTCTTAATTCTTATGATATTTAAGATAATTTAGAGTTGAACCTAACAATATGAAAAATTAGGTAAAAATATTATTCATTAGTAACTCTTTTGTCTTACTTTCAAATAATTCAAATTAATGATATGAAAAAAGATATAGAAAGTATCTTTCATATTAGGAACAAAGAAATTATAATTCTTTAACATACCACTCAAAAGAAAATTACTTCTTATATTTATTTATATTCATTAATTATAAAATTGTTAATTATAAAGCACCCATTACATTAAATATTAGAAATATACTTCAAATAATATATATAAACATGCTTTATAAAAATGTTTTCAATTTAATAATTCAAGGAAATTACTTTAATATGTTGACTTTCCCAGTATCATTATCTAATCTAATTGTTGCTGTTGCATTTTTATAAATATTCTTTAAAATATGACAATATCTTGGATCTATACCTGAATGATATCTCTAGAATTGTCATTATGATGTATTATAGCATTTTCCGGTAGATTTCAACAATTATTAACTTATGGGGTTGTGATCAAACAGAAAACAGTGGCAAACTTAAAGGAGATAATAAATATACTTGAATTTATTTACTGGTTAGAATCTCTACAGATTTTCTAATATAATGTTTGTGAGTAGTTAGGTGGTTTAATGAATCTATAAATGAATTTCTAAATAGACAAATTTTAATATATATCACCCAACAGAGACACTTAAATATTTACCAATTTCACAATATCAACTAATAAACTATAATTTACTTTGATTAATCATTAAGATTTGATTTAATGCAAGAAATTGTCTACACTCAGGAGGTTACAAATTTCTTGTCATCCTATTAATTGAAAGGAAACCCTTTGATTCCTCTTGGAGGCCTTAAAGAAACTGAGCAAGGCAAATTCTTAATGTCCACTCCATACGTTCTTGTCATTGCAGCTGTTATTACTATGTGATTATTCATATAGTATATAAACATGGATGGGCTGCTCACCAACACGCATTAGCCAGCACGACGAGGTTATTGGATTTTTACCTCTGAGTTTAAGATCAAAAAACACCATGGACTTTCTTCTCAGTTGCCTGATAAGGCAGAATGAATGCTTGTGTAAATGATAAATATTTTTCCAATATATATATACAATTATGACAGACAAAAATAAATCATGGCCCTTATTCCCAGGAGACTGTAAAGTCACCAACCAAGGCAGCAGTTGGTGGCCGAAGGCAGAGGCTGCTCAGAACCCCTGATTGTGGACACAGGCTGCCATTTGATGATGCCTTTTTTTATTTAGGTACTTACAACAGCAGATCACTTTCAAGTGAAGAAAGATTGCAAGAGTTAGAAGAAAAACTGTCTTATATTAAATGGGATATTATTGGACTTTGTGAAGTTAGAAGAAAAGGTGAAGAGACAATTGTTTTAAAAAGTGAACATGTACTCTATTATAAAGGCACAAATATTGGAAATACAAGTGGAGTAGTATTCATTATAAATAAAAAGTGAAAGAACAACATTGTGGAGATTGATGGTGTATCGGACAGAGTGGCAAGATTAGTTATACAACTTAATAGCAGATACCAAATGCAGATAATTCAGGTTTATGCCCCAACAAGTTCTCAAAGTGATGAAGTAGTAGAAGATTTTTATATGGATGCACAAAAGGCTTTTGATCAGAGTTAACAACATTTTAAAATTGTTATGGGAGACTTTAATGCTAGAATTGGTAAACAAATGAAAGATGAAAGTGCTGGCGGTAATTTTGGTTATGGTAATAGAAATGAGAGAGGACAGAGACTTGTGGAGTTTGCAGGAAAAGGAAAACTTTATATTATGAATTATTTTGAGAAAAATGTTAAAAGGAAATGGACATGGAAGCATCCAAATGAAAGTACAGCAGAATTGGATTATATTTTGACTAACAGAAAATACATATTTCAAGATTGTAATGTTCTTAATAAATTTAACAGAGGAAGTGATCATCGGTTAGTAAGATGTGAAATACATGTTAATGCAAAACTAGAGAGACAAAAATTATTAAGAAAAACAATATTTACAGTTGATATTCCTAATTTTCAGAAACATTCTAATGAATTTAAAATAGAACTTACAAATAGGTTTCAAGTATTAGTAGATTTTGAACATGATTCAGATTTGAATGAAATTAATATGAAAACAACTGATACACTTTTAAAAACTGCAACAGCACTTGATCAATAAAATTTCTACTGAGACTAGAGAATTTATGAAGAAAAGAAGGAATATGAAGATATACAAAAATGATGCGTTAAAAAGAATTGAATATCTCAAATTTTGTAAAATGATGCAGAAAAGATTTGAAAATGATATAAGAAAGTATAACTGTGAACTAGCAAGGAAAGCAGCAGAAGGGAATGAAAGTCTCAAAAGTGTAAAACAACATTTTGGTATTGGTAGGAAATTCATATCTGCAATAAAAAAAAAAGCTGGAATTATTACTAAAAAGAGAGATGACATCATGAAATGGATAGAAGACTTTTATAAAGAATTATATAGTAATAAAGAACAAATACCTCCTATATCTATGACATCTTCTGAATTACCCAGAATTTTAAATGAAGAAGTGAGACATGCAATTAAATATATGAAGAAAGAAAAGATTCCAGATTCCAGGTAATAGTAGAATTATAATTGATATATTAAAAGAAGCAGGGGAAAAAATAGAATTTTTTTTAGCAATGTTATATACCAAATGTCTAAATGATAAAGATGTACCAGATGATTGGAAGAATGCAGTATTAATATTAATATTTAAAAAAGGTGATAAAGAGGATATTAGAAATTACAGACCTATCAGCCTTTTATCAGTTACATACAAATTTTTTACCAAGATAGTTACAACTCGTCTACAGAGAACATTGGATTTCCCCCAACCAAGAGAACAAGCTGGATTTAAAAGTGGTTTTAGTACAGGAGATCATATCCAGGTATTGAGAGAAGTTATAGAAAGGACAAATGAATATGAGTTGCCATTATGTTTTGGATTTGTAGATTATGAAAAGGCATTTGAATCTATAAACTTTTCTTCAGTGATTAAAGCATTGGATCATCAAGGTATAGACCCAAGATATTGTCAAATTTTAAAGAATATTTATAAAAATGCAACAGCAACAATTAGATTAGATAATGATACTGGGAAAGTCAACATTGAGAAGAGTGTAAGACAGGGTGACTCCATATCTCCAAAACTTTTTACAGCAGTGCTGCAAGAAATATTTTGTGGATTAAAATGGGAAGCTAAAGGAGTGAAAGTAAATGGAGATTATTTAAGTCATTTAGATTTTGCAGATGATGTAGTTGTTTTTGCAACTTATGCTTCAGAGCTGCAGGAAATGTTGCAGGAGTTATCAGATGAAAGTAGGACTAAAGATAAATGTTAAAAGACTAAAGTAATGTTTAATGGATTTTCTCAAAATATGAAAATAAAGATTGATTATGATGAGTTAGAAGAAGTTAACAGTTACAAACACCTTGGTCAGATTATTAATACAGATGGAAACATAATGGATGAAATTAATCATAGAATTAAACTTGGTTGGAGTGCTTTTGGTAGAAATAACTTGATACTAAAAGGAAATATACCTATGTGTCTGTAAAGGAAGATTTTTAATAAATGTGTTTTACCTGTTCTTACTTATGTATCAATAATGAAAGAAAGAAACAGTGCACTGGCAAAGACAGTACTATCAGGCTTCTGAATTTTAGGCTATTAAGATCATATATAATTTTCAATGATCATCCAATTTTGACAGGCAATGTCTTCCAAATTAT
Source organism: Epiperipatus broadwayi (assembly GCA_028023455.1). Taxonomy (NCBI): domain Eukaryota; kingdom Metazoa; phylum Onychophora; class Udeonychophora; order Euonychophora; family Peripatidae; genus Epiperipatus; species Epiperipatus broadwayi. The sequence goes on along the minus strand of JAQFVV010000074.1, from coordinate 3,260,897 downwards.
TTATGAGGACTAATAGTTTTAATTTTAACAGTATACAAGCCTAACACGAGCATCAGTTTTGAAAGAAACTTTTTAAATTCCAACCATCAATAAAGATATTAAATGTATATATATTTTGCTCTAAATCTTTTTTTTTTCTGACTCTGTATAATATCTTACTTTTCTCATACGGTACTTATTAAACCTATTATTTTGAAATTTCCTTGTGAGTATATGACATTTTTAGTTATTAAAATGATTCTAAAATTTTAAATACAATTTCAATAAATATTTATGCCTTGAATATTATTGTGAGAGGAAGTTTTGATAAACAGATCTTCGAATTATTGCTTGCGAGTAACAAGCACACGGTATACCCAGCACGCAAATAACACTTTATTTTTCGAAATAGTAATCTATAAACCGAAATATAATTTATATTACTTTAAAATTTATTGAAAATATTAATTGAAAGTGTAAAAAAAAAAGTTTTACAAACAATAATCTTTTAAAATAATACATTTTTGAACGATATACTGCCGTAGGAAAAAAAATTAGCTTTTTTTAAAAAAAAAAAAAAAAATTACGTTTTGTTTTATTTACAAAAAAAAAAAAACACTTTTAGAGTAAATAATTAAAAAAACAGATCGCTTTTTACAAAGTCATAATTTAAAAATACATCGATTCATGAAATGGTGAAATAGAATGTAAAATTATTACGTTTGACCGTATATTTAAATAGTTATGACTTTATAAATTATTCACCCCTGTACATTATAGGCCCTGAATGTTTTAAGTACTATGTTCATAAACGTTAGCAATGAGGCATTTAGAGGTTGCTGTTTTTACCGTGTGTAACGTGGAGAAACAGCGCCGCGTAGTGGGCTAGAATCTTGGTAGTTTCTGATAGCAGACGACACATAAGCTAGATGTGTTTACGGCAATCAGCGCCACCTAGGTTCTTGGTAGCAGACGATGTAAGCTGCCAGCTAGCTTGTGGAAGGTTCCTGTGCGTACGCATGGTGAACAGCGCCACCTAGCGGCAGGAAAAAGCGTCATCTGCTTTCGAGGCCCCTACCCTGTATGTTCTGTGTGAAAACACAGAAACAGAGCCTCTAGCGACCACATAGCAGGTCAGGTTAAAGTACCTTAAAAATTTATAAATATCTGGATAAATTACTTTTCAATAGTTAAAACTATTACAATATATTGTTGTCATAAAAAATAATTTGAGGTTAGTTAGCAGTCTGGGCTAATAACTGCCCATATACCTAAAATGAATATGTATACTATTCATGTCATACATTGGCTTTTAAAATTTATAATTCATGAATGTTATTCTTAATAAACATTTTAAAACACATTATTGCATTGTCTCCCCCCCCATTTGGCTTTATTCAACTCTAAATGGCTAGCTATACTTAGAATATTTTGCACAAATTTCTTTTTATACATATATAAGACTATAAAAATAAATTTTTGTAGTAATATTTATTTAATATTATAATGTACTATTATAGTAGCAATTAACAGTAACAAATACTTGTCTAATAGCAATTTGTAGTAAAGGTACTATAGTTTTAATTGTACCAACACTATTTTAGCAACACAAACTCAAAATGAGTTTACATGTATTCCAAGCACAATTTTTTTTTTCAAATTTTGTAAAATTCTTATATATTATACAATGTTTATAATACCTAAATAGCATATATTTTTAATATTTACAATAAAAAGAAGTGACCAATACAATGAATGCATATTTATTTTAAAATATTCTATAATTAAATTCATTTATATAGTAATTAATTCATATAATTTCAAGTATTAATATACTTTATATTTATTCAGTAATTAAATTAACATTTGTTTAAATGATATTGTAATTGATAATTCCTGTAATTATCATTTTTTCAGGCATTAATTGTAAAAAAGAAACTTTTTTTTTAAAATTTAAAAATCTAAAAAAAAAATTAATTTTATTTTACTATTAAATAGAAAGAGTATTATTCACATTAAATCGTATGCTTTCATATTTCTCATTACCATAAAAAAAAAAAAAATGTCACTATTTAACAAGTAAATTATTTACTAAAAAATATTTAGTAAACCCCTTTAAAATGACCTTTAAGTTTACATCTGTTAAGGTTCCAATTGACTTAATTATAGAAAGGTTCTTAATTATTAAAAATTTTATCAACTACATTTAAATTATTGGAGCACTGTAAAAAAAATCCCTGCATTTATATCATATAACAAAATGGTAAGCAGAAAGTAAATATTTTAAACAAACAAAAAATAAAATCTTTATATATATTTTTTTAAGTTCCTCAACATATTAATTTAAGAGTAAATTTTCCTAGTTATAATTTGCTTATACTGATTTTATTTTAGATAGCAGGGTAATGTTACCCGACGTACATGAAGGCCGCTAGAGGCGCTGTTTGTGTTAGCACACAGAACATACAGGGTAGGGGCCCCTGAAAGCAGAAATGCTTCTTCCAGCCGCTAGGCGGCGCTGTTCACCAATCCGTAAGCCCATATAGCTTACGTCGTCTGCTACCAGCAACTATCAAGAACCTAGCTGGCGCTGACTGACGTAAACACATCTAGCTTACATTCTCTGCTATCAGCGAGTACCAAGATTGTAGCCCACTATGCGACGCTATTTCTCCATGTTACACACGAAAAAACTGCGCTCTGTAAACGCCTGTTTGATAGCGTTTATGGACATACTACTTAAAAGATGGATGACCTATAATAGACATGTGTGATTAAATTTAAAAGCCACAACTATGTAAATATGCATTTCCACTTTATAGTGTTACATTCTATTTCACCGATTAATAAATCGATGTATTTAAAAATCGATCTTTGTTTTTTAATTATTTACTCTAAAAGTGGTTTTTTTTTTCAAAAATTAAAAAAAAAAGGTAATTTTTATGACAATCTTTATTTCAACACTGCTAAAAAACAGTCTGTGTGTTTTTTTCTAAAAAAAGATAATTTTCCTACGGCAGTATTTCTTTCAAAACTATTATTTTAAAAGGGTAAATAGCGTCTCTAAATGAATTTTTAAATTACTGGAGAGAAAGCAAATCAAACTCCTTTAAATATATTAAAATATCTATTCAGTTCAAATTTAAAGGAAGTTCACTGTACAATTTATGTATACATACACATCTATTATTTGTAATATAAGATCTAAATAAATTTATAAACCATAAAATTATTAAAATTAATATGTGTGCAAGAAATAAAACATTAAGCAGATTGAAGAGTACGAACGTTATAACATTGTACTCTTTGTAGACTTAATAAGATGTCAGAAAATTGCATAGTGTGTGGTGTAAAAATCGAGTAAAAATATTCAAGGCATAAATATTAATGGAAGTTGTATTTAAAACTTTAGAATCATTTTAATAACTAAAAATGTCATATACTCACAAGGAAATTTCAGAATAATAGGTTTAATAAATATGGCTAAAGTAAGATATTATACAGACTCGGAAAGAAAAAAAAAGATTTAGAGCAAAATGCAAAAGCTAAAGACAATATAGCAAAAAGATTTACAAGATGTAAATTAATGAAGACAGGACAGTAATCCAAGATATGTGAGAGAGTGTCATCCACAGATTTAAGTTGCAGGTTAAAAAATATATACATTTTATATCTTTATTGGTGGTTGGAATTTAAAATGTCATGGTCTATAAAACAAACACAGATTGAGGAATTATTTTTGAAAATTTGGATTGTTTTGTTTAAAAGGTTAAGAAAAAATATTGCACTCAACTGCATTTAAATTATTAAGAGCAACACTGAATGCATGAGGGTCCATTGAAATACATATGAATGTTTGATGCTTATGTTAGGCTTCTACACTGTTAAAATTAAAACTATTAGTCCTCATAAATAATTTGGAAAACATTGCCTGTCAAAATTGGATGATTATTGAAAATTATACATGATCTTAATAGCCTAAAATTCACAAGCCTGATAGTACTGTCTTTGCCAGTGCACTGTTTCTTTCTTTCATTATTGAATTAGTAATATCACCACAGCTTGTAAAAGTAATGTTATTTATTATAAGAGCTTAACAATGAGTTAATTTGTTTCATAATTACGCTATTACAAGTTTTGTTAATTTTGATATAGGATATATCTAGATGAACATCTAAACATTATGAAAGAATTTTTAAAAAAGTAAAGGCAATACTTTTTTAGTAGATACTTTCCAATATCAATGAAAGCTGAAATCTAATTAGAATTTTTGCAATAGGTCACTTTATCTACTTTATGATAGAACCATCAAAATGAAAGTCATGTGATGCTGGATACAGTTGAGAAATGATCAGTAATTGAAGGTTTATCACAAGATAAGTACATTAGCTGCAAAAGCTAATGAATACATATTTATTTTTAATAATGGTAGAAAAAGTTTAATTAAATTTGCATATTAAAGTAAAACAAGATCATCATCAATTATTATCAATACACTGCAGGATGAACATCTCTCCAAGTTTAATCCATGTCCGATCTTTAGCTTCCCTTCTCCACATCACCCCTGCACACTTTCTTATTTCATCTATCCATCTCACATGTGGTCTCTTCCTGGCTCTTCTACAATATCTTGGAATCCAGTTTAAGATTTCAATTGTCCACCAATTTTCGTCTCTTCTAGCAATATGTCCAGCCCAACTCCACTTTAACCTTTTAATTTTTTCAATGAAACCAGTTACACCTTATTGTTCTCTTACCGATATCTTGCGTTTTCAATCTCTTCTTATTAATCCCAACATGCATCTCTCCATACTTCTTTGAGTGGTCTGAAGTCTGTATTGCTCTTCTATTAAGTGTCCAAGTCTCAGATCCATAAGTAAAAACAGGTAAAACACATTTATTAAAAATCTTCCTTTACAAACACATAGGTATATTTCATTTTAATATCAAGTTATTTCTACCAAAAGCATTCCAACCAAGTTTAATTCTATGATTAATTTCATCCAGTATGTTTCCATCTGTATTAATAATCTGACCAAGGCGTTTGTAACTGTTAACTTCTTCTACCTCATCATAAACAGTCTTTATTTTCATATTTTAAGAAATTCCATTAAACATTACTTTAGCCATTTTAACATTTATTTTTAGTCCTACTTTCATCTGATAACTACTGCAACATTTCATGTAGATCTAAAGCATTATTAGCAAAAACTACATCATCTGAAAAATCTAAATGACTTAAATAATCACTATTTACTTTCACTCCTTTAGCTTCCCATTTTAATCCACAAAATACTTCTTGCAGCACTGCTGTAAAAAGTTTTGGAGATATGAAGTCACCCCGTCTTACACTCTTCTCAATGTTGACTTTCCCAGGATTATTTATCTAATCTAATTGTTGCTGTTGCATTTTTATAAATATTCTTTAAAATATGACAATATCTTGGATCTATACCTAAATGATATCTCTACAATTATTATTATTATGTATTATAGAATTTTTCGGTAGATTTCAATAATTATTATCTCATGGGATTGTGACCAAACAGAGAATAGTGGCAAACTTAAAAGAGATAATAAATATAATTGAATTTATTTACTGGTTAGAATCTCTACAGATTTTCTAATATAATGTTTGTGAGAAGTTAGGTGGTTTAATGAATCTATAAATGAATTTCTAAATAGACAAATTTTAATATATACAGAGACACTTAAATATTTACCAATTTCACAATATCAACTAATGAACTATAATTTACTTTGATTAACCCTTAAGATCTGATTTAATGCAAGAAAATGTTTATACTCAGGAGGTTACAAATTTATTGCCATCCTATTAATTGAAAGGAAACCCTTTGATTCCTCTTGGAGGCCTTAAAGGAACTGAGCAAGGCAAATTCTTAATGTCCACTCCATACGTTCTTGTCATTACAACTGTTATTACTGTGATTATTCATATAGGATATAAACATGGATGGGCTGCTCACCAACACGCATTAGCCAGCGAGAAAAGGTTATTGGATTTTTACCTCTGAGTTTAAGATCAAGAAACACCATGGACTTTTTTCTTAGTTGCCTGATAAGGCAGAATGGATGCTTGTGTAAATGATAAATATTTTTCGAATATATATATACAATTATGACAGTCAAAAATAAATCATGGCCCTTATTCCCAGGAGACTGTAAAGTCACCAACCAAGGTAGCAGTTGGTGGCCGAAGGCAGAGGGTACTAAGAATCCCCTGATTGCGACCCAGGCTGCCATCTGATGACAACTTTTTATTTAGGTACTTACAACTGCAGATCACTTTCAAGTGAAGAAAGATTGCAAGAATTAGAAGAAGAACTCTCTTATATTAAATGGGATATTATTGGACTTTGTGAAGTTAAAAGAAAAGGCGAAGAGACAATTGTTTTAATAAGTGAACATGTACTCTACTATAAAGGCACAAATATTACAATACAAGTGGAGTAGGATTCATTATAAATACAAAGTGGAAGAAAAACATTGTGGAGATTGATGGTGTATCGGACAGAGTGGCAAGATAAGTTAAACAACTTAATAGCAGATACCAAATGCAGATAATTCAGGTTTATGCCCCAACAAGTTCTCAAAGTGATGAAGTAATAGAAGATTTTTATATGGATGCACAAAAGGCTTTTGATCAGAGTAAACAACATTTTAAAATTGTTATGGAAGACTTTAATGCTAGAATTGGTAAACAAATGAAAAATGAAAGTGCTGTAGATAATTTTGGTTATGGTAATAGAAATGAGAGAGGACATAGATTTGTGGAGTTTGCAGGAAAAGGAAAACTTTATATTATGAATTATTATTTTGAGAAAAATGTTAAAAGGAAATGGACATGGAAGCATACAAATGAAGGTACAGCAGAATTGGATTATATTTTGTCTAACAGAAAATACATATTTCAAGATTGTAATGTTCTTAATAAATTTAACAGAGGAAGTGATCATCGATTAGTAAGATGTAAGATACATGTTAATGCAAAACTAGAGCGACAAAAATTATTAAGAAAAACAATATTTACAGTTGATATTCCTAATTTTCAGAAACATTCTAATGAATTTAAATTAGAACTTACAAATAGGTTTCAAGTATTAGTAGATTTTGAACATGTAAGATGAAATTAATATGAAAACTGATACACTTTTCAAAACTGCAACAAAAATAGCTGGTTGAAAAAAGCAGCACTTGACCAATAACATTTCTACTGAGACTAGAGAACTTATGAAGAAAAAAAGGAATATGAATTTATACAAAAATGATGCGTTAAAATGGATTAAATATCTCGAAATTTGTAAAATGATGTGGAAAAGAGTTGAAAATGATATAAGACAGTATAACTGTGAACTAGCAAGGAAAGCAGAAGAGAATGAAAGTCTCAAGAGTGTAAAACAACATTTTGGTATTGGTAGAAAATTTATATCTGCAATAAGAAAAAAAAAACTGGAATTATTACTAAATAGAGAGATGACATCATGAAATGGATAGAAGACTTTTATCAAGAATTATACAGTAATAAAGAACAAATACCTCCTATATCTATTACATCTTCTGAATTGCCCAGAATTTTAAATGAAGAAGTGAGACATGCAATTAAATATATGAAAGAAAAAAACGTTCCAGGTAATGGTAGAATTATAATTGATATATTAAAAGAAGCAGGTGAAAAAATATAAAAAATTTTAGCAACGTTATATACCAAATGTCTAAATGATAAAGATGTACCAGATGATTGGAAGAATGCAGTATTAATATTAATATTGAAAAAAGATGATAAAGAAGATATTAGAAATTACAGACCAACAGCCTTTTATCAGTTACATACAAAATTTTTACCAAGATAATTACAAATCGTCTACAGAGAATATTGGATTTCCACCAACTAAGAGAATAAGCTGGATTTAAAAGTGGCTTTAGTACAGGAGATCATATCCCAGGGATTGAGAGAAGTTATAGAAAGGACAAATGAATATGAGTTGCCATTATGTTGAAAAGGCATTTGAATCTATAAACTTTTTTCTTCGGTGATTAAAGCATTGGATCATCAAGGTATAGATCCCAAGATATTGCCATATTTTAATGAATATACCTGAGTCTCTTTTTACGCGGACTTATTAACACGATTTTGAAGTTACGTGATTCATGTTTCACTGGAAGTCGAACTCCGATAATGCGCTATTACTTTAAATAATAAATTTCGCGCACTTACGTTATATTGAAAGTAATAGCACATTATTGGAATTCGACTTTCATCTTAGTAATTTCAATATTTTCAGTGCTTTATAATAGTAAGATTTTATGCAATAATGAAATTAAAATCATGATTTCCACATTTTATGTATACACACATTAAATTTTACAAGATTATAATGTAAATTTGTTCGAACATTGTGCGTGTTAATTTTGCATTTTAAATCACATTCTGTTTTTGCTTTTTAAAAAAGAACATAGTCAATTATTAATCATTTAGTGTCCACAAGTTTATTTTTAAAAGATGAGTAATAGTAGTGGGCACAATTAAATTTCACAATTAAAAATTAAAATCTGATTTTTAATTGTAATTAACAATTTAAAAATTACTTACGGCGATTTGAAATTAATGTGATGTGAAATTTGATTTTTAAACAGAATTGAAAATTAAAAAATTAAAGACAAAAATAAGAATTTAATTTTTAGTTGTTAGTTTCATAAACAATTAGTAAAATCATCTCTCAAAGATTAATTACTAATTACGTTGTCACCAAAAAACCATTGACACAACATGAGTGTGAAGTTGGCGCTAGTTGTATTTCCTCTTGTGAAAAATTTGATTTTTTTACCAGTTTGCAAACGAATGTGTTTTTCGGCAAATAGCGATAATAATTAAAACGTGTATAAAAAAATGTAAATTACTGTACTGTAAATTATGCATAAAAATATATTATTTTGAATAAAATTAAATATTATAGTAAAAAAAAGTTTGTCTTGTATCATTTTTTTTAAAATTTGAAATTTTTTATTAGTCATATTTTATTTCCTTATTTTTTTTTTTTTGCGCGAATTTTTAAGTAATTTTATGTTGGTGCTTTACTTTTACGCGAATTTTAAAAAATCACAGACCACACACCCCTTTTTCAGTGTAAGTTACGTCTATTTTTGCACGATTTCGTTTGCGCGTGTTTTCTGAGGAACCTATCTATCGCGGAAAATGACACCCAGGTATATTTATAAAAATGCAACAGCAACAATTAGATTAGATAATAATACTGGGAAAGTCAACATTGAGAAGAGTGTAAGACATGGTGACTCCATATCTCCAAAACTTTTTACAGCAGTGCTGCAAGAAGTATTTTGTGGATTAGAATGGGAAGCTAAAGGAGTGAAAGTAAATGCAGATTATTTAAGTCATTTAGATTTTGCAGATGATGTGGTTGTTTTTGCAACTTATGCTTCAGAGCTGCAGAAAATGTTGCAAGAGTTATCAGATGAAAGTAGGACTAAAGATAAATGTTAAAAAGACTAAAGTAATGTTTAGTCGATTTGCTGAAAATATGAAAAAGATTGATTATGATGAATTAGAAGTTAACAGTTACAAATACTTTGGTCAGATTATTAATATAGATGGCATAATGGATGAAATTAATCATAGAATTAACCTTGGTTGGAATGCTTTTGGTAGAAGTAACCTGATGCTAAAAGGATATATACCTATCTATTTGTAAAAGAAGACTTTTAATAAATGTGTTTTACCTGTTTTTACTTATGGATCTGAGACTTGGACACTTAATAGAAGAGCAACACAGACTTCAGACCACTCAAAGAAGTATGGAGAGATGCATGTTGGGAGTAAGAAGAAAAAATTGAAAACGCACTATATTGGTAAGAGAACAATAAGATGTAACTGATTTCATTGAAAAAATTAAAAGTTTAAAGTGGAGTTGGGCTGGACACATTGCTAGAAAAGATGATAATTGATGGACGATTGAAATCTTAAAACTGGATTCCAAGAGATTGTAGAAGACTCAGGAAGAGACCACATGTGAGATGGATAGATGAAATAAGAATGTGTGCAGGGGTGATGTGGAGAAGATAAGCTAAAGATCGAAGATGGATTAAACTTGGAGAGACGTTCATCCTGCAGTGTATTGATAATAGTTGATGATGATGATCTTGTTTTACTTTAATATGCAAATTTAATTAAACTTATTCTACCATTATTAAAAATAAATATGTATTCATTAGCTTTTGCAGCTAATGTACTTATCTTGTGATAAACCTTCAATTACTGATCATTTCTCAACTGTATCCAGCATCACATGACTTTCATTTTGATGGTTCTATCATAAAGTAGATAAAGTGACCTATTGCAAAAATTCTAATTAGATTTCAGCTTTCATTGATAAATCCTTAGCTTGGAAAGTATCTACTAAAAAAGTATTGCCTTTACTTTTTTCAAAATTCTTTCATAATGTGTTTAGATGTTCATCTAGATATATCCTATATCAAAATTAACAAAACTTGTAATAGCGTAATTATGAAACAAATTAACTCATTGTTAAGCTCTTATAATAAATAACATTACTTTTACAAGCTGTGGTGATATTACTAATTCAATAATGAAAGAAAGAAACAGTGCACTGGCAGACAGTACTATCAGGCTTCTGAATTTTAGACTATTAATATCATATATAATTTTCAATAATCATCCAATTTTGACAATGTCTTCCAAATTATTTATGAGGACTAATAGTTTTAATTTTAACAATATAGAAGTCTAACATAAGCATCAAACATTCATATGTATTTCAATGGCCCCTCATAAATTCAGTGTTGCTCTTAATAATTTAAATGCAGTTGAGTGCAATGTTTTTTTCTTAACCTTTTAAACAAAACAATCCAAATTTCAAAAACAATTCCTCAATCTGTGTTGGTTTTATAGACCATGACATTTTAAATTCCAACCACCAATAAAGATATTAAATGTTATATTTTTTAACCTGCATCTTAAATCTGTGGATGACACACTCTCACATATCTTGGATTACTGTCCTATCTTCATTAATTTACATCTTGTAAATCTTTTTGCTATATTGTCATTAGCTTTTGCATTTTGCTCTAAATCTTTTTTTTTCTTTCTGAGTCTGTATAATATCTTACTTTAGCCATATTTGTTAAACCTATTATTTTGAAATTTCCTTGTGAGTATATGACATTTTTAGTTATTAAAATGATTCTGAATTTAAATACAACTTCAATTAATATTTATGCCTTGAATATTTTTACTCGATTTTTACACTGAAGAGAGTTCATGTATTAATCACCACACACTATGCAATTCTCTGACATCTTATTAAGTCTACAAAAAATAGAATGTTATAACGGCCGTACTCTTCAATCTGCTTGATGTTTTATTGCTTGCACACATATTAATTTTAATTTAGATCTTATATTACAAATAATAGATGTATGTGTATACATAAATTGTACAGTAAACTTCCTTTAAATTTGAACTGAATAGATATTTTAATATATTTAAAGGAGTTTGATTTGCTTTCTCTCCAGTAATTTAAAAATTCATTTACCTTTTTAAAATAATATAATTAGTGTTACTTTCAAAGTTATTGAAGAAAAAAAAGTTTTACAAAATCTTTTAAAATAATAGTTTTGAAAGAAATACTGCCGTAGGAAAATTATCTTTTTTAAAAAAAAACACACAGATCGATTTTTAGCAGTGTTGAAATAAAGATTGTCGTAAAAATAACCTTTTTTTTTTAATTAAAAAAAAAAAATCACTTTTAGAGTAAATAATTAAAAAACAAAGATCGATTTTTAAAAAGAAATAATTTTAAAATACATCGATTTATTAATCGGTGAAATAGAATGTAACACTATAAAGTGGGAATGCATATTTACATAGTTGTGGCTTTTAAATTTAATCACACCTGTCTATTATAGGTCATCCATCTTTTAAGTAGTATGTTCATAAACGCTATCAAGCAGGCGTTTACAGAGCATAGTTTTTCTGTGCGTAACATGGAGAAACAGCGCCACATAGTGGGCAAGAATCTTGGTAGTTGCACGTAGCAGATGATGTAAGCTAGATGTGTTTACGTCAATCAGCGCCACCTAGGTTCTTGTAGTTGGTAGCAGACGACGTAAGCTATAGGGGCTTATGCATGGCAACCAGCACCATCAGGCAGGCAGTAAAGGGGCTGCCAGCTAGCTTGTGGAGAGTTCCTGTGCATACACATGGTGAACAGTGTCACCTAGCGGCTGGAAGAAGCATTTCTGCTTTCGGGGCCCCCTATCCTGTATGTTCTGTGTGCTAACACAGAAACAGCACCTCTAGAGGCCATCATGTACGTCGGGTAAAACTATCGATAGCAGACACTAAGTTGCAGAAAATTGATTTAAATAAAAAAACTATATATTAAAATGAATAAATTATTACAGTATCAAACTAACTTTGACATCATCCACTATAAATGAAGTAATGATTATCACTAATGATTTATTAAATTAGAGCTCGTCTCTAGCAGTAAAATATTAATATATCTGACTTTTTAATTAATTAAACACACACACACAGAGTATAGAACTGTGAACATTTTAACATGAATTTTAAAATTAAATCTTACTAATAGGGTACCTAATGGCAACCTAGCACCAACCATTCCCAAAATTTTTCTAAACTTAGCAAATACATGTAATATATAGGGTATACAAATACAGACTTTCACATGATCCACTATTCACCATTCTATCTCATATCACTGATACACTTGAACACATATATGTTGAAAAGATAAATAATCACCAATATAAGTATTTCATGCTAAACCAGCAACCATCGGTGATGTTGGTACAGATTATCATCTGTACACATATATGCAATAAGTGCTCTATATATTAAGATAGCCAATCTTCATACTTTAATGGACAGGCTTCAATCCACTCCACCCTCCATCCCTTCAACCATCCCATCCACTTGAAAATCTGATGATGGAACGCTCAAGGGCCACCCTGAGGCAGAGATTTTATATGAGCACTTATTGCATATATATGTAGAGATAATCTGGACCAACTGATGATTGCTGGTTTAGCATGAAATACTGATATTGGTGATTATTTATCTTTTCAACATATATGCGTTCAAGTGTATTAGTGATACGAGTGGTAAATGGCGGGTCGTGCAAAGGTCTGTGCTCATGTACCCTATATATTACAAATATATGTAATATAAGTGTTGTCGTTTTTTTTTTTAAAAAATCGGTCTACATTACAAATATAAAAAAAAAAGTTAAAAATTTGCAGTGATTATATTCTATTTAAAAAATACTTTGTCCATCAACAAAATGACCATGGTTAAACACAGGGTTTTTACAAGTAAAAATAAGAATAAATTAAAGTGAAATAATTTTGATACAACTATAATAAAAAATTAAAGATATATATAAAGTCTGACAATATTAATAAATGAAAGTAGAAAGAAAAAAAATATTTGTCTAAAAAAAAAAAAAAAGAATTCATTAAAAAAATGGCTAGCTAGAAAAAATGTCATGAAACAATACTTACCATTCATTACTGGAGGCATGTCAGGTCCCATTGGTATTGGTCCATCTGGGCCTCCGCCCATCGGGAACTATCAAAAAAAAAAATTATAAATTGTAAATATTTGTTTATATTCTCTAATGGTTTAATTATTCTCTATTTCTTTATAGACCAATTAGGTTTTTTTAATTTGTATTATATATTTTTTTCTCAATGTCCAAAATACTGTCCATCTTTTCAAGAGAATATTTAAATTTATCTGAATTACATTAATTCAAAAGACTGCCTCAGTACAAATAACTTTCCTAATATGCAAATTAAAATTATATTTCTTTAGGCTAACTTAATGTAGTTTAATGCCTTTTTATGTAAATTAATACTTCTGATTTGAATAAAAATAATCAACACATGAGACTGTTTCACTTAAATTTTCAATATCTGACAGCTATACTCAATTTCACGCAACCATTATAATGATTATATTCTGAATTTGAGTAGATGTAGGAGTGACTTAACTAATTTGAAAAAAAAAATTTTTTTTAGCATTAACAGTCTGAACCCCTACCCTCTCTTTCAATATTTACTCCACTCTTAAACTTTTCATTTGCTTTCTTAAATCATTTCTATTTTTAATCTCCCCTATAGTCTTGAATCCTATCTAAAGCTAATTGAAAACCCTCTTTAAAGAAAAATTCAAATACAAATAAAAATAAATTACGAATTTCAAATAAAATTAATTGGACAAAGTAAACATAAGCATTATAAATATATGCATATATATAAAAAAGCTTTCTATTATCGCAACTTATAGTTCGTGGCTGATTAAATATAATCCCAATTAGGTGTTTTTAATTTAGCAATCAATAGTTCAAGCAAAAAGCAAAGTTTATATTAATCTGATCGATCAGTGTCCATATGCGTTCCTTGGGATCCTTTGGGAGTTGATTCACTATAACGAATTTTGTCCACCCGGCCAACTTCGCTTACTCTTCGGTGGTTTCTCGGTGATGAAATCCAGAATTCGGCTAGTGTCCCGGCTGGGGACGGATTTTAGTTGTTTAGCCTTCTAACATTTTTATTTTTCAAAAATAGCTCTTCTGTTATAAAAAAATTAATAATTAATTAAACAATAGGTTTGTCTCTTATTTATAGTCCTTTTTCCATTGTCCTTTTATCTGACCACATTCCCAGCCAGTGATTGCATTTCTTTAATTAATTTTTTTTTTTTTAGTTTTTTAACACCAGCTAACAAGAAGCCACGACAATAGAATTAATTATAATTCTTTTCTCTCTTTCCCCCACCTTTTCAGATCAGAAAATTTAATTACGAAATTGTTTTAAAAAAACAAAATTTTCTTTAATTAATATCACTTTCGATGTAATCTCAATCCAATTAAACAAATAACTAATCTACCATTTTGTCCTTTTTTCTTCTTTCTATTCTGTTCTTTTAAAATCCCATTAAAAATAAAACAATAAATAATGCCAAAAACCCACTATATATATATAAAAACTAATAAATAATACCCCAAAAAAACTTTCTATATACACAGCATTTATTTATTATTCTATGCCTAATATATGTGTATATACGTGATCCATACGTATATAAAGAATATAACATGAGCCGCTCGAAATTATCGGCTCAATACTATGCATATCATCACACAATTTAACATTTTAAAATGTATATTTTGATATTATATGTAAATACACATACATGTAAGCAAATTAGAGAAATGTCCAGTCTAATTATCATGGGTGAAATATTCATTATTCGGCTGCTATACTGTACTATTTATGTAAAAAAATTTTGACAAATCATCCTTCAATTTATTGTTTCACACATAGTAATTGACATCACTTTAGATTTGTTTATATATTTTCAAAATGCATTGTGTTTATTAATTATATATGTATTATAATCAATATCCAAAGTCGCATTATTATTTATTTTTAGTTATAAACTGAATTTTGAATATTATATATATATATTATATAATTGTTTTAAATATTCCTTTTATAACATGTATAATAAAGAGATAACAAATTTGAAGACACTAATATACAAATGATGTTATATAAAAATAAGAACCCCATTAATAAAAAAAAAAATCAAATCAAAATTAAATAAGAAAAACGTTACAAAAATAAACAAGGAATTTAATAAAAACTACATAAGTCAAATAAAAACAAAATACATAAATATATGAATCTAATACCATCTCAAAAATTAATTGTTGCTGATTAAGTTTATAATGGTGCCTCTTTTAAACTATAAGTTTTCTGTTTTGGGCATTGTGGTTGTGGGATAATATGTGCATAATGTAAGTCATGACAAATAAAAACAAAACACATAAATATATGAATCTAATACCATCTCAAAAATTAATTGTTCCTGATTAAGTTTATAATGGTGCTTCTTTTAAATTATAAGCTTTCTGTTTTGGGCATTGTGTTCGGGTTGGGGGATAATATGTGCATAACGTAAGTCATGTCATGTGCCTAGCGTAAGTTTTTTTTTCTAAATAGCACTATGTTGTTTTGTTTACAGTGATGGATCATTTTGATATCTGGCAATTTTCCGAACTTTGCACAGTTATTATGTATTGTATATTTTATATATAATAATTATGTTTTAACTAAATGACAATTATGTTCATTGCTTGCGATAAAATATATGAAATAATCTATCCTATTGTGCAATAAATATATTTTTAAATGCAGACAACAATTGCTAACTTAAAAATAGTCTGTTTTACAACAATTATGCTCATTGCTTGTGATAAAATATATGCTATAATCGTTATCGTATTATGCAATAAATATATTTTTAAATGCAAACAACAGTTGCTAACTTAAAAAGTCTGTTTACAACTTTTTGTAGAAGCAGATTTATGCATAAGTTAAAAAAAAAATTTATAAACTTATATTGTTATGATAAAAATTAACTTTTCTTTGAATGATATTGTTTTTATCCATTACTATATTGAAAACATTTTTATGAAGCCTATATTAATACATAATTTAAAACATTAGAGAGATATTTAGTTTTATTTTTTGTACTGTTAAGTTAAATTACTATCAAAGTTTGCAATCCCCCCCCCCCAATACAATTAAATTATTATGATAAGATGAATTTTGACAGTTCCTGCATATGTTAAAGTCACCATTATGATTTATATAAAAAATGGTAATAGTATGAATACTGAACCCAACTGTTTGATGGCGTCGTTTTTCACAAAACGCACATCAATCTACCATTTTAGCGGCCTTAATTTACGAATGACACTACAAGAGATGGTTTCTGAGCCATAACAGGCCGCCTGAGGGCGATGTATTCTACAATTACGTAACGAAATACTATGCCTATTTTATTGCAACAGTATTCGTCAAGTGAGCGCTCTTGATCTCTCGCTACAGACTGATTTAATGGTGGCTATTTGAAAGAGACGAAACTCTGCAAAAATTCATTGTCGGAAATTTTTTAGAAAGCATAGTGAAATTAGTATTCCATATCAAGAATTGTCATGTCGTCACACACGCTTCCCTATGCTTTTGAACTGCACCCAACTTGAAAAGGTTCTTCTTTTCAGCAGTTGTTTCCGATTTCGCATGCAAATGAGTGTTTTCACGTGAATCCATGAGAGAACTGTAAGGGAAGTTGGTTCGAGGGCTCCAAAATCCCGTTACTTACAGCTTTGAGCCTTCTCTGTTATTTTATTTGCGTGTTACCTTTCTTATAGCTTTGAGGCTTCCCTGATATTTGATTTGCGTGTTACTTTGGCTTTTTTTTTATGCCCCCAAATTTGGTGTTTTTTTTTTTGTTATTTGTTTTGGTTCACAACTTGTCCAAAGTTTCGTTTATTTTTGATTGAATAAATTATTTTATGGGAAGCTATTGTTTTTTGTTATTGTTCACATGATTAGAAAGTAGGTAGATAATATTTGATAAGTTTCATTAACAGTTAATTAAAGTAGGTAATATTTTATTATACCAAAATAAAAAAAGTGTTTAAGAGTTTATTCAAAAGGCCCCACCTAAAATATATATATATATAAAATAATAATAAAGAACTGTGCTGTAACATAATAAAATGTTCAAAAAGAAAATCCAAAAAGAAGTCGATAATTAAAAATCAAAACAAACCTTCTCCGCCACCCCATCCCACTCGGCTTAAAAAAAAAAGTGTTCTTTAAAAACGAACTGTTTATGTATGTCTTTTTTAAAATTAAAGGCCCAAAAATTAAGGAAGAACTTTTCGCTATCATATAATATAACTTTCTGTAGTGTAAAGATTTGAAACAAAAGAAAAAAGACGACAATTTAAAATCAAAACAATCCTTCTCTCTTCCCTCTAAAAAACCAAGTGTTTGTTTATTCCAAAGTACCGAATTGTTGAATTTTTTCAGCAAATCAAAACATCAACCAAAAAAAAAAAAGAAGTTCAAAGCAAACACCGATCCCCCCTTCACCATCTAAAAACAACAAAATGTTTGTTTCTTAAAAAAACCAACCAAAAAATAAAAATAAAACGGGGTGAAAAAAAACTGGTTTACGGTAAGTAATATTATGTAAAGAAACCGACGATAATTTAAAAACAAACCAACACCCCTAGACCATCTAAAAACAAAGTATTTGTTTATTAAAAAACGAAAAAAACCCAGGTGGAATAAAAAAAAACTTTGGTGGTTTACCGTAATATTATGTAAAACAAACAGATGGGCCAACGACAGGGGAAAAAAAACCCGGTTGGAAAAAACAAACAAAAAAAAAATCTTTTACCATAATATTATGTAAACAAACAGACGGCCCATGAATTGGTATATTGATGTGTATTGGGCGAAAAAGAGCGCCATCAAATGGTAGGGTTCAGTATTCATCTATTACCTAAAAAATAATTAGCAATCAACTAGAAGCAAAGAATAAACATTAAAATTTTAAAGATTCAAGGATAGAATTTTAAAAATAAATTTATCAAAAACAAATTTTTCTATTTTGATGGAATGTCATACAAATTGTATAATTTCTTAAACCAATATCAAATAACAAACATATTTTTAGTTTATAAAAATAAAAAGTCAGTAAAATGGTGATAAATCTTTATTGCCAATAATTTGGAAATTTTAATTTTTTTTAAAAAAAGCATATATTGTTATCTTAAAAAAAAATTTCTACAAGTGCTTTCAAATTTAAAGTTAAAACCACTTATGACAAAATTAATGGAAAAAAACAGCGCAAGATTTAAATTTTTTAAAAATTAAATGTGAAGAGGAAAAAATAAATAGTGACATATATTGAAACAGTAAGATTTGCTTTATAAATCTTCATTTCACCTTTTTCACTTCTTTTCTACCCTCACACCCTAGTTTAAACCCTAATTTATTGTAGTGTGTCTGTACTGCTCTTATATGCCTAAATCTTGCCTAATTTAAATCACGAATGTATAAATGCTCGTTATATATATATAATTTCATAATCCCAACATTAATAAGTTATAAATTATACATTAATAAGATATACATATTCATTTTAAAAAGTAGGTCATATATGACTTATAAGTCATATTCACATATTTAAAACTTTAGAAAAATAATATTTTATTTAAATTTGTTTTGTTTAAATCTATTTATTTAGAAATGTTACATTCATAATATTTATTTTCATTTAATATAAAATAATATTAAACTTTTAAATAGATTAAAACATTAAGAATTTAAAAAGTAAATAATTTTGTTATTTTAGATTTTAAAAATCAAGCCACAAATTTTATGTAGAAAGTAAATGAGGGTTGGGAAGAGAACAATAGATTTAATTAATAAGATTTCTAAAATACATTAGATATTTGGCCATCAAGATAACAACAGACATCCACTTTGGTATTTTTAATTAAAATATATTTAAAACAAAATTTTAATCCGAATATCTTCAAAATAAAAATAATTATAAAACCCTGTGGTAATAGATATTCAGATAAGATAAGTTGCAGCATTGACTTAGCAAATCTATTTTTGATTAATGGATTGTTTACGCTGCAGGGCAGTACTATTGTATACTCATATATAGAGCTGAATTTATGTATAATATATATAGTTTATTGATTTTTAGAGAGTACTTACTGAGTGACCATATTTTGAGAAAATTATTGATTTGATATATTAGAGTGAATACTTAGTGGCCATACTTCGAGAAGCATATTTTAACAAAGCTGAATTTCGCTGAGATTTGTAAATTTGTTTTCTATAAGAAGAAGCTAAAGCCAGACCTATTCAATTAGAGAACTATACATACCAGCCTTTACCAAGGGAAATTAGAATGTCAGAGTAGGCTGGCAGAAAGGCTATCTTCCTCCTCAGGAATGGCCATCCTGCGGCACGTCATACCATCAAATGCCCTATACCTAAGAAAATCTGTAAACTGCCACTGCTGCTGAAAATGTAACCAGGTTTGAGACCAAAGAATCTGCCGTAAACATCAAAGTAAATGCTGCTGCCATCAAAGAAGAACAAAATGCGCGTATTGAATGCCCCACTTCTCATATGAGTTAAATTTAATTAACCCAAGAGCTCTTGTGAAATTTATTTTCCCTCTCATAAAGTTATATAGCTATATACATATTTTATTTATTTTCTATTACAAAACTGCTAATTTTCTGTAATCACTCAATACCTAAATGTCTATTTCTATTATAAAATTTCTGTAATCTAACTTATGTGCTTTTCTCTCTATCTTTGGGTTAATATTTTGAATTTTGCTAATTTCTTTTATTTATTTCATTATGATAATGTGCCTGGATAGTCATTGAATGAGCGAATCACTTCTTTTCCCTTTTAAATTAATATGCCACCATATTATTGTGAATTAATTGCAAAATTGACCCTATACATTAAATATCTTATAAAATCGCTCGTTTGAAGGCTACTTTATTTTCATATTTTTATTAATCGTTAAATAACTATGTCTTTTAAGAAAGGTATATTTTCATTGCTTAAAAATGTGAGGCTAAATAAGTGAATAATAAAAAAATGTATGGTTATGTATAAGCTCATGAACCTCCTTTTAATCATGTATTCCCATTCTTATAATTAGTTTTATTGAAGTTTACTCTGATAATTTGGGGGGTGGCCTTTATAAAATTTTGAAGAAATGATTAAGTGCCTTTCTTTGATTAGAGTTATAATCGTTTATATAATCGTTTATGCACTTTATATTGTGTATTACTGGTGTAGGTAAATTGGTTGTTGAGGTCTGCTTTGGTTTTCTCAAGGGTGCATATGGCTGAGACCCTCTCTTTCCTTCTTACGGTTCCCAGATAGTGTGTGCTAGAAAGCCATACCTGGGAATTTTACGCATGAGTCACTCAGTCACGGAGTTACATGATAGAATGCCAGGTTCGGGCTGATATTGTGACAAAACCTTTCATAGATTTATGGCGAGATGCCATCCCGTCTGCTTTATTTTATCATTTTATTTTATTTTGCAAAGTCATGCGGTTTCAACATACTGCACTCCATCCTTTACATTAAACCTTTATTGGTACCATCGATCTCTTTTACGATTAAATTTTAGTATTTTCATTAAATTGTCTGGGTCTTGATCACTTCCTTACATTATAGCTCAGCGAACTTTCGTCTGCACTATTCTTGAATTCAATATGTTCTTGTATCAAATATTAAATATATGAACTCTATTTAAGCAAACACTTATTATATTCATATAATTCTATAATTAAAAATCACTTCTTTTCTTTTCAAAAACTTTATTTGATGTATATATATATCCTCTTATTTCCAACGTTTCGACTATCTTTACTCTATAGTCATTTTCAAGGATCTAGAAAAAACATTACATTATAAACAAACTTCACATAATAAAAACAAAAATAATCAAAAACAATATAAAGCATATAAACCCCATAAAATTTAAAAATAAATAAAATACATTAAAATCAATTAAATTAAAAACACAAAACATACACCACACTTATTTGACTCCCTTCTCAAAAAACTTTCCCTTTTTACATTTTTTATCCAAAAAACCAATTGTTACAATAAAAAACTTATTTCCTTTTTCTTTCTTATATACTTCAAAAATGAATTTATTTCCAAAAATAATTCTTTATTCATGTCTTATCCAATTCTATTTAAAACAGGTTTATATCTTTTTATATATAAACTCTCTTTTACCATTCTTTCTTTATACAATCTAACCCCCTCCAACATTTTAATCTTAAAATCTGTATGTCCAATTTCCTTACTATGTATATTTACATTAGAATTCCTATCTCTCAAATGCTGTTTCAATCTTGTCTATTTTTCAATCTTGTATATTTTTGAAAAGAAAAAAGGATTGAATCGTGATTAGAAACATAAGTAAATGGATTTATTATATTCACTTTGCACATTTTGCAGATCCTCAAAATCAATCTTTCTTTATCCAACTATACTTTTGTTTAAGCACATTATCACAATATTATATTGCATTAACCCGAGGTATAGAGAATATATAAATTAATATGTCATTAAATCTATATTCTAATGATTTAACAGCATGGTCTGGCTTAAACAGACAATGCCCATATTTAAAAAGTTAAACTAATAAACAATATTAAATTTTACTCATTTTGATTTTACTTAATTTATTTTCTGTGATCCACACCATTACCTCGATCTATATCACATTATATATATATTTTGTACCCTCCATAGACATTAGTTAGCAAACCTAATGATGTATTTTAATATAGTGTCTTGCCTCTCCCTGACTACCGCCAAAAAACTATGCTACCAGTAGCATCAGGTGCATTATCACGTAAGTGGTGATGTGGAGTATAGACTTTGGATTCAAACTAGGGATTTCTGGGAGGTAACCCCTCCTAGAGTATTAAGTTTTGTGACTGGAATTTGAATTCTGCAGTTTGTTAACGAGATAGACGAATTTGACCGTTACAATATTTATTTATATTCAAAGCAAATACCATAGTTTTATTGACTCTATGTGCCATCTAAATATAATTAAGATTATTTCTATAAAAATTTACACTACTCCTTTTTCACCATATTCCTAGTAATAAGTGGAAACTTTTGTATCATATTAAAAATTATATTTAGTGATTTGTGCAAATTAAGCAAAAAAAATGGACTGAAAAAAAAAAAAAAGTAGTTTATATAAAATATTTAAGACAGGACAATTCAAATAAAATGAAAAAGATATATACATACAATTTCAAATTAAAGTAAAATATTAAATTTTTTAAACAACAAAAAGTATATATACCTAAGATTAGTGATTAAAAAACAATTTAAATAATTTAATAATCCTAGACAGGGGTATATTTAACAGAAAGTAAATAGTAGTATCAATGTAATATTTATTAAATTCTTAGTTTCTGCTAAAGTTAAAAATAAAATGAGCATGGGAAAATATGGGACAAATTCTTTAAATTCTTGTCGCTAGAGATGGTCATTTGTTGTAAATCACTAGCTGACTAGTGATTGAAATCATTGTAGTAATTGATGTTTAGAGATATTGAACAAAAAATAATTTAACATCGGAAATAAATAATTTTAGTTTTCAAACAATGTAATAAGGAGAATTACTATGATTACATATAATTTAATATAATTCTATTTATAAGCATGAGTAATCAATGAATATAAGATTCTTCAGACAAATTTTTGGCTGTTCAGCTTAAATTGATCTAGTCTTATTATCATTAATTTTAGAATGTAGAAATGCCAATTTGTAGAACATGCAAAGTATAGAGTAAAAAAAAAAACCCCTCTACACATGAACAAGATACCTAGAAGCAATTTATTACATCATAATAAAAGATTATCAAAATTAATTAAAATACACTTTAATAAAAGGACAAAAAAAAATTGCTTGAATTGCATATTATTATTTTTACACAACTTACATTTTTCATATCAAGTCAAAATAAAAATACAAAAAAATAATTTTGATACAAAAAATTTCTATAATTATTCACCCAATGTACATACCCTGGTGCCGGGTTCGTGTGGCCGCCAGTGATCCATTTCTAAATGTTCTTTTTCAGGTTGTCCATGTGCCATTCCAGGTGATACCACTACCCCTGGTGATGGTTGATTATATGCCATGCCAGATGAGATACTCACTCCGGGAAGATTTCCTCCTGGCACAGGTTTCATCATAGCATATACATTGTCTCCACCAGAATTTGAGGAATCTATAAGTTATTTTTTAAAAAAATATATGAAATATAAGAAATGTATTGAAAATACTGCATGCAGTCAAAATAACAAAATATTAGAAATGACATAAAAATGAAGAATGATAATTAATGCCAAAACCAAGAGAAAATACCTATTACAGAAATAGTTTCATATAAAATTTCCAATAAAAAAAAAAAAAACAAGATACATTAAATTTGTGTTAACATGCTAAATTAAAAAAAAAAAAAAGAAATCATAATTCTGCTTCACGGTGGTTTTGAAGTAAAGCCAACAACTGTTATTCCAAAAATAAAAAATTAAAATAATAAAAAAAAAAGGAAAAAAACTACAAATTATAAAAACACAAGCTCCCAGATTCCTGTGCATTATCATTATCAAATCTCCCTAGAAAAGCAACAGCAAGATTAGTGTGGTTTAGCAGCAAAATGAGCAGCAAGGACACCATGCGAGTCCTGTTGCCATACTTTTTAATAGGGAGGAAACTTTTGTTTTTATTATTGTCTGGTTAGTATAATATAATGTTAAGGCTTTTTGAGGGATGGAGGAAAGTGTTCACCTCTTCTGGCACTTAACCTGTGGCTGGCTGGAGAATAAGGACCTGAGGAGCCTGCTAACAGAAATAAGCAGTCACTGACCCTTAATCTTGCCATATGTAACATAAGTATATATATATAAAACACATACATGCACATAAAAAAAGGAATCTTCACTTCAGAAATAATTTCTACTAATATATATATACATACACGCTATTTCTTATATCTGACTTATTGACATATATAGCAGTAAATTTTTCTGACATGGCTTGTTTACTTTAATAAAAATTTAAAAATATATTTATTAAATTTTTAATATAATCACATTTTCAAAACTTTTGCTTCAATAAAAATGAAAAAATATCAGCCTTGTAATGATTGTTTTACTGTTGAATAAAATAATTTTTTTAATCATTTAGTGTAAATGTATAACTTGCACACACACACAAATCCTAGTTTACTTCAGAAATTAGTCTTTAAAATAAACATAGTAAATTTTTGGATTAACTTGCATTGTTTAATTCTAAAAAATATATAAGTATATTTTTACTTATAAAATATCAATTCTCTTCGACTTTGTTGAACTTTTGTGCTATTTTATTTTTATTAAAAAGATTGATCAAAACAACATGTATCATGACTGAATTCTTATGTTTGCCATTTTATTTTATATTTATTAAAAGTATGCAATGTTAGGAATGATAGTCAATGAAAACAAGAACTATGACCAGAATCAAGATGGACACAAACTTCATGCATAATAGACAATCACAGGATAATTTGATACTATTTGATAATAATGCAATAAAAAAATAGATATGCAACATGTTGAAAACATTAGAAGTGAAATATAAACTTTATATTTGAACAAAGTTAGTAGAAGAGATGGCTGAAAAAATAACCAGATATTATGTTTATTAAGGCAGTGGTTTAACTTTTATGGATAAAGATGATGATTTTCTGATTTTAACAATGAAAATTTGCGATAGCATTATTTTAAATGATGGAGTAAAAAATGTAGACAAAGAAGTGAAATAAAGATTTTCAAAACTTAAAAAAAATCAAGATTAAAGATTATGTTCTTGATCAAGCATTTATTTTTTCATGAAAGTGGCCTATACTGAAAATTTATATGCTAATGAAAAAGTAAGAAATGATTTTCAATATCAAGATAATGATAAAGTTAATATATTCTGAGCTAATGGGGGGGGGGGGGATTCTAATACATTATACAATATCATTTAAAGATGCATTTTAAAACAAGCTAAAAAAAAAAGATGTAATTTTATAGCTCCTTAATTTCTTGTATTCAAAAAAGTGTTTGGAGGGCAAAGCTTATTTCACATTCATATGTTATAATATTTATTCAATAATATTCTATTTGAAAATTATTATTTTTTGCTCCCAAATAAAATATAACCACATTCTATCAATCTTTTTCTAAATCAAAACATGGTTGTAGATAAAGCTTACTACTGGAATGACTTGGAAAATGTTTGAAGGTACACATTTATCTGCAGTGAATTCTCGATACATTGTTTGATAAAATACCAGAGGCAATAAATGATGCAGAAAAAAATGAACAGGCATTTGAAACTTACTAAATGTTATGAAATAAGTAGTATTTAGTTTTAATATCAATAATTATGTGCTTATAAAGCTCTTAAAGAAGTTATTTTACTAAATTTATTTAAAGCTTAGCACTTTCAAAGCTCTATGGCTTCATAATCATAGCTGTGTGCGGTTGATAGTGATGAGGGGGAGTATTCAAATTTATGTTAATTAGATGTTTCGGTATTTATTTAAAATATTGTTTGACTTGATTGGATATCATTATTTATGAAATATGCCTCTTTATTTTGCGCCTATGGTCGTTACTCTCTTTGCACACTATTCTGGGATTGATGGGTTCAAATTTGTGTCCAGTAGCTTTTTCATGTTCCACGAATGCTGATGTAGACTCCTTGTTGTTCAGTTTTAAGTATAATTTAGTTATAATAATTCAAAACATTCAACAACTATTATTTGCAATATATATGTTCATATATAGCAGGGATGACCAAAAACTTTTAGAAGTTAGGGGCAACTTTTTTTGGTGAAATGCACCTGAGGGCAACTACGTTTTTTTCAGGCTTCGAACCGGAAAGCAGGAAAAAACATTTTTGTCGGAACGAAAAAAAAATAATGGTTCAGAAACCTGTTTTTTTTTTGTTTAGAAAGTACTTATGAATTGGTGTTTTTTTTAGGTATTCACAAATATTGATGACGTTTTTAGAAGATACTTTACTATGATTACTATTAAATTACCTCAGCTCCCTTTAGTATTATAATTTGTTCATGTCGCTTTATAAAATATTTATTAAATTACAATTATTAAATAATCTATAAATTATTTTCTATAAGTGGTCCTGAATTTTAAAAAAAATTCAAAAAAAATATACAGGAAAAAAAAAGAAAATTATTGTTTTAGGATTGTATTAAAATAAATTTCATAAAAAAAATTATAAAGTAAAAAAAATAATTTTTTATTTTATTTTGATGACACTTGGCATTGCATAGTTTCAGCAAGTTTGTCAAAATGTGGCTTGCATGAGCTAATTCTTAAACACAAACAATTCCAAATGTAAATCTGATAATTGTGACCTATGCTTAGTTTTTATTGCATTCATGCAGGAAAAGGCTGATTTGCACAAATATGTTGAAACAAAAAATGCATTGAAATATGCAGCAATTTTCCAAACATTTGTATATTTATCCCTGCTTATTAATGTCCAGAAGCTCTCATTTGAAGCCATTAATTTATTTCTTCTTGGGAAAACGACAAATATTTCTAAGAATTTTAGCTCTAGCTTTACACAAAAATAATCTAATTCTTTCCAGCTTCTTCCAACCTGGGTATATTTTTGAGATAGACAATAACAACGGATTTTTAAATTTAATTATTTTTAAACGAAAATAGTTTGAATTTTTATTTTTTTTATATTCAAATAGTTCTGAATTAATCACTATAATTTGTTGATGTTCAAGTCAGCCTCGCATTCGATTTGCAAAGACCGTGTCGATGTCTTGGCTGCCGCTGATATACAGTATATAATTTTAATCTCACTTTAATTACAAATTTAAAAATTTGAGGTTAATATTAATTAATTATAAATTTCCCTTTTTAAATGACTAGCTTTAGTAGATTATTTGTTTTATTACAAAAAGAAATATAGGTTGTTTTCATTCTATATACAGACAAAAATATATCTGGCTATTTAAAAAAAAACATTTCTACTTTTTGTCAACAAACATTATTCTGAATCAACTTGAAAGAATATTTTTTTTAAAAAAAATTATTTGTGTGAGTGGCTTTTTCCATCTTTTGTATTAAATTTTTCTAAAAAAAGATATTTTTTTCTTCTTAAATATGAATATTAGTAAAATAAAAATGTTTCAAATAAAATAAAAAAAATCCATATGGAGACAATAAGTCAGCAGGAATAAATCAATAATAAAGGTAGTAAAATGACAATTTGAGGCAATGAATGAAACCATGAAAATGGTCTGATTCTAGAAGCAAAGAAAGATTATAGATGCAGAAAATGACACATGCATGAATGATGAATGAAAGTTCACTGCATATATATATATATGGAATTTGCAAAAACCTTTCTTACACTAAAGTATGTTATTTTGGAGATCAAATTTCTTGCAAATAGTTTGTTGAAAAATTTATGGAACTCCTAGAAACACATACAAAATTTGTCTAGTGAAAAATAATTACAATTTATTTTGAAAAAATAAATAAATCCAACACAACAAGAAAAACAAATTTTTTTAAGACCCAAATTTATAAGAATAAAGTTAAAAATAGCAATCATCAATATATAATGTTCCTTCTAATATAAAATAAATCTAGTCTCATTTGTAAATGACATGACATTTTTAACTTATCAATATACAAAAAAAAAAAAAAAACTTTTAAATACTTCAATTATTTTTATAGGCTTAAAAATTATTTATTTTCATATCCGAAAGTATATTCTTTCTACTTTTTTTTTTTTGAATAAATTTATTCTTTTCTAATTACTTGCTCCTAACCATAATTTTTTTATATAGTATTTTGAAGTTACTCACTTGATGCATAATGATACAATATTTATAAATCGTACAATTCCTGAAAATTGCATTTTTGGATATTCAATAAAAAGTACTGTTTGTTGGTTATGAAATTTTATTTACAACTAAAATAAAATGATAGTAAGTGATATAAATGGGGAGGAAGAGAGAGGTATTAAATGGTAAAAAATAAAGAATACTAATAAAACAAACCAATAAATGGGGGGATATTAAATAAGAGAAAAAATACAAAATAAAAAAATATATAAAAAGATTAATAAAATGTAACAATGCAATTTGATAAAAAAAATTAAAACTAAATTAGGAGCATATCGCTGAAATATGAGACAATCCTAAAAAAATACGGCTAATTTTCAATAATTCAAATTAATAATAGAATTGAAAGAAAAAAATCACAAATTCCTTCTTTTCAAAATTATTTTTATAACTCTGTAATAAATATGGATGTTTGTATATTTCCAAGAATTTATGTAAAAAAAAATTATATTGGAGATCAAAATATACAAAGCATTTTTTACCTACTATTATTTAAAATTTTAAAAAATTACCATTTAATTATTTGTTAATTAATACACTATTGCTGTATATCTTCTATACTTCATTTTTGCCATTTATTTTTGACAAATTTGTGAATATCAATAATCAGAGAAAGACCGTACTTTTATATATTAAGTAATATTAAATTAGAATATATTTGCATTTTCTAAAACTTTAGTAAAACGTTACAAATGTTTAATATTGTTTTACAAATAATTTGATAGCTTTAAATTGTCATTTAAATTTATCAATTTAAATTTTTTTAAAGAATATATTTAGAAGACATCAATTGTGTTTAAACAAAACACACACACACAAAAAAAATTTCATATCTATTGCTTTTATATTATTTAGTATTGCAAGAATTCACGAGTGATTTGACATAAATGATAAAATTCATAAATTTTGTTTTTAATTACTATAAAATTGAGACATATTTTTCATTTGCTATATCAAAGGCATCTCCATCCTCCCTTTAATGAAAAATTGTTAAATCGCTAGTTGGGTTAATACCTAAAAAAGAATTAAGCTATATTTGAATCCCAATCCCAGACTGTTGACATACCAAACAATGCTTTGATCACACGAATATATTAAATTAATATAAATTTGTAATAGTAAGTATCTTACATTATAATACACTGCTAGAGTCTAACAACATTATTCTAGTAAGAATTTGTCCATTTATGCTAATTATTGGCTTTTTTTTATAATTAATAGCAAACAAAATTCCCCATTTACCATATTTCTTTGTATTTAAGATGACTATTTACCTATACCCTCACATAATTAAAAAAAAGCCCACCTTATAAAAGATCAGAACAAAACTTTGCTATTAGTTATTTATTATTGCTATTCATTTTTTTTCTACGTAGCAGTTTATATCTTATATTCTAATGTATTTGATTGATGTTGTAAAATATATATAAAAATTCAACATACAAAAATTGGAGATAAAACCATAAATAAAAAAAACTAAATATAAATAAATGTTAATGAACAGAATCAAGTGACTACAAAGACTATAAACTTTGAATTATATTTCTCAGACACTGCTGAAAAATCCAAAAATTGAATAGATTAAATCTTTATTATTCAAATATAAAATACATGCGCTCAGTATACATATAAGATACCAAATCAAAAAAAAAAAAAAAAATTAAGATATATAAAATAATAACTTACACTAGATTCTAAAACATTTTTTAAAATGGCAATCAGCTTGAAAAATAAATTTTAGACTAATTCATACATACATGCAGCAAATACAATAGTGTTACAAAACAATAAAAAGGTTTCTTTTACCTAAATTTATTTTGAATTTATATATTTTAATTTTACAAAAAAACAACATTAACTGATAATCATACCTTGTGGGCTGGGGATAATAGGAGTACCAGGAGGACCACCTCCTCCAGGAGGGCCCTGAAAAAGGTTTAAAAATATATTATCTTATTCTATATATATATCTATATATAAGATATCCAAATTCGGGATTGGGGACTAAAAGTATAGAAGAAAATATTAAAATAAAAAACTTTGAAATGTGATGCATTATTTTTATTTGCTAATATTATCTATAAACAAAAATTCATACATCAAAAATTCTAATCTCTGTCATCTGAATATAACAGTTTGATTCCTCATTCAGAATAATAAAAAATATGTAACAGAAATCTTCATCATTCTACTATAAAACCATTTACTTTAAGTGTATGAGTAACAATAAATATCTGATGGTAGTGCTAACCATACCCTCATATTAGTTTCTTCAATAATGGGAAATGTTAGATATTATAACACTACCACTTACTATTTGATATAATGCTTCTAAAAGGATATATTAAGTATAAGCAGAAAAAATCATTTACTTTGTTGGTATATATACCACCTACCTAAAGAATAGGTCAAATAACAGATTTGTATATTTATACAATTAAGTTGGCATTTAGAATTTCAGCATATTAGTCTGATAATTAAAGATGATTATCATTTTCCCTGAAAAAGGCTGTGAGCAAAAAAAATTTGTTTGAGATGTAATGCTCAATAATCATGCTGACAATACATGAATCAGGAGAAGAATACAAGAACCTTCTGAAAGCACATATTAAATGCTAGCAGAGAAAGTCCTGTAAAGTTTGCTACATTTAAGCTGTTAATCTAGAAGGTTTAAATGATATTGATGATAGACTATGAAAGTAAAAATGCATTACAATATCCATTTATAAATATCATTAAAAACTATTTCAAACTGTTGTCAAGGCAACCTCCTTTTAACAATAAAGGTGGAATATCTCATCTTTATTAATGGTATAATATACTTATATAGACACCAAAGATTGTAACTTAACCACAGAGATTGAAATTATTGATACATTTATAAATATGTTATGATAATATAAAAATGGCTGTCATATTTTTAAATCACGTTTTTTGTTTATGAGTATCTATTTTATATAAATGCAAAAACTTGTATCACATTCTATTATTCATTTGTTAAAGACACAATATATGTGTAATAAGAAATATATACAAGGGTTTCCTCATATTTATTTTTTATTAGACATATATTGCTTTTTTTAAGAAAATTTCTTTTCATGATTTTATTGGTGGTCAATCTTTAAAATTAATTATTGATATTTTTTCATATGTAGTATATAGAGCTGATCCAAGGGAAGTGCAAACAGTGTGATCTTACTAGGCCCTGCATTTATATTTTCTGCATAACTCAAAAAATAAAATGTTTTATTACTTACTAAATTTAATTACATTTCCTTCTTTTCCTCTGCCAAAATTCTGTAATTTTAAGGCCCTATCACATCAAAGTAATAATTGTAGAAGCATGGATTGTGTGATATATATATGTCAGCTATGTAAAATGTGTTTGTTTAAATATTTCACAATGTTCTGGTCAAGTTAATGTGAAATCAGCATAAATCAAGAATGATTCTCTCCAATAGCAATTTTATCTATTAAATCAGAATTTGCAAAAATGAATAAATTACAACGATTTTGATTTTATTTATAGATTCACAATAAAAATAAATAATTTTTTGTTATATATTTTTTATTTTGTTCTCAAATGTTCATTGAATAAAATTGCACAAAGTTTTATTTATAATTTATAAATCATATATAAGTAATTATACATTATAATTATTAATTTACATATATATATATGTAAAGCAGTACCTTGTAATAAACATTACATCAATATCTCACCAGAGATCTTAATTATAACAGTCTACACAGCTACACCATTACTAATAAGATATTTAAAATTGCTTCTCAGTCACAGAGAACAAAATTTTTTAGAAACACCAATTAGCGAAGCAAACAGTAAGCAGATATTAAAATTGATTTAACAACAACCAAAACGAAATTTATTAACAGTTCAGGGTAAACTGAAATTGCTCCTTTATGTTGCCATTTATAATACTTGCTTCAGACAGTCTTTAAATATTAACAAAAAAATTTTAAATTAATAATTCAGTATCACCTCTGAAGACTATCATTAGATCACTATTGTTTATAATTCTTCTATTAAGTATGCGTTAGATAAGTTAAGATGTGTACATTTATGTTCTATTAAATGAAAAGAATAGGCAATAATAGAACTTTAAATATTCACAATACACAGGCCATTGCAAAATCAGACTACTTATACACTATGAATTTAATCCGTGCATGACATTAAAGGTAAAACAATATAATAAACAAATTTCTTGCAAACAGAAATACAAAGTAAAATAAAATTCGTAGGGAGAAATTTCTCTAAACCCGGAGCAAATTCAAAGTTTTCCACAAGTACCTCAAATGAGAATAATATATATCAGGGAAGTAATAACATAACAAAATTTGACAGTGATAGACAAACTGTCTATAGAATCATTGCATAAAATGTATACACATATACCAATCCTTAATTTCAGATGTGTACGTGAAACAAAATAAAACAGCAAACTATGTCAATGTTTTAGATACAATACAATCAACTTACTGAAATATTTATACGATACATGCATAACACATTAAACATAAATATATCTTGACTAACATTACTTTGAAATAAATTATGATGTTGTTCTATTAGCAGGTGTCTGGCGCTTGATGGTGGCATTGCTATGCAAAAACACAGAAATATAACATTCTTGGGCCGTGGGTATTAAAAATCAATTTTTAATATATTAATGTGTGTTAGCGTATCTACAAAATCAACAAGTTTGTTTATTTTTTATTTAACTGATGATGTGGAATATATGTATATAAATGAGAAGTTGGATGATAGAAATTAAAATAAGTTCAAAACAATTTTTTTTAAAAATTTTACTCTCACCCTGCTATGTAAGGCAGAACTCATTTGTAAATAAATTATAGAAGTTATATTATATATGTATATTTAATCAAACCAGGTAAGTATTAATTAATTATGCATTAGAAGACAATAGTTATATATACATCTGCTAATTTAATATTTGGAATAGTACCGTGCGATCGTTTTCATATATATATTGTACTCTTTTGATTAGGTCCAGATGAATTTACTGAGTCAATTTTTAAAAAAATTTTAAATTAAGGATATATTTTAATTGGCATAACTACTGTGTAATAGCGATGTTTTAAGATGCTTGTAAAGTAAAGTGAGAATAGTAAATATATAAAAAAACTATACTAATATGTTAAAATAATCAAATAAAGCTAAAGTGTAATTTTGTATGGTTGGGAAAACTGGCCATAGTAAAATAATGTTAAAAACCCCTAGTAAACATATACTTAAAAGCTAAACTTAAAATAACTTAGAACTAAATAAAATAATGTATTGCAAAATAAAATTATATTTAATATTTGTATTATAAATTATTTATTTAAAATATAATATTTTGTGGTGGAGAAATGTGTTTAATTTACTAGTATCAAAATTATTATTCTAAATTCTATTATATTATTATTCTTTAATATAATATTTTTTGTAATTAAAAATTTATTTGTTATCAGACAGCAATTAAATTGTCATACTGTCTGGATTTAAAGGTCTTGTGACACAAATGTTCATACTTGTGTGCTTACAAGATTTTTAGATAAAGTTTCAAAATTGCTTTAGAATTGTGCTAAGAAATTGAAACATTTATTTGTCACAAGATAAAAGTAATTTCAGAATATTTAATTAGTAGTTTTAAAAATGTCTAATTAATAAAGTTAGATTTTAAAAAATAGATATATTGAAAATAAATATTGGATAAATTAATAAAGTATTATTTTTAAAATGTTATTTTAAAAAATTTAATTTGTTTAAATAAAGGTATAAAATTAATTTAGAATTAAATAATATATCTAATATTTTAAAAATGAGTCATGATTTTTATTTTTGAAATTTAATTGTGTAAGATAGTACCGATATGTAAATTAGATCCCCAGTTGAAGATCTAAATAGCCAATCAAATCATCAATTTATTTTTGTATAAAAGTAGATGTTCACATGGTTATGTGCTTTAATAATTCAACTCAATTACATGCTTTAATAATTCAATTGTGTGCTTTTATAACTTAAATAGGTGTTTAATAAATAGATAACTCTCTTGATAATTATATTTTTTTAATATCAAAATATTGCCTAGTTTATTACTTGGAGTAATTATTTTTAAAAGAGCATTAAAAAAATATAAATTTATTAAGTTAAAATTATGCATTGTTAAAGCAACAAAATTCCCCATCGTTTCTGTTAAAACTTGAACCAGCTTCACAATGGCCAATGGAATTCATACCAGGAATAAATATATATTTGGGGAAAGTAAGGATGGAGATACAGATACTAAATGAAATTCTAGAAATATTAGTGGAGAAAAATATATCATTATTTAGTTTGATATTTTGGACATTGTCAAGGAGATTGGACAGAAAAGTTGGTTGAAAATTTAGTTTAAATGCATTATCTTGTAAGAAATGATAGCCGTATATGAAAAGCAAAGCTATACGGTAAAGCTTTAACTTTTAATATTTTTAAGAATAATATATTTTAAAAGAGTCGCAGTAAATATTGTAAAAGAAATATTTTTAATAAGTGTATTATGAATCTTTCATTGGAATGATAAAGATATATAAAACTGATAGTACTGTAAATATTTTGTATGACAAGTTGTTATTCATTAAGAAAGAAGAAAGCATTTATTTAATATTTTAAAACTGATTTTGGAAAATTATTCTTTAGAAGAGAAATACCTGGGTAATTAAATTAAAATTATCATGACAAAATAACTTTATAATTACTTTATTTAAAATACTAAATGCTAATTTTAATGGGATGTAAGTGCGTAATTTCCGTACGAATATGCCTGAACCCATATAGCCGTGACTGATACATCAAAAGCCCATGTAGGATCCTATGGAATGGGGAAAAACTCCGGAGTATTATTTTATAACTTCCCAGTGATATATCAATTTAATAACCATTATCCTGAAAGCTATAGACAATGAACTATAATTTTTATGAACTTTCAACAAAGGATTAATGATTATTTCTATAAATAATTGCAGATTTAAAAGTCGACTTCATTTCATTTTTTGACTTTGTGTTTGTATTACAGCTTTGAACAGTTGTGTTATCAGCAATGAATGTCGGAGAGTAAGCGTCTATAAGGACTTTTAATGGAGAAACATTATAAAAAAAATAAAATTTAAAAAAAATTACTTTATGATGGATTGTAGTTTTTGCATAAATATAGTCTTAATTATTTTTATTTTAGCTAATAATAGTATTAAGTTTTATATTATTTTAACAGGAAAATTACATGTAAAAATATTTATTTACCTAGTATAATAATTATCGTAAGGAATATTTAATATTTGTAAAGTTTTTTTATAAATATTTTTCTGAGTATGATAGTCTTGCTGAGTAAATGCTATTATTGTTTAATATGTTTTTATGAAATATGGACCACAAAACGACTAAAAAGTGACCAACTAGCAATTTGTCAGTGTAAGTAAAAATTTGTAAAATATATTAATTTTTACATGATGTATTTTTTTTTTTTTTTTAAGATTGCTTGGAATATTTTATGGTATTACTTTATCACCTGAACGTATGAGTATGTGTGCAGGAATTAAATACACATAGAACTTATTATTATTATTATAGAAATATGAGCTAGATTTTTTTTTTTTAAAA
This sequence comes from Epiperipatus broadwayi, assembly GCA_028023455.1. Lineage (NCBI taxonomy): Eukaryota > Metazoa > Onychophora > Udeonychophora > Euonychophora > Peripatidae > Epiperipatus > Epiperipatus broadwayi. The sequence continues at coordinate 3,224,786 of JAQFVV010000074.1, read as the reverse complement.
AAAGATATGATACTTTTCTTTTATATTACTAATGTAATATGATTTAACGATATACATATAATTTATATGATTCTTTAGTACATGAACCCTATTATTTTAAAATGTTTTAAAGTATTGATTTAATACATTGATACAAAATCATTTGTATTTCTATTGCTGAATTTTGAAAGTGAAATAACCTTTTCTTGTGGAGTAGTTTTAGATTGTCGAAATAGTATGTGAATCTTATTTATTGATTTAGAATAATGTTTTGCGATGTAGATTGATAAATCTATTATAAAATTTTTAAGTGGTAGTGACCTTGGAATTATGAAAAGAAACCAAAGGTATGCTTGTATGTAGGATTTATGAGGAAAAGACAGTAATTTTATTATTATCTTAGTAGCTTAAACAGGCACAGATAATGTAGCCCTGTAACTTGTATATTTTCCATGAGCAGTGTTATCTTAATATTGAGTATTTTAATGTTCGAAGGAGCTGAATAAATAGCCTGGACATTATTTTATATTGGAGGTCATTAGACAGAGAAGTCATGCCTCTTCGTATTCACTGTTGCCATGTTGATTATCCTATACATCTGGGTCTCGTTTTACGCGATAGATAGGTTCCTCAGAAAACACGCGCAAACAAAATCGTGCAAAAATAGACGTAACTTACTTTGAAAAAGGGGGAATACGGACTGTGATTTTTCAAAAATCGCATAAAAGCAAAGCACCAACGTAAAATTACTTATAAAATTCGTGCAAAAAAATATAAGGAAATAAAATATGACTAATAAAAAATTTCAAATTTGAAAAAAATTGATACAAGACAATTTTTTTTTAACTATAATATTCAATTTTATTCAAAGCAATATATTTTTATACATAATTTACAGTAATTTACATTTTTTTTTTAATATGTTTTAATTATTATGGCTATTTCTAATAAACAGGTTCGTTTGCAAACTGGTAAAAAATCATCAGATTCTTCACAAGAGGAAATACAACTAGCGCCAACGTCACTCTCATGTTGTGCTAATGGTTTTCTGGTGACAACGTAATTAATCTAACAACTAAAAATTAAATTCTTATTTTTTAATTTTCAATTTTAATTGTGCCCACTGCTATTACTGACCTTTTAAAAATAAACTTGCGGACACTAAATGATTAATAATTGATTACGTTCTTTTTTAAAAAGCAAAAACAGAATGTGATTTAAAATGCAAAATTAACACGCACAATGTTTGAACAAATTTACATTATAATCTTGTAAAAATTTAATGTGTGTATACATAAAATGTGGAAATCATGATTTTAATTTCATTATTGCATAAAATCTTACTATTATAAAGCACTGAAAATATTGAAATTACTAAGATGAAAGTCGAATTCAATAATGTGCTATTACTTTCAATATGACGTAAGTGCGCGAAATTTATTATTTAAAGTAATAGCGCATTATCGGAGTACGATTTCCGGAGAAACATAAATCGTGTAACTTCAAAATCGCGTTAAATAAATCCGCATTAAAAGAGACCCAGGTGTATATGTTTATACTATTGAGTCTATACTCTAGTTAGTTCTTCATGCCTATGCATCGAATCGCTATCGTAATTTCAAAAGTTATTGCATCATACAGAACTGTATTTATGAAGGAGAATAAATAATTTTGGGAATTGTAGAATTGTTATTTTTAAAAGAAGATAAGATAGGTTTTTCGTGCTTTAGTATATGTTCAGATTAAATACAAATGAGATTGAAAGTAAACTCAAACTATAAAGATAAAGAATCATAGATACTTCCGTATTTTCTTAAACTATTTTTTTTTAAAGAAAAAAGTGTGATAATAAAATTATTCACGAGATTTTGAATATCTTAATTGTACATAGTAATGCATATTTTTAAAAGAATAAAACATCCAGAGAAACAATATAAAATAGAACAAGTATTTATATTTTGTGAATATTATTTTATGTTTAGAACACACATAAACACACACATATAGAATTTTTGTATTAAAGCATGCCAAGCAAGATATATAAAAGTATGTTAATCATATTAATTTATTTAACGAACCAAAATAAATATTTTTGAATAATGTCAGCACTATCATAATAGAAATTTAATTAATTGATGACAAAATCTATGAACATATATCGAAAATAGATGTTACTTCAGTAGTTTATCTTTTCATATTTTGTGTATGCTTACAGAAAAACATATATTAATACATGTCAATTAGTGGATATTATATTAAATTCTAATTGTATACGTAATTAGTAGTAGTATTATTATTCTTATTATAAAAAAATATGAAAGTTATAAATCAGAGTAAAGGCTTATGTACTTGTAGATTTTTATTATATTTTAAAATGAAGAAGTGTGCAGTTTATCTAAGATGTAACTGTAAATATTGCCCAGAGTTTTCTTTTTTGTTTAAAAGCTATAATAAACTTTGTTAAACTTGTTTTGGTTGTCGTCAAATAGCTACTATATCCCACTTGATGGCGCAGTTTTCACGCTTAAACTATAAAATATGATCATTCCCTGGCTGTTAATTATAATCATTTTGATGTGTTTTTTGTAATGCGAAAATAAAAACAAAAAAAAATCGTCTTTTTTAAATATTATTTAATTTTAAATATTATTTTTTATTAACGTATACAAATTAAATGATAATAATAAATGTAAAATAAAATAAACAAATTACAATTTGATTCGTCTTTTTTAGTTTGCTTTTTATTAGAAAAATCAATTTTCTATCGGAGATTTTTTTATTGGGGTTACGGCTTTTTTTTTTGTTGTTGTTTACCGCTAGTTTTTATTTCAAATAGAATGACAACTAAAAGTAAAACTTGTTACGGTTAGGTTTAGGATTAGTTTTAGGGTTATTGTTCTGTTGTTTGTAATGCTAAAATAAAAAATATCAAAATCGTATTTTTGCAAACATTTTTTTTACTAACATCTATAAAATAAATGATAACAATAAACGTAAACTATATTCAACAAAGTCTAACAGTAGTCAGAGAAAAGAAAGAAACTAAAACTTTTTTAAACAACGACAAATATATATATACATGTTTATAATATATGTTTTTTATGACATTTAAAAAAAACGAGGAAAATTCTACTTATCTTACGGGATATTTTTGTGTTAACGCTTTTTTTATTTCAAATATATACACACCGTACAACTTCTTTGTCTCGTGGAATGTTACGAACAGTACGCTACTTGACTCGTTACCTACTTCCAACTCACTTTATACATATATCTCGTCAACATTTACTACTTAAAACTTCAATACACTACGGTGTAAAAAGACTGTTAATTATTACTTTACAAAATCAGAACATTTCAATACTTTAAAATAAAAAACAATCAAATGAAAACAACATTTCCATCCAATTCAAAAAAACACACCCTCTCCCCAAGCCATAACTATTTTATAAATTGTGCGATATTCGGAAAATGTATTTGCTGCGTAAAACATACATGCTGTACTGCGACACGACATATCGGCCTGCAATCTGTAGCACAACAAAAAAGTTGTATTATAGAAAATGCAGGTTCGAACGTGTCGGCCGAGAAAACAGCACTTTTATGTGTTTTAGCGCGAAAACAGCGCCATCCAGTGGGATATAGGGCTCATCGACGAATACCCTTGTTTTTATAAAATTTGTGTCGCATTGATTATTCACATTACAAATACATGATTTCCAGATGTTAAACCAAACATAATATTTGCACAGTATGAATATTATTTATTTAAGAAATTACAGTGCTTCAGAATATAATTTATTTGAAAAATTTCATTTTACATTATTATTATCAATATGGTCATAAATTAATTTACATAATTTATTGCATAGAATTATATTATTCGTTGCCACATATTCTCAGATTATACCACACATTCTATTTAAGATGCCACATGAAAACGAAAAGATTATATTATTTATTGTTATTACTATTATTAATAGTTACCATAACATTGAAAGTAGATAAGATTTATAATTATACATTGAAGATTATTATTATTCTTTGTTGTTATTATTATTAGTTAGGTGTAATTGAGAGTGATACAAAATCCCTTTATCATACTTGACTACAGAAAATTATAAATTGATTTGAGTTATTTTAAAGAACCTGAGATTATTAGTTATATTATTTGAATAAAGAGATTAGGATTTATTTATTAGCATTATATTAAATTGATTATTATTTTAAAGTCGTAAGAATGCTATGGATTTATTATTATTTGAAATAATAGGGGGGGATACTATTCTTATGCCATTGAGGTTGTATCTTGTGGGATATTAGCTCAATGTAATTCTTTACTACTTATACTTCACTTCATTGTCTCATGATTTTATTAATATTTTATTTATTTAGTTTTATAAAACCGAACCATTTTACTATTTCTTATTAGTTAGAGCTAGTTAAATAGTAGACAGTATCATAGGATATCTGTATTATTGATTATATGTATTTTAGCCCAGCATAATCATTTATCTGAACTAGTCCTATTTTATTATTATTATATTTTCCCAGTAGTGAGGGTACAATATATATTCAATACTAATCAGATCTATGTGCATAAATTATTAAACGATGATAGCTATTAATTAATCATGCTAAGAATAAAATGCTGTTATAAGACCTGCATCTAAATTAATTAAATGTCTAAATAAGGAAAAGGGTTTTTTTAAGCATAGTAACATATGGGATGGCATACCTATATATTAATGTTAATAAGGTTGTTTGACTGTATCGGCAATATTGTAGTACTTGGTGATAGTATCGTGTGTCTACGTTCTTTTATAGATTTCCGAAATACTTCATTGGCCAATCCTTAAATACTGGAGATACCCGGAGTGACTCCTAAATGGGCAAACCAAAGAAATGGACCTAAGCTATTCTGGAGTCGTTGAACCAGGTCTCCTTTCGAAGAGAACACTTTCATCAACAGAAATGGGACTTGCCTCTGAACTGAGAGATGATTTTGGACATCTCCAGTTTCGTCGCACACACATCTCTTGGCATTGCCACCGCGCCAGCTTCTGTGGATGGCAGTTGCTACAATTTGAACGGCTCAGTTTTGCAGTCAGCCATTTTATTTGTCTCGCATGTGTTTTCATGCAAATGTGACTTTTTGCGTTGAATAGGGAAGCGTGGCGACTGGGTTACAATTGTTAGTAGGTAATAGTAAGTTAGGTGAGTTGAAAACTAATTAGTTTATCATGCATATTTGAAGAGTTGTGGTAGACTGAAGTCCAAACACCCTCACTCTACACTGTGGCGAACTTTGAACTGAGCATTCGGATAAACATAAAGCAGGCCTAAACAGCATCTTTCTGTGCATTTGCATAGAAATAATGCCATCAAGCAGCAACACCGGCTAATAGAACAGTACATACATTACTTAAATAAATTTTGAAGAGCTTCAGAAAGATAACTTAAGTTAATTTTAATTTGAAATCTAAATCTTTCTTATATTCTTATAAAACAGATTTATGTAACTCCCAAAAATAAAATTGAATCTTTATTTTATCTTGAATATTTTGTAAATATTATGACCCGATTTAGATTTTTCTATAATGCCTTGTCTGCATTTTAATAATAATATAAATACGCAAATGCTAAAAGTAAAGATTTTGATAGTATACATATAAACTTGGGCCAATTATAGACTACTGCAATGTAAATTTCAAAGCTGTATATTAAATACAAAGAGGTTGCAGTTGATGAAGCTATTACTAAATTTATGATCATAGTAGCATGAAGCAATATGAGCTCTCAAAACCTATAAAGATAGAATAAATAATACTACATCGCACTGATTCAACTACTAACTTGTGTACCTCAATCTTAACTCTATAATGAATTTAGTATTTTATTCACTTTTTATTTTGTATATAGTGACTATTTTAGTAGTACTTTTTAATAAATTACAAACTGTATTGAAGTTCTTTATTATAATATTCACATTATTCTAATTATTGATCAATATTAACTACTTGTCATAAGGGATATTATTAGGGATGACATATACATTGCAAATCCCTGTATGAAAATACATTTTAAAGAGCTACAGAGAAAAATGAAAGGTAGTAATGTCTTTATTCTACAAAGTTTTCAAGTGATGGATTACCTTAGGTGTTATTATATACTAATTTAGAAATTTTATGATGAATCCAACTAACCTACTAACAAAAATATGATTTTAAATTATATGCATGATAATTTAGAATTTCAGAAATATAAAAATAATTTTTAGAAATATTAACTTTTATTCTTTTTTTTATTACTTTGAATATCAATGACTATATTTTTTTCAAATCTAATTACATTCTTTGGTGTTTAATCTTTAAAACAATATATATATTATGTCATTTTTTATTAATAAAACTTAAAAAAATTTGCGGTTTATCATAATTTTTAAAATATTCAACATGGCTGCTCGCAAGCGAAAAGGTTAATGCCAAATTTTAAAACTAAATCTTCATATAAAATCACATAAATTAAATTAAAAATTGATAGAGATCTTTAAATATAACTGGCTTGTATGTAACTAAAGTTTTACAAATTTATTAAATTGTTCATAAAACAAACTGATAGCCTTAGGTCCAAGATACGGCTAAGGAGAGTGTTTATAAAAGTAAAATTACACTTATGTATATATATTTTTTCTACAGACAGAATAAAAAGAGAGCTCTTTGGTAGTTCACTAATAAATCTTTTCATTAACGATTTCAAATATTGGCCACAATCGGGTTTTATGTTTCCAGGTGGAAATTTTATTAAAAGTTTCACTGTTGAGAAGTGTAACTCTTTTAGTTGCAATTAATATATATGAAGACAGTTGGCATAATGTTGGAACAAATTCAACAAGTTAAGGTTAAATATCCTGGTGGTTATGGGCTCCATGCTCGAGTAAAGTTCTTTAGTGACTTCCACATATGCTTATTAATTCCACTGCTAGTAAAGGTTCCTTGTACTTCATGGTGCAGCAATGGTCAAAGACAATTTGAGAGTTGGCCTATTATACAATTACAACCTTTGCAAACACCTTTTTTTTTTAAAAAAAAATTATACCAAATCAGTAATTATTTTACATCACCAAATTTGCAAAATTCTTTATATCTATAACTAATATGTTTACAGATAACAACTAGCTATCGTAATCCATAAAAATATTTAATTGACATTTAAAAAAATTTCCAAAACATGAAACAAAGCTTAAAAGAAATCAGTTTTCTAAGAATTACAATTATAATGAAATAAACTATTTTATTAAACTTTTTTAAATTAATCTGATTCTTTAGATAAATTTAATTAAATATTGTTTCTAGAATATAATTTTTAAAACTTAAAATTGACTTGATTTTATTTTAAACACAGACTTTTAGTCAATGTGTGGAGGTGCTTATAATAGAAACCTAAATTTGACAGAAAAAAATAAATTCAATTTGCGAAACCCACATGAAAACATTACTCTAGGCCTCGATTTTCCTTGGACCAGCTCTGGTAGTATATATATATAACCATTAGAAACCAGTCAACACTTAGACAATAGAGGTAAAATCCCACCTCCATTAATGGTCTCATATATTTATAAAGACCCTAAAGATTGAAACTTGACTGCAGAGATTGAAATTATTGATTGGAAGACATTTAAATAAACCTCCTTAATCAGGTAAGTATAACCTGTTCTGAATGCAGAATACATATACATAATGTGATTAGTTTGTGAGTTGGTATTATTTTATAATTACGACTACAGAATTGCCAACACATTCATAAACATCTATATTATATAGGAGCAAAATCCCTGCTCATTGCTATTATGAAAGCGTAAAGTTTTGTATTATCAGACATTTCATTTATATATTTTTCTGCAAGAGAAGTTCACTTAAATGAATTCTTAACTAATTCACATTATTCTACAAACTATTAACAATTCAATTTTCTAATTCTTTTATGACTCATCTTCATAATCAGATTGACTGCTACTTATTATTATAAAGGTAGTTTATTTTTATAATATAAGAACAAACAGTTCTTTAAGCAGGGGTGGCCAACTTTTGTATTCATAAGATCTACTTTTTAATTTAAAAATGTGTTGCGATGACTTGTTCTCATAGGCATCGCGTAGTCTAAATGGAGGGAGGTGTGAAATACATACTATTTTTATATACCTACCTAGTAAAAAATAATTATTTAACGGGTCAACGTAAGTAATTATTAACAATATTTATTAATTCAAATTAGCTACATTAAATCAAGATTAAAAATATTATTTTCAATAATGATACAGCTTAGTGGACTTCACCTCTCTAGAATTGAAAAAAAAAATCAGAACAAAAACAGAAATAACATGAAAATCTTAACTTAATTTGTTTCACTCGTTATCAGACAGCTCTTGCCAGACTGGCCTCGCGATAGAACAAAAATGGCTTTGCGATCAACCAGTGGATCACGATAGACTTGTTAGACACCCCTGCTCTATAGAATATATATTAACTTGCATAACCCTGACAAAAAATATTCAAAGCTATAATATTTAATTGTCTATTATCATACACATTTCCCAAATATAGGCCATTTAAATTTACACACACACACAAAAAAAAACACCCCTATTTTTTTTTTTAAATAGCTATATTTGTCTCCTTTCTAATGAAAGGTCAAGATATCATTCCAAATATTAATAAACAAAACTCAAAGAATGGGTGATAAAAAATATTGACCAATTTATCCCATCCCTTTTTCTCCATGTAAATTGATAAAAAATAAGCTATATGAAAAATTACTGGAAATGTGGAGCATTAATTTTAAATATAATTTAAAAATAATTTTAAATTTATATTAATTTAATTGATAATAATGAAAATGTATTTAGTGTACATATAACTATTAAATACAGAATATCCCATCCATCCAGCATTACTACAAAGAAAAAAACTGCAATGTAGGTCCATTATTGTAGAATATAACAGTGTTGTTATTTCTGACACATCATTAGCAATTGAATTTGTATACTGAGAATAATGCTAAATACTTTTATTATTATTTTTTTTATGATGCTAAACTTGTGGAACACCTTGTATTTATGACAATAAAGTGATTTCCTAGAATAAAAACACTTACACCATAGCTTCCAGGTGACGATGATTGATAATTTAACTAAAAAAAAAAAAATAAAATTCTTTATTTGTATATAAAAGCATATTGTATTTTCATCATGATCTACAAATTAATTAATTAACAATAAAAATATTTATTAATTTTATTAAAGATATAGTTAATACTATTCATTATTAAAAGAACAATTGGAATTTCTTGATTAATATACATCAATTCACATATCTAAAATATATAGGTGTGTACTAAGCTAGATTGGATCTATAAAATTATTTTAATTGGCTTTAATGGTATAGTTATTATCTGTCCGCCACATCCACATATTGAAGTTTAAATCCAGGTGAATTTTGATAAATTTTCAATATGTAGATGATAGACAACCATGCTAGCCATCCAATTGTTGATTGGTAAATGATTTTGCAGTTACTATCGACTAAAGAGTAAAGTAGGGAAAGAAGTTGTGAAAACATATTATTTGATATTTTGATTAGTTTGGTGATTAAATTGTCTTTTATTATAGCAATCATTTAATTTATATATAAAATTGGGGGGGGGGGGATAAAATGGCTATATTTTACTAAAGATTGTAGTAACCTGCTATATCTATGCAATTTGATTCCAATCCTACATGTAGATACTAAAGCTCATCAATAGTGGTGCATTCTATATAATACTTTTATTAAAGACACACATATATATTTACATAATTTTAGCGTAAACGAACCAATTTTCTCAATGTATTTATAAACTAAAAACTTTTTGATATAATAATGTTATTCTTTATTGGAATATTCTTTCAGTTTAAATCTTCCAGTTGTAAATTTAATATTTTTTGGTTTTCAATAAATACTTATGACACACCATGGATTTTCGGAAATACAATTTTTTTTTACTATTTTGTGAATTGATGATTCAATCTTATTTAATATTCTGTCAATTTCAGCATTTTTCTTTCTTTCCCACAAGTAAATTATTTTCATTTTATAATATAAATGAAGCATATGATGGCTTTTTTTTAGACTTGACAAGATTACTACAAATGCTGATATTAGGTTTTGGGACTATTTTAAATATAATTTTTTAATTCACAGCAGCAATACAATAATGTGAAATTTACATACTTTTAATTTTTTTAAAAATATGGGTTATTGAATAAGAATTACAATTTAAAAGTTTATTAACAACCTTTAAAAATTATTTTAAACAAAAAATAGTTATATATTAAAAAATAAATCCCTGATACTTACTGCTGATGTGTTAGGTTGCCACGGTCGCCCACCTGGACCACCCCTTAAAATATATTTACATCCATAAACATTGAATTTACTGATAAATAATACAACTCAAAGCAATACATTATTATTAAAATAGAAAATGACAATATGAAATTCATAAATATTATACAGTTCAGTAAATTAATACAAATATATATTTAAAAAATTTCAACAAATATTCATACCATGTCTTACAAAAAGACAACAGAATGTTAAAAACATCAATATACCATTTTAAAAGAATATTTTATTGATATACAATTAAATTAAGTTTACAAACATTTAAAAGCATTGATCTTTTTAAGTATTAAAAAATAAATCTAAATATTATATGAACCAAATATCTATAGAAAATAATACCTTGAATCTATAATTTTAATTAAAGCTTTCTAAAAAATTTTTTATATATTTTTTATAAAATAAATGCAATAGAATACTATAAACCATACAGCATTTATGTTTCTGTAATATAAGTTTAAGAAGTATTATTAAACAACAGTATTTTAATATTTTTATAATAAATTGCCATAGTTTTAGAAATTTAGTTGTTTCAACAAAAGCTTTCTAAAATAAAGATTAATAGGTTTAATATGATATCATAAATATTCTGATGAGCAAGTAAATATCAAAATATTATATTATTTGAAAAGATTGCTACTTTTTCATGCCAGTAGAATGTGTAATCTTCCAATTTTTTTTTTTTTTTTAAATTTAGAACACGGTTTCGGAACACATATTCATATATTGACATATACTGTAATTCCAAAATATACATGACTAATTTCCATAGCACACTTATGAAATGGTTGAATTGTTAAAATATCAGATCAAAACATAATTATTTGTATGCAGACCCCCCCCATTGCATAAAAGATTATGCAGTAAATGATTCTTAATTCTTTTTTTTTTTTTTTTGCTTTTATACAAATATATCTAAAATGACGAAATAATACTCTTACATTGCTATAGTATATTGTAAATTAATATGTAAAAGTAGATTCCATCTCTTCATTTTCATTACTGCACATTTTTAATCCCTTTTTATAAGAATCTATTAATAGTGATCAAAGAAAACATACAGACTGGGAAACTGTCCTGGCTTTAAAAAAAAAAATTGCAGAGGACTCACTCCATCTCAATTTATAAACACACATAATACATTATTTATTTAAAAGGCAAAAGTAGATATGAGTGTAAAATCAAGCACTTAAGTTTATCTTTAATTTTATTTATCAAAAGTTAATAAATAAAACATTGTTTAACAAACAATACCATTAAAATTATATAAAGGAAATGTATTAAAATTGATGGTTCCTGTTGAAAACTAAAGATATAAAAGCAAGTGCTAAAAAGGCTAATTTCACTATTCCAATTCACTTTTTTTTTTTTTTAAGATTATTTTGTGGACTACTGAAATTGGAAGTTTTGTTTAAAATTAATCTTTGTGTGTGACATTAATGTGGACTAAATTGAAAAAATAAAAAATATTTACTGGAGAAAAAAAATTAATAAGAAATATATACAATAATAAATTGATCTTTGCCTGGATAGTTATGAATATTTGAAAATTAAGGCAGACTAAAAAAGTGATTAATTACATAAACACACACATAATAATAATTACATCGTCATTCCTGGAGGTATGCCTGGTCCCATTGAACTGTTCGGTGGCCTCATTCCACCATAATTCTATAAATTAAAAGAAATTATACAAGATTAAAAAAATTATATACAAATATATTAAATTTAAAATAATTTCTGGAGATATGAGATCTACATGATTTCAAAATGTAAATCACAACTATTTTTTCTCAATTTCTAAATCCAAACTGCTTCTCAGCTAAATAATGAACATTATATATATATCAGTGATAAAGCTTGACTTTTTTAGAACGGAAGCACATTATATCTTTTTTATAATGATTTTATTTTACTTGCCACAACAATTTTCACATATCTAAAAGATCGTGTGTAATTTAAAATGCGATTTAGTTTAAATTATAAATCAATTTTATACTTTATTTTGCTTAGATCGCACACACACACACATGTAGCGTCTTATTATTTAGTCATTTGCTATTTTTTAAATTATTTAAAAATAAGCTGTAAAAATTATATTATGCCACATCTGCATTTAGTATGGCTGGGATGATGAAATCAAAATTCCAGTAGACAATAAATGTTTGTTGAAATATTTTTAAGTTGTAAACAAGATTTAGCCAACCGTGTGGATTGCTAAAATCTTGTGGGAAAAGTAAATGGCCAAATATAAGAAAACATCCTATTTGCTGATCAAGAGACAAGCTGCTGTCCAGGAGTTAGGTAATAACCTTCACGACTATCACAAGAGCTCTCAGATGAACTTTAATTATTAATTTTCAAAACTATAGCTATAATAAATGCCCAGTTTAAAGTCTAATAGTTCAAATCTTTCTTTTACTTCAACCTGTAAAATCAATAATAAATACTCACTTGATTTACTGTAAAATCTATTATCTCAAACCTGTTAGAGATAAACTTAATAATTATTTTGTTAATTAAATTCTGTTTTACTCTCATATTTGCGGTGAAATCTGGTGAAATCTATGCTCTTTTATATATTTAAGTTCGTAATATTTCATTTAGATAGGTGATGAAATGCCAAATATATTTCGAACCAGCGAGCAGATGTATTTTAATAATTTTATCCGAAGATAATATTTCCATCTTCAATTTAGTAATTATGACATAATGATTAGTAATATTACATCCAAATCGCTGTTTCGAAATTAAAATTCATTAATTAATAACTGATTGCCCCATCGTTGCAGTAATTTAAATCAACTTTAAATTCGATTTCATATATAATTATGGTTTACTTTGTTATACTGATAAATTAGGATTTTAAGAATAGTTTAATTCTGGCCAGGGACATATTAATAAGGCATATTTAGTTATTTTCATTAATTCTGATCCTCTTAAATATGCTTTCCCTCTCTTTTTATTAAATCTGATTAGAGATGTGAATTGTTTGTTACTCAGGATATTAATATATTTAAGTAACCCCTCTCTCTTTAGAGCATATTTTAAGTACCTATAGTGAATGAATGTAGGGCTCTCTCTATATGTGTTATTCGGGTAGAAACTAAAATAACATTTAGTTTGATAGATGACATTCGCATCATTCGAGCTACATTATTAAGCTCTTATTAGGCTCGAATATTAGAGAAACTTAGTAAACAGTCGCAATATTATCACTGTAGTAATTAAATTGTATTTCTGGCTAGCATTGCCATTTATCATTTGGCAAACCATGATATTAAATGAATATTATGTTGGCATATTAAATTCTTATATGCATAGATTTGAGCAAGTCAGCTAATACATTTAAATGAGACTGAACACTGTATTACCCCAGACTGATTACATTCCATTGTATAATGCTTGCAAGCATCTATATGATCTCAATATGATTCCTAAATAGTGTAATTTAATTTATTTTTCATTACTAATAATTTTAATAAATGTATTTAAATTTATCCTGTCTTCATTATTCTTTTATCATATCCCAATCCAATCCATTTACTTATTAATTATATTACCAGATATTATTATACAAAATGTCAATTTCATATTAGCTTAGTCATTAATAGATGTTTAGTCCAATTTTGCGCTATGCATGTGGTCAGCCATAGGGGTGTTAAATCAGAGTGTTGGTGAATGAGTTGGAGTTTGATTCTGACTCTGGCTTTAGTATGTTGGCCTCTGGATTTTGTTATATGAATGTACAAATCTGACCATTAGATTTTAGTATTGTGTGAATTTTTTATAATCAACATATAATGCATTGATCAAACTCATTTTTTGCCTGCTGTATATAAAACAATTCATCTGTTGGTAAAAAATTGAAAGTCAACAAAAATTAGTTATAAGTTTGAATTATTCATTCTTTTATGTTAAACAGACCGTGATTAGTTTAAATATAGATAATACATTATCAATGTATTTTTATCTTGCAAATGCTTTTAACATTCTTAAGTTTTAATTGTAAATTAGATTCAGCCAATAATGAGTTGCTCAAATTCATTCCTGACCATATATTAAAACAATTCAACTGTTGGTAAAAAAGAAATTCCAAACAATAAAAAAAGTTTGAATAGTTGTTTTTTTATGTTTAGCAAAATAACTGAGATTTTTTTTTTTTTTAAGTTTTGCAAAATAGCTTATATACACTAATGTATTTATTGTTCTTACTACACTATTATGTGCAACTTGTTGGATCAATTTTGTGAGGTTGAATATGTACATATTTTAATGAATTTTTCTACGGAAGCACTCATTCCATTTCATCCCTGATACATATATATATAAAATCCTAGTATATTTGGTTTAATGTTCTTTAATATTAAGCTAATTAACTACTATCATGCAATTTCAGATATTTCTGTACTCCTTTTAAAAATTTTCAATAAACTTGCATTACAAATACATATTCCCCATAAAATCATTAATATTATTAAATTAAAATAGTTTAATAATAGAAACAAGCAAGCAAAACATTTGAATTTGCCAATTTTCTTCACTTGGTAGAAAAATCCATATTGAACTATGAAATAAATTTCAGAGAATTTCAATAGTTAATAATATCATTTCCAAACAAACAAAACTTTTTTTAAAAAATTTCATTAATTAATTTTGGGAAATAATCATTCTGAAACTATCCATAAAATTATTAGATACATCATAAACTATTTCTTTTTTTACATGTATTGTTTTCTTTAAAACAATTAATTAATTGTCTTATCAATATTAAGAATATTTTCAATTTGTTTCAATGCAATCCCTAATTTTACTTGATTATTTTATCTTTTTTCTTTCTCCAGCCCAATTTATGCTTCAGTTTTTTTTTTCTTGATACATTTTAAACATTAAAACATACATTTAACTTTTTTATATATATTTTCTTGATTATTCATTTCTTTGCTGAAGGAAAAACAACCCTTTTTTTAATTAATTTTTTTATTTCAGTCCTTCATCTTAACCTTTATGACAACTTTTCTTAAATGGAAATTTGTATAAAATTTAAAGGATGCTGTTAATATTGGCATATTTAAAACCATGTCTATCTTATAACATATTAAATCTATTGTTCCATTTGCTAAAACTTATTTCTTATCTCAATTATAGTTCTCTTAAAATTTTATCTATAGTGATTACAATTTCTATTAGTTAGCATGTAATACTCCTAATTCAACTTTAAGTCAATATGTTATCTATTGCCAGCTGTTTTCATTATCTTTGTTTTCCACTAACAGTTTCATTTCATGCTTTACAAAAACAAATTTTATTCTTTTTACAAAATCATATCTATCAAAATTAAAATTATTTCATTAGCTTCATATATCTTCCAATGGCTTGCAGTTTTCATTAGAAAAAAATAAAATATTGTTACATACATAATTCTAATAATTTTTTAATAACAATCATATATTTTATATTTACATATAACCCACATTTAATACATCATAATATTGCATATGTATGTATACACATATATAACCATATAAATAAAAACTTCCTGTTTAATTATCAAATTTATTATCTATATACATTATTAATTTTAAATTTCATCCATATAAATATAAAATATATATTTTTAATAAATTAGATATTCATTATCATCTATTATTTTCCATACACACATCAATTTTTTTTCATACTTCTTATGTCTAGTCTTCGTCATCCATCTTTATATATATATATATATTACTATTATTATTCAAATATATTGTCTATTCTAAACTTAATGTAATTAGAAGGGACTTAAACTTAGACTTTCAAGCTCCCTACAGCTATGCATTCCATCTTATACAACCAATTCACATGATCACATACATGTGAAAAAGATAAATGATTTACAATATTAGTTAGTTCAGCACAAAATACGTATATTGGATATCATTTATCTTTTTCACATGTATGTGGTCATGTGTATCAGTTGTATAAGATGGAGTGCATAGCTTTAGAGAACTTAAAAGTCTGAGTTCAAGTCCCTTCTAATTATTATTATATATTTTTTTCATTTTCTTCATAAATGATCTCTGCATTATAATTGTCTATTGATTGGTATATAAATGTGTGTAAAATCTTCAAAAAAATTTAATATGAATGTACTTTTACTTACAATTATTATTCAATTTCTATTCCACTATGACCATTTCCATAAATGTTTTCCCAAATCATTCTCCAATTACATTTCATAAATCCCTATAAAAATCTATCTTTTTTTTTTTTACATTTACAACAATAAATTATCAATTTTTCCGGTTTAGACCTCAATCTTAATATTTCATGTATGTACATATCTATTTGTAATATTTTTAGTTATTTCTTTTGAAACTAGGAATTTCTTGACAATAAAAATAAATTAACATTTTACGAATAAAGTAATATAAACAAAGCAAATACAAACACAATATATACTAATATTGCATTAAAGCCACATCCATATTAACCACTGACTACAGTGAAAACATAAATTAACCATGAAAACTGCCTAATGATTTTACATATAGGTTCATATAAAATACATTAAGTACCAGAAATAATAAAATTATAACGGTTAAAAAAACATAAATACATGAAAACAGCAACTAAAAATTATTTTTTGTGGCTCATCGTTTTTCATCAAACTTTCAATATAATTCTGTTCTTATACCAGCCGGCTGTAAAAATATTAATATAATAATTATTGTTCAATACTTGATTCACAAATCCCTATGTCCTATTCATTTAAATCTCTTTATATATATATTAAAAAATTTTAATTAGATATTCAGTGTACTTTTTGAGTTCAGCTAAAATATAATTAAGCACACAATCATTTAAAAACTGAAGCAGCAATTTGAATCACACCATTAAAAACTTTCAGTATTTATAAAGATATAAATATTAAAATTGCCATTTCTTGTTACACTAACTTCATTAAATCGAAATAGTTCAAATAGAAACAGATCTATATTTGAAATGTTTAATACTACTACAGAATCCCCATTGTATGTGAAATTCAGCTAATAGTTTTAAAATCATTTCTCTGAATTAGACCTATATCAACAAATTCTAAACAACCCTTTCCTCCTAGTCTTTAATAATTTCTTTAAATTCTCAACAATTCCCTGTTCCTTATCAGTTCTCATCTCCACTAATAATTTTTTTCATGCTTATTTTTGGAGCTCTTTTTTTTTTTCAATTAAAATAAAATAGTTATTATTTCTATAATAAAAACTTTTCTACAGAATTTATATTTTTCTGTCATCTTTGTACCATTTTATTCATATCATTAGTAATCCAAGGTAGTTTTGTTCCCTCTTCTTTTATATAACTTAACATCTCTACTACAATATTTAATTGATTTCCTTTAAATAAATTTCCATTCCTGATTTGAATCTGCTTATCAATTAGGCTATTATTGTTTATCTACAAACTGATAATTTTTCGCCAACGCCAATAATATAATTTAATCTATTAACTAGCTATACTTTTCTAGACCCAGTTCACATTCTTTTAAAAATTAATTTGGACTCCACTATTGCTAAATAATGATTTGAATATACAACAACTCTAGCATATATATTATATATATATGCAGTCTTAATTTTGAAAAAACAAAAAAACCCCAATTTATTTGAAATCTATAACATTTGAAACTTCCAATAAATAATTCATTTTGTGATTTTTAAATCTTGAGTTCATTACTAGCATATTTTTTTCCCTGTAAAAACCTTTCAATCTTTTTATTTCTCTTATTTGTTATCCCCATCCCCTAGCATTCAAATCCTTCATAATCATTATGAACAATTTATTACATTTTACTCACAAAGTTTTTTTATTTCATGCATATTTTTCCCTATTCTACCATCATTATAATTACTTATTGGCGTGGATACTTGAATATTAATAATCCATTCTCTCGGAAATGCTTTTTAGAATATTTCTTATAAGACTGTCTTCTGTTTTTGAACTTAAACTGGTTATGTCTGTATTGATATAGTCAATCCTTAGCTTTCTCCAATCATTTCAATTTATTTTTCATAACAAATATCTAATATCATTAATTTTTAAGTTCTTATATATACTTTAAATCCATCTATTGCTTCCAAATTTAATGTTCCTAAAAATCTATCACTAGTACTCATAAACTAATAGAAATTGCATAATTATTATATATAAATAAAATAAAAAAGTTTAGTGAATATTAATTTATCTACTATGTAAATATACATCAGCCTAAAATAACAGTACTAACAAATTTAAAAAAAAGAAAAGCAAAAAGTTGGTCAAATTTAAGAAATGTATATATATAGAATGCAAATAAAAAATGATATCAACAAGAAAGAAGTATTATTTAATAAAGGATATGTATGTATTAAAAGAATTTTACTACATACCCCTCTTTCATCGAAACAAGGCTTTCAACTTACATTAATAATTTTATCAAAAACAAAAATATAACTTTTGTAATGTAAAATCATAATATATGAACTGTTTTGTATCTGTAAGCATGTAAATAAAAAAAAATCATGACTCCATTTTGGGCATATTACAATATTATTAAGGTTAGTCATTATCAATCCACTGCAAGAAGTACAATCCATCTGCTCCAATCTCTAGCCCCTTTTCTCCCCATCACTCTTACACACTTTCTTCTTTCATCCATCCATCTCACATCTAGTTTATTTCTGGGACTTTTACAATCTCTTTGAATCCCAATTAAGATTTCAATTGCCCATCAATTATCATCTCTTCTAGCAATATGTCCAGCCCAACTCCACTTCGGTCTTTTAATTCTTTCAATGATCTCAGTAACACCTCTTTGCTCGCTTAGCCATGTATTGCATTTTTGACCTCTTCTTGTAATTCCTAACATACATCTCTCCAAACTTTTTTGAGTAATCTTAAGTTTCTGTATTGCTCTTCTATTAAATGTCCAAGTCTCAGATCCATATGTAAGAACTGGTAAAACATTTATTAAAAACCTTCCTTTTCAAACACATGGGCATATTTCCTTTTAATATTAAATTATTTCATTCATTATGTTTCCATCTGTAGCAATAATCTGACCAAGGTATTTGTAGTTGTTAACTTCTAACTCATCATAATCAATCTTTATTTTCATGTTTTGAGAAAATACATTGAATATTATTTTAGTCTTTTTAACATTTACCACCTTTATACCTACTTTTTTACTTTCATCCGTTAATTCCTGCAACATTTCCTAAAGATCTGAAGCATTATTTGCAAAAACAACTATTTACTTTTACTCCCTTAGCTTCCCATTTTAATCCACAAAATATTTCTTGTAAATATGCTGCAAAAAGTTTTGGATATAGTCACCCTGTTATACACTCTTCACAATGTTAACTTTCTTAGTATCATTATGTAATCTAATTATTGCTGTTGCATTTTTATAAATATTCTTCAAAATATGACAATATCCTGGAACTACACCTTGATGATCGAATTCTTTAATCACTGAAAAAATGCTTATAGAATAAACGCCTCATTCATGTTTTAATCACTGAAGAAATGCTTATAGAATAAATGCCTCATTCATAATCTACAAATCCAAAGCATAAGGGCAAATCATATTCATTAGTCATTTTTATAACTTCTCTCAATTCATGGATATGATTTATAGTACTAAAACTACTTTTAAACCAGTTTGTTCTTTTGGTTAGTTGAAATCCTATGTTCTCTGTAGATGAATTGTAAGTATCTTGATAAAAATTTTGTAGAATAACTGATAAAGATTTCTAATATTTTCTTTATCATTTTTTTAAAAATATTAACACTGCATTCTTCCAATCATCTAGTACATCTTTATCATTTAGACTTTTGGTATATAACTTTGCCAATTTTTTTCCTATTTCTTCTCTTGCTTCTTTTAATATATCAATTACAATTCCATCACTACCTGGAGCTTTTCCCATCTTCATATATTTAATTGCATGTCTCATTTCTTCATTTAAAATCCTGGGAAATTCAGAAGATATAATAGATGTAGGAAGTACTTGTTCTTTATTACTATATAATTCATGATATATCTCTTCTACCAATTTTATGATATCTCTTTTTAGTAATAGTTCTTTTTTCTTATTGCAGATATGTTTCCTACCAATACTAAAATGTTGTTTTATACTCATGAAACTTTTATTTTCTTCTACAGCTTTCCTTGCTAGTTTATAATTATACTTTCTTATATCATTATCAACTCTTTGTCGCACCATTTTACAAAATTAGAGATATTCAATCCTATTCAATGTACCATTTTTATATATCTTCATATTCCTTCTTTTCTTACAAATTCTATAGTCTCAGTAGAAATTTTATTGGTCAATTGCTGCTTTTTTCTAAAGGCTATCTTTGTTGCAGTTTTTAAAAATGTATCAGTTATTTTCCTATTAATTTCATTCAAATCTGAATCATGTTTAAAATTTACTAATACTTGAAATGTTTCTGAAGATTAGGAATATTAACTGTAAATATTGTTTTTCTTAACAAGTATCTTACATCTTACTAATCGATGATCATTTCCTATATTGACTTTATTGAAATATGTATTTTAGTCGAAATATAATCCAATTCTGCTGCTTCCATGTCCATTTCTTTTTAACACTTTTCTCAAAAAAAGAATTCATAATATAAAGTTTTTCTTTTTCTGCAAACTCCACAAGTCTATGTCCTTGTAACCAAAATTTACCTATAGCACTTTCATCTGTTTACCAATTCTAGTATAAAGTCTCCCATAACAATTTTAAAATGTTGTTTAGACTGATCAAAAGCCATAAAAATTTTCTACTACTTCATCACTATGAGAACTTGTTGGGTATAAGCCTCAATTATGTGCATTTAGTATCTGCTATTAAGTTGAATAACTAATCTCACCACTCTGTCCGATACACCATCAATCTTCACAATGTTGTTCTTCCACTTTATTTATAATGAATCCTACTCCACTTGCACTTCTAATATTTGTGCCTTTATAATAGAGTACATGTCCCCTTTTTAAATCATTGTCTCGTCACCTTTGCTTTTAACTTCACAAATTCCAATAATGTCCCATTTAATGAGACAGTTCTTCCAATCTTTCTTCATTTGAAAGTGATCTACAGTTGTAAATACCTAAATAAAAAGTCATCATCAAATGGCAGCCTGCATCCGTGATCAGGGGATTCTTATCACCCTCCACTTTGGCCAACAACCGCTGCCTTGGCTAGTGACTTTCTCAGCCTCCTGGGAATGAGGGCCATGATTTATTTTTGTTTGTCATGATTGAGTATATCTATTAGAAAAAAAATTTCATTTATACACACATTCATTCTGCCTTATCAGGCAACCAAGAAGAAAGACCATGGTATTTCTTGATCTTAAACTCGGAGTAAAAGCCAATACACCCACACCACTGGCCAATGTATGTTGGTGAGCAGCCTATCCATGTTCGTATAATATATGAATAATCACATAGTAATAACAACTGCAACTACAACGTAAACCATGTTTAAATGTTTCATTGATCTGCCTATGGTTATAAATATGAATAATCAATTTTTTTAAATAAATAAAAAATCTGGCTTGAAAAATCATTAGAATGATAATCACTATCTAATTATATAAAGTATTTTGAATGTAATAATTGTTAATTAAAAATAAAATGAGGGATTTTTTAAAAAAATATTTGATATTCATATCCTTTATGGACATATATAAAATTTATTAGCTTACAAATGCTACTTAGTAACACTACTATCTCCAACTTGTTCATATGAAAGATCATCTACCTTTATACTATATACATACACAGTAAAGATTGTAATACAATAGTGGATTCTATATTTCTGATGTAAAAGCATGATTTAGTTTGAAAAAAAATTAAAATATTTAAATGCAATCCCTGAATTAAAAAACTATGTTCCACAAGATATGCGTAACTGAGAAAATATTTACAAAGTATATATAATTTCTAAAAGTATTAAAATAATGAACACTATGAAACTAAAAAATTTGTAATTATTAATTTATTCTGTAGATAATAAATTAATAAAAAGTATCGCTCCTTCAATTTTGATTATAATATTAAAAAATGTTTATTTTGCTGCAAATGAATGAAAAGATCTCTCTTCAAAAAATAAAAATATAAGCCATATTTATATTGCACCTAATGAAAGAAAAAATTACTTTCCATTCTCTTTCTCAACTATAATATTAATAAAAAATCACTTTGTTTCTAGAAATCAAAAAGGAAAATAGTGCTCTTTTGTGATCTATTCATTAGATAGAACCATGTAGTACATATCGATGACATCATATAATGAAAGAAATAACTAAATGACAAGAAATAAAATATATGTATTTACAATTGAATTTATGGCAACAAGTATATCAAATAAAAATAATAAATTCACCAAACAAATCCAATACAAAATGCAAACAGATATTTTATGTTTTATAATGAAACTCATTTACAATGAGAAGTTTAAAATAAAAATAAATAACATTTTAGCAAACTTAGCAATACAAAATGTAATCCATAAGAAAATGATAGCAATCAAATCATAAAAAATGAAATGCAAGTGTGAAACTACATACAAAAAAAATAATAATTTTATTTTATATTGAAATTAATTTATGAGAAGTTAAATAAAAACATGAAAATAAAGCCTAGCAACACAAAAAAATAATCTATAGCAATAAGTGTGCTAAATGAAAGTAATTCATGAGAAATGAAGCCAAATGCAAAATGAATAATTTTATATTTTGCACTGAAACTAATTTACAATGAAGTGAACATAATAGTGTTCATGAGTTTTCATTATAGTGCTAGCCAGAAATAGTGTAAAAATGGTGATATGTAAAAAAACTTTTGGTTGCCTACGTTTTAAAAAATGCAATTTTGCCAGCAAATATTTTATGGGATGCCCACCCCCACAATAAATTACGTTTTCTTTTAAATTTCTTATAGGCTGCTTTCATTTAACATTCATTGTCTACTTTAAGTTTTATTTATTAAAATAAATTATTTTCATGCTCTTATTCAAGATAGGTATTGCCATACACAAACTGCTTTTTGAAATTTCATTTCTTATTGACATGCTTTTGACTATACATGTGAATTTTATTTATTATGGAGTTCTTTCATTTATTGGAATTAATTACATCCTTATATTGCTGTGCTTGGTAAAATATTTTCTAGTTTTTATTCAATTTCTCATTGTAGATTAGTTTCAATGTAAAATATGAACAAGACCAATTCATTCTGTATTACTTTAGTTGCTAAATATATTTTCATGCTTTTATAAATACATTTCTCGCTATAAATTCAATAACACATACCATAAATAGATTTTATATCTTATCAATTAGTTTTTTTTCTAGCCAATAGTACTATATAGAAGCACCCAAGATATTCTATTTTTTATTTTATTTTGAAAGCTATGATAAAGAAATTATCTTACTGCTAATGGACAGCAATCCTTTCCCCTTTTCACATTGTTAAATAAATTATTATTCAATTCAAAATGGCATACATAGTACATTCAAAATGTTTTACAGTTTTTGTAAACCAATGAAGCTACAATATATATTCTATTCCCAGCCCCTTGCTTACATTGTACATAGGTATAATAATTCACATTTTGTTGATAAACTTTGATTAGAATTGAACTGCAAATATACAGTACTTTTCAACATGCGCACATTTTGTATAGGAATAGTATGCATGTATAAATTTAAATATTATAAACATTTAAAAAAATTATAATATAGTCATTAATAATTATTCAAGGAGACACATTTAAGCACATTTTTAAAATCAGTAATCTGTTGATATTTTTTTCTTCAATAACTTTTTTCTTTTATAGGTACATAATAGAGTAATCTCATTATCTCTCGGATTGTTTTGATGTTTAAGTCAGGTTAGTATTACCTCTTAAGTATGTTCAAAAATTAGTAAAATTTTAGCATTATGCTTAGAAAATATTTTTTATTATACAAAGTACTGATCATCAAATTAAAAAAAAAAAAATGTAAATGATTTCAATCTAAGCTGAAGAAAATTTTATTAATTAATATGATTACATATGGTGCTCTGAAAAAAAAAAAAAGACTGCTAACATATTGTAAAATTTATTTACATTCTTTTTTTTTTTTAAACTTGAACGCATATGGCACTCAAAATCAGACAGTAGCTAGCTATTCGAGTAATGAAAAATGTATTGAATTTGCAAATTTACGTGTTCTTTTTTTTGTTTATTTACATTTATATGTTTCTTTATATTTTTTTCTGAATAACATATAATTGAAGGGATGCATTTTAATGCAGCATAGTTTGCAGCTTCACTACACATGTATGTTTTGTAAAAATGCAAACAAAACATTAAATTTGCAAACTTATACATTTTATGATTTTTGAGTAGTCATTCTCCATTTCTGAATTCTATAAGTGATCATATACAATCATGTTCAGTAATAACATTTCTTTGGTTTATGTTGAAAGAACATGTATGTATTTTATCCTTCTTTTATTATCCTTTTCTAATTTGATGTGTAGTATTTCACATAAAATATTTTCTAAGTATAATGCTAACAGTTTTACACAATTTTAAACATACTTATAAAGTTAACACCAAAACAATGAGATAATGAGAAAAATTATTGTTTCTATAAGAAAAAAGTTATTGAATAAAAAAATATAGCTCAAAGAATATTAAATTCTAATGAAAATCAGACATTTTATTATTTACTTTATTTAAAAAATAAAAATATGGTAGTGTTTTTTTTATTTTCATTCTTGTTTTTATCAGTAAATGATAAATATATGTAAATGTCTTTGCTCAATTTACTAATAACTATAGTATTATTTTTTTTTTAATTTTGTTATACTGTAATTTTAATTTATATACAAACATATATAAAAGTATGTGTGTTGAAAAAAACTGTACACATGGAGTTCAATAAGCAATACATATTTTTTTGCTAATCAAAGTTTATCAACAATGTGTGAGGGGGGGGGGAGGCTTGGAAAAATATAGCATATATCATAGTTCCAATATATATTATCATTTACAATGTTTACTTATTATAAAATCTGACAACATATCTATTATACATTTATGTATCTATGAGTAATTTTGATATATATCACTTTATATCTCTTTTATACTATTTCAACTAATTTTTTAGATTAGATTTTGGATTTATTGGATTCAGATTTTACCTGTGAATTAATTTCCAAACATGTAGCTGCAATATGACAGCAATGTTTTACCTAAAAATTAGATGAACTATCAGTAATCACAAAAGGGCTTCTCTTTTTTTTTTTAAAAAAAAACTTAGCTCTAATTTCAAATATATAAATTCCATCACAAATTTTTCTTTTTTTTTTATGTAGTTTGATTCAATTAAAAAAAAAAAGAGCTTTTTAAAAATAAAAAAAAAGATATGATGAAATGAATATATATATTGAACCGGGTCTGCTGCGAGTAAGAGCAATTTATTCTTGTAGGTTTAACAGGGTTTAAATAACTTTTATAATAATTTTAAAAAACGGCCCTTCAAGCAGAGAAGTAGAATAC
This sequence comes from Epiperipatus broadwayi, assembly GCA_028023455.1. Lineage (NCBI taxonomy): Eukaryota > Metazoa > Onychophora > Udeonychophora > Euonychophora > Peripatidae > Epiperipatus > Epiperipatus broadwayi. The sequence continues at coordinate 3,198,778 of JAQFVV010000074.1, read as the reverse complement.
CACTGATAGATGAACCATCAACAGTACCTATAACCAGATCGAGGCTATACACAGATTAACCTACGATCACATTTCCAGGCTATAGTACTTCTCGACTGCAAGATTCAAACCCCTGCCATTCAAAGCATTTTGAGAATCAACCTCAGGCGTCAGCTAACCATAGGTTATATAGTCAGCATGCTTCGGATGACAGGCGCACAATCCAGCACTTGACATATCCCATGACTAGCTCATACTCTTAACCAGGGTCCAGCACATTTAACACATAAAAATAACTATACTCTTAAATTAATAGTGGCACAGTAACAAGAGCGAGAGATAATAAACCAAATAATATTTAAGCAAACAATATTTATTTATGCACATATATTTCACACTATAACAATAATAAATCTTACATAAGAATAGTCCTTTGTGAAAGTTCATTTCATTTAAAATAGTCTAGACTGTGATCACAATATATTTAAAAGTATCTTTACCTAGGTTTTCATTTGTTTTATTTTCCAACCGGTTGACTTTTTGTTTTCCACTGATGGATTCATGGCTTTACCTTCCAAATTTATGTCGAACAATGAGCTAGAGAAAGAGAGAGTATGCGGCAGCTTCTACTTCACAATCTTGGCATTGATTCCAGGTATTTATTCAGGTGGGATAGTTGATCGCCGAGAGCTTGAGGCATGAAGCCCTGTAGAACACTCCTATGGCTTATGCGGCTTCTGCATTATGTAGACCACAGCAGTAATGACTGGTCTGTCACAGCATTTAAAGTTCTCAAAAACTCTGAATCTGCATTCTGTATAGCTAGACTCCAAGACTATAGCAATTCCCGACTGATTTAAGAGCAGAATGAATTACAGATTGTAGATCCGACTTCAAACCAAACTGAATCACAGATTGAAGAGCAGAATGATCTAGCAGATTACAGCCCTGATTGAAGAACAATAACCAAGATGTAACTTTTACACTTTTTTCTCTCACATTGTTTTCCAGTTTTTAATGTTTATCACTCCTAAATCTATTTTGTAATTAAGATCGTAACTTAAATCTGTTTTTGATTAAAAATTTACATTTACGTAGCGGCATGGCTGACATGGTTTTTTTTTAATTAATTCAATTGTGAGTTATAATTTTCTTTTATCATCCAAGTAATCTTTAATTAATTGCATAGCTGACATGGTTTTTTTTTTAATTAATTCAATTGTGAGTTATAATTTTCTTTTATCATCCAAGTAATCTTTAATTAATTGCACGTTTAAAAGTTTTCATTTACAAATTTACTTATTTATTCTTTAAAAATAGGGGGGGGGGTTAAATCTTTTGTTAATTCTATTTTAGATTTAGTTTTATTATATTTTAAATGCAAAATATAAGCAAACTTTTTATTTTATTTTTAAAACGTTTTAAAACCACTCCTTAATTATTACTTTTGGACTATTCTAGTTTCTTTTTTAATAAATCTGATAATTTATTTTTAAATGAAAAAATATGTAGTGCGGGCTATATATGTGCAGCTTTAACCCATAATATATATTTTGCTCACGTTACACCCCCCCCCCCCCGTTTGAGAGATAAAATGCATCAGTTTAACCCATTTTAGCTCTGATACCTTATTATTAATTTTTCTTTTGATTTTTTCATTTTTACTTATGTAATATTTTTCTGTCATAAGTGTCCAATTGCACACAAATCAATAAAGCATAGAGGGTGACTTTTCTTATACTGCTCTATCTTAATCTTACCAGGCCGTAATCTATGCTGGCTGGTAATGAATTATGTCATATGTGATGACCACAAGGAGCAACATGCATCTTTCCGATGTGTATGAAGAGGGCAAATGCTGTGAGTGGTTTACACATATATAGCTTGCGCTATAATATAAAATGAGCATTTTTTAAAATCTGATTATATATTGTGTAGGCTATATATATAGCCAGCTATAACATTAACATGCTTTTCTGTCTAACCAATAACATGATTTTGTTTATCATTAACATAAGCCGCAATCCTGAATGAAGAATTCAAAGGTAAAAACTCTAACAGTTGATATTTAAAAAATTTAGCATGGCAATGTATAAAATTAAATAAACTACATTAATAATAAAATATTTTCATGATTTTACTTTTAAATATTAATATAACATTTGAGAAATTTTGATATAAAGTGCCAATAAACCATATACAATAATACTTGTAAAGTATGTTTGACAGCTTAAAATATAATCATTCTGCACCTGATGTTAAATAATTTTATTGTTACCCTAGGCATGTATTTCATTAACTTCATAAAGAAACAACAATTTAAAACAGGCAAAACTCTCTCTATATATTGCCACTCAGTGCAAGCCAGAGTAATCAATGGATGCCAGATGGCTTGTGCATAAAATCCCATCTAATGCCTAGTCATACAATATTCCCAGACTAGTTTCTGGCTTGTGGCCTTCGTCAGTGAGAAGCATTGGATCTGAGAGCAAGAAATGGTGATCTTGTGATGTTTAATGGCTTAATTTAAAATTATTTTTATATTTTTCCAAAATATTTAAATAATATTTGTATACTTTTATCTTAATTTCAGATATGAAGTTAGTTTATTCCTAATAACAATGTAGTTAAAACACTTTCAGTTATATTTTCATCAACTGATTTTCTCAACTTAATTCAGATTTGTAATTAGAATTGATTATAAATAATTTTTATTAGTACTAAATACATCTTTATTTCCCTATACATTAATTTGTTTATTAGATTCATATAATGATATGCATGCAGTACTGCAATATATGTTTTATTCTATTCCAAACCTCTTCATGCACATCATGTATAACAGTTCATGATTATTTATCGTACTGTACAAGAGTACATTACAGTATTTTTCAACACACACACATATATATTAGACAATTTAAGTGCAATATGCACATATAAATTATCATAAACAACATTTTAAAAAAGTTAATAATAATTTGAGAAAACACACATTTATATCTAGTATATATTTACATTACTGTGCAGATATAATTTTTCAGAGTTAAAAGATTTTTTGATACAATAATAAGACTGTCAAACTGGAACATATTTATGATTCATATCATTTAATCATATATTTAAGATTTTTTTTTGTTTTAACCAAAAAATTATTCTTTGATTTAGTTACAATTTTAGCTGTTTCAAGAGTACAAAGGACAATGGTACAAATCTACTTCTCTCTTTTTATAATTTTTCTGATTGATAATTTATATTTCTCAAATTACATTCCACTTCAGAATATGATTTATTTTTAGTTTATCAAAGCTCAATGTACTACAAAACATTTTGCTAAAAATATTATATTCATAATGAAAAACTTTTTTTGGGGGAAAAAAATATCCAAAAAAATTACATATATGTATGCAGAATTGTTAATGAGAAATAAAATTAAATAAACCGTTCACATATCAATTAAGTTTATTAATTGGTGAGCAGTGTAAATTCAAGCCAGATCAAAAAAATAAGAAGTTAAAATAGAAGTTTAGCATGTATGAAAACTTAAAAGATAGATGATCCTTTAAAATTTTAGTCTGAATGATAGAAGAGATAGGACTATAAAATGTCTGATGCCCATAGGACATATATATTATAGTTTTGGGTAAAAAAATCATCATTATGCTAGTCAGCAAGATGCATAATAAAAAAACTGAATGAAAAGCAAGATAAAATTATGAAATAGGTTCAGTACAAATACAGACCAATGTCATTAGAAGGATAAATTAGAACAAATTTACTGATAATTCTTTGGGAGAATTCTTACAGAGGGGAAAGTTCTGCAAATATGGGGGCACCCAAGTATTTACTCAAACCATATTGTAAATTGAAAAAAAAAAACAAAATCTCATGATTACAATTAAATTTTCTCTGTAGTTTCTGCTAGTATATACTCGCAATATATATAAGCATAATGGTCCAGAAATTTTCTTTTTTTAGTCGTGTTTATGCTTTTCGTAGAGAGAAAAAAAAAGTACTTTTTTTTAACCTGATGAATGTAATAATAATAAGCAACCATTCATAAAATGAATATAACCACTCCAACTCCAAAAAAAAAAAAAAAACTATTCTAGAAATGAGTTTTGCTAAAACTATACAAACCAATCTGTGAACCAGAAATGTTAGTCCATTTTTCTGTTTACTTAATATTCCCCAAACAGAGAAATTTTTCTTTCTAAAATACTTCCAACACCACCATGCCTATGTAGCATTCCAATATATTTTATTCTTGTCCATATCTGGAAACAATTGACACTGCATTTCTTTAAAATGTATTTGAGATAATGTCTAGATGAGATCTACTTCTCACAACAAACCCATGCTGAAGTTCAATACAACAATATCTCCATTGCTTCCTCATTTTACATATCCAATCCAACAAAAATATAATTTTACAATAATGGACTCAATAATATCATAGCCAGAAAGCTGAAAAACATTATTGTTTAGTTTCATGATCTTGCTATTGTATTTTTAAATTTTTACCTTTCTTCCTAAATGATCATCAAATAAAAATCTATCAAAATATACCCATGCCAAGAATTTTCCAGTCATTCTATATATATATTTATTGATAGACAGGTTGATGCATTATGACAAATGATAAAACTTTCAATCTTGTTCTTAAGTAAAAAGATAAACTTTTTTAGAAAGTATGTCTGAAGACAAAAAAATGACTAATCTAGAAAGCTTATCACCATTATACAAAAAAATCAATCCCATATCAAATAGATTTTATCAATAGAATAAATTATCAATGGTCTTTTTATGAGAAAATGAAAGGAATCTTGAATTTCTGTATGATCTGAAAGGAAGTCAACAGTTAAAGTCATAAAATATCAGAAAACAGATTAAATAAGAGAACCAAAATGAACTCCCTGAACTAGTAGTTCTGTATTTAACAAAAAGTGTGTGTTTGCAATTCTTTAACCATATAAAAAACATGTACCTAGTTTTAATAAAAGCTATATTTTTTTCTTTTTAAAAAAAAAACCCAACAAAACAGGCAGGGTGGCAAACAAAAAGTAGAAAGTATCTGTTTTCAAAATAAATACACTTATTATTTAGTTTACCATTTCTTATCATTTACAGTAATAAAGTTCAGACATATTTTTAATTTTTTATAAGATACATATATTTTCAAACAAGTTTCATCTTTAAATATTCAATAATAGTTCCATTTTACTGATCAATTTCTATACACTTCAGCAGAACTCAAAACATATTTTTAATTCCTTAATACTAAAAAAACCCCTCTTTCTAATGTCAAACAGCCATTAGAAATATCCATATTTATAAGATATATTTTCAAACAAGTTTCACTTTTAAATATTCAATAAACTTCTATTTCACTGACCAATTTCTATATACTTCAACATTGAATATTAATATAAAAAAATATTTTGTACATATTTATTATTAAATGTGATTGAGCATAAATTTAGGCTTTATAAAATACTGATAATTAAAAACAAAGAATTTGATATATTGTTCAATAAAAATATTTTCTTTTTTATTTAAAGTAGAAGAAAAACGCAAAAAAAATTGTGAAGAGTAAAAACAAAAGTAAACTCTCTAAATATATGCAAAACTTACTCCAGGATTCATAGGACCCATTCCCCTGGGAGCATTCATCCTCTGCATATGTGCCATTCCAGGATGACCTATAAAATATATATACACAATTATTTATTATTATGGGGAGGGAGGGGTAATATTATTAATCACATTATAATATACATGTGTTTTTAAAGCGTTAGAAATGTAATATTAAAAAAAATCTCAAAATTATACATAATATAATTTTTAACAAATGAAGGAGGACTAGAAATTATCTACTTAATGAATAATATTCCTATAGTGTAATTTTCTCCATACTACTCTCAGGCAAGGTAGTGATTGTTTTCTATCTGCTTTTAACATATGACCAAAGACATGTGAAAAAGATGTATAATTCCCAAGATACACATTTTGTACTGAACCAGCACTCATTAGCTGACCCAGATCACAATCTCTTACACATATCTTTATCACTGTTCAGTATATATATAGTCAATTACTACAAGTTAATTGATAAGGATCAAACTTACTGCCCTCACAACTTTAGCACAAACCACTTGATGGAAGTATATTAATAATTTTTAATAAAAATTGTCATAAAAAGTGAATAAATCTATAATAATAAATTAATATACAAAGATAAATAGCATTATTCATAATAATACTGGAGATAAACATGTTGCCAAGAAAAATGGAAAACATTATTTTCCTAGCATTTTTCATTAATGTAATTTATTATTAACCTTGTGGAGGTCATATAGTCCAAAAAAGTTGCACTAGAAGTCATGTATATCAAAAATATATATCTTTGCTATTGTGTTAGCAAGTAACAGTCATTGCAAACAATATCACAGTGCTCAAGAAAATATTACAAAAATATTTTGATAAATGATTCATTTTGTAAAAATAATGACAAACACATCTTTCTCTGCTTTTCAAAAGATATGTCTACATCGTTGTAATTTCCTTCAATTTGTATTTGATGTTCAAATAAGATATATGCACACTTGTTGAGATTTCTGAACATCTTTTTACTTGTTCTAATACTAAATGCATTACATGATTTCTAATAAATTTATTCTGCAACTTATTATGACATTGTTGTTCAGCATATAAATAGTATAGAGTATTTATTTCTGCAATATTCAAAATGATGTTTCTGACCACATTACGTAAATCTATAAATTGGTCCACAGTATCAGCTACTGACTTCGTTTGGTTGTAAAATTAAAATTACATTTTATCCCTTTTGGGCATATGACACACAATTGTGTAATCTGCACCAAAATAAGTTGAATTTTGGCAGAGAAGTTGGGGTTATACTCGCATATATGTCGCTTTTTTTTTTTCCAAATCTAAGATTTATTTCAATGAACCAGTTATCTGCTATAATATTACATCTTGATGAGTAAATGAGTTTTTCAAATCCTTTGATTGCTAGCATATATTTTAAGATTTCCTATGTAAAATATTTTTGAATCTACCATAGCAAAGATTTTTATGCCTTATTTACTGGACTTAGACAAAATATGTTTCTCTAAATCCAGGTAACATTTCATCTATTATTACATTCTTTCCCAGTAAGCAATATAATTTACAATTTTTTTTACAAATGATTTGAAAAAATCTCTCTCATACTACTAAGTGCTCTACTTGCAGGTGTTTTTAAGTACACCTGGGTCTCGTTTTACGCGATAGATAGGTTCCTCAGAAAACACGCGCAAACGAAATCGCGCAAAAATAGACGTAACTTACATTGAAAAGGGGGGGATGCGGTCTGTGATTTTTCAAAATTCGCGTAAAAGCAAAGCACCAACGTAAAATTACTTTAAAATTCGCGCAAAAAAAAAAAAGGAAATAAAATATGACTAATAAAAAATTTCAAATTTGAAAAAAATTGATACAAGACAAACTTTTTTTAACTATAATATTTAATTTTATTCAAAATAATATATTTTTATGCATAATTTACAGTACAGTAATTTACATTTTTTATACACGTTTTAATTATTATGATTTTCTGGTGACAACGTAATTAGTAATTAATCTTTGAGACGATGATTTTATTAATTGTTTACAAAGCTCGCGATATCCAGACATACAACCATTTAGCTCTCGTTGGAATTTAAGAGCATGTTAATGATTAGTGTCATTAATAAGAAAATAATAATTGATTACGTTCTTTTTTAAAAAGCAAAAACAGAATGTGATTTAAAATGCAAAATTAACACGCACAATGTTTGAACAAATTTACATTATAATCTTGTAAAATTTAATATGTGTATACATAAAATGTGGAAATCATGATTTTAATTTCATTATTGCATAAAATCTTACTATTATAAAGCACTGAAAATATTGAAATTACTATGATGAAAGTCAAATTCCAATAATGTGCTATTACTTTCAATATAATGTAAGTGCGCGAAATTTATTATTTAAAGTAATAGCGCATTATCGGAAATCGACTTCCGGTGAAACACGAATCGCGTAACTTCAAAATCGTGTTAAATAAGTCTGCGTAAAAAGAGACCCAGGTGTATGTTTATCTTCAATCCGGATACAATTATGAATAAATCTAAACCTCTGTAAAGATATCATAAATCCAATCCTACAACCATCTGTAACTCTTAAATCTTGTAAATGCTGTGATATAACCTGGTTAAATATAAGAGGTCTAAAAATTCTTTCAATTCAATTTTGACTATTCGTTTAGCATTGCTTTCTCAGAATTTAAAATATATTTGATAAAAAATTCCAAGTCTCAAGTTCTGTTTTGCATTTTTTTAAAAAACCATTTTGATTCTTTATTCTTTTTTAAAAAATACTCTTTATTCACATCTAATTCATTTTTATACTTCAAATCTTCTCAGTGAATTTCCAGGATTCAAATTTTAAATCATTCACATTTTTGTGTTCATTTCATTATTTTCATTATCGGATTTAAGTAGCATTTGATGAAATTCTTCAACAACTCTTGGATTATTGAACTAATATATTTTTCTCTACATTTTTAATGGTAAATGAAAAAAAAAAACACACAGAAAAACAAAAAACTTGCACATTACAAATTCTTAAGAAACAATTGTTATAATCAAATTAACAATTTGAATTATTATGGACTAACATTAGTCATGTTCAAATGGTCAGCTAATTATAAACCTATACAATTGCTAAATATAAAAATATCAACTGTGATCTCCAGAGAGTTAAGAATAAATTAATATAATGTGAAAGCTTTAAATATATTTCCATATAATTAGCTATTACAATTCTTATCTTCATTCACACATAAAAAAATAAAATAAAACTAGCTTTATTGATTAGGAGTTTGAAGTTCAACTACCAGAATCGATCCTGGCATCTCCCAATCCTAAGTTGAAGACTAAACGAACTGTGCCAAACCATGCAGGGCTTCATTCACAAATAATTATGTAACTACTAATTCAACTAATGAAACAATGTCAACAGATTTTAATAGTAGTTTATGAAAATTATGCAGTGGTCTCTAACTAATGTCATAATTTATTCCCTAAACTTATATATAAAAAATTTACAGAAGAAAAATGTGATATTATAGATTCAAAATATATCATAACCTTTGATTACCCTAGTTAAAGAGTTTTAGAAAATTAAAGAATCAAAGATGATTAATTAATGAACATTTAACTAAACTAATTATTAGCTGATCATTAAAATGTGTGTTGTGCATATATAGAAATGTGTTTCAGTTGAGCAAATCTTTTTTTTTTTTTAAATATTAAGTCATATTACTTTAAATGATATTTAAATTCTGATTGCATTATATAACTAATAAAATTTATGCCCCAAATTATTTGCTGCATGATTCTGTGACTTTTTACAAATAAATATAGTATTGCTTTAGACTTCTAAGATTTTTGAAAATACTATTTGTTAAGTGCAAGCAAGACATAAATGATTAACATAGATGCAGAATATAAATTAATTACTTATAATAAAAAAATAATAGTAATAATAATTATAATCAATAAAAATTCAATTCTTCCAAAATAGTATTTTCATTTATAATATAATAATGTTATTTTTAATAAACATCTTTAAAAAATTTATTGCAGGGATATTTATTTTTGTTTGCGTTATTAAAATATATATATACTGAAGTCAAAGGAGGACAGCAAAAATGAAATCTATAAACATTTTTTTAATTACTGGTGGTAGAGTTGCCAGATATTTTATAATTTTATTTTAAAAATGCAATAAAACAAGTTACTAAAACATGGAGTTTTAGATCTATTAATATTTGTGACTTATCATACATATAACAATAACTAAATTTTTATTTTTAATTTTGCGAAGATTATTTCCACTGCTTTTTGAATTAAATTACCGGTCTATAGGACACAGCAGCACATAAGACACACCCCTTTTTATACACTTTTTTTTTTTTTTTTTAAAGAAAATAATTTTCACATTAATTTCCATAAGATTTATTGTACTAATTTTATAGTTATTTATGTCTACAAAAAATGTTAATTAGGGAACATTGTAATTAGGTACCTTTTGATCTTTATCCTCAAAATCCATCTCCAGGGCTAAATAAAAAATAACTTAAAGCCTCTTCTTCAGAAACTGTATCTTCCTATAACAAATCTTCTAAGCCAAGTGAGAATTACCACTTCTACCTTTAAATAACTTTATAACTGTGTCATGTTTCACACCATCCCATGAAATTTTGACCCATTCACAAATCTGCGAAATGTTAAGTCTTTTCCTTCTTCTTGATGGATGTCACTTCAAAATCTGTAGACTGCATCCAATTGTTCCATTTCTCCTTCATGGATCCTTTAATGGTTTATTAATGTAGACATCTAAAGTTAAAGGATGAAGCTGGTTTATTAGACCACCTGGAATTACAGCTAATTGAGTTTTCTATTGGTTGATTTTATTTTTTCATAGTTTCTGTTCTGTGACTCTGATAACTGATCCCATACTAACAAGGCAATTTTAAGAGTTCACAGAATACTGATAATGATCTGAACAAGTCTACTAAGTTTAAACATAACAGTGCATTGTTGAAGTGTGGTCACGCATGCACACATTGGATGAATCGTAATCTTGAGATGTCAGTGCATCTGAACTCATATTTTACTGGAATGCTCCCTCAGTAACGAAGCATAAAATATATCATGCAACTTATCTTTACACAATAGGAAAAAAATTATGGACAAAAAAAAACAAAATATATAGAATACTTACTTATATATGTATATTAATAAGAACCTTAAGTTTTAGGTTGACTGAAATTTCAACTCATAATTTTGATTATTGGCGCATAAAACTCACCTCATATTTTTGGCGTATTATGGGGGGGTCCTATATGCCAGCAAGTACTATGTTTTTTTATTGAATCATATAAACTTAAGAAACTATGTAAATTCTACTTCAAATCAAGTGTATAAAAATTCAATGTAGCAACTAAAATAGTAAATAAAAAATAGTTTTTCAAACACAATGTTTATAATTTTATGCCATCCAAATGTGATAAAATAGTAAAATTAAAAAAAAAAAAATTTGATTAATAAAACCAAAATTAATTATTGTTTAAAAGAGCTGAAAAACAACATATTAACTACATTAACAAATAGTCATTCGTAAAAAAAAAAATAATGGATTGATTAAACTTAAACTTCAATGTTTTAAAATTTTTTATTTCAAATTTTATGAATTAGCAAATATTTATATTGTGCCCAAGATGGAGTGAATAACTAAAGGGAGCTCGAAACTTTGAATTCAAATCTCTCCAATTACATCTAGTTTAAAGCATATATACTATACTTGTATTTAAACATTGTTGCTATTTTCCAAAAGATTCTTTACAATATTTTAAAAATAATTTCATTCTTTTTCTCAGTTATTAAAATAAAATATATATATTACGATTTGTATATTTTAATTTTTTTCAAATTTCAACTTTTTTTAATATCTATTACAAATTAAGTATTTTTTTTTTTTTAAATATATTGTTATATTTCAGATTTACCAACTCCAATCAAATTGAAAAAATAATTGCTATTAACAATTATAAAAAAATTTTATAAACATATATATATATATACAAGCACACACTGGCTAAAAATATTAAGAATTGCATACTAATGATAGCGAAAAATATATCCATTCTACAAAAGTAATGTGAAAATTCTCTAACATACAAAAAAATATTCAATGTATTAATAATTTAACAGTAAAAGAAATCATTTAAAGAAATATTAGATATTATACTGATATTAAAACATTTAATGAATAATCTAAGTTGAAATTTAAGTTCTAAATATTGCTATATAATTGGCTTTTTTTTAAAAATTCAAATACAATTAATTAGATTAGTCCTCCATATTTATATCCTCTAAATATTATAAGTAATCAGATGTTAAATATCAACAATTATTATCCATTGCTGTTTATTCAAGCAAATAAAATCATTCATTCAAATACATTATTTAATTGAAATGAGATTTTTTTTTTTTTTTTTAAAAAAAAAAAAAACCCATAAAATAATCAAATAGAAGGGAAATGTAGCAATGACTTGGAATTATGGGAAAGCTAAAAAGTGGTGCTGCTGATTAGCTTCATTATGTCTGGAGTGATTACAACCAAGAGTAATTTTTATACATTATTCAGAGATATCATTTCCTTAAATTTAAACATCAATTCAAACTATATACAAGTTGCTTTAACTTTTGTTATAATAAAGTCTAGAAAAAATATACATAAAGGCAAGATCATAATTTATAGAAATAAAAAAAAATCTAAAAAGGATAATTTTTTTATTTACAAAAAGAAAACTATCACAAGAAGAAAAATGAAGTGATTAAGTGTAGATAAGGAAGGTGAGTACAATTATTTTTTAATTATATGTAAGTTTAAAATGTAAAATTTTTAATATTCTACATTTTAAATATATTAGAAAATTTTGATAGTAAAAATTTTCACATATATTTAATTCTTATATTTCAATATTAGATACTTTAATAATATATACACACAGATGGTGAATCTAATATATATATATGCATGAATTATGTTCTCTACTTAAAAGTAGATAAAGAACTATATAAAGAAATAATGCTTGATCATCAATGATATAGTTTTACCAATGTTTGCTGTCCCCTTAACAGAATTTATCCAACATCTCAATTTTAGAATTAACTCACTCACCATATTCTGTAACTACAATTCAAGTCACCAGCATTCCCCATTAGCACAAAATATCTACTGAGAGTTATATTGAAAAGTGCTTACAGATATTTAGATAAATATATTTAGTTGGTTTTTTTTTTTTGGTTTGTACATAGATACATGTTTCTAATGCCCTTCCTATTTATGTTCAAAATTTTAGGGAATGACAGTAATTTTTGCATTTTTTTTTTTTGCTTAAAATAATACTGAAACAAAATGTATATTTTCACAAAATAATGTTAAATTATTACATTTGTGTTTTTGGAATTGTTTTTTTCTTCTCTCTTTATATGCTTGAATTAAAAAAAAAAAATACATTTTTAATAATAAATTTTTTGATGCTATGATAAAATTTTGAACAATTATAATTTTGTTTTTATTGAATGTAATTTGAATTTAATTAGTACATTATTTAAAATTTTTCTATATAAATATCCTTATATTATTCATTAATTTTTTTCTCTTGTTTACCAGATCAACATTTATATAACATATGCAATTATTTGAAAGCTGTATTTGTAATAATACAATTAATTGTACAAGAGTTAAATTTAGTGTACTTATTTATTAAATTAACTGAAAATAATAATTTTGATTCAGAATTACATTGCTTCAGAACTGCTTGAATTACAATACTCCTGTCATAGTATAAATTATTTAAATAAATTGATGTATGTGATCACTGTAATACATTTGCCTCAAGATTTGTGATGATGGCATTTTAGTTGTGATATGTTGGACTACTTCAATCATCTTATCATTAAATGATGAATGTCTAGAAGAAAAAAAATTAAACTTAAACCAAACAACTATTAGTGATCTACAAACCTGTGTTATCTATTAACTTGTGTGTTATTACTAATAGTTATTTGCTAACATTATTACTGGTCAGAATACTATTCAAAACATTATGTAACCTACTAATCTATGTTGTCTTTGTGTGTTACTATCAACAGTTGTTTATAATTGGAAAAGTTTAAAATAATTTTTTTTCTAGACAATCAACATTTAATAACAGATGATGAAAATAGTCCAACATATCATATATATCATGAACAGATCTCAATGTAAGTCTTGTGTTCTATGAATATCTATTGTCCTTTGATTTTTCTTAGCAGCCTTATAAGAAATAAACAGAGCAAATTCCTAATGTCTACTCCATATGTTCTTGTAGCTCTTATTACCATACAATTATTCATATAGTATACAACATAAATAAGGTGCTCACCAACACGCACAAACGAGTGTGGTGAGTTTATTGCACTTTTTACTTTTAGATATTTACAATTGTGATTAACAAAACTAAATTATAACCCTTATTCCTAGAAAGATGCAAAGTTCCTAGCCAAAAAAGTGGTTGATGTCCAAGATATAGGGTGCTAAAAATCCAAATTGCAGATCCAGGCTGCCATTCAATGATGACTTTTTATTTAGATACTTACAACTACAGAGCATTTTCAAATATTAAATGGGATATTGTTGGGCTTTATGAAATTAGAAGCAAAGATATATCAATTTTAAAAATGTAAATGTACTATACTACACAAATATTTAAAAGACAAGTGGAGTGAGATTTATGGTAAATAAAAATTGTGTTTAAATTTCACAGCAAGAAGGTTAAATTTAATTCAACAACCCTCTTGCACTATTATTTAAATGTAAAGCAACCAAAAATGGAATCGATTTCATTTACAACCTGGGTTAATTATTATTTAACCTCTATTTCATGGCTTCTAAAAATATATTGCTACAGTTTAATTATGTTATTAAAATGAGCACTTATGAATCTTATTTTCTCTTAACTCAACCATTCCTCTGCATAGACATACAATAGCTGAGGACAATTTGAACATTTTGTGCAGTTCAAATATTGCTCTTTTTCAAATTACTTGAACTCACACAAATTGTTTTGAAAAACATAAAATTGAGTCTCCTGTGAATCACAGTTAAACAACAAGTAGAAGATTGATATTTTTTAGCAATATCTCTAACAACTTGCAGTTTTTCTTTGCTTTTTGATATAAAAATGCATAATTTCTAAGATTCCAAATGCTTTTTTTTTTAATATAAAATTAAATTGTCTTTGCAAAATACTTTTTGCTAATTAATTAAAATAGCCAATCTTTTCCCAATATTATTGCATTTATCACAACAATGAATATTTGGTCTCTATTATTAAAGCAACAGATTATCATAAGATATAAAAAAAAACAACATTACAAAACAATGTTTTTAGGATTTTAAAATAAATTCTCTATAAAAATACATTATACATTTGAAATGAATTATTGAATACAAGATCTGTAATTTGAAATATAAGTATGTCAGTCATGAGAAAAAAATAGATTGTCTCTCCCTTAAGACTAAACTACCAGGAAAAATTTTTTAAAAAATCATTCCAATTAAATGGCAAAAAATCTTCAATATTCTACTTCCTGAGGATGACTATGAATACATATGTAATTTTTATTCTTTTTTATTTTTAAATAAAATATATTTCTAATTTTAGATGAGCTACAGGCTTAAGCTATAAAGACTTAATTACTATCTGCACATATTAACATTACGATTTAAGTAATATTTGTGGAGAATGAATGAATAGTAGCTATTGCATCATGATATTTTAGGCATATAAGTAACTTTTAATGGGCATTGAAAAAACATTTACGGAATACAATAAAAACAGTGGAAATTGTCAAGGGTTGGTAGCTAGGAGGTCAGCGCAGCTGCCTTGCAAGTAGTTATTGCTTGCAGACAGTTGTTGAGGGTTCGTTTCCCGGCCGATGCTTTGGCATATGAAAAAAAAAAAATTAATATAGTACTATATAATTATTTTACTATTAAAAAGTCAAAATTATTTTGTTTCAGTTTGAAGTAAACCAATTTTATAGTATCACTTTTTTTGTGTGTGAAAAAATTTTAATATATGTTATACAATGTTTGCCAAATTCTTTATATTAAAAAAAGATTTACTAAATCATTTTACTGAAGTATCAAGTTTTTAAAAAGCCACCAAAATATGACTATAAAGTGAAAACTTTTACTTAAAAAAAAAAAGCCTTTATTCTAACTAAAAACAGCATTAAAATTTAATCTACTTTGTTATTTTTTATTGCAAGGCAGTTATATATACACCTGGGTCTCGTTTTACACGGATTTATTTAACGCTTTGAAGTTACTCGATTCATGTTTCTTCAGAAGTTGAACTCCGATAATGCGCTATTACTTTAAATAATAAATTTCGCACACTTACATCATATTGAAAGTAATAGCACATTATTGGAATTCAACTTTCATCTTATAAGATTTTATGCAATAATGAAATTAAAATCATGATTTCCACATTTTATGTATACACACATTAAATTTTACAAGATTATAATGTAAATTTGTTCAAACATTGTGCGTGTTAATTTTGCATTTTAAATCACGTTCTGTTTTTGTTTTTTAAAAAAGAACATAATCGATTATTAATCATTTAGTGTTTGCAAGTTTATTTTTAAAAAGTGAGTAATAGCAGTGGGCACAATTAAATTTGACAATTAAAATCTGATTTTTAATTATAATTAACAATTTAAAAATTACTTAAGGCAACCTGAAATTAATGTGATGTGAAGTTGGCGCCAATTGTATTTCCTCTTGTAAAGAATCTGTATTTTTTTATTAGTTTGTAAACAAACATGTTTACGGCAAATAGCGATCATAATTAAAACGTGTATTAAAAAATGTAAATTATTGTACTGTAAATTATGCATAAAAATATATTATTTTGAATAAAATTAAATATTATAGTTAAAAAAAGTTTGTCTTGTATCAATTTTTTTTCAAATTTGAAATGTTTTATTAGTCATATTTTATTTACTTATTTTTTTTTTTTTGCACAAATTTTAAAGTAATTTTACATTGGTGCTTTGCTTTTACGCGATTTTTGAAAAATCACAGTCCGTATCCCCCCTTTTTCAAGGTAAGTTATGTCTATTTTTGCGCAATTTCATTTGTGCGTGTTTTCTGAGAAACCTATCTATCGCATAAAACGAGACCCAAGTGTATATATATAATGACAATAATTTTTGTGTCTGCCAAATAATGTTTTATTTATATTTCAAAGAAAGGCACCCCATCTTATATTGACAATCTTTTATAAGCTTTCTAATCTTATTGTTTAAAAATGTATAGTTACCTCTTTATTCCTTCATTTTATATTTGAAATAAGCCACTCTTCACATACCTGGAGCTTAATTGATTTGAACTCAGGCTTTCAAGCACCCTTCAACTATCCACCCTATCTCACATCTGATACACATGACCACACTACATGTAGAAAAGATAAATAATCACCAATATACGTATTTTGTACTAAACACATCAGTTGGTTCTGATTATCATCTCCCACACAAATATATAATCAGTGCTCAATTATATTAAGATAGCAAATCTTCATATTTTAATAGACAGGCTTCAATCTATTACAACCTCCAACTTTTCAGCCATCCATACCATTGAAAATCTGATGATGGAAAGCCCAAATCCCATGCTGATGCCAATATTATCGCCATGCCCATGTTGACCTCAAGTCACTTTAACCCCTCATATATATAGTGTGGATAGTTGAAGGATGCTTGAAAGTCTGAATTCAAATCCCTATATTTACAATTAAGCTCCAGGTATGTGAAGAGGGCTTGTATTTCAAATATTCACACATTAAGCTTGCATCCTGCCCATTCCTCTTCTATGTATTTAAATGGATATGGTCCTATACATGAGGGGTCAGAGTGACTTCAGGTCAACATGGGCATGGCAATAATATTGGCATGGGATTTAAGGCCTTACACATCATCAGATTTTCAATAATATGGATGACTGAAAAGTTGGAGATTGGAATAGATTGAAGCCTGTCCATTAAAGTATGAAGATTTGCTGTCTTAATATAACTGACCACTGATTATGTGTGTGTGGGAGATAATAAACAGGACCAACTGATGAGTGCTTTTCTACATGTGTGTGGCCATGTGTATCAGTTGTATGAGATAGTGTGGATAGTTGACGGTGATTGAAAATCTGAGTTCAAATCGACTATATTTAATTCTATATTGTATTTCTGATTTCACCTCAAGGACATTTCCATAGTATGCTTCATAATTTACTTTACACTTGCTAATTTTCTCAATGATTATTCTCATATTTTTCAACATTTTTAATATTATATTTCTAATTTATCTTTTTAGTTCTATCAAACTTACAATTTTAATATTATCACATTTAGTTCCCACAGAATGCAGTTTTGCCATTTAAGAATTTTGACTGATCATGACTTTCCATTTCAATTTGCATGAAATTATTAAAAGTACAAATCGTGTTATCATTCCATTCTGTACTAAATTATCATAATATGTCTCTTTTTTCAACAGGAAGAAAATTGATGGATTTAAGAAACTTTTTAATCAATTATTTACTTGGAAATTTTTTCTCCCAACTTTTATAAATAAAAAATAGTACAATTTTAAAAAAGAATTAGAAAGACTTTTTAAATATTTTTATTATTTGAAATACAAGTGAAACATTACAAAGCATTTATGATGAGATTTTTTAAGATAAAAATTATTCTATTCCTTTCTATTCTTATCAAAATTGTCAATAATTATTAACATTAAACAGTAAGGAAAAAGAAATATATATATATTAATGTAATTATTTTTTCTTCAAAATATCTATCAAAATTTATCCAATTTCTTTTCAAACTCAAATGTAAAAAAATATATTTCCCAACTATAATCATCATTCATTAAAAATAAGATTGTTCAAGATTCCTTAAAATTTTCACATTCATTGCATTAAGTTTCTTCTCTAAAGAATTATTATAATTATTAAAAGATAAGCAGGTTACTCCTCTGAAAAATAACATACTATAAACATCAATTAATTATTTCAAAGATATTAGCTTTTATTATTTAAAATGGAATCTCAGATAGTTTAACACACTTCATTTAAGTAGATAGATACAATATCTACATTACAGCATAGCCTATTTTGTCCTTATCTTTTCATCACTTTTATTTATTATCACAAAATAAAGTTATTTCTATTATACAAATCCCATTATTTGCCCATCTTATCAATAAATTCACTCTATTATTACATATAATTTCTTCTTTTAATTTATAATTCATTCCTATTTTCTAAACTTAGTCAAACCTATTTTTCAACAATTTCTCTTACTTAACTATCTAGCCTGTATTAGCAAAAAAAAAAAAAAACTGCTGCTTTTACTAATAATCTTAACTCCAAATATTAAGTGATGAAAGCAAAAGATTTAATTTGTAAATTTTTTCCAAGTACACTATTACATTAGGGGAAAAAAATACTAAATATTATTTATAATGATATATATAAATATGATATAATGAATGGTTTTCAAATTAAATATGCCTTATATACCTCAACTGATTTAACATAAATGATCAAACATTGAGATTAGGGAACAGATCAATTATTTAAAACAACAGCACCTCCAAGAGAATAATCGTGTGTTTTAAATATTATTCATCTACTATATACAATAAATTAAATAGTGCAAAAGTGACACATCTGAAACTCATGAAAAAACATAACTGGAGACATGACTGTAAAACTGGCTATCTGTGGCTGTCATTTCAAGTTTCAATTTTTTAAACTTTTTATGCTCCAATATTTTTATATATTTTTTTTTATCAATTTTATTTATTAATTTGTTGCAATTTCAAGAAATTTTGCTATTTTATTCTTTAATAATCTATTCTGTATAAGTTTTTCATTTTTTATTAAGAAGTTTTGAGTAATATATTTTCTTACATTTCTATTGTTTTATTTATTATTCAATACATTTGCAAAATTTCTCCCTCTAGAGAATGTATGTAGTGATCCCTTATTGGTGATTTTTATTTTCTTACAAAAACTCATTTCTTCATCTATCACTTTAATACTCATAATCCTTTCTTCACTTCTATTCCCCTTTGTTTTTATACATTGTATTCTTTTTCAATTTTTTCCTTCATGACTTCTATCTTTTCATTATTCTTTATAAATTATCATATATATAAGGGTCAGAACAAATTTTGAAGCTAAGCACCAACAAGCTATTATTGTTACTTTTACATACTTTAATTCATTTACATTGAGGTGGTATTTTTCCATCCCATGGTAGAATATTGTATATTTTATTACATAATAGATTTTCAAATAAAATTTGTTTTACATACGATTAAAATAGATGAATATTAATCTCGATTAATCACATATCCAATAACCTTTTTTTATTATTATTATTCATTGGTATGTAAATGGTGGTGGTGAGGGGGAGGAAGATATGCACCACTGTATGTTTAAGCAAATAATTTAATCACAGATTTTCCTTTGTATTGAACATCTTTAATTACATTGATCCAGTGAAAAGACTAAAAAAAAAATATTTGTGCTGCATTTTCTTATAAATGTTAGTAAAAATAGAACCGAAAAAGAAAATGTTAAGTGAAAGGCGGGAGAAGGTATTCTGCAAAAACTATAAAAACAAATTTATTTTTAAATTAGTCTTTCTTTTTATCTCGTTCCAAGCTTCATCAATGTATTCAAGTTAGAGAAAACAATGATCCCACTTAAGAATTCTTTACTCCCCAATTGTATCTACATATGCAGAGTTGTTGCCCGAAAGACTCTGACCATTAGCTAGCTAGCCGAAGCACTATTTCTATGATAAAACGAACTTATACCATCTTATCTACATATGTAAAGCTAGAAACAACAAATTAGTTAATGCCAGAATCCCTTCCAACAATGCTTGCAAGCCGACCAACTTTACTTCTGAATTGATATTGATCAATGCTAGTAGTATATATCAGATTTCTCCATAGGAACAATGCATTAAGTGTTGAACTTACAATATGTAAGTTTTCTTCATACATTAATTTTTGTTTTATGATTTTGTCTATATCCGCTATTGGTTTGGTCTAACTCTTGGGGCTGATTCTACAGGAGTTATTTTACAGTTAAGATTTTGTTTTTATTCTAAGTAACATAGATTGAGAGAGATTTTGGTATAATTATTATTGTTGCCAACTTTTGTTATGTGCGCCCAAGCCATCTTTTCTGCTAAAATAGGGGTGGATCTTGTTTGCAGTTATGCATCAGGTAATATCTACATTTAGATTACTCAAATATGCTCGCATGTGTCCTGATGTTGCCCTTGATTAAGTAGTAAATTCCATTGTTCCCTTTTTAAATTACCATGTCAATTGTATTAAGGCATTTTGCCATATATTTCTCGGGTATATATTTTATTTGCTCATAATTACTAGTTATTTAGAACTGGATTCAGTTATACTAAATAGTGATTGTAAAAGATTTGTAGTAAAAAGACAGGGAGTTAGTTGGATAGGAATTTAAAATTAAGGATCAAACAGATCCATTAGATCGTATTAAAACATCAAATTAATAAAAATATTTGGTTCTCATCTGATCCTTAGTGTCAGCCGCGGGTGGCGCGATTTCTAACCAAAAACACATTAATATAAAGTTCCCGGGCTAGCGATTCTCTATTAATATTGACTTTTTTTTTTGTTTGTTTACAAAGTTTACTTTCTTTCGTTTCTGAATTATTTTTCCCAAATAATATTTTTGACGAGGGGATAATAATAGTTTTTTTTTTTAATTTTTATTGACAAGAGGGTCTTTTTCGATGAGTGTTCAAATAGTAATGTGTTTTTTTTTTAAATAGTATTACTGTTTTTTGTAAAATTGGATATGACAAAATTCAAGAGAGAACGGGTTTTTTTTTATGGATCTTTAAATAATAATTGACGTTACTTTGATAGGTTTCCATTTGATTGCCGACAACAATTAGTGGGAGGGGTGTTTTTGTGTATGATTAAATAATAATTTACGTTACTTTTACAGGTTTACATTTGATTGCAACAACAATTATTGGGAAAAGTGTTTTTTTTTTTGTGTGTGTGTTCAAATAAAAATTAAAACCGTTACTTTTATCGGTTTACATTTGATTGACAACCGATTTGACTCCCTTTCGTTTATAAATTATGGTTTTGGTTCTACAAATAAATATTTTTGACAATGGGACAATAATAGTTGTTTGTTTAATTTTTTATTGAAAAGAAGGTGTTTTTCAGTGTAGGTTCAAATAGTAATTTGGGTTACGGTCTTACTTTGATTGGTTTACATTTGATTGCCGACACTAATTATTGGGAGAAGAGGTGTTTTTTTGTGTGTACGATTGTAGACAACAATTGGGAGAAGGGGTGTAATCGTTTAAAGAATAGTAGTTTACATTACTTTTAGTGATGGGGTCCATTTGATTGCTGACAATAATTAGTGAGAGGGGTGGATGTTTTTGGGTGATGATTAAATACTAATTTACCTTCCTTTTAATTCACATTTGTACGTTTAAATCAAAATTGAAGTTACTTTTATCGGTTATATTTGATTTACAACCTATTTGACTTTTTTTTTTTCGTTTATAAATTATGGGTTTGTTTTGCCCAAACCCTAATATTTTTGACAATGGGACAATAATAGTTGTTGTTTCTTTCATTTTTATTGACAAGAGCGGGCCTTTTTTTGGTGTATGTTCAAATAGTAATTTGGGTTACGTTTAAAAAATAATCGGTTTACCTTACTTTTAGTGCTTTACATTTGATTGCAAACAACAATTAGTGGGGGGGGGGGGTTTGCCGACAACAATTATTGGGAGAAAAGGTTTTGCGTTTTTTTTTTTGTTTGTGTGTATGTTGAAATCAAAATTTAAGTGACTTTTATCGGTTACCATTTGATTGAAAACAGATTTGACTTTTTTTTTTTTGTCTATAAATTATTTGGGTTTTCCCAAATAATATTCGGTTTGACAATGGGACAATAATAGTTGTTTCTTTAATTTTGATTGACAAGAGCGGGTCTTTTTCAGTGTATGTTCAAATAGTAATTTGGGTTATGTTTAACTAATAATTTACCGTCTTACTTTGATTGGTTTACATTTAATTGCCGACGACAATTAGTGGGATTTTTTTTTCTATACGATTAAAGAATAATTGACATTCCTCTTATTTGACCGTTTGATTGCCGACGACAACAATTATTGGGAGAAGAGGGGTTTTTGGGGCTATGTTTAAATAAAAATTTGAGTTACTTCTTTTATTTTACATTTGATTGCCGACGACAACAATTATCGGAAGAAGTAAGGGATGTACGTTTAAATAAAAATTGAAGTTACTTCTTTTATTTTTGACATTTGATGAAGTCCATTTGGAATCCGTCAAACAAGCTTGCCTTTACGAAGTGAACATTTCCGTCGGCCACAACGAGACTTACAAATGAAAGTCGAAAGATGTTTTTGGACCTCAAATCTACATTTATTTGCCGCACGATCCAATCTTTTTTTTCAGCAGCAGGATTTTTTTTTTTTTGCTGTAGAAATATTCCAGCGCCGGCTTCCGTGTCTGGCAATTCCTATCTTTTCAAGTTTTCTGTTGTTGGAATTAGCCATCTTCTTGGTCTCGGAAAATTTCTCGCTAAAACATGACTCAAAGGGTGATCGTTTAAAAATTTTACGCTACCCCACCCTAATCGAGAATTTAGGAGGCTTATAGCTTTACGAGGAACAATCACGACACTGTTTAAATTGTTAAAGGGTAACAGTACATCAATTCGTCTTAAAAAAAAAGGCCCGATGAAAATTTAAATACTTTTGACACGATCAAATTAACACACCCTCATACGATACTGTTACATAAAATACATAACACAGCATTACAATAGTGCATGACACAAACAACTACAGCATTTCCTTTGCTTTTAGCATCGGAAAAAGCCACACCGTTAGCCACTAAGCCGAGTTAGCACTCTTTTTAGATTTTATCGTAGAAAGAAGACAATTCCGAGTTAACACTCTACCTTTTAGCATAGAAACAAGACTTAACTCCGAGTTAACAATCTTTCTAGGATTTATTTTAGAAAGAATGCTTAAAGGCTTGGGTGCGGCTGCGGAAACGGCATATTTCTAGAAATTTAGCTAGAAATAGCGCCAGATGAGAACCAAATATTTTAAGTATACAATCATTCATACATTATGAGTTTTGATTTGTTAGTGTATCTTCATAGCGTTACCTACTTATTATCAAATTTGTTCATGTACTCAATAATTAGTTTTTTGTTGTGAATATGATTGCTAAAACAAATAAATTATGATCAGCTTCATTGAAATAGTTTAAGAAATTATTTCTTACTAATCTGGTTCCAGGTTATGGCCTGGAGGCACCCTGTAGCAGTCATATTGTTATCATACATGTCAACTTGTATCAAGTAACATATATATGTATCTGTCTGTGTAATTGGACTCACAAATGTTGTATACTAATCAAATCTATGTAAAAAATTTATTAACTATCATTCAGAGCAAAAGCTCAAACCTGTTCTCACTCATTACATATATTTCAAATATATACTATTCTCATCAGGTGAACCAGAGATCCAAATACCTGATCACATTAGAATGATAGTTCAAATTCAAAACATGAACATAGATATACAATGACAACTAAATCCTGTATATATAAAATCTTTAAACTATTAACGAGACACTTAACACAAACTATATTCTCATTTTAATTCTACATACAAAATGCACAATTAACACCCCATAATGTATACATAATAATTAACCCTTTAATGCTAGAAAACATGAAATCAATAGAGTAAAATAAGATTCATAAATCTTATTCTGAAAATGCACACTGGAAGAAAAAAATTAGTCTCCATTACAAAATATATTTATGGTGGATTTTTGTTACTGCAAATAAATTAAATACCTTTTTAAATTATGAAATAAATTAAATTAAAACATTTTTTCTTATATCTTATCTTTTTCCAAGTACTGATAATTAAGCATTTGCCACAAAAGATAGATGCTTTTTAATTGACATTTAAATATCTCTATATTGCTAAAAATTTAAATACCAACTGTAAATTGCAATATATATAGGACAGGGCTCCCCAACCCTATGCCCGCGAGCACCATGGCACCCGCAGACCATTTTACGTGTGCCTGCCGCTATCCGAACACGATAAAAAATTATTTATCTGTTTCAAATAAATTTAATTTTTAAAAGGTCTTATAAATTATTGTATTATATTGTAATCAAATTGTAGAACATACTGTTATATGTTAAAATTTTATTTTTGAAATTAAATATTTTTTTGTACATTATGTGTATTATTAACAATATGCAACGATAAATTTACATTGAAAAATAAATGGTGCCTGCCACCTGGCCGGTATTATAGAATGTGCTCTTAAGTGCAAAAAGGTTGGGGACCTCTGATATAGGATATACATGCATTCTGAGATTTCACTTATGATATGCAATAAATAGAAGACAAATTGCTAAAAAAAAAAAAACTGAACAAAGGACAGCATTCAAGTCAATTAGACAAAATGTATTTTAAAATATATATATATTGTTTTTGGTGTACATTTAAATATTAAAATTTTTTTTATCAATCACCAGCTTCATTTCAAATTTGCATAGAAATCACAAACTAAAAAATCACAATACCCTTTTCAAAAATAGCTTCCATTTTAAAATATAATGAAAATATATTTTATGAAAATTTTTAAAAGATTTAGTCCAAACATTTTGGCTTTTAAAAATGAAGAAATTTTAAAAACAAAAGATATATTTAATAATGGAAGTAACTTTTACATTTCTGTTTTTGTTGGGTGGGGGTTACACATCACATAGTCATATCACAATAATAAAATATGTTAGAAGGCAGACTGCAAATATTTATTCAAACATATAAATAAAATGCAAACAGTATATTAAAATCTTGAAAAAATTCAAATGCCATTATGGAATAAAAATTTGCCAGCAGTAATTTGTGCAAGCAATTATGTAAAAACACATTTACTCTTGCTTTGTTAAAAAATATATCTGAAATAACTTTGTAGAACAAAGTGACTAGAGGGTGTAAAACTAAAGCACAAGTATTTTGTTTCTTGATCATTGGTGACAGGAAGTATATCACAATCATATATAATTCAAATTATGATTTTATAAGAAATATAATAAAGTTGTTGCCAAAAGTTCAGTTTTAAAAATTTATTAAAATTTGCTTATGAATAAATATAAAATATTTTTTTAAAAAATTATAATTTTTTATTTTTCTATTTTATAATAATGACTATTTTTTTTTATTTGGTTTATTGTATGTAGTCCATGTATATTCAACCAAAGCAAATAATAATATGGCTTCTGAAAATGCACTAGTTAAGTATTATTTCATCAAATCAAAATGATAATCTTGAAGCAAAAGTTTCTTTGAAATAATGTATAGTACTTTTCTTTTTAATCTTTTCTCTGCATCAAATGAAAACATTGACTGTTATTTTTGGCTGCATTTCATTGTGCATTGCTTTTGTGTTTTAATTTATCGTGAGCAGTTGTGCACAGCATAGTTTAATCCATTGTTTTGGATTCTTACATTTTATTCCTGTTATAGCTTTTTGCTTGTCATAGGACTTTTATTTGTTTTATTAAATAAAATAAAAAAACGGTTCATTAAAGGCTGATGTGCATACCATGAATGCTTTGAAAAATTGTACTTTGAATTGAAGTATAAAATTTGCACCAAGCAAATTAAAAATCAAAAATATTTTTTAAGCAAATAATTTTAAAAAATTTTCTTCATAAAGATGGTTCTCTACATAAGTGAATCGCTATTTAAATAAAAATATAATACCCATTCCCACATAGAGTAAATTATAAAATTTAAAAATATCATATACACCTGGGTCTCTTTTTACGAGATAGATAGGTTCCTCAGAAAATACGCGCAAACGAAATCGCGCAAAAATAGATGTAACTTACATTGAAAAGGGGGGGATGGGGTCTGTGATTTTTCAAAATTCGTGTAAAAGCAAAGGACCAACGTAAAATTACTTTAAAATTCACGCAAAAAAAAAAAAAATAAGGAAATAAAATATGACTAAAAAAATTTCAAATGTGAAAAAAATTGATAAAAACAAACTTTTTCTAACTATGATATTTAATTTTATTCAAAATAATATATTTTTATGCATAATTTACAGTACAGTAATTTACATTTTTTATACACATTTTAATTATTATCGCTATTTGCCCAAAAACACGTTCGTTTGCAAACTAGTAAAAAATCAGATTCTCATGTGATGTGATGTGATGTATTTGGCTTCTCCTTAAACGAAGTCAAGAATATCTCAGAAATTATTCTCACAAGAGGAAATACAACTAGCGCCAAGTTCACTCTCATGTTGTGTTAATGGTTTTCTGTTGACGATGACAATGATTTTATTAATTGTTTATGAACTTAGACTTATGATAATAAAAAGACATTTATTCAATTAATTAATTAATTTAATTAAAACTAACAACTAAAAATTAAATTCTTATTTTTGTCTTTAATTTTCAATTCCGTTTAAAAATCAAATTTCGTTTTACACACATTAATTTCAAGTAGCCCGTAAGTAATTTTTAAATTGTTAATTAAAATTAAAAATCAGATTTTAATTTTTAATTGTGCCCTCTGCTATTACTGACCTTTTAAAAATAAACTTGTGGACACTGTAACAGTCAGAATCGTCTATCTCGCTAACACACTGCAGAATTCAAACCCCAGACATGAAACTGAACATTCCAGAAGGGGTTGCCTTCTAGATATACTAAGTTCGAATCTAAAGCCCAAATTTCACAGTGCCACCTACGTGATAACGCATCTGATGCTACTACTAGTATAACCTTCTACCGGTGCCTGGTGGTCAGGGAGAAACAAGACTCTATACTAAAAGAAGTTTGGGTGGCTAATTAACGTCTACGGATTTACAAAAGAGATGCAGAAAATATATATATAGACCGAGACAGTGATAGGAATCAATAAAATAAGATATCAAATTTAGTTTTAAATGATTTCACAAAATTTATTTATATAAAATATATAGATAACGCCACTGTCTGCTTGCATGAGACAGGGATGCGTATTAAATAATTGTTGGCATTATATTCCAATAAATGACAAAAAGGGTTTTAAAGCAAAGTGATATATTCTATTCCTCGGGCTAATAGCATTACGATAATGTGCTTGACGAGATAGGAACATGTGCGAGGTGCTTGGAGTAATTATACAAGTTTAAGAAAATATTTGAAAATTAAGTGTTATAAAATATTTATTGATTTCGAGAATAGTACGGATAAAAGCTTACTAAGCAACAAAGTGGGAATGTGATCAAGGCATTTATTTGATAATAATAATAATAAAGTTACATTGGGAGGTCAGTATTGCCGATAATGAATTTATTAAAGTTGGAGGGTGTGACACATTTAAATCACGGATGCTTTGTAAAAATAAATATAAAATAAAACAATATTGAAGATCCGGAATGATTACGGAGGGCATCTCGCCGCTAACCCGTAGGAAAGTATTTTTATGAACAGCCGAAACTTAGCGACTGGGTGACGATTGCGTTCAATTCCCAGGTGTCATTTGTGGACACACTCTGCCTGGAAACCGCAAGAAGCGAAGAGAACGGACTTGGCCGTGTAAAGAATCCTTGGAAAAGTAAAACAAAGCGGTCTCAACAACCAATTCATTTACCAGCAATACGAGACTAGTGTATATAAAACATACTGAATGGGTTTTACTTCGATTAAGAGAAATGCCCAATCAAATTACCAGAAATTCATTCAAAGGGGTCCGCACATTCTCGACGTCAATGATGAACTTTGTAATTAAAGTAGAACACGGTAATTAAAATAGAAAAATGCATGCTTGCGGGTTTGAAAAGTAAGTATAGATTTACATACGCAATCATGCATTAGGGGACACATTTAATCATTGACCTGGCACATACTCTCATATTAGATTAAAATCAATAACAGGTAGATTTTAAACTATGTGATTATATTATATATTAAAGAATAGAATCGCTCTCGAACAAGTGATTTGCAAGATAATAAAATTGGAAATTATTTAGAAATTTAAAATATGCCTTCATAGCGGCGTCTTATTTTCAACAAAGGGAATAATTCACTCGGTCAAAGACGATTCTGACACGTTATCATAATAAAATAACAGAAAGCTTAAGCAATAGAAAATATTAACCAAAGGATAGAGAGCAAAAATGTTGAGTATATTTAAACACGTTAAAGAAATACATAATGAAGTTATGTGAAATATAAGAAAAACAATTTAAAATAGCTATAGCATGTTAGTTATCACAAGAGTTCTTGGGTTAATTTAGGGTTACCTCTGGAAAAGCATTTTAGGTAGATTGATGGTCGGCAGGTTTTTATATGAGTTAACAGCAAAATCTGGAAATGTTCATATTTTTGGCAGCAGCAGCAGTTCCGGGGTTCCTTGTGTGATAACTTCCGATGGTCTACGGCAGCATATGGCCATTCCGGAGAGAAATAGCCTTCTTGCGCTCTACTCCGTCATGTCAAGATTTACAAATTACTACAATAATTTTGGTTAGAAACATTAGACCTCAGAATGATTTCTCTTAGAAACATTAGAATGGAGAACAAAAGAAAACCCTCCTTTTTATAGTAGAATTTAACAATAGAACTACCCTGGAGCGTTACAAAAATATATCGGACTTATCAGCTGTGAATAAATCTATCCGAATGTCTAAAGGAATTCAACATTAATTAATTTCTTTTGTTAATTTCCCTGTCGACATTCGAATTACAAACTAGATTTAATTAAAAATTACTTTTATTAATTAAAGAAAACCTTAAGTGGACATCTGCTGTTTTTAGATAAACTTATATAACATTAACTAATTAAACTATTGTCCCTCATTTATTTTAACAGAAATATTTGGAATGACTTTTATTAAATTAAACGAAAATTATTTTACTTTTAAATTGCAATATTTGAATCTATTTACTAAACGAATATTTACTAAATGAATTTTATTTTAAATCAAAAATATATTACGACGGTAATATATATTTGTAAATAGATTCAAACAAAACAACTTTAACAATTTATAATTTTGATATGTTTTAACTGCATATCATAGTGTGTGCACAATTACGACTTATATAACCTACTTTTAAATAAATCTAAATTATGTGAATGTGTACATAATTCATAATATTTTATTTTATTTGGGAATGAGTTATATATATAATACGAGCATTGTGCTCGTGGTTTAAAATTAGGCAGGATTTCGGTATATAAGTGTATTGCAGACACACTATGATAGATTGGGGTTCAAACTAAAGTATGAGGGTAGGAAATAGGTGAGAAAAGGTGAAACGAAGATCTGCAAAGCAGACCTTACTGTTTCAACACTAAAAGATTAATAATTGATTATGTTCTTTTTTAAAAAGCAAAAACAGAATGCGATTTAAAATGCAAAATTAACACGCACAATGTTTGAACAAATTTACATTATAATCTTGTAAAATTTAATGTGTGTATACATAAAATGTGGAAATCATGATTTTAATTTCATTATTGCATAAAATCTTACTATTATAAAGCACTGAAAATATTGAAATTACTATGATGAAAGTAGAATTCCAATAATGCGCTATTACTTTCAATATAATGTAAGTGCGCAAAATTTATTATTTAAAGTAATAGCGCATTATCGGAGGTCGACTTCCGGTGAAACACGAATCGCGTAACTTCAAAATCGTGTTAAATAAGTCTGCGTAAAAAGAGACCCAGGTGTACACAGTTTTTCTTTTCAAAAATAGTTCATAATTTTCCATATATATAAATGAATACAGCAAACTTCTTTTTAAAACTTGTTTTTTATATGACTATTATAAAAATAAAATAACAAACATTTCGACTATTTTATAATAGTCTTTTTCAAAAAACACTCAACACCTTTTACTTGAAAAAGACTATACTATAAAGTAGTTAAAACATTGGTGTGTTATTTTGTTTAGAATAATCATATAAAAAACAAGTTTTAAAAAAAAGTTTGGTGTATTTATTTAAATATATTATAACAGTCGGGGTGTGATGATTACCGTATCTGCCGTACAGGGTGCGACTAGGCTATTTAAACCTAGAAAATTTATAATGTAGGCAGATACGCATTGTTAAAAATCCAACTTTTATTATATTGACCGTTAGCCCATGCCACTAGCTTAAAGAATAGCTGAGATTTATAATAAATTCTTAAACATTTTAATAAAAAAAAAGATGTAAATTCTTAAATTATACTTTTAAAATTAAAAAATAAAATAAACCACTGCCAGAAATTCTCAGACAAAAACATTTATTGTCGCACATATATAGTTTTGAGGAATAAATAACAATTTAGATTTTAAATTAATATTTTAGAATATTGAGTATAGATAAGCTACATAGATTACGCAATTAAAACTATTCAAACATCCAACCTTAGGCTAAAAGTTCATAGCTAAACTAATGCTTGCTTCCCGATACAGACGCAACCAATGCAATATGAAGATGCTAGCATAAAACCACGCTAATGTGTGTTTGCAGCATAATATTATTTAAAGGAAATGATCCTTCGTCCTGTACAGGAATGTGTGTCTGTCTGGTGAAAAAATCGAGTATATAAAATATTTAAAGAGAAATGCTATTTATGGAGGGAGAGTGGTCTAATTTGAAGACTTATAGCCCCTATCCATAGAGCTGAACGAAATCAATGTTGCAGAGAATACTCTGCGTCCATTGCAACGCAATGACTACACCTTTGGGTCACGCATTCAGTTGGGCTTTGCCCTGTATGCTAACACGATTCACATTACATTGATATAAACACCCATATATCCCTCTAACAGCATCGACCTAACTACAAAAAAAAAAAGTCTGAAATTAAACTCCTTTAAACTAACATAAACGATTCTAAATATATAATGTTATTAATTGAATTGCTTAGGAAAAATTTACAATAAAGTAAACCCATTGACACTCATCATAAGGTGCCACATTGACAACAATAACTTAAAAGCCATATGGGTAAATACGTTTAGACACTCAGCATGAGGTGTCATATTTACAAATTTATATCAAGTGGCTGTGCACATATAGGCATATATATTTTGCATATATGAAAATCTGGTACTTTATTAGTATAGCTGCGCCAGCGGCTTTTTCACTTCCACAATAATGTGCTATTTTCACAAAATAATCCCTGTGATCCTTATCAGCACCATGTATTACCTAATTTTACAATCATTTGACATTTTCAATAATTGTCTAGATTTATTTCTGGCAACAGCTTTTTTTCCATTGT
Organism: Epiperipatus broadwayi; assembly: GCA_028023455.1. Classification (NCBI taxonomy): domain Eukaryota; kingdom Metazoa; phylum Onychophora; class Udeonychophora; order Euonychophora; family Peripatidae; genus Epiperipatus; species Epiperipatus broadwayi. The sequence continues at coordinate 3,166,677 of JAQFVV010000074.1, read as the reverse complement.
GTCTTTTCATCGATATTTATTTCTTTTTATTTTTTATTATTTTACTTAGTACGGACTTCAGTCATAATGAGTTGTTCATGCTGATAGTTGTTTCTCTGCATTTGCATTAATGAAATTGTATACAATCACATTTTTATCTTTGAATTATATACATAACAATCTTTTCTTTCCCTTCAACTTTATTTTTGTCTAACTTTTTTTTTTTGGAGTTAGAATATTAATATTAGCTTACAAATGTTTTTAATGTTGATTATTTTGTGAAAATAACACATTTATTGTGAAAGTGAAAAAGCCATCGCAGCTACACTAATAAAGTACTGAAAATCATAAGAAATAACTAACATAAACGTTAACGAATCTATGCAGCCATCTACACCCAACTTAAATTTAATACATTTTAATAATTTAGTTAATAAATACAAAAATAAAGAAAATGGTACATAAAAAAAATATTAATAATTCTTTAAGTCAGATAAGAGTTCATACTTTCCATGAGAGGTCTGAAGTCTGTCTTGTCCATGATGTGGCGCTCATCCAACCGAAGTCCATTTAATATTTCTGAGAAGACCGGTCCATTGTTTGCTGCCATTCAATAATCAATTAGTTTGCAGGCTGCCTCAGCTGGTGTATAACAGGAAATTAAATCCATTGAGTCTGCAATACAGCTACAGTTTGTATGTAGATTAAGTCAGATTATAACAACTAATGAATTCAATAATTTTCTCTTTTTATACTTTTATAGGCTCATCAGTATTTTTATGGATTCATGGAACATGACATGGGATCCCAATGTCCGGATGTTTTCCATTCTGGGCATGGGCCGTGCTGTGGCTTGCATTGGTCAATCTTTAATTTGATTCTCTTATATGACCTTTATTATTTAAGAGCCCCAAGGGCTAGTTTGCTTTACATTTAATTAATAAAACAATCATTTCCATTTATTAAGATTAAACATGATTCTTAAAATAGAAATTCATTAACATTTATTTCTATTTTCTTTTATATAACTTAAAACAAAAATATTAAACTATCTTTAGATCTTTATTTTTTTTTACAAAAAAGTACTTTTAAATACTTTTTTTTAAAAAAGTTTTCCAGCTGTGAGATATATATAAGTTAAACATAACTCTTTATTTACGATCTTGTTTTAATTTTAAAATAATGTAACCATTACAATATATATAAATTATAGAATTTCTTTTTTTAAAAAAAACTATATATATTATATTAAATTATAGTTTTATAACTATTTAATATTTTTGTAAAGCAGCCAACAATTTTGTAAATAGTAAAAGTTCAATCCATTATCAATGAATAAATGAAATATATTTTTGTTTTTACATTATTAACACATTGTCTTGCAGTCACTGCTGATTTGCCATTTTTAAATATTTAAAATTTCTTTATTTCAAATTTGCAGGAAAGTGGTATGGACTACCATGGTTGGTTGAGATCATTCTTTTCATTATCTTTCAAATCATTCTTTTCACCTTTACATTATCTTTCAAATGTATATGCCATGTTTTTCTACATTGGAATTAGGAATTTCTTTATGAATTTTTATTTTAAATAATTCCATTTTACCTCCTCAGTTTCTTAGATTTTATGAAGAAAAAAAGCATTAAGTTTTAGACTGAAAAAAAATAAGATTCTAACATAGATTTGGTATCAACAATTTTTTTCTTAATTTTTAGGCCATTGGACTTCAAAGAACTTTATTTTTGGAAAATTAACCAATTTATTTACCAGTTAAAAAAAGGATAAGCAGTTTATCTTACAGAAATTAATGATAAACCAGATTCTTGTTCCCAACTAGCGTATGTCACCAAACATAATGGAAAAAAGATTATGTAATGGTAGGCCTTTTTACAATGTTTCCAGACCTGAAGTTTCTTATTAAAAATAAATAGTTCTATTTTTTTGCTCTAATAACATATAAAGACTTTTCTGTAAGAAGTGTGCAATTCATCTGGTGGATATTTGGGACTATATTCAGATATATGTCCGAGGCAGCTTTATTTTGCACACCTAATGACCTGCAAAAATTATGACAAATGCCAGATAACAAATATTAATCATATATACAAAGGTAGGCCCCTTTATATATAATAAAGTCAGTGCAATTTAAAATTCAAAACTGCACATCAGATGTATGGAAAAGTAACAATAGTTGGAACAATTATTAAATTTACTGGACATAATACAATGTGATAATATTCAACACTAGTAAAAATGATGGAACTGTGCAGATAGCTCTACTGGGTATGTGCATCATATGGAGTTATATAGGTAAAAATACAATTTCTTAAACTAGCCAGTAAATGAACATTCAAGCAGTGCTTTAAGCTAATATTCAAAAAGGTGTTGTGTTGTCTGCCTTAAAAAAAAGGGATGAAAGTTTCTTGGGTGTATAAAGCGATGATCAAACAGCAAAAGTGCTCAGAAAGGCGGCTTTATTGTTTATCAATTAAAATCGAGATAAGCCAATGCAATTCTTCAAACTCCACCTCACTTAGCTTCTTCAAAAGCGTTGATCTATGTACTAGCTCTATTCAACAATTTTCTGTATTTATACTTCAACTTTTATGTATAGAACTTGCAAAATAAGCTCTTAACAAGCATTGAAAATATCCTCAACCCCAGACCGGTTTCTGCTTCTGGTGTCATCAGTGAGGTGCCAGGATATTCAGCATTAGATTAAAAATATTAGGACTAAGCCCAGCACTTTATCTAATGTATCACTATTGAATAGAAAATCTGAAATTATCAGACATCCATAAGTAATCCAATCCAGCTATCTAGTTCAAATAGCCATATGGGACTGAACTCAGTTCAGATATACCATATATAAAATCGTCAAAGCCTTAATAGCAAAAAATAAAGTGATAAAAAATCAAGTCAGATGTCACGTGACCTAATTTAATAAAGCCCGTATTTACAAATGTTATATATAAAGCTTGCAAAATAAGCTCTTAACAAGCTTTAAGAATACCCTCAAGCCCAGACCGTTTTCTGCTTCAGGCGTATGTGACATCTGACGATTTTTTTTTTCTTCATTTTTTTTTTTGCTATTAAGGTTTTGGCGATTTTATGTTGCTAAAGCTATCAATATATGGTGTATATCTGAACTTAGTTCAGTCCCATATGGCTATTTGAGTTAGATAGCTGGATTGGATAACTTATGGATATCTGATAATGTCAGATTTTCTACTCGATAGTTATACATTAGATAAAGTGCTGGGCTTATCCTAGTATTTTTAATCTAATGCTAAATATCCTGGCACCTCACTGATGATGCCAGAAGCAGAAACCGGTCGGAGGTTGAGGATATTCTCAAAGCTTGTTAAGAGCTTATTTTGCAAGCTCTATATATAACATTTGTAAATACGAGCTTTATTAAATTAGGTCATGTGACATCTGACTTGATTTTTTTTATCCTTTTATTTTTTTGCTATTAAGGCTTTGGCGATTTTATACTGCTAAAGCTATTAATATATGGTGTATCTGAACTTAGTTCAGTCCTATATGGCTACTTGAGTAAGATAGCTGGATTTTTAGACATATGGATGTCTGAAAGTTTCAGATTTTATTCTCAATAGTTATACACTAGATAAAGTGCTGGGCTTGTCCTAGTATTTTTAATTTAATGAATATCTTGGCACCTCACTGACGATGCTAGATGCAGAAACCGGTCTGTGGTTGAGGATATTCTCAAAGCTTGTTAAGAGCTTATTTTGCAAGCTCTATATATAACATTTGTAAATACGAGCATTAAATTAGGTCATGATTTTTTATCATTTTATACTTCAAATTTGTAGTCAGAAGAGACTGAGTCATGAATAGATCTGTTGAATAAGTTATATCAGCATTTATATAATTATTTTGCTGCATATTTTCAGTAACATTTTATGATTTGTAAGCAATCATTTTATAGGAATCATCGATTTTATGTTTTAGATGGATTCTACCTAACAAAATAAAATCTCAACAATCTGAAAAACAGATAATAATGAGCATGATTATAATTGGCATTCTCATCATCATCAACCATTATCAATCCACTGCAGGATGAAGGTCTCTCCAAGTTTAATCCATCTTCTCCGATTTTTAGCTTCTCTTCTCCACATCACCCCTGCACACTTACTTATTTCATCCATCCATCTCACATGTGGTCTCTTTCTGGGTCTTTTACAATCTCTTGGAATCCAGTTTAAAATTTCAATTGTCCATCTATTATCATCTCTTCTAAAAATATGTCCAGCCCAACTCCACTTCAATCTTTTAACTTTTTTCAATGAGGTCAGTAACACCTGTTTGTTCTCTTACCCATATATTGCATTTTCAATCTCTTCTTGTTATTCCCCAACATGCATCTCTCCATACTTTTTTGAGTGGTCTGAAGTCTCTGTATTGCTCTTCTATTAAGTATCCAAGTCTCAGATCTATAAGTAAGAACTGGTAAAACACATTTATTAAAACCCTTTTTCAAACATAGGAATATTTCCTTTTAGTATCAAGTTATTTCTCCCAAAAGCACTACAACCAAGTTTAATTCTACGATTAATTTCATCCATTATGCCATCTATATTAATAATCTGACCAAAGTATTTGTAACTGTTAACTTCTAATTCATCATAATCAATCTTTTTCATATTTTCAGCAAATCGACTAAACATTACTTTAGTCTTTTTAACATTTATCTTTAGTCCTACTTTCATCTGATAACTCTTGCAACATTTTCTGCAGCTCTGAAGCATTATTTGCAAAAACAACTACATCATCTGCAAAATCTAAATGACTTAAATAATCTCCATTTACTTTCACTCCTTTAGTTTCCCATTTTAATCCACAAAACACTGCTGTAAAAAGTTTTGGAGATATGGAGTCACCTTGTCTTATACCTTTCTCAATGTTGACTTTCCTACTATCATTATGTAATCTAATTGTTGCTGTTGCATTTTTATAAATATTCTTTAAAATATGACAATATCCTAAAACCAATGCTTTAATCACTGAAGAAATGTTTATAGAATCAAATGCCTTTTCATAATCTACAAATCCAAAACATAATGGCAACCCCTATTCATTTATCCTTTCCATAACTTCTCTCAATACCTGGATATGATCTACTGTACTAAAATCACTTTTAAATCCAACTTGTTACCTTGGTTGGTGGAAATCCAATGTTCTCTGTAGACGAGTTGTAATTATCTTGGTAAAAATTTTGTATAAAACTGATAAAAGGTTGGATAGATCTGTAATTTCTAATATCTTCATTATCACCTTTTTAAATATTAATATTATTACTGCATTCTTCCAATCATCTGGTACATCTTTATCATTTAGACATTTGGTATATAACTTTGCAAAAAAAATTTCTATTTCTCACCTGCTTCTTTTAATATATCAATTATAATTCCATCATTACCTGGAGCCTTTCCTTTTCTCATACATTTAATTGTATGTTTCACTGCTTCGTTTAAAATTTTGAGCAATTCAGGAGATGTTATAGATATAGGAGGTACTTATTCTTTATTACTATATAATTCTTGATAAAAGTCTTCTACCCATTTCATGATGTGCTCTCTCTTTTTAGTAATAATTCCATCTTTTTTTCTTATTGCAGATATAAATTTCCTACCAATACCAAAATGTTGTTTTACATTCTTGAGACTTTTATTTTCTTCTACAGCTTTCCTTGCTCGTTCACAGTTATACTTTCTTATATCATTTTCAACTCTTTTCCATACCATTTTACAAAATTCGAGATATTCAATCCTTTTTAATGCATCATTTTTGTATGTCTTCATATTCCTTCTTTTCTTCATAAATTCTCTAGTGTCAGTAGAAATTTTATTGGCCAATTGCTGCTTTTTTCTACCAGCTATCTTTGTTACAGTTTTTAAAAATGTATCAGTTATTTTCATATTAATTTCATTCAAATCTGAATCATGTTCAAAATCTATTAATACTTAAAACCGATTTGTAATTTAAATTCATTAGAATGTTTTTGAAGATTAGGAATATCAACTGTAAAAATTGTTTTTCTTAATAATTTTTGTCTCTCTAGTTTTGCATTAAATCGTATCTTACATCTTACTATCCTGTGTTAAATTTATTAAGAACATTACAATCTTGAAATATGTATTTTCTGTTAGTCAAAATATAATCCAATTCTGTTGTACCTTCATTGGGATGCTTCCATGTCCATTTCCTTTTAACATTTTTCTCAAAAAAAAAAAGAATTCATAATGTAAAGTTTTTCTTTTTCAGCAAACTCCACTAGTCTATGTCCTCACTCATTTCTATTACCATAACCAAAATTACCTACAGCACTTTCATCTTTCATTTGTTTATAAATTCTACTTTGCACTAAATCTATCTTTTATTATTTTCTTCAGTGATTAAAGCATTGGGTCATCAAGATATAGATCCAGGATATTGTTATATTTTTTTTTGTTATATTTTAAAGAATATTTATAAAAATGCAACAGCAACAATTAGATTACATAATACTAGGAAAGTCAACATTGAGAAGGGTGTAAGACAGGGTGACACCATATCTCCAAAACTTTTTACAGCAGCGCTGCAAGTATTTTGTGGATTAGAATGGGAAGCTAAAGGAGTGAAAGTAAATGGTGATTATTTAAGTCATTTAGATTTTTCAGATGATGTAGTTGTTTTTGCAAATAATGCTTTAGAGGTGCAGCAAATATTGCAGGAGTTATAAGATGAAAGTAGGACTAAAGATAAATATTAAAAAGACTAAAGTAATGTTCAATAGATTTTCTCAAAATATGAAAATAAAGATTGGTTATGATGAGTTAGAAGTTGACAGCTACAAATACCTTGGTCAGATTATTAATTGTATTATAGGATTGTAAATTGACTTTATTCACTGCAAAAGGAAAAATAAATATCTGAATAATAAAGTATATGGTTTGGATAAAATTATTATTTTTTTTTTGTTGTATGTTTTTTGTTACTGCATTCATGATAGTAAATTATAAACAATATAAATAAATGTTTAATATTTTAAACATATTTAGCTTTTTTATTTGTATAATATTATATTAGGAGATATGTATAGATATATATTTCCAATGTAATGTGTAGAAAATGTAAATTGTTTATTTTTTATTGAAATGAAAAAGAGTATTGGTATTAAAAAATGTAAATTTTTGTTGTATGTAATATTTCTAAAATATTTATTTTTATTAGTTGAATAATAAATTTTTTATTAGAACTCTACCAGTTAAAAGAGTGAATGTAGAGAATTACTATAGTTATATAAATGTCAGTATTTCACTGATGTCATTCATTCAAACATCGTAAATAGTAATTTAAAGTGAGAATTATACTCTCACGCTTTCTTCAACAGTACTTCAGATTTGCTCATATAAAAGAATTTAAGTCGTAGGAATAAGAGGATTCCTTTTATTCCTGCATAAATACTATATCTTGTATTGTAGAGGGAAGTATTCATTTATTATTTAACACTCTCAAAAGACGCATGCTCAATTAGCTTGAAAGGCTGATCTTTGAATGTAATACAATTGTACACATAGCGTCATATAAAAATAAATGCTTATTTACTTATAATTAAGTTCCAGTTAGAGTGACATTTAGTAAATTCTAGACAATTTCACCGACGTCATTCATTCAAACATCGTAAATAGTAATTTAAAGTGAGAATTCTACTCTCACACTTTCCTCAAAGGTACTTCAGATTTGCTCATATAAAAGAATTTGAGTCGTAGGAATAAGAGGATTCCTTTTATTCTTGCATAAATACTATATCTTGTATTGTAGAGGGAAGTATTCATTTATTATTTAACACTCTCAAGAGACACATGCACAATCAGATTGAAAGGCTGATCTTTGAATGTAATAAATGTCAGTAAGAAAATCTTATGAGACTAAATAGTTTGAACTCATTCTTCTCGCTCTTGTTTTAAATAGAAGCACATATAAATTCCTTTTATTTCCTTTAAACTATATAGTTGAATAAAAAAAAAATGGAGGAATCATTAACAAAATTTTACGAGAAATCGACAATTTATTATAAAAAGAAAAATCATCAAAATTGCTTTATTGCATTATAAACCATCAGAATATTTTATCCTTTAAAATGGGTGATACATATATTTTAAAGATTGAATCCAAACAGCAGAAGGTATACGAGAGTCACACTTGCTTGCTTGTGAAATTTTATTAGATTGATTGGCCAAATTTTTCTAAGATATGAATCAATTTAATTTCCCTTATCATCCTAGGTAAAAGCTAGCACCTTACTTTAAATAATACTTGTTCATGAAGGGATATCTCTTCATATCATTGTAAATATACTTATATGTTATGTCATATGAACCAAATAATTATTATTTGAAAGAATAATTTGAATACATATATAAAACATCAAAATCGACAAAATGTACTTTGAATTTAAAAGTTCTCGCGCATATTTTATATTTTCAGTGAATAAAGACATACTATTGGTTTTGTAGTTTGAAAGATAGTCATCAGAACTGTGATGCCATTCTGGAAATACAGTATTTAAAGACTTATTCAGGTTGTTTGTTTATGTTTACCATCATTATTGATATATATATATATTATTTTTCTCTATTCATTTAAAATATAGTGTTTATCGGTAGATATAAATAATTTTAAGTTAATTAGTAATCTATTCACATACTAAAATATAAGAGTTACATTTTTCCTAAGTTTAAACTCATACTTTGTGGTATAGTAATTATTTCAATATTTAAAAATTTTCATTTTTTTTACTTAAGTGATTATGTTAGGAGTTCAAAAAGATTTTATCACAATAAGTATTTACTTTATTTTCTTAAACAAGGTTTATTAAAAAATAACTAGATTCATCTTTCTATATAAAATATATAACAAGTTAAAAATATTAAACTATCTTATACTTGGGAGATTATGAGCATTCCACAACATATTGGGTGATATATAGACATGTATTTGTTATTAAATAATTGAAGATTAATAGGCAATTACATATGTAAATATGAAATTAAGGTTAATTGATGATTTATTGTACATTCAATTAGAGCCCATGTGTACATATTGATTGTTTACGATCTATTCATAAAAAAAATTTTATCACATAATTGATAGTATTTATAAATTTTTATTTCAATTTAAACCAAATAAACTTGTCTGATTATTGTCCAGTTGTGCAAACAAATTCATTGATTAATAACATTCCAGTGAGACAAGATAAACTGACTATATTGTAAAAATCTATTTGAAATAACTATATCACATAATCCAGAAATCAAATCTCCCAGGATTATTGAGTATGGTAATATTATTTTTTGAATTGAATTCTATAACTATTATCTGATAGATATAAACTTTATATGATAATCATAATTAAATATTTGCATGCTTTATTTATTGTTTAGATAGGTACTATATCAGTTCATGGTTGGTCATTAAGATCTTATTCAATTATAAAGCTGATGGTAGTATATTTTATTCTGTTATAAGTCAGAGTGATTTTCTTTAATTATATTTAAATTTATTTGAAATCAATTGTAAATCCAATTAACTATTAAATTTTAATATCCATACTTGATTGCTAGTAATTCTTTTGTTTTGATTGTTATAATATACAGTTTTAATCATTTAGTTACAGGAGATTCCAAATAAATTGATATGATTAGTTAATTGTATTGTTTCTTTTATATACTGATATGATTGGATATTATAGATTCAAGATTATCTTATAGGTTTATTGATATAACTAGAACTTAGTTATTTAATGATTTATTATTGGTTTCATTAGATTATAAATGAAATCTACCTTAAGCATATAATATTGTTTTTGGGACAATGATATTTGATTTAACTGCTTTATTTTAATCTATCTTAAGTAGGGATTGTATTTAGGGTATCTGAAGTGATGAACTTGTTTGTTTTCTATTTATTCTAAATGCTGTTAGAATTGATGATATAATAAAAATTATCATCACTGTTTTGTTTTGTTATGTGATGTGATTAGACAAAGAGTTATATTAAATACTGAATAATTAGTTAATTGACATTCATTCTACTATGAATAATATTATCATTCACAGTGCATTATAAAATTAGTATTATTTTTATTTCAATTAAATTTTAATCAGTTATAAATGATCGTCCAACTTCAGGGATCATTTTCATTCTGTTACATAGGGTGACCAACAACTGAACTAATTTTATCCAAGAGCTATTATTTTTCATTGCATATTTTCACTGTTATAAATGCCACCTAAATCATTGAGGCTATAACACTTGTTTCTATCACAAATATCACCACAGTTTGCAGAGCATAATTAAATAGGACCACTCTATGGTTTATTAAAAGAGCATACCCTCATTTTTATCCTGTTATAAATGACACTCTTAACTTTAAGGCCAATAATAAGGGTTATTTCATCATCATTTTTTCATGTCAGTTATAAAATGCTGCCTCAACCTGTAGGGCAACTTTTTATTCTGTTTCAATATATTAAAACAGATTTTCATGGGTTAAAAATGTGAATATATATTTCATAATTATGTTTCAAAGGTACTTCTTTCATTCTTTGTATAGAAAAACATTGGTTATACTTATCTTTTTTTTTTACAAAATCTAGATACAACAATCAAAAAAAAAAATTATCGTTGAGGCAAGTGTGTCATGCTATAGTTTTGAAGACTGAGAGAATCTCGACCAGGTTTCTATATATACCTTGTAATAAGAAACTTTTCTAGCCTTTTCTTTTATCATTTCTAGCTTATTTCTAAATGCAAATAGTAGTCTTCTTAAATTGTTTTGATATACACATACGCATCTTGTGTATCATATAGCATAGAGAACAAAGATAGCATGTACATTCAAAAAAAGACTTTTACCAAATTTCTTAAACATATATTTAATATTTATATTTTTATTCTTAAATATGACTGGTATTTCTGCCCTGATCTGGCCAAAGCCAGGACATGAGAAATAAATGTGAGATTGGGGTTTCGGGTTCCCTTTTACAAAGACCACCACAATCATCTATTGATTTAATTTGGTCGGTAATGCTTCTAAGTTGATCTTAACTAGAAAATCAATGAAATTTAGGCTCAAGTGACCAATATCTAAATTTGCAAAATAGTTGTTTAGTTGTAAGTTAAAGTATAGACTTTTCATGAATTTTTGTGGCTGGGGAGAGTAATAAAAATACTTCCTAATATTGATATTTACCCTTTGTCTATCTGTAGATGTGAATTTAAATGCTATTTCCAGGTAAGAAAACCATCTCAGTACATCTTGAGATGATATTAAGTGCTTTCAAATATTTTTATTGAATGTAGACCCATGCCATTGCTGGCCAATGGACACTGGAGCTTTCCGATTGAGATTGATGAAATCTTTCTACCCCAGAGAAGTTTTCTCAGTAGTGTATGACTATGGTTAATAAATTTCTTTATAAATTTTATTATTGGTATATAGTATATCATTCTAGTCATAATCTATGCATATATTTACTTGGTGTAATATTAGCATTATACAGATGTTTGATTAAATCATACCAGCCATTTTCCAAATAGTAGACGCCATCTAGATATGTTGCAGTTTTTTGATGACTGTGATATCTCTGAATGTTTACTAATCAGAAGATGGCTGATAAAATCCACTTGAAATATTATATAATGCTAATATTAATAATGGATCAAATGTATATATGGACAAATTCGAAATATATGTTTATAGAAAGTTAATCCATGGAGTTCAGAAACCATTAGCCACATTATTATTTAAAGCCATTTCTATTCTGTACTAATGCCCCTTTTAAATTTGTGAGCTGGGGTAGGTATCAAAATAACTTTAAAATCAGAATGACTAAAAAAAAAATTGGTGTATTTGTCCCCCCTCCCCCAAACCCACTTGAAGCAGTTAGAAATAGGAATACATCAAAGGTACTACTAAGAAAATATCAGTGGGGCTTTCTCTGCTTGACACTTAATATGCTTTTACAGATCATTCTTTTCACTTTATTCTGGAGTCATCTAGAATAAGCTTGAGCCAATTGTCATTTATTAGTAATGTTATGTTTATATCTACAAAGTATTTTCTGGCTTATGGTCATCAATGAGTAAGTTGGATTTAGAGCTAGAATTAATGCACTTAACAAATTACAAGAGATAGTTTATGGAATAGAATGAAAAAAATGACTATTAAAGAACAAAGAAGCAATGTCTGAGAAATACAACAAGCACCATTTTCTTTTTTTGAAAATTATTCTATCTCTGGCCATTTACCAAACTTAATAAAATCCTATATAGATGCGATAACTAGATCAGTGTTCTTCAATCCCCAGTCTGCAGACCGGTGCCGGGCCGCAGAAGTTTTCTGCCGGTCCATGCTAGATTGCCAAGAAAGTTTGTAATAACAAAATAATAAGATTTTAAACTTTTAATTACTATAAACAATTTTTATTTATTTTTTCATCGCAATTGCTTTAATAAAATTAATTATAAATCAAAATTTTATTTAAATTATTAGATAATACTATAATTACTAAATAATAATTAAAGGAATTTATCTGAAAATGCAATCTTTAAAAGACAAAGCGTCAATCTCATGAGAATTGCACCACTCCTTACCTTACATGTCATCTTCTATACCTAATAGGCATTTCTGTATTGCATCAGCTCATTTATTGGTCACATATAGCAATTTTTTTTATTGCATTTGTATTATCTTTTTATTTTGTGTGTGACATTTCTTTTTGAAATTAATTAAACTTCACAAAATGGAGACAAAAAAAAGTCAAACAGCAAAACCTTTTGGCCTTCTTAATAAGAGACAAGGATAATATTCCAGTAAAAAGAGATGCTGATACAGAAAGTACGCCAAGTTTTAGTGTTTCAACTCTTGAAGAAACGATGAAAAAGAGATGTGTCAATACTTCAGAATGTGCAGGAAAAAACAAAAAAGGTTTCATAGTTGCTCCTGATAGTGTACTATCGCCACGGCCTTTGTGTGTAGTATGTTCCGAAATTTTGCAAATGAAGCTATGAAACCTTCCAAACTTGCATGTCATTTGCATTCAAGGCATGGAGAAGATACCCATAAGCCATTAGACTTTTTGAAAGATTATGTGATCAAATGAAAATTCAGATAAATCAAATGAGTACGATGATGACTAGTTACAAATCACTGCTTCAAGCAACTTATTTAGTTGCTCTTCGAATAGCTAAAACAAAAAAACCATTTACGATTGGAGAGGAATTAGTAAAGCCTTGCATCTTGGATGTTGTACAAGAAATTTTGGGTCCCCAAGCTGCTAAAAAACTAAACCCTGTATCACTTTCAGATACTACTATTAGGAGGAGAATTGTTGATATGGCCACAGATATTGAAGAACAAGTTATAGAGGGCATTAAAAAATGGAAATGTTTTGCGATTCAGCTTGACAAATCAACTGATGTGAGTAATCATGCTATTCTACTCTGCTTTGTGAGATATAATGAAGATAAAGACTTAAGGGAAGAACTTCTTTGTTACCTTGATTTACGTGCACGGACTACTGAATCAAAAGTATTTAATGTTCTTGACGAGTATTTTCAAGCACAAGGTTTGGAGTGGCGTAAATGCGTATGAGTGTGTATGGATGGTGCTGCTAGTGTGACTGGATGTCGCTCAGGAGTAGTTATAAAAATATAAAGAAAGTCGCACACCTGGACATTTTGTTCACTCACTGCATGATCCACCGAGAACAATTAGTTGCAAAGAAGCATTCTGCTGAACTAAATATTGTAATGAATGATGCTGTTAAAATTATTAATGAAATTCGTAGTCGAGCAAAGAACTCCAGATTATTCACAATATTGTGCGAGAGCATGAAATCACCCCACCAACATCTTCTTCTACATGCTGAAATGAAGTGGTTATCAGGAGGAAGAGTTCTTGCACGTCTTTTCAAACTTAGAGAAGAAGTAAAACAGTTTTTGCTAGAGCGGAAATCAGACCTAGTAGAACCTTTGTTGAATGATGAATGGGGGTTAAACTTGCATATTTAGGGGATATATTTGAAATTCTTTTATAGGCTTAATCTTTCCCTCCATGGACCTTGTACAAATATTTTTATATTGAGAAATAAAATGGACACATTTAGAAAAATGCTGTCGTTTTGGGATAGTCGTGTACAACAAAAAGATATAGATATGTTTCCACTTTTACGAGAATTTTTGACTGCTGCTAATGTCAACCAGAAAGTCATATTTAGCATAATTAGTCAGCATTTAAGAGTGATAGCTGAAATCTTTGATAATTATTTTCCTGAAAGTGAGGATCCTCGTAAAGGTAATCTCTGGAATAATAACCCTTTTTTGGAAGATGTAAACTCTTGTGCACTTGAATCTCATGAAAAAGAAAATCTGATCGAATTGCCATTTGATCTCACTCTGATGTCCAGACATAAAATGCAATCATTGCCTCAATTTTGGCTATCACTTGAAAAAGAATACAAAGCAATCAAATTATTAGTGATTTTTTCAACCTCGTATTTATGCGAGAAAACATTTTCAGCAATGTCTATAATAAAAAATAAACAAAGAAATAGAATGGATGTTAAAGCACCACTTCGTCTTTCTGAAACAACTCTACAGCCATGCATATCAAATTTAGTAACAAAAAAACAACAGCAGACATCACCTTAGGTAGGTAAAAAATTTTAGAATTTAGATTTTTTTGTAAATAAAATATTACCTACAATAGTTTTTATTTCTATGTTCGATAAAGCTGTAGAATTTTTTAAATGCCGATTAATATGAAAATTTTTTTGCCCTAATTACTATGTTTTTAAGGCTTAAAAGCTGATTGTTTCTTTTTTTAATTGGAATTCAAACGAATTATATATATATATATAGTGATAAGAACACAATCATCCACTTGAATGGAAGGAGTCATTCAATATGTAATTGAACCAACATATAACGGAACTCATCGACCACATAAATTGTAATCACTCATATGCTGACTATCCATTTGATTTACAGATATATTTGACTGTTCATTTCAACACTTTATAATTTCTAGTAATTATTATAATCATCATCAGATCTTAAGGAATCATAATTTTAATCTTTAACTGTAAAAGGCTGTTGACGACCTGAAAATATTTTAATTCTATAGATCATTGATGATGATTTCACTTCAACAAGAACGTAAATCTATTATTTATTTATTTATTTTTTTTTTTAGCAAAATGACATTTTTATAATGATTGTTTTTATTTCTATGTGACTCTTTACCAAAACAACTTTTCAGCTCAATTTTCTCAGTGGCTTTACAGGTGGTCCTCGGGTGATTTCAAGAGTAAACAACTAATGCAATCTGGTGTTATTTTAATCTTATTTTTACTTAATTAAAAAAAAACAGAATGAAAACAAAAACTAATCAATCATACATAAATTAATTTGTTTTTTCTAGTTATCACAGATGTTTATGGGGGGTAAAGTCAAATTTTTTATTATTTTTCGAAAAAAATTCACAAAATTTTTTAAAAAAAAAAAGGTTTTTATTATACAAACTCCATATATATATATATATAACTTTATTTTGAATATTTAACATTAAATACACATTCAGGTGAATAACATTTTATTCTTGCATGTTTTAACAATGAAACAATAAACGTAGCAATGCAGGCACATTAATGAGAATGATTGTTATTGTACTGTTTACTCGAGAAAAAGTGTTCAGCATGTGAAGATAAGAAACACCATTACAATACACAGCAACTAATGTATTGTTTTGGTCAGTTATAACAATTATGCTCATCTAAGGCTAAGCAATTTAAATCTTTTAAGAAAATTTATCTGTAGACTTCTTCCGGTCTGCAAAATCTTATCCTTATTTTTGCATATTCTCCCAATATCTCATGCAATAAATTAAATTCACATTATATTAATAAAACCGAAAAAAAATTAAATGTATATAATTACTAATTTCTGGAAATAAAAAATGAAATTATTACCCCCACACCCCTTAATAATTAACAATTATGATTCAAATTTAAGATAGAATATAAATAGAAATGTGTGAATTCCTTAATATCTAGGCATAGTTTTGTTAAGATTTCACTATATTAAACATTTAATTTAAAATAATTCATGTATTTCTAGGTAGCACAACAAATTCAATATTTATTAATAAGTAAGATTTTTTTTTTTGCTCCTGATTATAACACTTAAAGACTATAATTTGAGCAGCAAGTTGCTTGGGAAATCAAGAGTAGTTGAGTGCACTATTCCCTTTCTCTTTGCTTATTTTAAAAATAAAGGTCAATTAAAGCATTATTTTTTTAAATAAAAATCTCCAAGCAAATAATCTCCAGTCACCTCTTCTCCCATAAAATAATTTTATTTGTATTTGCTTTCAATTTTGTAAATAGTAAATTGTAGCATTTGGCATACCATAAAATTGCTATGTGCTATATTTTTATTTTGTTTTTATAAAGCTAAAAATGATTTTCAAATCTTATTTGTTAGATCCTATGAATGTTCAACATTAATCTAAGAATTCATTAATAAATTCATCTGTTTAACAGAGTATGAATAGCAAATACTAAAATTTAGGGGGGGGGGGGGATATTTTATAGTTAAAAGAATGAGGGTGCTTAGGACAACATATATATTATTCCTTAATAATAGTTATAAAAAGAGTAGACATTGACTTCAAAGTGAAAACAGAAATAAAGAGTAAGGATAGTATAATTTAAAAAAAGTTAAAACATTGGGTCAATAACAGTAAAATTTTCATAGAAAATTGAGAATTTATAGAAAACAGAGATGATAAGTTTTTACTAACAAATGGTTGTAAAATAAAACATGAGAAAATAAAGTTATATTCGTAAATTAAAAGATGGATCTAAAAAAGTTATATTAAGATACGGATCATAAAGATATGATGTTTGTATCATCATAAATGTTAATTTGCTAATTCTTGCCATTCTCTCTTTATGATATAAAATAATTAAATAAAATTAAAATACATCATCAAAGTGATATTTCAAAAGTTTCAAAACTAAAATTTAAATAATTCCTAAAAAATGATATAGAAAAAGATGGGGAAAAAATCTGCCAAAGTAAAAAATAAATATGACTATAATATATATGTCAACAGATAGCGTTCTACCAAAAACACCGTCAAGCGTATGTTTACATAAACGTCAGAGCATGCATTCACTATCTCTAACTTTAATTCCACTTTCAGATCATGATTTCAAGCTATTTGCTATCATCAGTGAAAGACAGGAATTTTAGAAACTAGATCTAAACACAAACTCTGAGCGTTTATGAAACAGTTTCTATTCAGCTTGCAAGCGTGAATCTTTTAGACACGTAATGTCTTCAAACTCAGTATAGTGAATAGAAACTGTTTCATAAACGCTCAGAGTTTGTGTTTAGATCTAGTTTCTAAAATTCCTGTCTTTCACTGATGATAGCAAATAGCTTGAAATCATGATCTGAAAGTGGAATTACAGTTTGAGATAGTGAATACATGCTCTGACGTTTATGTAAACATACGCTTGATGGTGTTTTTGGTAGAACGCCATCTGTTGACATAAATACAAGCGTTAGCAAGTTTTTAACTTGTTTTTTGTTTTTCATATATATATATACAGAGAGAGATCAAAGTAAAAACAGAAAGAAGACTGACAAATTTAAATGATTCAGAATCATTGTCTAATGAAAATCTAAGAAACTCCTAATCAATCCAAACTTCTTTCTTAAGTGGAAATAAATAAATAAATATATGTATATACTGTAAAGAATAAATTGCACTAGCTTTTAATTAGTATTTTATCAAAATTGAACTTTTCCAATTCTAATAACTATATTTAATAATTCAATTAATGCACTAGGCATTTTCCCATGAAAATCAGTCATGATCATCAATGATTAGTTTACTAATCCAGCCACGCGTAGTGGCGCCATTTTTGTAATGGGTAAATTTGTATGTGATGCCCGAGAGAA
This sequence comes from Epiperipatus broadwayi, assembly GCA_028023455.1. NCBI lineage: Eukaryota > Metazoa > Onychophora > Udeonychophora > Euonychophora > Peripatidae > Epiperipatus > Epiperipatus broadwayi. Next base: position 3,148,650 of record JAQFVV010000074.1, on the reverse strand, counting down.
TAATCAATCTAATCTCAATTAAAAAAAAAACTAGTTCAATAGGGGGTCGCCATTATGTAATGAACTATCAGAAAACACTAATAATCTTTACTAAAACCTAATTTGTTCAAGCTATATATAAAACTAAATAAAACAATGAGATTATCTGCTTCAGACATCAACAAATCTATTACACTTACAAGGTGAACTGCAATAAGCAGTGAAATCGTATATCATTGTTCTAAACAATAACATATGATTAAGCTATCTATTTGATTGTTAATTGAATGAAAATCAATTCGAATCAATAAGATTCCGATATACTTTATTAATCTACTGTTATTATAATTATTCAAATTTACTTCAATTATTAGTTAATGATATTCTATTTAAATGTTTAAAATAAAATAATCCTTTGTTTAAATTTATACTTATTTCAATGAAACGTCAAACATAATAGAAACATTCATATACTACAATTGAACAACAATCAATTATTACTTCAGTTATTCTAAGATGAAATACTCCACAAGAATTTATCATCATTAAATCACATTAAGTAATTTCTCACTCTACAATACCCAATCACATAATATAAAATATATCTTAAGTATCCGGTGGATGTTTATTAATTTATAATCATTAATATTATTCATTTAAACCATTTAATCAAATATGAAATTGATTTTGGCAACAATTAAGCTATATAATAGTAATTGACAGTTATTCAAATCAAAGATGATATTCAATTACGCTAGTCAATAAAATTTGTTATTTTCACTTCAGCGAAATTTAAAAAGTATTCAAGATAAGTAAAGGAATGAATTAATACAATATATTAAGAATTTTATGATGGAATCAGATAAGCAAAGAAATAATCAACTCTTAGCTAGCTAATGATATTGACTTATTTGTAATAATAACTAAAAAAAAATATAAGCAAATATTCGAATGCAGAAATAAATATATAGTTTATATGTAAGTAAGATTTAAAAAAAAGAATGATGATGTATAAAACATACCATATTTTATATTCTAGTTCACTTACCAAGCTGAGAGTGAATCTTTGACCGAATTTTAAATAACAAAATCATCTTATGCAATCCAAAGAAAGAATTAAACAGATCTCGTAGCATTTAAATCAACTCAATTTATTGGATTATAAAAAAAATTGGTAACATTAATAACAAAATACAACAGAAAATTAATCGATGTTTGGTAATTGAGTGAAATTAATAAGTGATAAGATTTATGTGTGTAACTCTAAAATGTGCTGTGAAACAATCATGACACGTATAAAAAAAAATGAGGAAGGAGAGAGATTTTGAATATCTAAAAAAAATTTTAAATAACAGATACCAAAAATATATATGTAATCAAATAAAAATGAACTATTTGTTCATTAATGCAATAATAATTAAACAAACATGAAGTAAAGCGCTATATTTAAACCTCTTTTCTGTCCGATATTTCAGAGTTAAATTTTGAACATACAAAATCAAATTAAATATCTAAAAACATTGGGTCGCATTAATATATACAGTCGGATAAGAGTTTAAATATAATCAGTAAAGGAATCTCTCCGAGTCTTTCATCGCCCATCATTGTGTAAATCCTATTATACCTATATATACACTATTTATAATTTAAAATAAACTATAAACTCTTCTTTTTTTAAAAAAAAAAACCCATATATATGCACACATATGCATAAAAAAACAAAGTCATACCTTAAGTAAAAGTCTATCCATTTTCACCATCCACCGATCCATCATAGCTTCTTTATTATGAATCCTAAGAGGTAGAGATGAGTTTATATTTCTTTGGGTAGAGAAAAGATAAGTTGAACTTTCAATGTTTCCTTTCAGGTATATATAGGTCCAGCTTTCAAAACAGCGGGTAAATATATATATGTTACTAGCTTCAATTTCCCCTTTCGCTGGCAATAATGTTCAAATAGAATTTCTTTAAGACATAAAATTAATTGAAGAATTTAATACTAGTTTTTTTTTCTTGAATTAGGAGAGTGAAATTTGAATTGCTTATTAATAATGTGAGTTGGGTTGATCGATCTTGGAGATTTTCTTGGTTTGAAATACAGTATCCATAGAATACAGTGGTAGTTACTTCCGTCGCAGATAAAAAATGCAATCTTGGATTTCTAAACATAGAATATCTTTAAATAGCTGGTCTGCAATATAAACCTTTTTTTTAAAAAATAGGTTTTCCTTCTTTCACATTTTTCTGCAGTTTTCTCTGGAACTTCCTCAGCAAACTGCCCCTCAAATGAATGGGCAGATAGTTAAACTTTCTATCCTTCCATGGTTTTATGGGTTAACGATTTAAAAATAAAATGTAAAAAAAATTTATTTTAGGAAATAACAAGAAGATTCTAAGTTCTATTACAATCTCTCCTGCCTATTTATACTACACTCTTTTTGTCGTTATAGCTGTCATAGCAATTGTTGAAATTCACTCTAAGAAACTCAATGAAGACTGATAAATTCCAGCAAATTTTCCCTCCTTTTTGCAAGTGCAATGGAAGTTTGAAGAGAAATGAATACATTGAAATGAAATTTAAGTTTGATATGATTTTTTTTTTTAAACCAAAATAAAATTGATATTACTATTCTGATACATTCTATAAATATAAATAATTTACATATATTTTTTTTTTCTTTAATTACTTTACAAACAAAAATATGTGACACATAAAAATATTTAATTTTGTATAATAGATGTTACTATGGGTTCTGCAGTAACAGAAATTAAAATATGTGAGGATAATACTGATCCTATTCAAGTAAACTTTTGTGTCACACTAAATTATTTCCAAAATTTATTTATTTGTTTGTTTACCAGTTTATACATATTTTTTTAAGACTGATTACAACAGATTTAGGATTTTTAAGTTAGAATTAGCAGTAAATAATATTATTTAAAAAGCTTTAGATTTGGCATGGTTATCAAGTTAAATTAATATTTTCAAGAGCTCCCATTATCCATTTATCAAGTGAAAAGAAAAACCAAACAAGATTAATAAACTTCTTTATTTTATTTTTTTTTAAATACTTAGACGATTAATCTGAATATTTATAATACATATAATATACAAATTCACAATTATTGTAAATTATTTTATTATGCAAAAATATATTTTTTAAATCTCATAAAATCCTAATCTAAAGATTACTTCAGAAAGCAGAGGAAAATATTTTCTGATCAATTGATGATTTTTGGCCTTAAAGATTATATTTAAATAGCAAGATTGTCAACCCCCCCCCCCCCAACAAACAAAAAACATAAAATATATAATTTTGAAAAATTTTAAGAAACTAAATCTTTTCAAGTTGTAACGTAACATTAAAAAAAAAAAAACATTCCACAAGATATGAAGTTAATAAATCTTAAATTGCATAAAGCTAGATGATTTTAAATGTAAATCACATAATAACAGCTAAAGTTTATATAAATAGAATCTACAATCTGAAATTAACTTGACAAACAGATTGTATATTTTATAATTTATATATTTTATAATTTATATAAGCATTGGCTATTATCATGTAAATGATATCTTCCATATTTATTCAAATGCTATAAATAAGCTCACTTTAGATCTATGATGACAATATAAAAAAAAAAGTATACCTATAAAACAAGTGCCCTATAAGTCCAGCATCATTAAAAAAAAAATAGACTTTCTGGGATTACTATCATAGTGAACAAAAATAGCTATCATAATATCATTATCAGTTAATATCACAATTATATTGAAAAATTTTATCATTTATGGACACAATGTTAATGATTAAATTCTGCAGTAACTTCCATAAATGCTAATGAAGAGAATTGTGTGTACTCATTCTACTTTGCTCAAATGCATAGTCTGTAAAAATATGGCAATATGCATTATCCCTTATGATGCTAGACTTAAGGAAGTATGGATTTATGTATACACAAATGCAATGTCTCATATGTGTGTGTTACAATAATTGATACTCAACAACATAAATTATTTTTATGAAATAAATTCCAAAAAACAATAAATTTTAAGAGTATGTAAATTTAAATAGACAATTATTTAAATGAAAACTGACAAATTACTAGTAGAGAATTTAGGAAATCAAATATCCTGACAAGTTTAAAGTGAAGGTACATGTATACGTACTTGTCTATTTATATGTGTATGTTTGTGGTGTGTATGTTAGAATATCTAAATTCTTAATCAATTCTGAATAAATTTTGTCAATATTTTCCCATCCCTCAAATTTAAATATGTAAAAAGAACGAACAAATTAAAAATATACTATTACTACTACTACTACTAATGTTTTTTGAAGGCATTGTTGAGGTGCTGAGAGAAAGGAGGTGAAAAAGTATTTCATACATGTACCTCCTACCGATACAGAATCAACTCCGGGTATGTAAGTACTGCATACATTGGGATCTGCAATGACATGAATATTGTAATTTAAATAATAAAGTGAATAAAGCAATACATATTATATATAAAGATTTTTTATTTTTAAAATTTCCGATCAATGTGGAAAGTAATTTTTCATGGTGCACTAAGATTTTATGCTGATAAATTCTACTTTGTAAAATGTACTTTTGTGGTCATTTTGAAAAATTACCCTTCACTGATCAGTATAATAATTAAAGTAATAATAACATTCCCAAATTTAATTTTTATAAATGATATTAAGGAAGGTGAAATATTTATATTTGTATTAATTATATAATTGGTTTATATAGGGTAGGAAATTATTTAAGCACTAAAATTTAAATAAATAAATAAGTAAATAAATAAATAAAATAAAAAAAGGTATTAAATGTAATAAAAACAAAGTTTTAAATATATAATAGTTAAAAATAATTTAATATAAACTGAATAAATATTAATCATGTTTTAATAATAGAAATTAAAATATTTAAAATAAATGCCCCTTGATTTTAGAGTAGAATAAAATACTTCAGTAAAAAAAGAAGAGTATATTTATTAAATATGATGTGATAATTTTCAGCACATCATTATTTTTTTTAGTAGTCAACTGAATTTATCATACAAGCTTAAAAATTCTATTTCCATTTTTTAAGAATTCAAAATATACAAAACAGTGCACTCTATTTATACAAAAAAATGTATATATATATATATATAAAATAACTAAAAAAAATAATATATATAATATAGATTGTATTTCTAATTATATAGTTATTGCAGATAAATCAACAAAGTTTAATGATACAAATACATAATTTAGTAGGAAAAAATTATTGCAAGATAGATTTACAATTTTAATTAAAATTACAACAACAAACAAAATAAAACAGCTAATATAAATATATATTAATCACACATAAAAATCCTTTTTCAGCACGTTTTTGTGACCTTTTTCCAATGTTAATAATCAATTATTACATTAATGAATTATTACATATACAACACTATCTATTAGCAAAACTATAATAAAAATAAAACAGTAAAATAGAATAAGACTTTCACATAGAGAGCTAATATAACTTAAAATAAAAAAAAGACTATAAAATATAACAATATACAAAGCAATACATGTATTATACAACTTGATACATATCTTACATAAATTTCCATTCATTTCCAATTGACCAGTTGTTAAGTTATCTTTAATGTGATTCATGTATTTGCCTTCTTTTTGGATTTTTAATATAATTTAAAGGTTTAATATTTTTTAGAGCATCTATTTTATGTTATATAGTCTTCTTTTTTTTTTAAAAAAAAAAAGTTATATTAACTCTCTATATAAAAGTCTTATTCTATTTTACTAATGTTTTATTTTTGTTATTGTTGTTGTTTTACTTCTATTATGGAACACTAGATGGTGTTGGATAAAGAATTTATATCAGTATATTTGTACAAAAGATGGGATGATTGTGTTCAGAGGATTATTGAGTGTTATAGTAGAAAGGAGTGGGATAAAAGAATAAATTTAGTAATAAAGACTAGAGAGTTAGAGAGATGGAGAAATAATATGGAGAGTAAAAAGAGTTTAAATATATATAGAAATAAACAGAATATTAGGTGTGAGTTAATATATGATAATAGTAAGGAAAGTAATTTATTGTTTAAGGCTCGAACGGGATCTTTAGCTACAAAAGAATATACATGTAAATGGAAAAATATGGGTGATTTATTTTTAATATTATGTAAGGAAGAAATTGAAAATATTAGGCATTTGTTAATTGAATGTAAATGTTTGAAAACAGAAAGGGTACATATAATGAAGTTGTGGAAAAATAAATATGAAAAGAGTGATTATACAGAAAGTGAATTATTGGTTTTTATGCTGGGTTTGGTAAAAGATAAGGGGATTTATATATAAAGGTTATAGAGTTGACAAATATTATGTTGTGGAAATGGGATAGAGCAGATTATGGGTAAATTCAGAGTGGGGAATGTAAAATAAAGTGGCTAACAGGTTTATCTGGGCATAATTGCGAGATATTCTTGACTTCGTTTAAGGAGAAGCCATAATACATCACATCACATAACGTAATAATAGATTAACATTTGAAAAGGACATTAAACCATGTGCTGAGAAAGAGTTTTTATGTACAATTAATATATATATTTATACTAGCTGTTTTATATGATTTTTTTTTGTTGTTGTAATTTATATGAAGTAACAGTATATGTGAAATTCATTATTTCTATTTTTGATAATTCAAAATTGTAAACATTTGGGTAGCAATTTTTATTTATTAAATAAAAGCAATGAAACCAATGTAATATTTTCCTTAAAATGTGCCACATAAAATGAAAATTATTTAACTCTGAGACTTGGGCAGTTAATTGAAAAGCAATACAGAGAGACTTCAGATCACTCAATGAAGTATGGAGATGCATGTTAGGAGTAACAAGCAAAGATCAAAAACAAAATGATATGGATGAGAGAACAAACAGGTGTAACTGACAACACTGAAAAAATTAAGAGACTGAAGTGGAAGTGATCTGGATATACTGCTAGAAGAAATGATAACAGATGAACAGTTGAAATCTTAAACTGGTACCAAGAGATTGTAAAAGACCTAGAAAGAAACCACATATAAGATGGATAGATGAAATAAGGCAGTGTGCTGGGTTGAGTGGAGAAAATAGGCTAGAGATCGAAGAAGATAGATTAAACTTGGGGACCTTCACTCTGCAATGAATCTATAATGATTGAAAATGATGCTGATATATGTAAATGAAATTTACTGAAATAAACTTAAAACCTTTTTCTAAAATTAAAACATTTCAGAAAATTTTAAAAATTATTATCTCTTTCATGTGAAACACATTCATTCTTATAAAACAAACAGTTAAAAATTCTATTTATTAATATATAAATCATGTTAATAATTTTCCTTTTGTTTTTCTTTTTAAGTTTGCACTTGTAGTCATTTCAAACACTATCTTTAAAACCTATTAGCAATAAAATATGTATATAAGAGGTGTGCTAACATAATAAAACATCACAGCATCAGAAAATCAAATATTTATTCCTAGAAATAGAAATTAAGCAATGCTCATATATATATCAGAATTTTTACATAACATTTGACAGAAAAAATAAACATTATTTATTTCATCATAAATTAATCATTTCATAAAATATCTCATATTTTAAAATGTTCTAACAAATTAACTATTTTAACTTATTTACTTTTTAATCAGTTTTGATTATTTCACAAACTTTTTCAAAAGAGGTTAATGAATCAATCCATATTTGATTCTGGAATAAATTTACAAAATAACATGCATTATTTTTCTTTCTAGATGTTCAACTTATAAAACTTAAAAATAAAAAAAAGCTAGAGTGAGATTTTTATGAATTTTGATATAATTAATATATTAAAAATAAGTAATGTAATATAAAGAGCATGGTTTCCTTACTATTAAAAATAAGTATATGTAGTTTTAATTTTTTATTTTCCATCAATTTCCTTTATTATTTTAGAGAATTCCTGATAATCAGTCTTTCTCATGACTATCAAATAATAATTCTTGGAATAACTGGAATATTTCTGAAAACAAATCACCGATATAATTTTAATTTAGTGTTTCTGAAAAAAGTATATCATTTTTACAAGACATGGAATAAATATGAATATACTAAAAAAGAGACATCACTTTATCTTAATGTTATTAAAACATAAATAATTATCTATTGTACAATATACGGTACAAAGATATTGGCATCCGGTAAGATATTTAAAAGCTAAGAAAAATTAAATTTAGCAGTTCTTATTAAAAAGAGCAATTAAATTTTTAGTTTGTATAATCTTTTTTTTTTTAAATGTACAATGAAAAAAAAAAATTTGTCCATATTTTTTTTTTATCTAATTAAATATTAAGGTAAAAATTGAAAAGAACAAAAGACACACAAATTACTAATCCAGATAAGCTAAAAGAAAAATATTTTAGCTAATTAAAGATGGCAGAGGGACTTTGTGAAAGGAGGACTTTGTAACTTAAATTTAAGAGAAGGTGTACAAGATTATTATCTTTTTATACCTCGAGGAGGACAACTTCGATCTGGGTCTTCTCTTTAGCTTCTAGTCACGTGTCTGAAAGTTGGAGGTTTCCGTGAGCATAACCTGTGGCAGTAATATACTTCTGTATAGGTACACCACTTGCTGTACCAAGCTGTCACACAAGCATGGAAACGGCCCTTGTGAAGATTGCTTTTTGCAATGAAAGAGTCACTATAACCGTGCCTTTTCTCCAGCTATAGAACAGGACAATAATGGAAGATGCTGGCAGAGAGACCAATGGAAATTCTTATGAGCTCGGGATCCCAAAAAAGCTACGGAGTTTGCAGATAATTTCGTCGTAACTAAATAAATAAAAGGGGTTCAGCCAGTGGATTCCAATACAGAATCCTGGCGCCTTTCAAATAAATTAAAAGCTGGCTTACTTGATCTCATTATTTTAGTAGTTGCATTAGTTAAAATGGTATTGTGTGACCAGAAAAAATAATTGCATCCATTAAATCTTACTGAATTGTCTGACAAAACAAATTTAATAGATAGGACGTAATTTGGTCACCGAGTATGTGTAGTGAACTCGTAAAAAACCCTAATAGAGCAGTGGATGTTACACTATCAAAATAAATGATAACTAAATGATAGGAAAATACTGATCAAAAATACAAATTTTTTGTTTGTAATAGACAAACAATGAGTTATTAAATTTTTAATTAGAATCTTTCTAATATTATTTCTTTTGTAGATGTGGTAATGTTAAATATATAATAATATTTTTAAGTCCTGTTTATTTTATAAAAAGGTTATCAGATTGTTACATTATTTCACTTGAACAGAAGTTGAAAATTTAAATTACAAATTAGTTTTTTTTTTTGTATGAATTTTGAGTATAAGAAATGGCGAATAAAGTTGCAATAAACTACATGTGCAATGAAAGTTTTTAAAAAATAAAAAAGAGCATACCAACAATTGATGACTACAAATTTGTCATCAGCTGCTGGTATTTTCTTGCTTTTTGTAAAAACTTTCAATGCACATCTTTCAAATCTCAATAGTAAAATAAAAGTTGTTACAGAACATATAACATATTAGCACTTATTCTCAATGAAAACCAATAAAGAAATTTCTAGGCTAATAGCATGACTGTAAAAGTTTGTGTATATAAATTTTGAATGTATACATCTGAATGTACACATCAACATTGGATTTTACACATTTTAAAAACACTATTTTCCAAGACCTATACAACAAAATGAATTTTTAATATATATATACACAAATAGTAAAACACTTATGCATAACACTTTGACAATAATGTATATACGATAAGAAGAAATATCTCAAATGGCAGATCAATATATAACATTGTTTTATTAAAATTTACCTATAAACACAAGATGTTATAATTAAAAAATTATTATAAAGCTATGTTATAGCTAATTTTTTTCTTTTGATTGTATTTTCGCCAAATGAATATTCTTCCAGGATTAGAAAAACAAGTTTATTTGTTAATGAATATTTATTTCCTTTTAATGCTTGCTATGAATGTAATAGTAGCAGATGTTGATGCAAATAAAAAATAATAATCATGTTAAATAACAATAAATAATCTGCTATAAATCAAAAAAGTTAAAATAAAAAAAATCCTCAGAACTGCAGCAGAAACTGCTGATGCCACTATGAATTTGCATTTGATTCCTGAAAACAGTCAGAGGTTTTTGAGTAATTATAAAAATCAGCAACACATAACAGAAATAAAAATTTACTTCATGTGCAATATATAGTGCAAATTTATAACATACAAAATGTGGTCATTCTTTCAAGCAACAAAATGACCAAATATAACATTATTTTCCTTTAATTACCAAAAACTACTCCCTCCCCATCTTAATTAAGAAATGATCCAAAGCAAAGGAAAAATTATTAGAAGAGTAAATATAAAGAGCTATTTTCTCATCACAAAAAATTGCATCTGAATTTAATGTGTAAACTTAGAGCTAGCCCAGTGATAGATACGATCAGGTAAGTACTTCATCACTTCATCGTGTCATTTAAGTTTTTTCATACACTATTCACAAGTTTTAATCATATGAAAATATAAATCTTCTTAATGATGAAATTCATCTTCCATTCTATTTCATTTGGCATTTATTATTGCATATCAAAAATTACTGGTCTCTTGAAAAAATTTTTATTTGTGAATCCAATTGTCAATTAAATATATAGGAGTGTTATTCATATATTTCCTTTCATAATATGCAATGTAATTTTTAGAAATTATTTTCTATAAATATATTTTATTATTTAAAGCTTCAATGCTTAAAGTGGCAAGTTTTTATTATCAACGATTAGAATAAACATTTAGTTTCATAATAGATAAAAAATATTTTTTATATTAAATGCTTTTATTGACTGTGTATTACAAAGAAATAAATAAGTATTTCTTCAATCACAAAGCATGAAGGATCTAGAAATTAAATAAGTCAATCTGTTGTTATAAAAAAAGTAGGGTTTGAACTTAATTAATTTCTGCCCCCCCTCATGCTTTTATTCAAAGTTAAATCTTAAATATCCCAATTGTGGTTGAAGAAACAATTTTTTTTTTCCAGTGCATAGTCAATAAAAGCATTTAATATAATATATATATATTTAGTATTGTCACAGTAAATGATAAGGTAAAACTATATTGTATTTTAAATTTATATATATATATAATTGATATTTTTGCTATAAGTTAAAATGTATATCCCTTATGTATATATCATATTTAGTAATGTACATAATACATGTGTATATATTGTAAATGTATGTTTTAATTAGAATAAATTATTACTTTATTTTTAATAATTTTTTTTCAAATGTGTTCCTTTTGGAGACTACTATGATTTTCTTTCTCATGTCTGCTATTTCTGCATTCTTTTTTCAAACAGTCTCTTATTTTGTGTGGTATTTTCCTTTCACATTGCACTAAATTTATATAGATGTGTCAAAGTAGAAGCAAATTTGTGATATAGAATATCTCAAATCTGTAAATTATTCTTGCATTATTAAAAGTTTATTTCTTATTTACTGTTGTAGCTGTTGCAAGTAACTATTTATACAAATGTATTATTTATAGTATATATTAATTTTTATAATCGAATATTTTTTTCCCCAATTTAAATGAATTTCTTTATTACTCATTCCAATTGCCTTTTTGCCTCTGTAAAGTCAAAATTTTTATTTATTTGTTTTCATTCAGAAGTTCCCAAAAATCATCTCATAATGTTGCAGAATGGAGAGGGATTGCATGCATTCCAAATTGATTTTAAAGATTTTGTGCATTTCAGAAGGCAGCATTTTAGAATCTTTCTTTACTCAAAAGACTGCAGAAAACCTATTTTAAATATGTTTATTTACTTATTAATTGTTACAACTGCCTTTTTGCCTTTATAAAGTGAAAATTTTTTGTTTCATTTATTTTTACTCAAAAAAAATAGGCATCAAAATATGTGGAATTTCATCCACCCACTGCTCTTTACTTTTTAAAGTAATTACTACAACTTAACAAACTGCATGTTTTTATTAAATATAAATATATTTTTTAAATTTTAATTAATTTTAATTAAATCATTAAATTGAAACTAACAAACGAAATATTCCTTGAATGCACATGGCTAAAACTGCTCTTTATTTCTGTAAGTAAATTGAAATATGAAATTGGGGGAAAAATTAATGTCCCCCTCGCTTATTATTTAAAACAAATGAAAGTTCTAAAAATAATTATTAACAGCAATGTAGGAAGATATTGAATATTTTACATATACTTTCTCCACCCTCTGTTCTATTATCTATAAAACTAGTTGACATACTGAAAAGATGAGGGTTTTGAATATATTATGCTGGTATAATTTAATTATATATCAGTATTCAAGCATTCTATTGAATTTAAATATATTAAACCTCGATTTTACAAATTTTATTCTAACTTGAAAAGGATCAAAAGTTAACAAACAAATGCCCAATTTCCCAAAATCAATAAAAGCATTTAATAAATGAATATTTTGTTGCATTATCTCAAATTCAAAATTTTGCTTTCACTGCCAGTTTTTTTATTTCTAAAATTAAGCATAATTTTTTTAACAAAGTACAATAAAGCTGCAAATCTACTATATTTTGTTCCAAGCAGTATAACTATATAATACATTGTGAATATATGTTTTATTAATAAACTTTAATTACAACAGAATATGTATAGTTTATTAATTTATAAAAATAAAATACCTAAAAAAGAGCGCCACTTGGCTTAACACATGGTCCCATGTATGTTAAAAGTCTCCTGCTATTTTTAATTTTTATACTTGCAACTCCATTAGAAAAGGTAATTTTAAATTATTTTTTTCTTCAAAAAAAAAAAGTACAAAATTTTTATATATATTATAAAAGTTTGCAAATATTCGTTGTGCTCTGTGAAAAACAGATACTTAGATCACAACAGCCTATAAAGATAACGTAAATGGCTACCACCCCTTTAGTATTAACTAACGTGAGTCAAAAAACAAACCTAAAAAATAATGTTACTTTAAATATTCGCTGATATTGCAAAAAAAGAACTCAACAGTAACTACAAGCATGAATTTTAATTCCTCTTCCCAAAGATTCAGAAAATCTACCACCAGCGATATTGAAAATTTATATTTACAAAATCAAAATGGTGAAGGAACACAATTACCACCTTCTGTAATAACTGAAACACACAGGCTTACTATATACTTGTCTGTATATGTAATATATAGGGTATAAGAGCACACTTTCACACGACCCACCACTCTCCACACTATCTCATAACACAGATTTGAATACACATGTTGAAAAGATAAATAATCACCAATATGCGTATTTCATGCTAAACCAGCAATCACCAGTTGGTCCAGATTACCATCTCTACACATATATGCTATAAGTGCTCAGATATATATTAAGATAGCCAAACCTCATACTTTAATGGACAGGCTTCAACCTACTCCACCCTCCAACTCCTCAACCGTCCATCCAATTGAAAATCTGATAATGTGCTAGATAGCATTTCTAAGAAATTTCACACAATTTCCAAACGTCTTTTTGCACTTTCTGTCGTTTTTTTCACAGACTGTTCAATAGTTTTATCAGCCACAGATATTAATTTTTCTTTGTATAAATTCCCAAGAGCGTTACTATATGAAGCACTCACTCTGCACAATTTATGGGACAGTGTTCTACACATAGCTGACCATCCCAATCAAAGATACCTCATCATAGAATTTTATGACCCAAACCAAAAAAATAGACTTAAAATGAGATCAAAACACTGGGTCAATTTGCTCTAATTGCTGTAGATGAGAACAAACATACCTAACTGGCATGTTGAAAAATACATACCTAGGCTACTCCATACAGGATTTTAAAAAGTTAATGGAGCCATTTGGGAAGGTTGTCTCATTGCAACCAGTTTATCTAAACGACACTCCAGTTCCAATATACAGCAATAGCTATGAGTTTAAAGTCAAGCTAAATAAAAACCTTGATCCAACCACTATACCTACTCAGATTACAGACCAAGAAGCAACACTTTGCCTATACATAAGGGTGTTGAAGCCACAATGTTTCCCTTGTAGCTAACATGGTCATCTAGCAATAAACTGCACAACCACTCAATGCTTACAATGTAATCAGTTGGGTAACCATACACCTAAATGCATTCATAATAAAAACTAAGACAATAGTGACAAAACATCTAATCCACACATAACCTCTCCCACATATGAAGATGCTTCACCATTTGAACTCTTCATTGAGCAGACAAATCAAACCTTCAGCACACTCATTAACATCAGCAGCAAAACTTCTCAGGGTGATAATGAAACTCTCACCTCATCAGCCAAACCATGTAAACAGTTAAATCTAACTCATATAGCTAAGGTACCACACTCAATTATTCACAATGACAATCTCAGCCAATTTCCACCTATAATAAACAAGACCAGCATACATGTTATGGATACACTGACACCACCATTACCAATAATTAAAAGCTGTGACACAGACTATACTGCCAAAAGAAAACCTGGATGACCACGAAAAGGTCAAGGTAATAAAAAAATAAAAACACTTGATACTGAAATTAACCTAACATGTTCATAATCCAGAATTCTGTAACCCCCATTTAACAGACACTCGACAAACACAGGAAGCTCCAACTGAGCCAAAAAAATTTGATTTTTCACTTAAAAGTCTCAAACTCAAGCACCGAATCAAAACAAACCCTGAAGATAAACATATATACACTAGTATGCCAACAAATATCACACCTTCTCTGGAAAAAAAAAAGTAATGCAAACGATGCCATAGATGCCAGCCCTGAAAATTTTAATTTAGAGTTGTAGCAGGCAATTTTTCTGCATACAATCCTTTTTTTAAATCTTATAAAAAAGGCAATAAATGAAATCTCAATCCAGTCAATTTAAACATATACTTTAATTTTTTTTTCTACCCATTTTACTTTCAACATGAAAATAAAGATAGGAGCTTTCAATGTTCGAGGTCTAAACTCAATTATAAAAAAATTCCAGCTAAGTAAATGGATTCAATTTACACAGCCACACATTCTGAGTCTGCTGAAAACAAAAATATATAGTAGTTCTCAGATTGATCCCACAACCTTTTTAAGGACCCAAGGCTTTTCTACCTGTTCACAAGATTCACCATCACATTCAGGAGGCACTGGACTAGTCATCACAGGAAGCTGTCTTTTTTTCATCCTTTAAAATTATATATATAGGCTCAAACCTACTTATAGTCACTTTTCATCACCATACCACTGCACTCAACATAATTTTTGTTTACATACCTCCTGGACCAGCTGTCATCTCAAGATTACTGCTTACCATAAACTCACTACTATCATCAATCTCTTACCCAGTTATCTTAATGGGTGATTTTAACATAAGTTATCACTCTTTTGTTTCAAAGTGGCTATATCAACTTGCAATACCACTAATGAGTGCTGAAGGTTCCTTACCACCCAACTCCATCTCTTTCTTCAACGGCCATTACACCTCACTTATTGACCTGTGTTTTTATTCAACCATGCTTCATCACTTAATTAAGTTAACACTTAATCCCTCACCCTTCTGTGATCACTCCAGACAAATGCTTGAACTAAATCCAAGTACAATGCAAACACCAACAATTCAACTTCATAAAACAATGAACATAATTCTTCCTGCACACACTTTGAATTTTTGTACTCCGAAACATATATTATGTTATTTAAACTCAGCATTATGCAACTTGATCCTGTTCAATGATATATTTCCTTTATCAACATTCTGCCATTTAATATAAATCAACCTGTTCAATGATACATTTCCTTTATCAACATTCTGTCATTTATTATAAATCATATTACCCAAACAACAACAACACCATCAATACTCCTAACTTTGACCGATGAGTTACATAAAAGAATCACCATGAGTAAATCTGCTCCAGATTCCTACACACATATAAAAAGATTTACACAAATATATAATGATACCTTCAACACTCTAAAAGAGTACCTTGCCATAAAAAATTAAAAAAAATCTGTCTAACAAAACAACACACCTGGACACGAGGGTACATTAGATGGGCTCTGGGGTATCCTTCCACTGTGAAGAGTTCCAGAAGCACTTGAAAAGAATGGTGTTACCAAAGCCGGACATAATATGATAGAGCCAATATACAAATATTTTTCAAGCAAAAGCTGCAGTCACATTATGCTTTCACACTACCTAAAGATCTATTTGGCCAACCAGAGCTAGATAAACCTTTCCATGCTACTGATTTCTTGCTGAAGCTGTCATCCAGGGCCACATGGAATCCCTAAATTTGTATTTCCATATCTCAGTCAGTTTACCACCACATATCTATGTGATTTAGCAAATTATCTATCACAAAGGCTGTATAACATAAAAGATCTATATCCAATGTCCTTAGTTCCATTCAACAAAAAACAAGCTTAAATATCCAATTTATCTAATCTGCGACCAATCTCCATGAGCCCCCTTGGTATTAAAATTCTGGAAAAGGTTCTAAAAAATAAAATCAAACCATATCTCCTCCCTCTATTATCATCAATGCAACATGCAAAAAAAGGCTCCTCAACAGGCCAAGCTGCCCTCATTTTCAAAACCATTATAAATTCAGTTAGAGAGCAGAAAAAGTATGCTCCAATGGCTGTTCAAATTGACATTTGAGGCTACTTTTGACTCAGTCCCTATTGAAATTTTAATTGAGACACTTGCAGACACCAAAATACCCTGCTAATTTTTATACCTACTAACCAATCTACTCCTTAGTCATGAAATCAACATTACAATTAATGGTAGAACATCACCTTCCTTCTCTCCCCACCAATCCATACATCAAGGATCTCCACTCAGTTCGTTATTATTTATGTTCTACATTAATCCTCTCATAAACAAAATACAACAAAAATTACAAAGAATCCAAATTCCCCACACTGGACTATATATACCGTGTATTGCATACATGGATGATTTTACTGTTTTTCTTACATCCAAAAAAACAACTACCTACTCTGGAAAAAATACTTAATGAATACACCCTCAAATATAAACTCAAAACATCAGCTTGGTTTCTTTTCACTGGCAAGATAAATACACAAGTTTTTCATGGGAAACCAACTAATTTCCTTGGGTTTCCTTTCTACCTAGGGCCCTTTGCAATGAGACAAAAGATCCAGAAAAAATTTGTTCGTAAATCAACTTCAAAGCATTTATGATCGTCTTTTTTGGGCGTAGGTGGATACACCTATTGGACTATTTATAATATGCTTATCCAGACATAACAACAGATCCTCACTCACCTATGCTAAATATGAACAATAGTCGTTTGATGCAGCGATTTAGAAAATGGTCATTGGAACCCAAATTTTTTGACTTTCTTTTAAAGGTAAATCTTCATGCTCTACCTACCCTCCTATTTCCTTAAACAACAAAATTGATCTTTTTGTTCCTTGTGCCACAGGGAAGAAGAAACACAACAGCACCTATTTCACACCTGCACAGCTCTAAAAAATACCTGAGAAATTATGATTAACACATATAGACAAAATAACATCACACTTGATAACCTAATAGTTTCACTCAGTAAAGGCTCAATACCAGCAGCTCATGCAGCAACTTTTTGTTTATATAACTTCTGGTACACCAGATGTACTTACTGCCTTGGAGACTACCACAAAGCACCCAGCCACATTCTCTAATAAGCTTGAACAACTGAAGGCCAGAGATAGCAAAATTGCACACCCAGATATATTTGCTGCTCCATGATCACTATTAAAAACCTGAGACAAACCATAACCTCAAAAAAACAAATTATAACTTTTCTGTAACAAGAACAATTATTAATTTTTGTTGTTGTTGTTGTTTTTACATATACCTTTTTTAACAATTTTTTCTGTTTGTTCCAAAGCCGTATAGTTTTAAACCATGTATTTCCAACAATGTAATTTTTGATAAACAACAAATTCATGTAATCTATTTTTGTACAATAAAGTATATTATTGAAATAACAAAAGTAAAATATCTTTTGATACTCATACACACTATTATATAATACTTTTTTAGGTATATAGTATCCATATGTATAAGATTATAGTATAAACAAAATTTTAAAAATTTAATACAGAGCACCTTTTGTCCAATTCGAATAATAACAAAAAGTTAGCATATATTTTTTAAAATAAAATGAATAGCAAGCATCAGGCTTTTATTACTAACATACTCTAGATCAGTGGTCTTCAATCTTTTCACATCTGTGGACTGGCAAAAATAAGGATAAGATTTCGCAGACCAGCAGAAGTCATCTACAGATAAATTTTCTTAAAGATGTAAACTGCTTAGGCTAATTGAGCATAATTGTTAATAACTGACCAAAACAACACAATAGTTACTGTGTATTGTAATGGTGTTGCTTACCTTCACATGCTGCACACTCTTTCTCGAGTTGCGCAGTCATACTGCTACAGAAAACAGTACAATAACAATCATTCTCATTAATGTGCCTGCATTGCTACATTTATTATTTCATTGTTAAAACATGCAAGAAAAACAATGTTATTCACCTGAATGTTGGGAAATATCACAGATAGTATAATTATATGACAATGATTATGATAAATGTAATATCTGTATTTAATGTTAAATATACAAGATGAACTTATATATATATATATATATGGAGTTTGTATAATAAAAAACTTATTTTTTTTAATTTTGAAATTTTTTAGAAAAATAATAAAAAATTTAATTCTACACCTCCCCCTCATAAACATCTGTGATAACTAGAAAAACTTTTTTCGTTCTGTTTCTTTTTTTTTAATTGGGTAAAAATGAGATGAAAAAATAAATAAAAATTGTTTATATTAATTAAAAGTTTAAAAATATTATTTAGTTATTACAAAATTTCCTGCCAATCTAGCATGGACAGGCAGAAGTTTCTATGACCCAGTCCACAGACCAAGGGTCAATTGAAGACCACTGCTCTAGGATGATGTTCATTTTCTTCAAAAAAATTTTCTCTGTGGAAACATAATAGCAATTTCGCCAGCAGCAGATTATGATCTTTCTGTTTTTTACATTTTAAAAACCACGTAAACTTTGGACTCTAGACAGGCAACCTACTTGCTGTTGGCCATTTCAGATTCTTGATTAAACTCTTCAATTTTTTTAATACAATAAGAATGTAGTGTATAAATGCATATCATGACTTCCTAGCATATTAAATAATTTGCTTATTTGTTCATTTATTTACTTTTTGTAAATAAATAAATTATTTCAATCATATATAATCTATTTACAAATTAGTCTAGATTAATTCTCTCACTAAAATTTAGTAATCAAGTTATCTTTATGAAATTTTGCTTGCTAAAATAAATAGTTTAGACTGTGTATTTATTCTACTTCAATATTTTTGCTTTATGGAGTTCTCTTTTATTAGTTAAAAGTAAATTTAAGTTATTCCTAGAAACACAATGTTCACATATTTTAAACATTTTCTATTGCAATTCTAATTTTTCTGAGAAATAACACCAAAAATGGATTGGTGGTCGAGAGGTCGGGTTAGCAGGTTTGCTTCCCGGCTGATACTATGACACATGAGAAGGAAAAAAAATGGAAATTTAATAAAATGCAATGTATAGTATATTAAGCAAATAAAACAATGTTAGAAGTCTGAAAATTATATAAAATTTAGACAATTATTTCTTGGCCTGACTTGCATGAAGATTAATGTTTATTTTTGTCATTGTCCATTGCAAAAAAATATTTTTTAAAACAAAAATAATCCTTTATTATAAGTTTGAATATAATGATAATATAACAAAATGCTTAAGTAACTTGAATTTATTTAAATATATATGGGCAAATAAAAAGATTAATTAAAATTTATCCTTATAATTAATTTCCATTTTTTTTGTGTTTGTGAATAAAATTTTGATTATGAATGACTTTGGCTTTTTTAAAAATATAAAAAATAAATAAATTAGCATTGAATAATTAATTTTTATTTTGAATACAGAAGAATTTGATAAAATAGAAAGTTATTGCAGAGAATTAATAATTATTTCTTACTTTATTTGATCTGCAGGTTTTATAACATGACAGCAAAAATATTATGCTAAAAAATGTGAAGATTAAAGAAAAGCTATATAAATTTATTAAAAATAATCACAAGTAACCGAAACTGGACTGGAAAGTTTAGGAATTTTCTTTTTTGAAATCTCCTTTTATATACAAATGTGAATGTTATATTAAGTACAATTTATAAAAAAAATATTTACCAAAATTCCAATATTTAGGAAACTGAAAAAAGCAATCACAGAAATATGAAAAGATTGAATTTCATTGAAAAAATAAAATTATTTTTATAATTAAGCCATTATTTAGTACTAAAGAGTGTTTGCCTAGTTAAAAATTTGTAAAACAATTGTTTTGAAATTGAATGGAAAATGCCATGTTCACCAATATAATTAATACTCAATTTACCTAACTATTAAAAAAAATAAATTATTTTTTAATATTGGAAAGAGCTCAGAAAAAGATTGTTCGTAGGATATAATAAAATATTTTATTTCTGTTAATCTAGATTTTCATTTTTACTCATTTTAACACTCTTATGAAAAAATAATCACAAGTCAAATATCCCCCCCCCCCCCCCCCCCCCTTCCCCTCTTTCCTTCTCCCCCCCCCTTTTTTTTTTTTTTTTTTTTTTTTTTTTTTTTTTTTTAAAAAAAAAAGGAAAAAGAATATCAAAAAAAAGTTTTGAAAAAAAAGAGAGTTTTTAATTAAGAATATGTAATTATTTTTTTAAAAAAAAGGGGGAAGAGTCAAATAATATTCATAAGCATTTATTTGTCAAATTGGCCATCTTTATAAGCACTGAGATTGCAAATGTAAATGATAATTTTACATTTGCTTGTCTTTTAAAAAATAAAAATGACACAATGATATTCACAATGATCAGAAAAAGTTGTTTTCAGTTTGTGTACAGTTTCAAAGACTAGATTTATTGTTATTACACATACTTTAACCATAAGAATATTAAAATGAATAGAAATGAATTGTACTTTAAAAACATTAATTATTAGATATATTCCAAGAGGGTATATGTTTATATCTGTTGTGAACTTAAATTTCATCTTTATTAATATTATCTCTACAAGAAATGACATGACAAATGTCACTTTACATGTGCTTGGCTATCTAATCTAACAAATAAATCAGTTCAATGATATTGATAATACTTATTGAAAAATATTTTATTCGAATAAAAAATCTTCAAAGCTTTTCTTGGTAAACTAACATAATTTTTTTTTCTTAATTATTGACTGAATAAGGACAAATAATTTTTGATAATATAGTACTAGGTCTAGCATATATGTATATAATAAAGATTCATTATGTCATATTATATTTCTAAGTTTTTTAATATTAATGCTTCACAGAAAGGCTTTACATATTCAACCTGATTAACATAACCAAACTTATTCTCAAATTAAATTTTGCAAATCTATCAATAAAAAAATGTGGCAATTCTGAAAAAAATATTTGGGATTTCCCAAATGTACATTCCTAACCATTCAGAATGTTTAAGTTAATATACAATAAACCTGTTTGGTTTACTTTTCAATGAATATTAATTGAAAAAACAATCAAATAAAACCAATAATTAAAATTTATTATATTAATAGAACAGGTAAAGGGTGTGATTTGAAATAAGTATTGGCCCATTTAAAAAGCTTTGCAGATGGTTATAACTGGCTGATATAGTCAATCTCAGAAATTCATATCTCCACTGAAGTAATTTTAATTTTTACTATTTAAATATTCACAATTTCCTGTATCCATTTTTAAATTTGCATGATTTAATTTTTTGATGATTCACTAATCCTTGACTTAATTTTTACTTATCTTTGGCTTTTACTACCTAATTATCCTTCTTAATATAATGCAATCCTATTATCTTTCATTGAAGATCTTTAATTCTTTACAACTTTTACAATTTTGATAATTGAAGCAGATATAATTTTAAACAATGTAGATAATAGGACTTGCCCTTCTGTAGTTTTTATTTAATTTATATTATACTTTATCATGCATGTTACGTTTTTTTTTTTCAAATTTGATTCATAACTTCACATGCATACACACAACCCCCAGACAAAACTTATTTTTATCTTGAGAATTTGGGTCTTTGTTTGAACCAAAACATTATTTTATCACATCTTCCCTCAGTGTTACAACCAGTTTCATATGATCATTTGTTTGCAAATGTAGTTGAAATGTTGGGAGATATAATGTTTTGATTAAAAAAAAAAAAAACAAGTCTTAAATGAAAATACAGACACAGTCTAATTATCATGCTGTTATTGTTTTTCATTTAATTTTGATTATTATTTTTATACAACATACAAATTTTGACAAAGATATGAAATTATAATAATTATTTGTTGGACTATTTTCATCACCTAATATTGTTAATTGTCGTCTTTAGAAAAATTCAAACTTTACTTAAACTTTTCAAATACATTCAACTTTTAATAATAATACAGGGATTAGTATATAACACACTGCTTTTAAAAAATGGCATTATTCTTCTATTTTATTCAAGTATTCTTGGTCTGGATCTTGGGGTTTATGAAAATTGAATTTAAAGTGATGCTCTAATCACCTATGTTGTTCTATGAAAAAGCAACAGTTAGGAGAAATTTCATATACTTATTTATGGTGATTCTCCTGATTTCTCCATTTTTTCCAAAAGGCAAGACTAATAAGTGGCTCCTAAACATTAAACTTGCCTACATTTGGGTTATATATTAATCTGTGTGCTAACATTACCAGTTGAATATATTTGAAAAGTTTAAAGACTGAATTTTTTAAAAAAAAAAACACTTAACAATTAGAAATAGTTCAATATATAGTTACAATTACAATTAAAGTTTATTGGAGATGCAATTTTTTTATATTTTCTTTTTGCAATAGTGAGATGATGGCAAAAATGAATACAGTATATACAAATTCAATAACAAATTAAGAAGAAAAAAAAAAGATCAGAAGGCTAATTAAGTTGAAGAGAAAATATCAGAGTGCTTTGAAACCAATATAATTATCAGATATTAAAAAAATAATATATAATTTATCTGTTAAGTGAAAAAAAACTTTATCTTATATAAATAGATATATAAAATATAAAAATTATGGTTAGACTAATTACTGGAAATAGAATTCATAAAAGCTTTAGACATATGACCCAAATGAAGTAAATAAATTGTTTATTATTGTGATTAACTTAACATTAAAATCCATATAAGCTCAATATTAAATAAAAAATTCATAAAATTGTGTGTGAGCTTTTCTTACAGTTTAGTGTCAGTTAATTTTTTGTGTCATACACCCAGTCATATAATTGCAAAGTATTTTGCACTTCTTATATATCTGCTCTGAATTAGGGAAATTAAAGCACAAAGTTTATGGTGATAGTAATGAAGTATTTCATTTGTGTAATAAAATGAAAATAAATAATTTTTTTTAAAAAAAAAATAGTGTGCTGAAGTTGACTAAATATTCAATAAGAATGAATTATTGGAATTTAGAAAGCAGTAAAGTTGTGTGTGTGCATGCTATTATTCCTTGTGCTTCTGGTTAGAAAAATGGAAATAAATAAATATTTATAATTGTATATTTTAAATATTATTAAAGAAAGCTCGAATTTTAGCATTCCATTGCTGAAATTTGAGCTCTTTATTTAAAGGAATGTTTCAAATATTTTATATAATTTCAGATAGCATTATACATTGTTTCTACTTTTAAATACCTTATATCTTCATATTTAAATGGGCACAAATATTCTTATAATATACATAGTGTTTATGTGAATATATGGTACTTGTGAGTTTTCAAGTAAACCAAGATGGTATCCTGTCTTTTTGATAAATCTAGTTTGGGGGGGGGGGGGGGGGGCTTACATAAAAAAAGTCTACTAGGAAAAGTCATATTTAATAAATACATTTTATTTTTTATTGCTTTTTTTTTTAAAAAAAAAAAAAAAAATCATTGTGGAAAAATTAATTATAATATTGACAGTTTATTCAAGTTGATGGCATGCAAACATGTCGTGACCATTAACACAGATTTTTCGGGAGAGCACTATCCTGTACCTCTGAAAATAGACTACTATATCATGGTCTAAACATCACATGATTACCATTTCTTATGCTTGCTCATAACTGTTATTAAAACAGGCAAAACTCTCCATACAGTAGTGCCACTCAGTGCAAGCCAGGGTAATCAAATCTGGGGATATTGGATGAATAGGCACTAGATAGGAATTTTATGGACAAGCCTTCTGGCATCCATTGATTACTCTGGCTTGCATTGAGTGGCACTACTGTATGGAAAGTTTTGCCTGTTTTATATCAATGTTCTGTGACAGAAATGTCTCAAATTTTTATCATTATGACAATTCACCAAAAAAAGATGCTGATAAAAAGAAATATGTTGAATTGAATCAACGTTAAAAAAAAAAAAAAGAAAAAAAATAAAGCTTCTTAATGAAATTTATTCCTTTTTTTTTTTAAATTTGACAATTGGATTTATTAATCTTGTTTTAATTTAACAAACTAACACATCTGTAGATTATTGGCCCTCAAAATTGTACACAAATCAAAAATATAGGGTGCCATCTTGATTTATTTGAAGACTCACAAGTACAGAATAAATTACTAAACTATAATCATACTTATAAATTGTCTATACAAAACTTAATAACCAATTTACATATGAAAATAATAATTAAAATATTTCTTTTATCTAAATTACTAAAATATTTGTTTGATTTTTAGTCAAAAGATCAAGAAAGAAAAAAATGAATTGAACAATATGATTATAATGAAAAAATTGTAATTGTTTTTCATTTACTTCACTTTCTTTAATAATTAAAACCTGTCACTAGTTTTAAAAACATTTTTTTATGAAGACCAGAACTAATACTCTTTGCTTTTTTTTTATCTTTATCACACATCATTATATTTAAAACAAAATGTTTATAAATATGTGAAAGCATTTCAAAAACTAATTTATTTTGTTGATAGTAATAAGATTTTCATGTTGTACTCCTCTTTTAATGTTTTCAAACTTAAGCATTACAAAATTGAATGCAGTCAGTTGATTTATCTTCCTTTCAACTTTTAAATAGGATGGTTAGAAGCTTGTTAACTAAAAATTTTGTATGCAGTTTTCTTGAGATTTCATTCAATAATTTTAGATTCACTAAAACTACAAGTATAATTAAAACAATCCATCAAAGTTCAGAATAAGTACTATAAAGTTAAAAAACTGTACATCAAGTTAAAATTAATAATTATATGGCAACAAAATATTAAGATATATTTAACCATATTAAAACAAAAATAATTTTCATTGCAATTTAATATGGAAAGTTAATCTGATGAAATCTAGATAAAACAAAATTTAAATAAGTAAATTAAAGATTTTTAAATTTAAGATATTCGGCAAATCATGAATGAGGTCATATGATGGTGTTAATACAAATCATGAATATAAAAGCAAAAATCCCCCTCCCTCCCAATATACAATGTTTACATTAAGGTGAATTTATTCATACATTTATACATACCATTGCTTAATATTTTATAATATCTTATGGTTTATGTACCAATATAACAATTTATTTACATTTAGATATTAAATAATTAATAATATAAGCCCAAATTTAACAATAAAAACAAAATTCAAAATTATTGTTAAATAAAATAATATTAAACAATTTTTTTTAAAAAAAAAAAAAAAAGAAAAAATGCTTTTACCCACAAAAAAGTAGAAGCCTTTCCAGACCTTTTTGATTTTTATGATTTATTTGAGCCTCAAAAGCTTTTATGATATGAATTATTACTTTTTGTTATTTTTCTACTGTTTAGTGGCTATTTACATAAAAGCATTTATTTTTAAAAAATCTTTTCTTTTTTTTAAATATTTTATTTTTTAGTTATAAAAAAATAATTGAATATATAACTCTCTAACATTTTTTTTATGTATTTATTATTTCACAAAATATTTATTTTTAATTAATTAAGTAGTTTTCTTGGGAAAAATAAAGTTGTGAATTTGATTCTAAATGGGACCATACTTTTTTTTTAATTGTTAAAAATTCAAAAAAATTGACATCCCTACAGACACATTTAAAATAAAATATTAAAAGTATTATAAATTATTTCATTTTGAACATTGGTCTTAACTACTTCACTTTTAAAATTAAAAAAAATTATGTACAAAAAATCCACAACTAAATAAATGGTGATAACAAATGTTAATTATTTTATTTAAAACTTATTTTATCCAGATTGATAGATATGCTTAACAATTAAGCTTATTTTACCAATACTATTAATTAACATAGTATTATTTTTTTAAAAAAATTTGATGACTATTGTGATAAAATTTAATATAAAACAAACAAACAAACAAAAAAGTAAGTATGTAGGGACCTTTTAATGAGGCTCTTTATGTCTTTTTAAAAAGGACCACGCCAGTCACTATTTAGCTACTTTTTATTCATGATAAAATAACAATAAAAATGACAGCATATTATAAGATATATATGGAGACTTTTTAAATAAAACCAAAACAATAATAATTAATGTTGTCAGCATGAAATTTTTAATTCTTATACCTGATTGGGAACAATGCCTTGTGAATATAATAATCATAACATACATGATAACAAAAATTATGCAATTACCTAAAATTTATGATTTCATATTTGTATACAATTTATATATTTATTGAAAACAGGAAATTGAAATGTAATACATTTAAAAAATACAGGATTGGCTAAAATATAACTAATTACCTGATTTACCTGATAGACAAACAATGCTCTAAAACTAAAATAATACCAAATAAATGGTATTTAAAGTGTTGAGAGTAAATAGCTTAATTACTACATTTGTCTTAGAGCATAAAATTTAACATTCATATAAACAAACATACTGCAGCACAAAGTCAAAAAAACAAAACAAAAAAAAAACAAAAACAAATGGTAATAATAATAAAAAAAACAACTGGTAATATAGGCACCAAAAGATATTCTCCCATTATATTTCTTAAATATACAGTGGATCCATGAATTACAGTATACTTTGTTTCAAACTCTCCTTGCATACAAAAATATATAGCATATAATAATGTTTTGTTGACAAATATTGATTAAAATAGAATAATATTGTTTATTGAAATGTATATGTACAGTAACTTTTCAACAGGCTCATACATATATAACAGACTTTTTTATATATAATGTGCATATACAAAGGTTATAGTATAAACAAAATCATAAAAAATACTAATTATTAATATATTGAGGGGGATACACTTATATACACTCATGCATTCAATGAAGCAATAAGAATATAAAAAAAAACCCTAACCATTTTAAATACAGTAAATAGCAAAATGTCCGACTTTCTAGCAATATACATATATTTTTAAAAAACTTTTTTTTCTTATAGATACATAATAATAATAATAGTGTTGATATCAAGAAATTATAATCTCTTTATTAGTTTAATATTTTAAGTCTATATTAACTTTTAATATGTTGTAAAACTTTTAACATTACATTTAAAAAATATTTTATTATATAAAACACTGCACATAAAATTTGTAAAGGATAATAAAGGAAGAATAAAATGTATGCACTTCCAAAATAATTAGAAATTTTTTTATTAATATGTATAATTTTGTGTAAAGCTCAGAGATGTAAAAATAGCTACTAATATATTGTGACATTTATTTACAAATTTTTTTTTTTTTAAAGCATGGTTGCTATACATTGTTCAGAGAGAGAAAAAATGCTAATTGAATATCATAAAATTTTCAAAATGTGTTGGTTTTCATTCATTTATCTTCAATTTTTCTTTGGATAGTATGTAATTAAAATCCCGCAGGACCGTGTAGTTTGTGGCACTAATGTATAAATATATTTTTAAATTCAACGTTGAAAATTATATCATTGCCCCCTTCCTCCTTTTAAAGGATTTATTGTTTGAAAGATACACATGATGCTGCATGTATATTTCAACACCTGCAACACAAAAAGCCATTATTTTTGCTTGTTTTTAGAGACATGATTTTCTTCCATAAATCCTTATATTCAAACATATCACTATATATTTTAAGCTTTGCTTCTAGATAGCAGCTAATAATGGGGGGGGGGGGATATTTTTAACACCACCAAAAAGCAGAATGTAGGGAAGGATAAAAAATTAAAAAACAACAACAACAAAATATTTTTAAAATAACCATTAGTATTTTATTTTGAAAAACCATAACTCTTATAATTGTGATATAATTTTTTTCCTTTTTTATAGTATTTACTCATTTCATTCCCAACTATTTATCAATTTGCTATTCCATTAAAAAAATTTTGTCCAACAACTTTTAATATTCTTTTGAAGTATTTAATTAAGAGATGATTGAAGCATAAAATCTGCCGCAAAATAAATAAATATTCATTTCATTTATTTTACAAATCAAAACAAAAATTCATTTTTATAATAAAATAATGATTAAATAAAATTATTTATTGATCATGCATCCTTCACTTGCATCACTGGGAGTAGATACATACCTTTTCTATCTATTTTTTAAAAAAAATCCTAACAAAGCATAAATTCAAAGAAGAAACTATCATCTAAAACCTCAACTATCAATTTTCTAAATCAAAGCATATTAGACAAAAACAGGCAATAGGAAAAAAAAATTGCTTAGAGACAAGTAGTGTATTACTATGGAAAAAAAAGGGTAAACATTATATATATATTTAGAATAAATGTATATAAAACATAATTTAAATAAACTAAATATTATTTAAAATATTAAAAAATCAACTTTTAATTTGATATTATTTAAAATTTACACTTGATTTATTCTACTAAAAAATCAATTCAAAATAAAAAATCTCAATGTAAACACATCACTATAGACCAGGAAATCGTTAATTATTTTACAGAGGGGGCTTTCAAAAACAACAACAACAAAAAAAATCTACTCATGCAATAACATCAAGCTCTTTACAAAAAGCTTTAAACTTGATTTCATTGTTTGAATTGTGCAATTTTTAAGTAGTGACATTTATGAAATAAAATTGTAACTAAAATCTATTTTTTAAAAATAACTTTAGCATCTAATAATAAATATTTCTGTAATTTTCATTACATCATTCTTATGAAAGGTAGGAAATGTTTTCTATCCACTAATACCTTGTGTAGGATGTAATCATAAATATATGATCAAAAACATGTGAAAAAACCTATGATCCCCAAGATGCACATTTCATGCTGAACCAGCACTCATAAGTTGGGCCAGACCACAACCACTGACACATATCTTTATCATTGTTCAGTATATATTAAGATAGCAAATTATTACATTCTATTCACTTTTAACACCTTGTGGGAGGGTGTAATCATAAACATAGGATCAAAGACATGAAAGAGATCTATGATTGCCAAGATGCACATTTCATGCTGAACTAGCACTCATCAGTTGGCCCAGGCCACAATTTCGTTATTATTGTTCATTATTAAAACAGCAAACTACAGCTTAATTGACATGTCAAATATACATCCCTCACAACTTTTAACACAAGTCACTTATTGAAAGTATATTAACATTTTTATTAGTCACTCATTAGACTAGAGATTATCCAATAATGAATAATATATCTGTAGTGTAACTTTTCCACATGTCTTTGGTCATATGTTTATGATTACATTCCTCCACAAGGTGTAAAAAAATGCATAGAAAACATTCCCTACTTTGCGTAAGTGGTGTAATGAAAATTACACTATAAAAATATTCATTATCGGATAATCTCTAATCTAATGAGTGACTAATAAAAATTATTAGCTTTAGCATCTCCTTTATTATTTTTTTTTGCCATCAAAGTGTTCATGGAAAGCATTTTGAATGTTGTGATGGCACTGCTATTGCTTTCGGTATGCTTTTGCTCTTTTGTAGTTATCTCTAATGAGTTTGCTGTAGTTTTTTCTTGGAAAGATATTGTTAATTATGATTTAATTATGGTCACTTTACAAAATTTGGAATATAAAACAGACCATGCCTTATTTGCCTCACTAATAGATTATTTAGCCTGTAGATAATTACAGGTGTGTATTTTCAATAATTTATTTACATATTTAAGATTATTTATACAATATATTTATTTTAAATCAAAAAACATGATTACAGTCACATTTTATTTGAAAATATTTGTTTTTAAAAAGATCAAGTTGTAAAACCATAGTTATGAAACTTTTTACTGACTAACAAGAATGGCTTTCATAAATGTCAGTTAAGAAATTTTTAAATTTTAATAATAAATTGAATTTGGAATAAGATATTTTTCATTTTTATGATATCTCAACTAAATTTGTTTCTATTTTAAAAATAGGAATTCAAATATACTACAACTTTTGTGAATAAACAACAATCAATAAGCACCATTGTTATAGCACACTTAGTATTTTATTTTTCCATTTTGCAAAGTTCAAATATAAACTTTTAGAATGTCTATTGGTTGAAAACTTGCATTTGAAATAAATAATGTAAAGATTATCAATTAATTGTAAAAATAAAATATCGCAAATATGAATGAGGTTGTCACTAGAGTCTTTCAAATATTGGAATTGAACAGTTGACAAGTTACTTTCCATTGGAGTTGTGCTAAAGTTTTGAGGTGTTATGATGGTACAGCTATTCATTCGTTTTTCTTCTTTATTTTGTAGTTATCTATAATGTTAGTTTGCTGGTTCATATCTTTTATGGTAGAAATTAAAACTAAAATTGTTAGTTTAAATTGTACAGATAGCAACAAACTTTGACTAATCAGTAATTATCTAACTTCTGTTTCTTGGGATGTTTTACTATTTTTAGTATTTGAAAAAGAAAACTTAGTAATTTTCATTATTTTATTTACATATTTAACTTTATTTATGCAAAATATTTATTTTAAACCAAAAAAAATGTTTGATTACAATTAATTTTATTTGAAAATTGTTTGTTGTTAAGAAGGTAAGCCATTACAACAATAATTACAGTGAAATGGAAGTTATTATTAGCTAAAATTCATAATTCTTTTTATTCTTGTTTGTAATAAACTGGCTGAAACATTTTTAATATTGGCTAAGGAAGAATGTTTATTATATACATTTATTAATGTAGGTGAGCACGCTTTCAGCTTAGAAAACTGGGTTCATACCACTTGTGGATTGGCTGGATATGCTGCAGTGATGTGGTTGTTAGCAATGAATAATGCTTTTCACTTTTTTCTTTGTCATGTCACTCTGTGCAAAAAATATTGACAATTTTTGGGTTGAAGGAGTGATGCAATTTTTATTCATGCTCTTAAAAAACTGATTTATATTTTGGAGTTATTTTTTGTTTGCTGGTATAAATACTGTCATAAAATGCCCGAAGTATTTGTCTGAAGGTTTGTAATAATATATTATAAGATGTGATATGTTGAACTATGTTGAATGTACAGAAAATTTTAAACTTTATTTAAACTTTCCAAATACAAACAACTTGTTAGTAATAATACATAAATAGCCAATACAGGTTAGTAATAACACAATGTTTCGAGTAGTATTATTCTCCACTTTTCTTCAGGTGTTGCTGGCCTATATGCACAGTGACAATATTCGCTTAGAAGTTGAACGCACATCTTTAGATTCTTGAATATCGAATTTTAAGGCCTTTGACAGAATAGCTCAGTTGGTAGAGCGTTTGCCTTAAAATTCGATATTCAAGAATCTAAAGGTGCGAGTTCAACTTCTAAGTGAATATTGTCACTGTGCATATAGGCCAGTAACACCTAAAGAAGAGTGGAGAATAATACTACTCGAAATGTTGTGTAATTACTAACCTGTATTGTCTATTTGTGTGTTATTACTAACAAGTTGTTTGTATTTGGAAAGTTTAAACAAAGTTTAAAATTTTCTGTACATTCAACATTCATTCATAAATAATGGAAATAATCCAACATATCATATCTTAATATAAGTATAATTTTAAATTTTAAAACAATTTGTTTTCTCAACTAAAACCTTTCCATTTTAAAAATAAAATGCAAATACATATTTTGTTCAATAATTTTTATGAATAGGTGGAAATTAAGATCCAATATAAAAAAAAATCAATTATTATTTCATATTTAGTTTAGTACTTCATTTTTCTATTTTGCAACAGTTCAAATTATCTTTTAGAATGTTTTTGATTTGAAAATTTATATCTGTAATAAAAAATGTATAGACTGTCAAAATATCATATAGAATAAAGGTTTGATAATGTTCCAAATATGATAGAAATTGCCACTAGGAAGGAGCTAGACTTGAACGAGTAATGAAAATATTAATCACACAGAGCTAATCAATATTAATTCAATATTTTAAATGTGACATTAAAATTATATATACCAAATTCTATATATAGTGTAGCTGCAAATTATAAGGATTGCTTGTATAGTAAGTGTGCAATTCAGTATCTTCCAATACACAGACATATAAAGATGTTTTATGTGTACAACATGCACATATAAATTTTATAATATAAACAAAAATTTTAAAAAATAATAATGCCAATAATTAAATGGGAAAGAACATTTACATATCTATATACGGTATTGGGCATGTTGAATCATTCAAAATTCTTTTCCATTACAATAAAATAACCATTGCAGATATTTTTCCTTCAATAATTTTTTTTTAAAATTCTAATGAAAACATAGTGGCAGCTTCATCGGTTATTTTAATATTTTTAAGAATAGTTATTTTAATATTTTTAAGGATGAAACGGTTTTAGAATATATAAAACCATCTTTTATTTGCATTAAATATCTTGGAATTATGAGATTCAGATTCTTGACTCAATTTTTCATAAAGACTTTAAAGACTGTTAAACCTTAACAAACTTACAATTTATATAATTTAACCACATATTTATAACTTTTTATCTTTCAACCAAAAAATTATCTTTTTACACCTTAAAAACAACTTTAGCTCTTCTAAGGGCATAAGCAACAGTGACACAAATCTACTTTTTATAATTTTTCTGATTAATAACCCATTCTTTTGAAACATACAACCAATTTCAGAGAGACTTCTTGATTTTCCTTAGTAAACAATTTTTTTCATTGTACTACAAAACATTTTACTAAAAAAAAAAAAAAAAAAAATGCAAAGAAAAAAATCCTGTACATGTTTTCATAACTATGCTAATGATTCTGTTTAAATCACAAAGAAAATGCAATTAAATAATTCATGTTTGAGATTTGAGTAAGTTATATTCAGCAAGAAAATAAATAGTTATTGCTTTACCAATATTCATAAAATTTGTATTTTCTTTCTGTTAGAAACTTAATTTATGGCATAAATTTTTATAAATAAGTGTTAAACATTTTAAAATATAACAGACCTGTACTTAGAGGTTATTTTCTATTTTATACATATAGTACTTCAATGAACTATAATAACTTTTAACTTGCATTTGTGTATGTCATCGAGATTTATATCTTACAGGATTGATATATTATTTTAAATGTCTTTGTAATACTATTGTAATTATGAAAAGCAAAAAAAAATTAGTGCAGCTAAGTATGTGATTAAATGCTTTTGAAATTGTGTAATAGAATCTTTTCCCTCCTTAAACATGAATAGTCCTATTTTATCATACAAGGAAAAGACCCACACTACAACTGATTTTAGCATCCTACTGTAATTACAAAATGGTTATCATTTTTAAAGATATAATTATGCAATAAAATATATGTTTTTTAAAGTAATGGTTAGACTTGATCTGGAATTATCTTTATAGAAAGAACAAACATGACAGATTAAAGTGAAAAACAAAAAATTGTCAAAACATATTACCCAGGGAACAAACAAAAAAAAAATTGACTTTTTGGAATAAATGTTTCAAAATATATCACTAGAGATTGTTTTTGATATTTTGTAGTTTAATTATATTTAAAATAGCTTAATTACTCAGTTGGTTCCTTTATCAGCAATTTTTATATACTTATTATATTTTATTTGCACCTATTTGCTACAAATATGTTCATAATTGTCAACTAATTTTTTTTTTAGAAATTGAAAATCAAGCATACTTATCCATTTTCTTTAAAGCATTTAATTTATTAATCACATATAAATTAATATATAATGATTAATAAAACACAAATTCTAATATTTAATCCTATAATTTATTTTTATGAATAATTTATTATACAGAAGCTTATTTTTAGCTATTAGGATCTGATTAATAATAATAAACATATGTATAACTTTTTTATAAAAGTATTATTTCTGTAATTGGGTTTTATACATAAAAGATTATCTACATATATAAAAAATTATAAATCAATTTACTTTTTTGTTCAATAAAAAAAAAAAAAAAATTCAATAAATAAAATCCCATTAGTTGTTTAAATTAAACTAAATTATTACAGTAGAATGACCTATTAAATGAAATGTTAACAATTACAAATAACAACTTTCAACATCAGCAAGCATTTTTATTGAAAAAAAAAAGTGAAAGAATCCAGTATATAATTTTATATGTAACTCAATAAAAGCACATTCAATTTTTTACAAAATAAATAATGTACCTTAATCCTGGTTAGCAATGATAATTGGTTCTCTAAAATGTCTAGTAAAGATCTGGCATAAAAAATAGCAATTATAATGAGATTCTATGCAGAAAAAATTAAATCATTACTTTAAATTCAAAATATAAAAAAAAAAAAACAACAACTTGGAATTGAAAAAGTGTTAATAAGTAAACATTTTATTTTTTAGCATATCTTTAAAAAAAAAAATACTAAATATACTGATTAAAAACAGTTTGATACTAAAATTTTAAAAGAGAAAAAATTATAAATTTTTCCATTGCTAATTGCAATTTTTGTTCTTACATTTCTTGAATCCTGATTCATTGAATTAAAGCATAAAAAAAAAAGTAGGCACAGTACATTTTAAAACTAAATTTAAAAAATTAATTTAATAGATTGTACACTTAATATTTATTTTGCATGCACTTTATGTTCAATTAATAAATTTTTCCATTTTTGTAATTTCTAATTGATTAAGACTTATGAATTTTTTTTTTTTTTGCAATGCTATTAAATTTTTTTGTTTATATAAAAATTAAATAAAATAAAATGTAGGTTTAAAGAAATGTTATGTGCAGTTGATTACTGTATAGGATTAAATCTTGATTAACTTGCAAACAAATTATGAAAATGTAATGGAGTCACAAATTACATTATATTTTGTTCCAAGCTCTCTCTCGCATACAAATGTATATAGCATATAATAGTGTTTTGTTGATAAACATTGATTAGAATAGAATATGGAATTTAATGAATTGCAAGTGTATAGTACTTTTTCATATATATATATAAATGCTTTTTTTATATGTATATGCATATATAAAGATTAGTGTAAATAAAATTTTAAAAAATAATAATATAATTATTAATAATATATTGAGGGAACATATTTATATATATTAATGTGTGTTCAACTTGGCACATTCATTGAAGCAGTAAGAATATACATAAAAAAACTAACTACCATGTTTTTATTTTAGAATAAACAGCAAAATGTCTGCACTTTCTTAAATACAATCTGGACTTTTTTCCCTTATAGAAATATAATAATGATCCCGTTATCAAGAAATTCAAATATCTGTAATTAATTTGATATTCTAAAGCCAATAACAATTTTTAGTATGTTTGAAATTTTTGTAAAACTTTTGGCATTGCATTCAGAAAATATTTTATTATGCAAAATATTGTACATCAAATTCATAAAAAATAAAAAAAGCAAAATAATATATATATACTTTCAAAATAAATCGAAGACTTTTATTAATAAATATAATTGTGTATAGAGTTCCAAGGCTGGGGGGGGGGGGGGCACTAGCACTTTGTAAAATTTATTTTTAATAAGACGGCACAGAGTAGTTGGAGTAATACAAGAATAAGATTATTATTTAAAGGAAAGGATAAGGATCATAGAAAGTTAAATAATTATAGATCAATAGCGGTAACATCAGTTTTATATAAAGTTTTCTCATATATATATGGTAGCTAGAAGATTTGTAAAATGGATGGAAGGGAATAATGTAGTGGGGGAAATGTAAGGAAGTTTTAGATTAGATAGGCATATAGGAGATAGTTTATTTGTAGTTACACAACTTATGGATATGAGTAGAATTCAGGTAAACAGTTATATATGAGTTTTATAGATATAGAGAAGACATATGATAAGAGTAAATAGAAATAGATTATGGATAAGTTTAACAAATTTGGAAATAGATGAAGCTTTAGTGAATATTATTAAGAAATTATATCAAAATAATTATAATATATATATATCAATTAGGGAATATAGAATCAGTTAAAGTTAACAATGGGGTGGGACTAAGGCAAGGATGCCCTATGCCACCAGTTTGTTTGTGTTGTATTTGAGTGAAATGGAAAGAGCAATAGAAAGAGTAGGAAGAGGGATAGAGATACCGTTAATAGGTGTCAAGGGAGTATATATTTTGTCAGGTCTTTTTTTTTTGCGGATGATATATTTTTGTGTGCAGAAAGAAAGAGAAGATATGGAAGTTGTGTTGAGGTCATGTGCAAGGGTGGGTAAAGATATGGGGATTAAATTTAGTGAAGAAAAATCAAATATAATGATGGTTAATATTGGGGAAAGAGAAGATGTAGAATTTTTATTGGGAGATATTAAGTTAAGTGTGGTGAATAGACATAGTTATTTGGGAATTATTTTAAGTAATCAGAAAAATTATTTGGATGAATGGGAGAAAAAATTGATAAGAAGCAGACAAAAGAAAAGGATTGATAAAGAAATTAACAGTGTTTTCATATAATAAATATGATGTAGCTAGAATTATATGGAAGGGAGTGGCAATAGCAGGGTTAAGATATGCTAATGATGCATTATGTGTTAGTAAAGAGGTATTAAATTACTTAGAAAAAGTTCAAAGAGATGTAGGAAGACATGCATTGGATGCAGATGTATGGACAGCAAGGGAGGCAATTCAAGGAGAAATGGGATGGTCAAGTTTTCATATGAGAGATGCAAAAAGGAAAATGTTTGGTAGATTGCAGTTTATGGATAATAAAAGAATAGCCAAAATAGTATTTAATTGGGTTATGAGTAAAGGGCAGGTAACAAGATGGGTGAGAAAAATAATGCGGTATGCAAAAGATTTGGATAAAGAATTTATATCAGTATATTTATACAAAAGATGGGATGATTGTGTTAGGAAGATTGTTGAGTGTTATAGTGCTAAGGAATGGGATAAAAGAATAGATTTATTAATAAAGAATAGGGAGTTAGAGAGATGGAAAACTAGTATGGAGAGTAAAAAGAGTTTAAATATATATAGAAATAAACAGAATATTAGGTGCAAGTTAATATATGATAAGGAAAGTAATTTATTGTTTAAGGCCTAAACAGAATCTTTAGCAACAAGAGAATATACATGTAAATGGAAAAATATGAGTGATTTAATCTGTCAATTATGTAAAGAACGGAATAGAAAATATTAGGCATCTGTTAATTGAATGTAAATGCTTGAAAACAGAAAGGGTGTATGTAATGAAGTTATGAAACAATAAATATGAAAAAAGTGATTATACAGAAAGTGGATTATTGGTTTTTTGTGCTGGGTTTGGGAAAAGATAAGGGGGATTTAGATATAAAGGCAATAGAGTTGACAAAGATTATGTTGTGGAAATGAGATGGAGCAGAATATGGAAAAACTTAGATTGGGGAATGGAAAATAAAGTGGCTAACAGGTTTCTCTGGGCATAATTGCTGAGAGATTCTTGACTTCGTTTAATGAGAAGCTATAGTACATCACATCACATTATTTACAAATTTTACTTTTTTATTTGAATATCATAAAATTTGTGAATTTTAATGCATTTTGAAGCCACATAGAAAAAATATACTTCGCAGCTCTACACTCATTTAAAATTGAAAAAATAAATAATATTTTAAATTTATATATAGTAATTTTTGATCACATAAAGTTGATTATTAGCTGCATAGAATACAAATTTTTTTTGTCAAAATAACTTATAGTTATGATGACTATTACAATTGTCATATTTTTGCAGCAACAATAAATAAGAATTTTAATTCATAAACTGATTGAATGAATATAGATTTATTTAATATACACAATTGACAATTAAATATTAAGAAACTTTGTTGATGTACATTATTGTGCTCTTTTTTGACTTTGTAGTTATTAAAGATGAAAATCTTCATTACTTTGTACATGACATAAATAAAAGCAGTGAATATTTTGTCACATCACAGGATGAAAATGAAATTAAATGCATTAATTGTATTTTAATTATGTAATCAAAACAATATTGTAAATTGTATAATGAATAAATTATATTGTACATTTTAGTGTAGATATCCCATTTTATTTTCGGAAGATGTAGCTTTAGTGAAGTCACTATCATCAACCTTACAAAATAACCACTATTTTAAAAAAATGGTAGATATATTTTTTAAAAGTTTCAATTTTAAAGATCATAAAAGTGAATAATTGATTGTAAATAAAAATAGTAGATATAAATCAATGATGATCGCTAGGGCGAATTCTTATACAAAAGTATATAACTAAGATGGATAAATGTGCATACGCAATAATACATAATTTAATTAGAAATCTCTCATAATAATCATAATTTGCCTAGGCCTATTATCTATTATTTATAAAATTTAAAATACTCATAAGACATTAAAACATAAACCTCATAAAATTAATTTAGATTCAAAATGTTTCAATTTACAAAGTCAAATGAAAATTGGAGATTTTTGTGAACAAATAAACCTATCAAACACTATTTTTATTTAAATAAAAATAGAGTATTTCAAGTCAAAATCTTTTAAGATATTATGAAGAAAAAAATAATGGTATAATTTTTTAAATACTTGTAATCATAACTTGAATTGAAATAAATTGCAGATAATCAAAAGATGCAATAATCTTGTATTTAAAATAAAATAAATTTTTCCCAGTTTATTTTTGAAACCGATTATTCCTAACAATTTTTTTTAGAAAAATATTTTTATAACTGCCTTTATTTTTCTCCAATTATTATTCTAATTTTTTATTAAAATCTGGGCCTTCAATATTCATGATTTACTTACGTTTGGGCAGAAGAGGGATAAAAAAAAGCTTGCTATGCCATTTTTATTAGTTAATAAGTTTTCCAATAGTCATAGCCATATTTATTTACTATTCAAGATATATTTTTAATGAATTTTTTTTTATACATGTACAATTGTAAAGACTTCTATCCCAATTTTATATCTAATAATGAATAAACTTTTCTTGATAAATTCATAAGCATTTGAAAGTCATACATTACAACAAAATATTTTAATTTTTCCACACTTTTCCTACAGTAAGATATGATAACCCTATAAAGAATTATTATTTCATTATTATTGAAAAAATATGTAGTTAGCAGTCTGTGCAAATTAATTACACACAGTGAACAGTATATATTTGTACATTCAAATTATCAATATTATATTAAATATTTGGGGAAAAAATATTACCTGATGCAATATGTACTTGTTAAAAAAATTTTTTTTCATGCATTATTTGAAACATTAAGATACAGTATAAAAAATAAAATTCTCCTGAGTCTCGTTTTATGTGGATTATTTTAATGCGATTTTGAAGTTATACATTCATGCTTCTTCTTAATATCTTTCACATTTCACTATATTTATTAGATATCAAGAAATTTAAATTATTAATAATTTATTTTGATTTAAAAAATACTTTTTTTTCTTTTCAAAAATATATGTTATATTAACAGCTAACATGAATATGGCCTGAAGCTGCTTCTGTGTAAATAACCTAGTTATACTAATGAGTCAATAATAATAATAGATTTATAGGTATGTATATAAAAATATTGAAATAAATATTCAAAAATTTTAAACTTTTAAAATGTATTTTATTAGATATAACAGAAATAAATATTTTTTTAGATTTTTAAAATAAATAATAGTGAAGATTTTATAAACTGAAAATAATCTTTCTAATGATAATGTATAATTTAATGTCTGCATGCATAGATGTTTACTTAGGTTACCAATTGAGCTTTAAATTATTGGTGTGCTTATTACACACACACAAAAAAAACCCTATGCTTATTGACCTATTCCCTATTCTTTCCTCTGTTTAATTTGGTTATTGTTGCCTATAAAATATCTACTTGAATATATATGTATGCATGCATGCACATAAAGGGACCCTCTCTCCATAAGAAACTAAAAAAAATCTGGAAGATGTACTTAGGTTAGCTTCATGTTTCTGATTCATGAATATATAGATATGTCTTAAGCTTATTCAAGAACGTAAAATTTTTTTTTACATCTTTGGGGGGAGGGGGTGTTGTAACAAGATAAATATTTAAAAAACATATGTAATTATTTTACACAAAAATATTTCCCACAAATACTAATTTGCAACATGAAAAGTAATTAAGTAGGAAGATAGATAAGTGATAATTAATCAGTGTCACGTTTAAGATAAATCTATTTGTACAGTACAAAATAATACTAAAATGTAATCAGTTTTGCAATATGAAAAGTAATAAAGTAAGAAGATAGGTAAGTGATAATTAATCACTGCCACATTTAAAATAAATCTATTTGTACAGTACAAAATAATACTAAAATGTAATCAGTTAAAATAATAACAACATTAATGTTAAATATGGAAAGGTGAAATATATACCAGTACAAACTTACACAAACAATTCCTAACTAAAGTACAAAATGTGATGCATAAGTCAATAAACCTCAGTTCTTGTGTCGTGCTATGTCAGCATTATTTAGGATATACATTAAA
The DNA here is from genome assembly GCA_028023455.1 of Epiperipatus broadwayi. Classification (NCBI taxonomy): domain Eukaryota; kingdom Metazoa; phylum Onychophora; class Udeonychophora; order Euonychophora; family Peripatidae; genus Epiperipatus; species Epiperipatus broadwayi. The sequence goes on along the minus strand of JAQFVV010000074.1, from coordinate 3,107,587 downwards.
GATATAGTGTCCAATGCTTAAAGAAAAATCTGAAATATAACAGAATCAACATTCAAAGATTCAAGGCGCAAACCACCTAATCAAGTTCTGAACTAATGGATATATAAAAATGATATATTGCTTAATAAAAGAATGGTTGTAGTCAAATAGCTTTTTTTATATTTGCATTGTAAATAAAAAATTCACATAAAAATAAGCAATTATAATAATTTCTACACAGATTAAAAATATATTATGAATATTGATTATCTTGCATATAAAATAGCTTTAAATAAAATAAATGACTTGAAACAACACTATAATGCAATATATAATATTTATAGGTTTTTTAAAAAATGCAGTTGATTAATAAATAATGTTTTTTGTGATGAATATTTTTCCTTTTTCATAATTTTGTCTATGTGGAAGTTACATTATTTTAAAATGATGTAAACATACAAACACATTAAATAAAACAAAACAAATAACTAAAATATATAATTAATGTGAAGAATGTTGTTTGTTATAATTGCTTTTAGGATTGTTTAGAGTAAAATTAAATCTTATATATATTAAATTATAAGGTTTTTGCTTCTAATTTTGCAATAATTGTCACATCTTATGGAAGCCATATTACTGGAAATGACATCAATCTACTGAAAATACAAACATAGTAAATAAAATTACAGTAAGTAAAATAAAATAGTGTATTATGTGTTTCAGGAACTTTATCTTAAGTAAAAAATCAGATTGTTCAGAAATACACTAACATTCTATGGGAATTACAATCATAAAAACAATCTTGTATAATTTAAATGCATAATGTCAACACACTAATGAATGCCATGGTAAATGGGAATTTTTTTTTTTTTTTTTTCAAAATGGACACAAATTTATATCTATTATGGAGGTTGGGATAAAAAGTGGAAAGGCTGGCTGATTTATAAAATACTATCAATAATTAGAAGTTATTAATTATAATATATATTGTTGTAAAATGATAATGGACAATATATTGCTAATTAAACATAAAAAGATTGATAAACAAAAAACATAAAATGAAAGTATTAAAAATTATAAAATGTGCATCTATCATAAATAGGTTGTGGTTTGCATCAATAAAACATCTTAATTATATAAGTCTTATTAAGTTTCCAATATAACTCTAAATACTAAAAAATGAGAATAAATTGTATCATCAAAGATGATCAAATGTTACAGCTTGGTTATAGTACCTTAAATTCCCAAATACCACCACCAGTACATCTTCAGATAGAAAATCTAATGTAAATATTGTGAAATATAAAATCAAAAAATTAACTATCATTTTTAGTTATATTATTAATGATGAATTGAGTTTCATAAAAATGGACAATTACACAACTGTATCAAAATAAATATGGAGATATTGAAAGAAATGTGTTATTATGAAATATATAGCATATTGGGTCATGATATTAAAAACTATTATTATAAACAAATACAATAGCAGTGAGTTTAGTTGAACTGTTAAAATAGTTAAGAAATGATTGTTGTAATCAAATGCAAGACCACCTTCTAAGTATTCAGGCTATTGCTGTACAAATAATCCCCTTTTAGTTCAATCAACTTTTTATTTTCTACAATTCCAACACATCATTAAATTGTAATGTCAGATTCATTTCCCCCTAACTTATTATTTTCTATAGTTATTGAAGTTAAAATAGTATAATTTTATTTTAAATTACTTATTTGCTGTCTTATTAATATCTTTAAAGCTTCTAATCTTTTTCTTAATTGTTCATATTCCAAACAAAATATTTTTAAATGTTTAAAATTTCCATGGGCAAAATAATTAAGTGCAAACATTAACTATAACTTCCTGATGTGTTTTTATCTCATTAGATATTTTTTTTAACTTTTTTTTTTGCACTTCTTTCCAAATAGAGCCACTCTAATTATATCTTAATACTTTAAGTTCATCTTTACTCTCAGCAAAAGCAAATACAATAGTATAAAAGTACAAGTCATTAAAATTTAGCAAGGGCTATAACATCCAGATAAAATTTACAAGATCCATTAATTTTTCAATTATCATCTTAAATATGTAAATTAATACACTATACAGGCTTACACACACCTGCACATATATAATGTAATATAAAAGATTAGAACTCAGACTTTCACACAACCCTCAACTCTCCATGCCATCTCATATTGCTGACCCACCTGATCATACACATGTTGAAAAGATAAATAATCACAAATACACGTATTTCATGCTAAACCAGCAATCATCAGTTGGTCCAGATTACCATCCTCACACATATATACAATCAGTGCTCAGCTTTATATTAAGATAGCTAATCTTCATACTTTAATGGACAAGCTTCAAACTACTTCAACCCACAACTTTTCAGCCATGCATTTCATTGAAAATCTGATGATGGAACATTCAAAGCCCACGTTAGTGCCATAGTTGTCATCCTACCCATGTTGACCATTTAGTCATTCTGACCCCTCGTGTTCTACTGGAGAATAATCCATTTACATACATATATGAGGGATGGGCAGACCTTTAACACACTATGTTTTTAAATATGTAAATTAATACATTCGCATATGTATGTAAATGGATTATTCTCCAGTACAACATGAGGGGTCAGAATGACTAAATGGTCAACATGGGTAGGATGACAACTATGGCACTAACGTGGGCTTTGAATGTTCCATCATCAGATTTTCAATGAAATGGATGGCTGAAAAGTTGTGGGTTGGAGTAGTTTGAAGCTTGTCCATTAAAGTAGGAAGATTAGCTATCTTAATGTAAAGCTGAGCACTGATTGTATATATGTGTGAGGAAGGTAATCTGGACCAACCGATGACTGCTAGTTTAGCATGAAATACGTGTATTGGTGATTATTTATCTTTTTCAACATGTGTATGATCGGGTGGGTCAGCAATATGAGATGGCATGGAGAGTTGAAGGTTGTGTGAAAGTCTGAGTTCGAATCCCTTATATTAAATTATCATTTTAATAAAAGTTAGGATTTTTACACACACACCAACAATAATTCAGCACAGTTAATAAATTTACAATCCATTTTAAATTAGCTGATCATTTTTTCAAGATTAAATATTTAAAAAATACATACATATAATAAATAGGCCATATTTGTATTTTGACCTTTTAAGAATTTCCTTTATTCAATTGGGGATTTGGACGGATGGATGATAGCATGTGTAACACTGCCATTACATGGAAATCTTATTTTAACTCTTGATTAAAAACTATAAATTATGAAAACACATAATAAAGTTATTACCATAAAATCTGAAGATATTTTGAGGGATAATACATAAGGACTATAGAGTTGAGGGTATATCAATATAAAAAATGAAGATTGTCTAAAAACTAATTTTAGAGGATTCTAACATTAACTTGTTAAAAACAACTTTAATTGACAATAGTTCAAATAATCATTGCAACTATCATTTGAATAAATAACTTTTATGTATATAATACCAACCCTGGCCATAGTTTTTTCCACCAATTTTCCTATATCAATATTAATAAGAAATTTCCAATTTTCATAGTAGCCTTTGGGGATATGCAAATAAAAACATAGCATGTTGTCAATTTTTAGATTGTATGTATGCACTTACTTATAATGCTAAGCAAAGAGAAATAGAGATAATCCAAATTTAGGCTTTGACAAAAAATAATTCATCATTTCTCCCATATCCCTACTCACTCTTAGAATTCACATTTCTGATTCAATATTGTTTTTCTGTGGAATTTCAAGAAAGCTAACTTAGATCATTATGCCTATCTTAAAGGAATAATAAAATCTCATCAATTCCTTCTTGCAATGATAAATTAAATCCATAACACCTGCCCAAGGATATATTCCTTGGAATATTGAAAGCGATTCATACTAAGTTAAAACAAACCAGGCTGCCTTTTTTGTCTACTGACAAACATTAAATTACAAGTTGATGTGGGGTGTGTGTCTTGGGAGAGAGGGAAGAAGACTAAAAAAAATTAAAACTAAAAAAAAAAAAGGGAGCTGAATCATTTTTATATAAGCATGTGTAAAAAGTACTTCTAAAAAAACTACTATAGTTATTGCTAATGGATTGCCAATTTTGATACAAAACTTCTACACCTGAGAATTAGAGCAGAACTGCAAGCTTTTCTTTCCTGATGGTGAACTCAAATTTGCCCAAGATTATCTTAAATAAAAAGATTACAAGAGCAGATATATAATTCCAGAATTTCTAAAAAAAACTTGATCTAAATTATTCCTATTCGTACAAAAACTATTCCAAAAAGAATCATATAGTTGAGATCTATCTATTCACAAAAATCGCTGTGAACAAAAGTTTTGATCTTAACAATAATTCACAATGAAAAAGGGCTTTCAAAATTAATTTAAAAATCTATGCTTTCTTCAATGATCTAACTTTTAAGCTTATGGTTCTATCTGGAAAAATAGACTTCTAAGAGGTTTAGTGAATCTTGAAATTTCACCTTACTTGACAAAATGCTCTCCAATAGATAAATTCAAAGACAACTAATGAATGGTTTAATACAGAATTTAATTTTCTCTCCTAATTTCTTTAATATATTCATCAATGATCAAAATATAGAAAGAAATTAATCTATGCTGAAGACATTGCTTAAATCTTTTCCAAAAATAAATCTCTTAAAAAGAATATTTTTCAAAGCTCAGGGCTCTTATTCCTAATCTAACAATGACAATATGCCAACTTTTCATCTAAACAATAGGAAAATTTCTCGTAATTAAAATATAATCCTATCGTGCAATACATAGAAGTAATCTTGAAACATTGTCTAATATATTTTTCTCATCTATTTAGGCTCATAATGGAAGTATTTTACAGACAGTTTCCTTAGCATTAGCATATTGTACTCATGAATTCTGTGTCTCTGTTTGGAGAAAAAATTCCTATACTATAAAATATTAGACATTTAAATATTAGTTAAGAATTATTTCAAATTAAGGTTCTCTTTTTGTGAATGTTATAATGTAAAAAATGGATATTTTGTAGAGTTCCAAATAAATTTCTTTTTCGGGTTCAACAATTTATCAGATGATTTATCTTTCTAAAAGTACTGGAGTCTTATCAGATTAAGTCAAGACCCATAGTCATTGCATTAAATTGCTTTCATAAATGAAATTTTACAGCCACTAATCTATATAAATGCAGTAAAAATAAATCATATAATGTAGTATAATTGAAGAACTTAATAAAGCCACTAAAGAATCTATCTTCTGGTTGGAATCTCTACCATTTCTTTTATATTTTTATGAAAAATTTATTTTTTCCCCTTCATCTTTATCTTGATTCCCTTTTTTATCTTTACACGTACTATAGTTAATTTATTATTTTCAATAATACTCTGCAATTAAATTCTTGTATATATGGATTCAATAACTGCAACACTAGTCTATAATTATTGTAATGTAAAATAGTTTTTTTAAAAAAAAAAAAAAGAAAAATACAATTTATTTTTTCCTAATATTTCTTTTAGACATTTAAAAAAAAAAAAAAAAAATTGCAGTAGAATATTCAACAAATAAAACATATAAAATTAGCTGAGTCTTTGATGGTATTTTTTTTTAAAATCACAATACAAAATAATTAAATTATTACAAGATTACTTAAACATCACTTAAAACACAATAAAATTATGACTGTATGCAATCTTAAAAATTTTATTATCAATTAAAAAATTGAATTGTAAGTGAATAAATAAAGGTTTTTGAGCTGCATTCCATATTAAACTATATTTATATTGTTTCTGTGGTAATTTGCCACTTCAACATTATTTATTGATTGGATTAATCACAATTTAAAGAGATACATTATTGCGCAAAAAAAAAAAAAAAAACTATAATTAGATAATTGAACCTCTACATAATATCTTAAACTATTATATATAAATACATACATACATACATAGAAAAAACACTAGTTAATATATTCTTAAACTATGATAAAGATGTCAAAAGCCATAAGTACACACACTTTTAATTAACTATTATGCATGTTAAATTTTCTATCCAAAGAAAGAATGATCAACCAGACAAGATAGTATGATGAAATAAATTGATATTTCTTTAACAATTATCATTTTAATAACAAATGTCTAAAAAAATGACAAAAAATCTGACGATATTGCTCTCTGAGAGTACTGGAACGATCCAGAGCACTTATAATAGCTTTGGGTACAATTGGCGCATTGAATAAAAACAAGATGGTGGTAGAAGCATAAAAAAAAAAGATGAAAAAGCAGTCATACGTGACGCAACATAATGTGGAGTTAAAATTAATGTGATTTTTTTGCTTTCCAATTAACCACACAAAATGCAAATTATAATCTATCGCCTGTTATCTGCAGACAAATCTTAACAAGCATTTGCAGTGTCGGGAAGTCCAGTGTGCATCAGTGATACTATAAATAAGTGACTTGTATTTAATATAATTTAAATTATTTTTGAACTATGTGACAAGCTAATTAACAATAGATCATATTCATTTTTTAAAGATTATAGATCACACACAAAACAAATTTTAATTTTATGTTTCACTAATAAAACAATTTACATTTATTTTATATATTTTATTATATATCTACAATTTATTTCTGCAGCTTTTATTAGGAATAAAACTGCAAGATTTTTTATTAAAATATTAACAAAAACTGAGAAATAAAATCAAAAAGTATTAATCATTAACATTTATTTATATTTTAATAAAAAAAATTATTTAAATAAAGGCATACTACTAAGTGAGAAAATACAGCGAGCCACAACATCCACTATACTTTTTTTTTTCCACAGCCTTACTTTGTATATATCATATATTGCAGATAATAGCTTAGGTTTTGTTGATAAGCTTCCATTACAATATGTATTTATATTGTTATGTGTATGGCACATTTTAACAGATACAAACATAAACACACACACAGCAGATGTTTTGTGTGTATAATATCCATATACAAATGTATAAATAAAAAAAGTGTAATTATTAATAATGAATTGAGAACATACATTTACATTTATTCAAAAATAAAAAAAACTATATTTTTAAAAAAATAAATAAATAAAAATGAATACAAACTGGAAGTTTAACATTCTCAAAGCATTTAAATACTTGCTCTAGACAATATTCTTTTATTTCAGTAACTTTTCCCCCTCACTATGAAATATAATAGTAATCTTGTTTTTGACAAAGCCTCTCCAGTTGTTCTGATGTTTTTAAGTCTATACAGTTTCAGAATCTATAGTTATTCATATTTTCAGACACCTATTTCAAATCATTCACACAAATTTAAGTTTTTTGACAGAATATGAATCTTTAACCATTTCTTATTTTCTGTAATTGTTTTTTTTTTTTCTGCTTAAGAAAAGATACCTTACAATTTTTCTTAAATTTTATAGAGCATCTTCACTATATTACATAAGCCAGTTTCTCATATTACCAAGAAACATTTTTGAGCAATAATGCAGTGCAAAGAATTGATAAAATAGCTCAATGTGCTGTAGGCTCATTATGTAAGTTCTCTATCCAACGTGATGAATTGACTTTATCAGGCAATGAAGGCTTACAAGTGATTCATAAAAACCAAAAACTATTATTATTTGCTTAAAATGTATAACTGATATTACAGGAAAATTGATATTTCATGCATGGGAAGATTTTTTAAAAAAGAGAAATCTCCCTGAATAATATCAATTGCTATTGATAGTGCTTCAGCAATTTATAAGGTATTTTGCAAATTTTTAAAAAAAAGTAGTCTCAAAATATATTTCTTGTATATTGTTCATTCATCATTAACATTCAATTATTAAAACTCTGGTGTGAACACCTACATAAGTTATTGTAATATATCATTAATATAATCAACAAAATCAGAAGCAATTCGTTGAATGACATAGTTTGTATTAAAAATAATGAAGAATTTAATAGCTTCTCCCTTTATACTAAAATGTGTTGGTTCTCATAAGATATCCATTTGGTTCAGTTTTGTAAACCTTATGATTCGGTGCTAGAGTTTTTAAAAACCATTATGCTTTATAAACAAAACTGAACAATTCCAAAAAATGACACAGCTTATTTAATCTACAACTCTGAAACTGAACTGTTATTCTGTATTTGTAACAAAACTATTAATCAAATAAAATTTAAGATGAAGATAACTTCAGCCAGTTTCCAAATTTATTAATAGTAGAAAGACATGATGATTACTTGGTTATATATTATCAGTACTTAGAAGTTCTCCCTTCTGACTTCAATCGACTATTTATTTTTAAAATAAACACACCTGTTTGAATTTTGAATCTTTTTAAAGTGCAAATGCAGAAAAATCCTCAAAATTGCAAAAAAAAAAACTGATAGTACTAACAACAAATGAATAATTGAAATTCCAACTACCAATAGCTCTGGCTGCAAAAGCAGTACCCCTTTGTCTGGATTATGGGCTGTAGCTCAAAAGTTTTTAAATCGCATGCCATTCAATATATTTAACGAAACCTAAGTTCAGTGCAGTTCCAAAATCTGTTGACTTAAAAAAAACACATAAAAAAAAAAAACTAATTGCAGTGATTTAAGAATACTGCTGACAAAAATAGAACTGAACATTAAGAAATTGTTGACTGCATTTTTATTTTATCTTAATGTTCTGTATGTAATGTGAATGTTATTAAGGTTGATATTAAAAAAATAATTATATAATTTCAAGCTTCAAAATGACTTATTTTCATTATTTTAATTTGCTATGTAGTAAGATATAGGTAAAAGATGGTAGATTTCAGATTGGAAATCCCCTCTTCCTCCCCTGAAAAAGGAGCATTAGGCAAAATAAGTTTGGGAACCTCTGATCTAATATAATATTTTCACTTGATATTACATTGAATGCAAAGAACTTATTGTCCTTTACTAAATTCTTTGAAGTTTATAACAAATCTTTTAAAATGATTTTTTAAAACAACATAAAAGGAGTTAAATGTTTATCCCCATGAACCATTTCCTCTTTTTTTTTTTTTAGTATTTAATAGAAAAATAATACAACTATGCATGAAAGCTTCATACATTATATATATATATTTCTTTGTAAATTACACTTATTAAACATTTTTTACTGTGAACATTCAAATTTTTCTACACATTTATAATGAAAATTTATGAAAGCTTTCTAATTATTTTCCAGAACATTATTACATTACTATAAACTTTAAAAAAATAATAATTGAATTTTGTCAGCAGCCTAAACAAGTAATTACCCATACTTGTATATGTACATAAACTTTTACACACAGAGATATTTTGTTAATACTAAATATAGCTTTGGATACTGTTATTCCAAAAGCCTACATCAAAAACTTCAAATAATTCAAACATTTTGGGATGACTAAAAGCAAAAATATACATAAAAACAATTTCTACAGCATATTATTTATGAAACAGTTCAATTGTTAAAAAAATTAGATCAAAAGTATATTAATCTTTATGCTATATGAATATCTATAATATGCATTAATTTTCAACTGCGTACACAGCATGAAAAACATTTGACATTCAATGCTTAATATTTGTTTTCAAAACCTAATAAAAAAATGAGACAAGTCTTTTAATATCATGATGTATTTTGAAAAATGCTACTTTTTTATAAATGACTTTATCTATACATAGATATTTACTATGCCATTTATAAAAAAGTAGCATTTTTCAAAATACAAGTTATGTATTATTAATTTGCAATTGTGCACAAAATACAAAAGCACATCAGTTTGCTTTTATATAAGCATGTAAGTTCAAAATATCATAATTTAAGTACTAATTTTCATTACTGTGTCTTCTGACATATGCAATAAAAAAATTTATTCACAAACAAGTAAATATTAAATAATAAATTTAAATTTCTTTTCATTTTAATTAATCTTTTGAAAACAATATTCATTAATAAATTATATTTAATTTTGCTTAATTAATGTTATTTACATTTAATTATTTTTTAAATTAATACTTTAAGAAACAAAAATTTTGAAATATTGGTATTCAACCTGTGTTTGCATCTTCAAATTATTTATTAATTTTTTAAAAATAAATATTTAAGAACAAATTATTACAGCGTTTATTATATTTTGGAATAGGTGTGTATCCCATAAAAATTATACTCCCAATTTAATTTGCTTTTTGATCATTTGCAACACAAATTAAAGCATCTAGTATACAAACATTCTTAAAATATTTTTTTTTTAAAACAATAAAAAAATATTTTGAGTATAGTTTCCTTAAACCTTTTTTTTTATATACTACACATAACAATTATTGTACTTTTGGATTTTGAAATTCAGTTTTCTTTGTATATATTATTTCACATTAATCATCTGTTATAAAATAGGCAAATTAAAATCATTATAAAAATAGATTTAAAAGCATTTACATAACCTGATAAAAAATATACACTATTATATTAAGACAAACAAATAATAAAATGCTAAAGCAATACAAAACACATATATGTGTACATATTTGAATGTACAAGTGTAATATGCCAAAACATATATTATCAAATACATTAGATGAATCAAAATTAAAAATTTATTTAACATTTTTTTAATCCTTATTTATTTAAAATAACTTCAGTTTATATCTTTTTTTTATTATTAATAAATATAAAAATATTCCCAATATATAAATTACAGCAATTTTTGACACTTTTCTGTTTAATGTTACAGTAAATAAATATTAATCCCCCTCCCCACACACACATTTTTTAAAAAAAACCTAATATATGTAGATTTTTTTATATAATATTTAATCTTGTAAATTATTGTATTTAAGATTCATAATATTTTCATAACTTTCAATTAAAAATTACTTATGAGGAGAGAATACCAAATTTTTGATTAAGTGATAAAGAATAAAATCATTACTTTGTCATTCATATTTAAAATTGAAAATAATTTATTAATTTCTATCAAATATAATGATGAAATAGAATGCCATTACAGTAGGTCTGCAGCATCCATGCTATTTGATTCAGATTAAAGAGCATTCTATATAATAATATTGATTTTTAGGAAATATATATATATACAGCATAGATTTTAAACATGTATTTATATATCTATGATACAAACTCATTTAAAAATTATATATATCAAGACAACAAAAATAATTTACAAAATGATAAAATAACAATTATAAAAATAATAGTATAATAATAAATTATGGAAGAAGAGTTCATTTTTAAATTAACTACATTTTAAAGTTGTGTATCAATTTGTAAATCTATGAAAAAATATCCTTAAAGCCTTTTCATGAAATACCACTTATACAAATTTGTTTTTTTCTATAAACTTTTCATGAATAAGTAATCCATTCTTATTGAATATTCATCTGATTAGCTTCAGCATATGGCTTTTTTCTTTCAAAACTATAAATGATTATCACTATCATTAATATAGTCATTTTAAATAAAATTTTAATTTTGTAATTCATAACAGCAAAATAACAAATGCAAATCTTTTGCTAGACTGCCATTACAAAAATAAACTTGAATGAGTGCGTATGATTTAAAAAAAAAAAAAAAAGGCAGCTGCAAAAAACTATAAAATCTTACAAATTTCTAATTTTTTCTTTCATTTAATATTTTTTCAGTGCCAGATTACTTAATGCAAAAATTTTCACAGGTTTACTGCATTATCTTTTTTTTTTAGACATTGTTTTCTATTATTTCTTTTGTTGGTTTATACTTATCTTTCGATATATTCAAATTTTTCTCTGAAAATATCTATCCACATTATAGAACATTATTTAATTTAATTTCATTTTTTTTATGTTTAATTTATTTTCAATTATACATTTATAACCTTTTTTTAACATTGTTCTGCATGACTAAATGTTTTCCTATTACATCTAAAAAAATTGAACTAGAATTGTCATAAACCATTTGATGATACATAGTAAATCATAAAAACTGAAGTAGAATTAGCTTAATAAATTAAATATTAAATGCTATCAATAAACTGTCTCAAATGAGTGATATATTATTCACACTGGAATAATTACAAATTTAAAATTCAATGCTTAAAATGTATTCAAAATCAATATAGAAATAGACTGTGTTTGTAAGGTACTTTTATAGGCTAAATAAAAAATAAACTGAAATTACAAATAACTAAAAAGGGCAATCTTACCTTGTCTAGCTGGGTCCATATTATTTGGCATTAAAGGTTGTACGGGAACTCCTCCTGGTGGCTGTAAAATATATATTAATAAATCAAAGATATAGATTAGAATAAATTAATAACTTATAAAAATAGTTAATTTACTATTGAAGTAGTTTCAGTAATTAGTTTTTTTTTTAAGTAGGAAATCATTAAATGAAAACTTTAGAGTTCTTGACCATCAGATACACAGCAAAATGCAATAAAATATTTTTAAAATAACATTATTTTAAATAGATGAGAAGTCAAAAACATTATTCCTTATAATAAATAACTTTAAAATAAATCTGATATAATAATAATTATTTTTTAAAATAAACAATAAAATTCATAAACAATAAAATTACAAATCAAAATTATAACATGTTTTAACAATATAAATTTCTCAAATATCTGCATAATTTAGAAAGCAAGAAAAATTTGATTCTATGCTTAAGTTTATTTTTACTAACAAATGAAACAGTTATAAGACAAGGCTTCTAATGTCAGTTTGCTAAATTATTACACTGGTTAAGATTTAAAAAAAAAATGATGCCAGAGTTTAACATTCATAAGAAATTTTTATAATGAAATCAAATTTATCACTTTCTTTACACTAATTTCCAAAAAAATAAAACATAAATTTTATACAGTGGCAACTTCTTAATATCAGATTGTTACATTATTATATTCATCAATATATATTAAACATGATCAAATTAATATTTGTTAACATATTTTCATAAAAAATAAAAGTTACTCAAAATTTAGATGAAAATCTAAATTTTCAGTGGAAAAAATTTTGAAAGCAAAAAAGTTGTGATTTTATACATTAAAAATAAACAAAACAATATTTAAGTTAAAACTAAACATATTTTATCTGCACAGTATTATGTCAGACAAACCATTAAATCTAAAATAATATGGATAAATAGCATCTATAAGCCACTTTTTATAATGAGTTTTAATTTAACTCTAAATATCTAAACATCCATTTATTTGAAGTTCTGATAACCAAAATTAAAACATTTACTACATGACTCTGCGGGAAGTAGTTACTGCAGCTTTGCAATTACAAATATGTTCTTATATGTTTCCTTTTTATATGAAAAAAAAATTGACTTGTTAAAAATTCTTGTCTATTTATTCATTATTCCTTCTCAAAGTCGTAGGAGATACAAAACAAAAGAGTTCAAAATTCTACATTTAACACTTATCTGCAAAATGTAAACAGAAAAACAATTTCAGTAAAGTGATCATTTTTACATTACCCTAGTTTTTGAAAATATTGGTACTTATTAAAGCAAATATGTTAGTAAATTAAAAGTGAAAAACATAATAAAAATAATTGAAAGACACAAAACGTTTAACAAAGTAGATTAGTTTTTAATATTTTGGGAGATGCCTCACAAATCAAAGTGCCCAGCATGACTTGGGATAGTTATATTGATCATGGAACAGATATGTAGAAAAAAAATCTAAGACTGTTTGTGAAATCCTCAGCTACTAAAAAAATTCTTTAATCAAATATCATGGATACAGTAGTAGTTCAATGTGCAAATCAGCTCATTATAAAGTACTTGTTACACAGTTATATAATATATAGTATACATATGGATTAAAAAATACATATCTATACAATGTAATATTTATTACATATATGAAAAATGATTTTATATATATATAACTATGCATAATATAAACTGGTGATGATAATCCAAAACAGTCAAACCATTTCAAAAATAAGGTAAGCTACATCTAACTACACAACTTTAATTGTAAACTACTTTCTTTAAAAAATGCAAACAAACAAGAACCATTAAAATTTGTAAATTTTATTGTATTAGGTAGGCAGCCATTTTTCTTTTCCTGGGAAGCACATGCAATTATATACATGGATAAAATTTCTTCAGTTTATATTGAAAACACATACACTTTATTTTTCATTTGATATGCTATATTTTGTTTAATTTTTTTTTTTTTTAATGATAAATATTGAAACCATTTTAAAAACATCAAATTAATTAGAAATCTCAATTTCTTGATAACACATCACTTATATGTTTCTATAAGAGAGAAAATTTATTGAAAAAAAAATATGTATGTATATTACTAGAGCATATTTAATCACGAATTGCTATTTAAGTTTTTTTGTTTTTTTTTTTTTAGAAAAAAGGATTGCTTCAGTGAATGCATGAGTGAACACAACTAATAAAATATATGTAAATGTGTTCCTCAATTTATTATTAATGACTATATCACTTATTTTTTTTAAAAAATTTTTACACTATAATCTTGATTTATATTACTATTATACATATGTGTGAAAAAGCTGCTCCACTGATCTAATAAAAATTATATTAATAAAAAAACACAAGAATAGACTGACCATAACATTTTCTTACTTTATGGACTCATCATTTCACTGCTCGGATCTCTTGGATCTCTTTTAACGTATTATTGTCCTGATTTTTTTATATTATTTAATTTCTTCATTAATTATTTTTTGTTGATATATAACAATATAGTTTGTTATTAGCCATGAGAATAATTGAAATCAAATGTCAGTATAGGTAGGAAATTACTATATTTGAAGTTCTTGGTTAATTCAAAGGTTATTAACAGTGTTATCCCACAATATATAAATATATATAAGGTCACATCTGCAAAGATATATTTTTAAAATTCCCAAATATTAAACTGACATTTTATTAAATATTTCCTGAAAATATATCATAAAATATTGTAATTCATTATATCTACATATTTGTATACTAAAAATATAATTGCTGTAAGATTAGTATGCCAACATGTGCTTCTTATTCTGATTTTATAAACTCATAAATTATTTTGTTTTCTAGTCATCTTTAAACTTTTTAATAAACTACTCTCTCTGTGCTAGTCCTTTTTTTAATTTTATATTACTTATAAATATCACAACCATAGATCTCCAATATTTAATAAATTTTTTTCCATCACTTTTTATTTGTAAAATTAAACTATTTTAGAATACAAGTATTTCTTAATTAGATTTTTCATGTTATCATATTATGATAATATAAACTTCTGATAGTGTTTGGCTTCATGACAGAGTACTCATTTACTCTTCCAACTAAGATGACCAAACCTTCCAAAATAACAAATCAAGCATGTTTTTTTCTAAATCTTTATTGCTCTGCATTTTAGGCTAGTTTTATCTGCATTTAATTTTTTAATTTATTTCTTTATTTATGCAACAAATTATATAGTTAATACATTTTGTCATTTTATTTTTCTTTGCTTCTCTAATTATTTAAAAGTAATCCATAGTTCTTTTCCCCCTTTCTTTTTACATTTCAAATTACATCTTGATTCACTGTCAAAAAAAACCTGTTCTTCTACTTTGAACAAATCTTTTAAAAATAAACCATAATTTATAAATAAATTAGTGTCTATACTAGTACATAATCAAGTTAAAATAGTATTTTCCAATGTTTGAAATTTCCAAACTATAAGCTTGAATAGCCAAGAATGAGTAAAAGATGGCCCCTGGATGGATATTATGCAAAACACTACATGCAAAAAAGAATTGATTGGCCATAGTAAACTTATAAAAATAATTTGCACTATCATTTAATCTACAAGTTGATCTTGAATTCAAAAATTACTACTACTCGATATATATTTCCTTTAAGTTTAGTTATTCATTATCTATCTACAGACATAATTATTTTTGTTTAGTCAAAAATTGTCTACATATACATCTATTTATTACACTATAACAATACCCAGTCTAATGTTGAATTAAGAAATAAAATGATAATATTACATATCTTACAAGATCTCCTCCATCACTTTTTAAAATATTAAAGGGTATTCTGGTACAATCTTAAACAGGGAACTTGAGACATTTTTATAACCCATGTAATAATACATATAGTTATTAAAACAGGCAAAACTCTCTATATGTATTGCCACTCAGTGCAAGCCAGAGTAATCAATGGATGACAGAAGGCTTGTGCATAAAATCCCCATCTAGTGCCTACTCATCCAATATTCCCAGACTAGTTTTTGGCTTGTGGCCTTAGTCAGTGGGGAGCTCTGGATCTGAGAGCACTGCATCTAAATCTTAGGATCTAATGCAACCCTCCAGCAGCCATCCCTTATCTCTACTTAACTACAAAACTATGAGTCTTAAATTGAAAATACTATAATATTTTCAATCCAAGCCCATTAGCTTATATAGTCATATAGGTCTGAACTCAGTTCAGTATCTATACATTTTGGTAACTTTGGTTCTTTAATAACTATAGCCACCACTATCCTATTAGGAAGGATTGGTTTTAAGACAATAAACATAATATCACATCATGTGATGTTTATTGGTTAATGTATATAGTTTCTAAAGCAAACAATGATCCTATGTTGTATTAATAAAATCTACTACAAATATTCTTTCTACTTTGTTCAATTTGTGTATATAATATTATTTTTATAAAGCAGAATTGTTTCTTACTTATTTATCAATTTGTCTAAATATTTATAAACCAAAGAAAAATATTATTTGATTACTCACATTAAAATCAACTTGTTGTGGCATTCTTACACCTGGTCTTGGACCACCGGGATACCGAGGTGACATGAAGGGCTAAAATTAATATATATATAATTTTAGATGGTGAATCATTTATTACAATGCCTATTAAAAATACATGTAAAAATGTTTATAATAATGTGTGTATATATTTATATGTAGAAAATAATTAAACAATAAATGAATTTGACTTTCATAAAATGCTATAGAATTCAAATGTGTGTATACACACACTTTAAATATTACATGATTTAATTAAACTAAAAATAAATAATTCTTGGCAAAGTTGCATAACTAATTTTGGTTTTATTTAAATTCATATTACATATTTGATATACAAAACTCTTAACACTATTGTTCAACTTTAATAAACATAAAATATAAAATATGCATGGCAAATTTATGTGTAACTTCCGATGACTCGGGCTAACATCAATACAAGAATTTACTAACACAGGTATGCATACAACAGGGTTAAAAATAAAAATGAAGGAACATCAGTCTTCTGGAACCACCAAGCAGCTACAGGCCATGTATTCGAACCCAGTTCTGCCCACATAATTTGCGCAGAGAAGAGTTATGCCAAAAAAAAAAGTCAGAAGCTTTTTACATAGCAAATGATCTCAGTGCCATTAATAGAAGAGAGGCATGCTTTACTCTCTCCAAACAATGGACTAAGTAATTAAAAATTCAACCTCATTTGCATATGTGTACAATAAATCACAACAATCTTCATTTATAAAGCTATGAGTATGAGATTTAAATACTAAATCTCGAAAGCGCTAAGCAGGCATAGCTCCATTAACGCATGCGAAAAAAAATCGCATATTTATAATTACAATTTTTATTCGTGAAGAGAAAAACAATTTATTACATAAATGAATCAACTCGATTGGCAACGGCAGATACGAAGGTAAGTAATTCTATTGGTACTTTAAATCAAAGAATCTCCTT
The DNA here is from genome assembly GCA_028023455.1 of Epiperipatus broadwayi. Lineage (NCBI taxonomy): Eukaryota > Metazoa > Onychophora > Udeonychophora > Euonychophora > Peripatidae > Epiperipatus > Epiperipatus broadwayi. The sequence continues at coordinate 3,089,854 of JAQFVV010000074.1, read as the reverse complement.
TTTACAAAAATGGTAACAATACAATATTATTCCAAAGTGCTGTAGAGTAAAAATTAACAGATGCATATATAATCACAATGCTGTCACTAGAAAAACGCAAAAATATAATAAAACTGAACAATTTCTAGAAAATAACTCAATTCTATGCATCAAAGAGGAAAAAAATGCAAGAGCAGATCAAGTTCACATGCATAACTGAAAACAATAATAAAATCAACTAAGATAAATTCATATCCAATATATTAAGAACTCATAAAGATAAAACACTACCTACGACTGAATATTTCCAAATCTATCCATCATCTTCCATACCACCTAGAATGTTTGCCAACATAAAACTGCATAAAGAAAACTCTCCTCTCAGATTAATGCTTGGCTTTGGGGGCAACCACTATTTCCAAACTGCAAAAATGATCAACCTATGGCTTATAGATTCCCTGGGATTTGGAAACCACACTGTCAAATCATCATTTGAATTTGTGGAAAAGAATTAAAAAAATGCTAAAATAGATTTAGAACACAAAATGACTGTATGCGATGTCAATGATCTCTATGGCTCAATTAACAGAAAAACTTCCAACAAAATGAATTGATTTTATAATAGAATTCTTGAAGTGCTGGATAATAACATATTTTAAATTTGAAAACAAATGATATGTTATGAATGATGGGTGGCCAATGGGACTGCCAATGAGTGGAATTGTTGCTAGTATCATCATAAACCATTACGAGAGACAAATTCTTCCGAAACACTTCACAACAGAACCAACGCTCATATACACTCGATACGTTGACATTTTTATTGCAGCAAAACCTTGCGCCACTATCAACATAGAAAATGAATTTCAAGCCATCTCAGGATTAACTCTCAGTAGAATGGATGAAAACAAGGAACAAGAAATAAAATATCTAGATTTGATAATAAAAAGAGAGAACACATACCTAGATTATAAAATAATAATTAAACCGCTGCACATATGAGGTTACACAAGTCCAAAGTCTAATACCCCCAACACATATAAATGGGCAAGTATGAATGCTTTCCTTTTCAGAAATCACCATTTATGTAAATACACAGTGGATAGGAAAAACAACATCAATAAATATATAAAGAAATGACCAACATAGGCTTTAAACCCAGTATTATCCATCAGAGAATAAAAACATTTTATAGAAAACTCAATAATAAACAGCCTAAAGACAATATGAAATACTTAACAATTCCATTTATACTTATAATAACTTCAAAAATTGCTAAAAAATTGACTAACGATTTCAAATTTAGCTTCAGAACATCTCCTAACACTAACCAACTAATAAATAATTCCAAAGACAAAATAGAAAAAGATCAAGCCCCTCACGTGGTCTATAAAATAGCATGCCCTCAATTGGGCTGCCAGGCATCTTACTACAGTGAGACTCGGGCTAACATTAATACAAGAATTTACCAACACAGGTATGCATACAACAGGGTTAAAAAAAAAAAAATGAAGGAACATCAGTCTTCTGGGACCACCAAACAGCTACAGACCATGTATTCGAACCCGGTTCTGCCCACAATTTGCACAGAGAAAAGTGATGTCAAAAGAAAAATCAAAGAAGCTTTTTACATAGCAAATGATCTCAGTGCCATTAATAGAAGAGAGGCATGCTTTGCTCTCTCCAAACAATGGTCTAACTAATTAAAAATTCAAGCTTATTTGCATATGTGTACAATAAATCATAACAGTCTTCATTCATAAAGCTATGGGTATGAGATTTAAATACTAAATCTCGAAAGCGCTAAGCAGGCATATTGCATATTTATAATTAAAATTAATTAAAATAAATTGCAATATAGTATATTTTAAATTGTATTTATATTTTATAAATTATAACAGAAAATTTGAAAATCTATAATGAAAACATTTTTCTTGGCAATTTTTTTTACTTAAAAAGGCTAATAATCCTTATATGCATCGAGTGAATCAATTCATATTTTTTCTTGGCAATTTTTTTTACTTAAATATAGTAATAATCCTTATATGTATCTAGTAAATCAATTCATATTTAAAAATATTAATGTTCTGAAAAATAAATACCTTTCAAAATATCTAGGTATAAATATCCACATGGAAAATAAAACATTATTAAGTGCCGAAAACTTTTTAAGAAATTTTAAATTTCACAGACAAATCTCACATCAAATGTTGCTTTTTTTTAAAATGATTTATACATGTATAAACACACACACACAAGAAAATTAAAATTCATACAATACTATTACATATTTAATTTTGCTTAAGCCTAAGAATAAGGGCACACACAAAAAAAAATATGGATATCTCCAATGTTCACTGTTAAGAGAAACTTTAAAAAAAAATACTGATACTAAATAGGTGAATAGAACCAACTTTTTATAAGAATTAAAAGGTTTAATTGGAGTAGTATTAACATAAATACTATTGATACATTATATAGGTTTTTTTCTTTATGTAAGAAAATATATCGATGAATAAATTTAAAATTTATAAAAGTTTTCATTAATTTTGCAAGTAATCTGTCTCGAAAGTTTTAAATTTTATATGTAGTCAAATTTTCTTTCAGATGTACATTTGCATAATTAGCCAAGGTATAGAATATAAAAATACTTTTTAATAAGTATGATCCAGGTATTGAGAGAAGTTATAGAAAGGACAAATGAATATGAGTTGTCATTATGTTTTGGATTTGTAGATTATGAAAAGACATTTGATTCTATAAACATTTCTTCAGTGATTAAAGTATTGGATCATCAAGATATAGATCCAGGATGTTGTCATATTTTAAAGAATATTTATAAAAATGCAACAATTAGGTTACATGATAATAGGAAAGTCGACATTGAGAAAGGTGTAAGACAGGGTGACTCCATATCTCCAAAACTTTTTACAGCAGTGCTGCAATAAGTATTTTGTGAATTAAAATGGAAAGCTAAAGAAGTGAAAGTAAATGGAGATTATTTGTCATTTAGATATTGCAGATGATGTAGTTGTTTTTGCAAATAATGCTTTAGAGCCAGGAAATGTTGCAGGAGTTATCAGATGAAAGTAGAACTAAAGGTAAATGATAAAAAGACTAAAGTAATGTTTAATGGATTTTCTCAAAATATGAAAATAAAGATTGATTATGATGAATTAGAAGAAGTTAACAGCTACAAATATCTTGATCAGATTATTACTACAGATGAAAACACAATGGATAAAAGTGATTTGAGTGCTTTTGGTAGAAATAACTTGATACTAAAAGGTGTTTTTGAAAAAGGGTTTTAATAAATATATTTTACCAGTTCTTACTTATGGATCTGAGACTAGGGCACTTAATAGAAGAGCAATACAGAGACTTCAGACCATTCAAAGAAGTATGGAGATATGCATGTTAGGAGTAACAAGAAGAGATCAAAAACAGCAATATATCGATAAGGGTAGGAGAACAAACAGGTGTTACTGACCTCATTGAAAAAAAATACTGAAGTGGAATTGGGCTGGACATATTGCTAGAAGAGATGATAATAGATGGAAATTGAAATCTTAAACTGGATTCCAAGAGATTATAAAAGACCAAGAAAGAGACCACATGTAAGATGGATGGATGAAATAAAAGTGTGCAGGGGTGATGTGAAGAAGAGAAGCTAAAGATCTGAGATAGATTGAACTTGGAGAGACCTTCATCCTGCAGTGGATTGATAATAGTTGATGATGATGACTATAATATATTATGAGATGTTATGCAAATGACACAAGAACAGAAGGTTGTATTGTGTTGTGCATCATATTCTTTGAATTCTTGTGTATACAAGTTAGGAATTATATAAGGTTTATATAAATAGAGAACTGCTATATTCTTGTCTCAATGATCAGAATTTTTTAAAAGCAAAAAATTATTAGTCAGATATCCAATCAAAAAACTTTTGTGTTAAAAAAAAAATTATGATCATAATTTGATTTCTTCGTACAATTTAATATGGGTTAAATGATTTTCATTAAAATAGTATTTTAAATACTTATAGTAAAAATAATCACAAAATTAAAATATTCAATTTTACATTTTCCACAATAATGTCAGAAAAATTAGAATAAAGCAAAAGTTTTATTTCTATTTGGTCATCAATTGTATATTATTTTATTGATTCAGTTAAATATCATGATCTCCATCAAAATAAAAAATATGAGTAATTTATCATTATTTCCTACTAGACAATTTAAAATCATGTTTTATTGTTGATGTCACTCAATTATAAATATCTATCCAAATTATAATTGCCTAACAGATATTAGTTATAAAATATTAAAAAAATAGAAACAGAACAAATAAAAGTCACTATATACATTCTATTTCATCTTTAGTTAAATATTTATTTCAAAAAATTAATGTTTGAAATTAACATTTCTTTGTTTTCTTTTTAAAAGTGCAGGCAAACCAAATGAAGTATGCATGTGCCAATACCATCATTCTCTATGGTTCGAATTTCTTTTTAAAATGTTGTACAAAATTCCAATTAAGGCCTTCAACCTGAAAATAAACCTAACACCATATATTATATGTAAATATTCAATTTTAGATTTTTTATTACTATTTGACAAATTTATAATTAATATGTTTGAGTTTAGACTAGTGTCTGTCTAGTTTATAAATTATATTTGTATTCAAATATAATGAAGGTAGTGATTTTTATGTACAATGTAATTTTGGAGCTCTGAACCAAGTTTGAAGCAAACTTATTTTATAGGCATAATGATTCTCAAAAAGTTTAGTAATTTATTAGTGTGTCTATATTTGTAATAATGTGTTTGTACTTGCACATGACTCTGTATATAAATAATAATTTTCACTACATAAATAAAATTAAGCTATTAGAGAGCAATACACAGAAAGACTGCAGTTGATGAAGCAATCTCAAAATTTACTGGACATAATACTATATGAAAATATAAACTCTTAAAAACAATAAAGAGAGGTTTCAAGTGATGTATGTGTGTGGTGATAGTCACAATGGTTTTGTACACCGCATGGCATTGCTTGCAGGCAAAGAATCAAATCCAAATTCTTGCCTATATCTTGATATTCATGCTGTGGAGTCATATGTAAATATTCAATTTTAGATTTTTTATTATTATTTGACAAATGTATAATTAATATGTTTGAGTTTAGACTAGTGTCTGTCTAGTTTATAAATTATATTTGTATTCAAATATAATGAAGGTAGTGATTTCTATGTACAATGTAATTTTGGAGCTCTGAACCAAGTTTGAAGCAAACTTATTTTATAGGCATAATGATTCTCAAAAAGTTTAGTAATTTATTAGTGTGTCTATATTTGTAATAATGTGTTTGTACTTGCACATGTCTCTGTTTGTATATAAATAATAATTTTCACTACATAAATAAAATTAGGCTATTAGAGAGCAACACACAGAAAGACTGCAGTTGATGAAGCAATCACAAAATTTACTGGACATAATACTATATGAAAATATAAACTCTTAAAAACAATAAAGAGAGGTTTCAAGTGATGTGTGTGTGGTAATAGTCACAATGGTTTTGTACACCGCATGGCATTGCTTGCAGGCAAAGAATCAAATCCAAATTCTTGCCTATATCTTGATATTCATGCTGTGGAGTCATATGTAAATATTCAATTTTAGATTTTTTATTATTATTTGACAAATGTATAATTAATATGTTTGAGTTTAGACTAGTGTCTGTCTAGTTTATAAATTATATTTGTATTCAAATATAATGAAGGTAGTGATTTCTATGTACAATGTAATTTTGGAGCTCTGAACCAAGTTTGAAGCAAACTTATTTTATAGGCATAATGATTCTCAAAAAGTTTAGTAATTTATTAGTGTGTCTATATTTGTAATAATGTGTTTGTACTTGCACATGTCTCTGTTTGTATATAAATAATAATTTTCACTACATAAATAAAATTAGGCTATTAGAGAGCAACACACAGAAAGACTGCAGTTGATGAAGCAATCACAAAATTTACTGGACATAATACTATATGAAAATATAAACTCTTAAAAACAATAAAGAGAGGTTTCAAGTGATGTGTGTGTGGTGATAGTCACAATGGTTTTGTACACTGCATGGCATTGCTTGCAGGCAAAGAATCAAATCCAAATTCTTGCCTATATCTTGATATTCATGCTGTGGAGTCAGTAATTTTGCCACATCATACATCACATTATTTTCAAGTCTATAGCTAACAATTGAGTTATATTCAAATAAACTCTGTGGGGCAGTAGATATAATAAAATAGCATAACTGGTGCGCACAAAAACTATAAAATGAAGAGGAGACTTTTATCATTGATACAGACAGTGGCCTTCAATTTCTAGTTTTGGATGGACAAGAAGCTAATTGCTATGATTATAAATGCAAATCCACCTTCTGGAAATGATTTATTTTGTATTTCTTATTAAGATAAATCTTTTTCTTATAGATACCATGAGATTTTTTAACTTTGGGGTATAAAATAAAAATGAAGAATTCTCATGCCACTACTTTTATAAGTTCTGAAGCAAGAAGTATTTATTATATATAAAGGTTTGAATGAGAATTTTGTGAGGAATATAAAGAAATTATCAATGAAGATACAATTTTAAACTTAGTTAATAATAAATTAAAAATTATGAACAAGCAACAAAATAATTTTTTCAGATATTTAAATTTTTTTTTCCTTAACTTTTTAACAGCAATCACTATTGTCCTAGCCTTATTTTTTCCTTAGTTTTTCTAGTATCTATCAATATAAAGCTTTTCTGCTCTAACATTATTAAAACTGAAGTTATTGTGATAATTGGTCTCAAATCAATTTTTTAAAAATTCAATGTTGCGCTACATATTATCATCACAGACTATAATTTCAGGCTTATGGCCTTTTTCAATGAGGTATCAGGTTGACTTGGTTTAAACTTTATAGTATTTGTAAATTTCAGGCCATTAGCATATTCAAAAGCTCTTCACTAAAGACCATACAACAGAAACTGATCTGGACATAATACCACAAAAGTACGTTTATTCAAGTTTATAGTACATAGCTCTGTAGCAGATTAAATTGAGTTACTTACTGCTTCTAAAAAACACAAATCTAACCAGAGAAAGTTGTACATTTTATAATATAACAAACTTCATTGACAATCTATTCTGCCCAGCAACATACACAGATTATAGAGAAATACTTGGAAAATAGCATTCTAGAGTATATACTTAATAAAATATCCATTCACAAAAACAAACAAAAAAATATTATACAAATACTAGTATTTTTTAAAATATAGCAAAATAATAATAAATTTAAGTAATAAAAATATGACTTTTTTTACTTCTATAGAAAGTGTGTAAAAAGTTGTGCTGCTTTAAAAAAAATATATCTTACAGAATTTAAAATTTAGGTTAAAAATAAAATATTTTTTAAAAAAAATTTTTTTTTTTTTTTTTTAAGTAATGCTTTTATGTAAAACGACTGACTAAAAAACAGAAAATAAAGCAATCAGACTAAAAAACATGTGAGGCTTTTTAAATTTTTATGGCTTCAAATGCTTTTATACTAGCACTACTTTACTTCCCTATTATTTAATCAGCTGTTTACATAAAAGCATTATTTAAAAAAATTTTCTTTTTAATATTTTCTTTTTTACATTTTTGTTATAAATAAAACATATTTCAATCTAAATAGAATGCACCTGCTGTCCTATTTATTCATTTTGATTTTGGAAATGAAAACACAATTCTCTAATCTTTTTTTACACGTTTATTACTTTTTTCACAAAATATTTATAAAATATTAAATATTTCAGAAGGATATTTCAGATTTTAGCAGAAAATATTTTTAACTAATTTTGATTTAAATCAATATTAACAAAATTTTATTATGAAAACATTGCTAAGGATTTTTTTCTGGAAAACATAAGACTGAATTCTAAACGAGAAATTTTTTTCATTGCTAAAAATTCAAAAATATGGCAGCCTGACAGAAACACAGACAAGTCAAGTTAATATAAAAGCATTTAAAATTATGAAACATGTTAAAGATAGAAAAATAATTATGATATAATATTATTTGAAAGATCAAAAATCTTTTCAAATAAAAGGCAAAAGTGAATTATTTCGCTGAGGTAAAAAAAAAAACCTGGAGAATTTTTAACAACCTGATTCTAAAAAATTCCCAGTAGAGAATAATATTGCAATTGATAAACATATTCCCAGACAAAGCAAAATATTCTCAAGTCCAGTTGAAGAGTCCTACTATAGTTTTTATGAAATTGTTGGGAAAGGGAGGTGGGGTTAACAAATGTATGTGGTTCTAATGCACATTCATTATTGATCTAATTGAAGGAATGGTTTGTCATATCTAAACCAGAGATGTCTATTTATATCTTAAAAATTAAGATTCTCTTTAATATAAATAATATCAATATACTGCTTCTTTAGCATTATGATTCACAATAATTAACCTGATTACATAATGAAGTAATTCACTAATATATAAATTTATTAAAGATCACTGCCAAACAAAAAAAAAAATTGCAGAAAAAAGACACTTTGAAAATTCCTGCAAAATGTTCCAATCTCTTGCAATAAAATAAAAAAATAAGTCTTATTCAAAGTAAAGTTTAAAAACACAAAACAATAGCACAGTTGCTACAGAATCGCATTGGATGCCTTGTTATATATAGAAATTCTGGAAACTTATCAATCTCTGCTTTAGTTGTTAAAAATGGTTGTATAGTGATTAAAAATACCAAAAGATAAATCAAAACATTATTAATAATAAAACTGTTTGCAAACTGCAAAACTGTGTTGCCCCCCAACCCACATAATTGTAGTGTACAAACTTTAACAATTCTAGATATCTGAAAAATGTCCAACTCATTAACCTTCAAAAATCAATTTTTCAAGTGAAACAAATTTAAGAAAATATAATGTACTATTTTTGCCCTTCCATTACATCTGAAAAAATAAAGTGCATACACTTTTTAAAACTATATATATCAAAATTTATTGAATAAAATGTCACATAACTATTTTCAAAATAACTAATTGTGATGTCTTACGATCCATGATGATTTTTCTATCATGACGTCATTTAAGGAATGATTGCGGAACTAGACTATTATTGTCTGCGGTATGAATGGTAACCGTAACTAGTAAACAAATACTTTTGGATAGCGCTAATTCGTTCTTAAAATCATAACAAGTTTTTAGCTGGTTTGTTATTCTACAGACTAAAACACTACACCAGTTTTGGCGACGAGGATGGGATACGCGAGATACAAAAAAAATATATATTATATTTTAATTCAACAGTGTTCTTTATAATATTATTCTGAATCGTACGTAGGACGCCGAATATTTTTTTTTTGTTACCCAAACTTTGTTTTCTATTGGATTTATAATGGCAACTATTGGGTCTTTAGCACCTTTCGACGTTGACTCACCGCAAATGTGGGATACATACGCGTCACAGGTAAATTTCTTTTGTGAAGCTAATAATATTATTGCTGACGAAAAGAAACGTGCAACACTCCTCGCTGTCTGCGGACTACGAACATTAAGTATTCTTCGATCTCTTATATCACCTGCGTTGCCTCATGACAGGTCATATCAAGAAATAGTAAATATATTAAAACAGTATTTTAATCCACAACCTTCCGTTATTTACCAACGTTTTCAATTTCACCGTCGTTGGCAACGAGAAGAAGAAAATGTGAGTGCATTTTTAGCCGACCTTCGACGTTTGGCAGAGAGCTGCGATTTTGGTCTTTCATTAACAGAGCGTCTTCGAGATCAATTTGTCTGTGGACTTCGTGATGAAACTATACAGCGCAAATTATTGACAGAAGAATCTTTAACATTAGAGATAGCTATACAGCGTAGCTTAGCTGCTGAATCTGCATTGGTACAGGTGCGTGAAATCCGTGCCACAAACACTCCCATGTCGACTGTTGATCTTATTCAGCGAAACAGATCAACCTTACCTCGCAAAAATGTTTCTAGGTTTTCACTGTCTTCACAAATATCCCCTACGCACAAAAGGAACATTGGTGCATCTCAATCGGGATTTCCACTTTGCTATGGTTGTGGCAGTCAACACAATCGAGTGGAATGCCCTTTCAAGAAAACCAAATGCCATTTCTGCCAGAAAATAGGTCATCTACAGCGTGTATGCCGAGCAAAACAACGCACTATTCCTGGATCTGCAAACCAATGCATGGCAGTAATGGAGACAGATGATGATGTAAGTCATATCCATGAAATACGCCATGATGCTTCAACACCTAAATCCTCCGCACATGTGTACATTAATGGCAAGGAATGTAAAATGGAAATTGACTCAGGATCAGAATATTCTATTTTATCTTCTGACACACTATCTGAATTGTGCAACGGAAAAATACCTGAACTACATCCAGTAACAATTACATTACGAGATTTCCAGCACCACTCAATATCATTCAAGGGATATTGTGTTGTACATGTTCAATATGGTGTATATTCATGCCATCTACGCTTATTAATAACAGAGAGTCCCTGTACAAACCTGTTAGGACGTGAATGGTTCACACCTCTAGGTATTTCATTAACTGGAGTCCATCTAATTACCGAACCATCTATTCAAGATATCATTAATGAATTTCCACAAGTTTTCAGCTCATCTATAGGAACTTACAAGGGTCCAGCTGTATCATTGCCAGTTGATCCTAAATTTCCCCCAATCAGGCTACGAGCCCGGCCACTACCACTTGCTATGAAACCTAAGGTGGATGTTGCTTTAGATACTCTGCTCTGTGATGGGATCATAGAACCAGTGGAAAACCCTGTATGGACAACACCAGTAGTACCGATTCTTAAACCAACAGGAGAGGTGAGATTATGCGGTGACTACAAAGTGACAGTCAACAGAGCTCTTCAGAATCACCCATATCCTATACCTGCGGTACATCATCTTCTGACATCTCTTCCTCCTAGTTCTATCTTTGCAAAAATTGATTTAGCTAAGGCCTACCTACAACTTCCAGTTGATGATATGTCTGCAAACATACAGACAATCATCACTCATCGAGGAGCCTTCCGCGTAAAACGTCTACAGTTCGGAATCTGTGTTGCACCCGGAATGTTTCAATGCATTATAGACAATTTACTTGGAAACATTTCTGGAGTTTTTCCATATTTCGATGACATATTAATTTGTGCATCTTCAACAATTGATCTATGTTCAAAATTACGTACTGTGTTTAAAAGGTTAGCAGACAGTGGATTGCGGGCCAATAAAGAAAAATGTGTATTTGGAGTAGATTCTGTGGAATTTCTGGGTTATACAATTGACTGTAAAGGCCTGCATCCATCTCCAAGTAAAACAACTGCAATTCAAAATGCTTGCTCTCCTAGGAACAAAATAGAACTGAAAGCATTTTTAGGTCTTATAAATTTTTATAACAATTTCCTTCCAGATCGTGCAACAGTAGCTGAACCTTTACATCGTTTATTACAGACAAATGCTACATGGACTTGGACACCACAACATGAAAAAGCCTTTCTTAAACTTAAAGAGGCATTGATGTCCAATAATGTTCTAGTTCCATTTGACCCTCACCAAAGCATTCTACTTACATGTGATGCTTCGCCTTATGGAGTAGGTGCAGTACTAAGTATGCAATATCCTGATGGATCATCTGCTCCAGTTGCTTTTGCTTCACGGACATTGTCTAAGGCTGAACGAAACTATGCACAAATTGATAAAGAAGCTTTGGCAATAATATTTGGCGTGAAACGTTTTCATCATTTCCTATTCGGAATTAAATTTAACATTTGTACTGATCATCGTCCGCTGCTTGGCATTTTTACCTCGGATAAACCAACACCAATAATTTTATCACCACGAATGCAAAGATGGACACACATCCTCAATGCATATTCTTTCAAACTGGAATATAAACCAGGAAAAAAAAGTTGCAAATGCAGATGCGTTGAGCAGATTTCCACTTCCATCAACCGAATGCGACAATCCAAACATGAATGGTGTCTTTTTCTTGGAGGAATTGGAATATCCTCCTGTAACTGCTGAACAAGTCGCACATGCAACACGAAAAAACTTTTTGTTATCAAGAGTAAAGAACTATATTTTCACTGCCTGGCCAAGCAGAACCACAGACACTAAACTTCAACCTTTTCTTATAAGACGCAATGAGTTATCAACACACAAAAACTGTTTGCTTTGGGGGTCACGCGTAATTATTCCTTATTCTCTACAGAGAATTGTTCTTAACGAACTTCATTTGGGTCATTCTGGCATCGTGAGAACCAAAGCATTAGCAAGGTCATACGTATGGTGGCCATCAATGGATAGGGATATTGAGAATCTTGTGGGCAAATGCAAAAATTGTCAAGTCATAAGACATGCTTGCCCCCGTGCTCCAATTCACCCTTGGGAACCACCATCCACACCATGGTCACGACTGCACGTAGATTTTGCAGGCCCAATCGATGGGCAAATGCTTTTTGTTATTGTTGATGCCTATTCAAAATGGGTGGAAGTGCGCAGAATGCCTAAAACAACCTCAGTTGCAACAGTCACAGTACTATGAGAACTATTTTCTACCCATGGAATACCAGAGTGTGTAGTTTTGGACAATGGACCCCAGTTTGTATCTACAGAGTTTTCTACTTTTCTTGCTAGTAATGGAATTCGCCATGCACGAATCGCACCTTACCACCCATCAAGTAATGGTCTTGCGGAGAGGGCTGTCCAGTCTGTGAAGGAGAGCCTAAAGTGTATTACTCATGGAAATTGGGAGCAACGTATTGCCCGATACCTTTTGGCTCAGCACATAACTCCATCTACAACTACAGGTTTGAGTCCAGCCGAAATGCTTTTTCATCGACGCCTTCGTACATGCCTAGACTTCCTTCATCCGGATAGAGCCCCAAAGTCAGCACCATACAAACATCATCGGTTACGTGAATTCCAACCAGATGACACAGTATTTACACGAGCAGCAGGAAGGGGTTCTCCATGGATTCCTGCCATGGTAGAACAGCGTACAGGCCCTCTGTCATATGAAGTACGAACTGATCTGGGTTTACAACATAAGCACATTGATCAGTTGCGCTCAAGAACAGTGGACACTCTTCCAACTGTCTCATCTCCTGCTGAGGAAACACCACTTGCCCATAATTCTCTACCCAGTGTGACATTGGAAAACACAAATAACCCGAGCTCAACACATTTCCATCCTACATCTCCAATTCAAACTCCAAAGGCTTACAGAGAACACTCTCAACGTCAACGCCGTCCACCAGTGCATTTCAAGGATTATGTTACATACTAAGGGGGAAGGAGTGTGATGTCTTACGATCCATGATGATTTTTCTATCATGACGTCATTTAAGGAATGACTGCGGAACTAGACTATTATTGTCTGCGGTATGAATGGTAACCGTAACTAGTAAACAAATACTTTTGGATAGCGCTAATTCGTTCTTAAAATCATAACAAGTTTTTAGCTGGTTTGTTATTCTACAGACTAAAACACTACACCAGTATCAAGAAGTTCATTTCTATTTGAAATTTTTATAACTCTCAAATAGTATATATGGACTCCATCAATGCATCCACTACCAGTTGATGACATTTTGAAAAGGGGTTTTCGAAGTCAAGTTTGAGTATATGAAGATGACTATTGTATGTTTCCAAGTCATAAACTGCATGATCATCTTTTTTGACAGCAACTTATTAAAGATTCAATTCCTTATTCGTCATATTTAGTCTGAATAAATTAAATTATCAATAAATAGACAAATTAAATTTTTACATTCAATAAGAGTCATAATTTTTCCTTAGAGATATAAACATATCAGCTATATATAAAATAAATTATTTTTGTGTGTTTTTAATTTCTGGTACATATTGACTTCTTTGGCATTTTCCAAGATAGTTGCATATAACTCCATAAAATGTAAAAGACTGCTCTCTCGATAACCAGCACACTTCTGGATGAAGAATTAATCAGACATATAATTCATTATAAACCTTACAAAACTGCTTGAATACTTTATCATTTTTCCAATTAGATTTAATCTTGTTAATTGTGTTTATGACAATTGTTAAAAGATATATATATAAACAGGGGCTCTTTAAATTTACTAAAAGTCCTTGATAACGGCCAACCATTGCTGGTGCTCAATCTTGTTGCACAAGCAGCTATATTCGTTAATATGTTATGTTTTTCAAAATAGGATTTAATTGTAGTATAAATGGATATACCTTTTGCATCTGTAATAGAATTACTGGCAAACAGCATTTCTTCTTGCAGCAAATTATTTTCATTGAAACAATGAACATAGGCCATTTAAAAAAAAAAATTATCAACAAATTATTGATTCATCTACTTGCAGAGAAAAGTGTACAAACAAGTTGATTTTCAACATCAACAGTCATATCATCGAGCCACTATCTAATTGTGTTATCACTAATCGGTAATATTTTCAGAATACCAGCTGGGTCCTGATGTATCATTGTCGGTTCTCAAATAGTTGTGGGTTCCCCCATTTTTAGCAATAAGTTCAGATACCTGACAATTTACTGTAAGTCCATTCCTTTGGGTTTTGTTGAATACTTTTCAACTTTTGAGATTATGGTATTACATTTTTTAAATTGTTAATAAATAGCTTTAAAATATTCTATGGATTTTTCATTTTTATCTTTATGTTTAGTAAGAAAATATTGCATTGTTAAAAGAATATTTTTGACACAATAAGCACATTGGCATGGTTTGAAAATACTGACAATTTGATGCAACCACATATCAATATTTAGTTCAATAGCACACTTTTTTTCAAAAGGCATAATGAAAAATTGGAGTCTGAAAACATACAATTTTTTCACAAAACTATTTTGCAAATGAACAGTCAATTGAACTGCATGTTGCCATTTATCAGATTTTTACGTTTTACATATAATGGCACCATATCAGATTTTTACATTTCATATTTTTAGAATTTCATATAGAATGCGTAACATTGAGACACATTCAATACAAAATTCTAAATACTGATAATATATTTATATTATACATATCAAAAAATGTATAAAACAGGATCATAAAATAAAGATGTAGTTTTTAAAAAATTAAATGAAACTATTATGGCATTAAATTAATTACCACCCACTAAAAATCATAGAACACTTACTGGTGAGCACTGCCGACCACAGTGAATACCTCCAATTTAAACTAAGGTATGTAACTTCATCAATTCTTCTACTTCTTTACCTGCTTCTTTTAAGATATCGATTATAAAACCATCATTATCTGAATCTTTTCTCTTCTTCATACATTTAATTGCATGCCTCATTTCATTTTAAATGCTGAACAATTCAGATTTACTAATTGTAGGCAATACTTTTCTTTTTTATTGCTAAATAATTCTTTATAGAATACTTTCAACACTTCATGTCATCTATTTAATAACAGAACCATCTAATGTTCCCTCCAAGAGTAGATGTCTCCAAGTTAAAACTACAAAAACTGAGAACACTAAAACCAGCCAATGTGAAAAATATATATATATATGACAAAATATCACTTATTTGGACTTTTAATATAAGTTTATATATAATGAAATATTGTAGAATATAACTTAAAATAATCAATTAGTTATTATCATTTCATGTCATTCTTTAGGATTTATCCAACTTTTATAAACTTCTAGATTTATCTGCTTTTCCAACAAGATATTATTAAATTATTCAAATGCTCACTATCTCGTCTATTATGGGATTTTGATTTTATTGCATTCAAATCAATTAAAACCATGTTTACAATCAATGCAAGAAACTTGAAAAGTTGCACTAATATTTTTTATATTCTTGATTTTTTAAGTTATGTGTAACTTAAACATTAAATAATTCAATTATTCCAATTTCATTTTTCATTTACTAAAAATTTCATACTACTATATTGCAAATTTTATCTAAACTTATTCATATTTTACAAATAAATATTTTAAACTATCTTTACCATGCTCTATATTTATATTATATTTCATTACAAAAGGATCCAAGGCATTCCAGTCATTTATTTCTCCTGTGGAAATTAAATATCCAAACGATTACAAAGCAGTTGAAGAAATTTAAGTATTGGTAAAGTATCTATATAATCAATGGAATCTAAAATTGAAAATCCACACTCCAGCAGACATTATCTAGATACTATTCTCTTAGTTTATTAATTTTTGCTCCTGTAATTTGGTATGCCTCTGTTTAGAATAAATTAGTCTTTTGCAAAGTTTTGTTAAATGCTAATATTTCCGCAAATACATTTTGAAGAAACTATTCAATATTGTAGGGATTTTTAAACAATATTTATTGGGTCATTGAAGTCTTCTGCAACATGTTCAGTGCAGTAACTTATTAAAATTTCTTCATTGAAAAAGATCTGAATGATATAATATCAATTTCAGAAATGTTGTGGCTGATCTATTAAACATTGTATATATTGTCCTTAAAAGGGTTTCAATGTCCTTAAATAAATGGCAGAAATGTTTCCTTCCAATACCGTCATGTTGTTTTACATTGTTATTCTCAATAATAGCTTTTCTTACAAATCCACAATTATTTTTTCTTTCATTATTATTAATTAACTCTTTTTTGTAGCATTTTAAAAACTCTAGACAACTGTTTTTTATGAATTATTTTTATATATTACCACATTCCTTCCTTTCTTCATACACTGTGTTGTCTCAGTGCAATTCTTAATATTGTATTAGTTTAATTTTCTACTGATTTCATTCAAATCTTAACCATCTTCACATTCTGTTAATACTTCAAAACAATATACAAGTTCTAATTTAAATTCAATGGAATGCTTCTGAAGATTAGGAATATATATATTAATACTGTTTTTCTTAATAACTTTTGTCTTTCTAGTTTTACATTATTACATATCTTATATCTCACTAATCGATGATCACTTCCTGATTTAATTTATTAAGAACATTACAATCTTGAAATATATATTTTCTTGTCAGTCAAAATATTTTCATTTTGAATACTTCCATGTCTATTCCCATTTAGCATTTTTCTCAAAGAAAGAATTCATAATGTGCAATTTTTCATTTTCTGCAAACTCCTACAGTCTGTGTCTACTCTTGTTTCTATTACAACCAAATTTACTCACAACATGTTCATCTTTCATTCATTTACCAATTTTAGCATTAAAGTCTCCTGTGACAATTTTAAAATGTTTGGTCTAATATATCATCAATCTCCACGTGTTGATCTTCAATTTTTTATTTATAATAAATCCAACTTGACTTGTGCTTCCAATATTTGTGACTTTAAAGTAAAATACAATACAACGATGTCTCATTTGATATTACACAGTTCTTTTTCCAATTCATGTAATCTTCTTTCATTTCAAAGTGATCTGCAGTTGTAAGTAAATAAAAAGGCATCATTGAATGGCAGCTTGTCTGCAATTAGGACTTTTAGCACTTTCCACCTTTGACCACCAACTCCTGTCTTAGTTAATGGTCTTACAGCCTCTTGGGAATAAAAGCCATCAATTTGTTTTTGTCTAATATGATTGTAAGTATCTATTTAAAAACAGTTCATTCACATATACATTCTTTCTGCCTTCAAGAACACTTGACTAATATTTCAGTTAAGAACTATCAGGTAATTGAGAATAAATATCATTCAGGTGAAAAACTATTAAAACTCATTATGCTGGGCAGCCCATCCATGTTTGTATGATTATATAAATAATCATATAGTAATAACAGTTGAAACAACAAGAATGTATGGAGTGGACATTAGATTTTGCCCTTCCCCAAAGAAAAATGCAAAATAATGATACATGGCTGTCAGATTATCATAGCATTAAAAAAATAACAAATTATTCTGTTTTCATAACTGGTATAACACTATTAAGTAAACATACTCATCAGGACTCCAGTTTACACAAGATCATTAACAAATGCTTTAAGCCAGAAACAAATCTAGGGATATAAATAGATAACCTTGGATATATATATATAACAAGCACTGTCATACAGTAACAACTGATTTAGTGCTTATAAATAACAGCACTAGAGGAGAATAGTTTTCTCTAGAAAAATATATAAATAGGATATATTAAAAGTTTTCCCTATTCCCATAAGAATAATTTATCAAATAGAATTCTGAACTTAATATTTATAATACTAGTAAATTAAAAATATTATTATATGTATTGTTAATTTTCTACTATAGTTCATAAAAGCTTATATGCCAAGAAAACTTTTTTTACGTGGAGGAAGAGAAAATGTGATAGTTATTTGGTATGTCTAAATTAATAATAAATATAACTTCAAAAAAAAATTTATTGGCTTGTTATTATTACTATACTATTATTAGAATTTCTAATACTACTATAATCATTATTATTAAAGAAATATTAATATTATAGATCATTACCTTATAAAACCTGTATACTTTTTTATATAGCATTTGAAAAATACTTGTAGCAATTTTCTAAAAAATCACTTTTACATTTTAATTATAAACATGCACATAAAGTAAGTTTTTAAAAGAACTGTACATTGATAAAAATACCTATGAATAAATTAATTAAAATAGGATTAGTAAAACAATAATTATATTATTGTATGCATAATATTTAAACTGCATTCAATGGTGATAAACTTTTAATGTAATATTTGAATATGGGTGTGTACAAATATTTACATAAATTTATTATTTGTAAACAAATGCAATTTACAGTGAGAATAGTAATTAAAACTAAATGATTTATTGTAATATCTGTAATGTAAATATTTATTTTTAACATTATAATATGTATATTAATTTTATTAATGGATATAATATATTATTTAAAATATAGTTTAAAATATTATTTATAATTTTAAAATGGTTTCAATGGACTCTGCGTTAAATTTCTTCAAAATATCATCTGCCAGCATATCAGATCTTATTAGCAATTACATGATAACAGGATCAAGATTTGCATAAAACACTCACAAAAGGGAAAACATTTGAGCAAAAATGATGGAACTGATCATGTTACTATAACCTATCACATATCTGAGAGGAATCTTTTATTGCTCACTATTTGTAGGAAAACTGCATAATACCTGAATTTAAATTTAGTCATCTTGGCATTGTGAACTAGGACAGAGAATAAATCCCAACAAGTATTTGCCCTGTGTGACAAAATGCACGGTTCTCTAAACTATATAAATGAATAGTCGAAACATCTGAAAATATTCATCATCTTGGAATGCACAAACAAAATGAAATTTAAAAATTTTATTGAATTAGAAAATTTTAAACTACTTCGGAATTCTATCCTTCACTTACTTCTAAAGCAGGGGTGGGCAATTGTTTTGGCTTGGGGGCCGCAGAGGTTAGCAAAGGCCGCATAGGGGGGTGGAGCACTTTGTAGAAGCGAAACTTAGCGGAGGGCCGCACCTTTTTTTCATGACATACTAATCACTGCTTTATTCCCTGTATTACCAAAGAAATATTTGTTTGTCCATTATTCATTACCAATTTTACATTTTTTTTCATAGGGTTCAAGGTTTCACTGAAGTTGGAAATGTACATGTTTGCTAATGCAAAGATAAAATTGAAATTAATCAGATCAACTGAAAAAGCACTGCACATTGTATCTACACTGGACATGTGTATTGACACATGGGAAGGAAATCTCAATTCAAGGCGAATTTTTCTGAATGTCTTGGTGGACCACATAAAACCTCTTAGCAGGCCACATGTGGCCCTCAGGCAGCTATTTGCCCACCCCTGTTCTAAAGCCATCTAATTCTACATTTACTGTAGTTAACTTAAAATTTTTCAGATAAACATCTGCATAGGTATGTTATTGTTATATCAAATTTTTCAAAAAAGGAATTTTCTCTGCAAAATTTTTTCTCTCTAAGAAATGCTATGATTAATGAAGATCACTTCCCAGAAGATTACTAATTATATACTCCTCACCTAAATAAATGAAGAAAACAACTTATGAACATTTTAAAACTTACCATTAATGAATTTAATTCAAGAGTTAAAATTGTCATTATTTGCTGTTCTATAAGAATTAACTTTTTGCTCCATTTTCTTAAATTTCACAATAAAAACACCTAAGGATTTTAAAATCCCTTGAAAGATCGTGCTAGATTAAAATATCTAAATTTTAAAAAGACTAAGTGAGTTTTATAGGGGATATATGCAATTAGTTAAGAATACACTTAAGAAATGGAAAAAAAAAAATTATAAACAATTATTATTAGAAAAAAAAAGGAAATTGGTTGGCATTTTTCAAGTAGTTGAAATTTAAAGAAAATAATGAGATTAAAAATTTCAATTTTGCAAATTAAAAAATCTATGACAGAAAGAAATGTTAATTGTCTAGTGAAATTATTAAATTCAGAAATTAAATGATGAAAGAAAATATTCAAAATTAAAAAGCAGTCAGAAATTTTGAAGAAAATAAAATATAATTTAGAAGTTTAGGGAAATGATTTCTCTATAAATTAGCTATAAAAGAAAAATAAAAAAAATTGCAATGATTTGTATTAGTCAACAAAAGACTATAATATTAATATCATTTATTTTATTACTTTTATATAATTATAAACAAAAGACCTATGAAAATTATTGGCATACTGTTTATAAATGATGAGCATTAAGATTTGGTTCAATATCAAATATCACAAGGAAAATATATATGAATAGAATGAAAAAGAATTATACTCTTTTTTTTTTTTTGGTGACATATATCAAATTTAAGAATTCATACAATATTTACATTAACAAAAGACAAATAAGCCATATAATAAGACAACATTTATATTGTTTAAAAGAAGACACTGTAATAACTGCAGATAAAATGAACTGTTAAAGTAACCAGATTATTAAATACAATGGATAAGAATTTTAATAAAATGTTTATGGATAGAAGAATAGAAAATAGAGAACAAATGAAGAAAATATTCAAAATGGAAATTAAAAAGAGACAGAATGGGATTACTACTATTGTCAAAATTGTAAGAAAGTGAAAAACTTAAACTTAAAAAACCTTAGTTAAACACTTTCTCATTAAAGAGGGCTGATAGCTGCTGGAAAAAACCAACTAAATGCAAAACTATCAAACATGGGCAATCATTAAAAAAACTCAAATGTTTGGCTTTGTATATTCTAGTGCCACCTATTATAAGCCTGAATAATCGGCATTCACCAGATGGTAGGGGAATTTAATTCTCACCCTCAGAATAATTCTTAACAGTTCTTTTATTAATAAAAACTTGGAATTGAAAACTGAAAAGGAGACAGTTATGCATAAAACAACCACTTTTTATTATCAAGCTAACAATAATCTGAAAATTTAAAAAATCCTATAATTTTTGAATACAAATTAACTGCTTATACTGTATAATTATGTAGAACTTGTTTACTATAATAAGCTGCAACCATCAAAAGATGATATACTAATGTTAGCATTATTTGATATTGAAAAAATAGTAAGTGCCCGTAGAACTGAGATAACTAAAATATATAGTTACTAACCTAATGTCAGATCTACTAACTGTGCAGACTGGTTTGGGTTTTTTTAATTTTAGGTAATTGGTTTAATAACAAAATCAGAATGGAAAGTGTCTGCCAGATGCCTACATTGGCTGCAATTTTGAAACAAAGTCCTCATTGAAACCAATCCTGCATCATATTCCATTATCATCAGTTTAATCATTGATTATTCAAGCTTATAATAGATTATACTAGAGTAAAAAAAATGTTATTGCTTACTAGAGTAAATTGAAAGAATCAAGTGATATTGTGCTAGTATAAGTAATTATTGGGCAAATAAAAAAAAAACAGGGTTATCTAAAGTTAGAATAGATTTGAAATTAGTAAAATTTAGTTACTAAATTGTGTCTGATCTATAAAATTAAACAGATTGATGGTTTGGGTGAGATGTTAAATTTCAGGTTATTGGCTACTGGGTAAAAAAAAACGTCATTACCACTTGCATAATTAAATTGAAACCAATTCTGAAATTTCAATATTCTGATTGATAATGGTAAAATATATGAGAAATTTTACAATATATATGATGGCTCCTATAAGATAATTAAAAAATAAGAAGATAATGCTATTGAAATTGAAGATGAGGGTTATCAAAGAATCATATAAAGATAGATGATGAGTTAATAATAGTTATCTGTTTTTCCATGGGTCTATCATATGTGCATATATAATAAATTATTATACATCCTATGCAGATCAGCAGAATTTGTAATGTCAATAATCTAAATGTATTAATTATGTTTACAATTGTGTATGTGTGTGAATGTTAAAATTCCATTCATGTAAATTTCAGTCTTATTGAATTGCTGTTAAATATTTCATGTACTGATTTAAAAAAACTTGCCATTCGATGAATATTAACTTCACTTACTTCATTTGAACCGAAATTTAGAATTTGTAATTATAAAACTAAATTATTTATATCCATATTGTATAGGCAATGGTACAACATTTCATTATAACATCATGGATTGCTGAAATAAACAATAAAAACTAAATAATGATAATTATTAATTTTAATATTTATTGGATACAATATATTATTATCAAATTAAAATAAAACTTTAGCAAAGAGCAGTTAACAAAACACACATCACAATAAGATAATTGTTAATTTTTGTTTTTTCTAAAAAACTGAAACTCAACAAAGTTATGTAATATGTCTAAAACATGAAAATATTATTTGTTCAGAAAATAAAATTGAAATTATTATACTTTTGAAACAATGATTGAAAATAATTGGAGAACAGTTTGGTTTTCAGAAAGGAAAAAGTGCAAGAGATAATTATTAGTGTTGTTAGAACAATTGCAGAGAGATATATTGAAAGAGAAAAGAAATTGGTATATGTTTTGTGGAATGTAGAAAAAAGCATTTGATAGAGCAGTCTGGAATAAACTTATGACCATCTTAAAAGATGAAGTATTTTGGAAAGAGAGAAGATTAATTTGGAATATGTATACAGTACTGGACATAGATAAGAATTAAATTGGTGAATAAGACCGATAAAGTAAATATAGGAGGAGCAAATATTGAAGGTAGAATAATAAAATATATAAGATTTGCATATGATATGGCTCTTATAGCTGAGTGTGAAAAGTCTCTTCAGAATATGTTGAATAAATTGGGAAAATGATATATGGAATACAGATTAATGTTGAGGTGTCTATGGAAAGGGAGAAATGCAAAAAGACTACAAATCAAAATCCATGATAACATAGTTCAACAAATAAAGGGATTTAGATATTTGAGTAGTCGTTTGAATGAGGACGGAAGTGAAGATGAAGTTAAAATAGCATTGGCAAAGAATGCATTTTTTAGGAGAAAGAAAATATTTTGTGGACCTTTGAAGAAAGAATTAAGAAGGAAAAATAAATAAATGCTGTATGGAATGTACTAATGTATAGTTGTAAACTGTGGATAATATAAGTAGTAAAATTAGGAACAGTTTGGAAGCCTTTGAGATGTGGACATATAAAAAATGGAAAAATTCAGTTGAATGAATAAAATAACAAATGGAAGTTTTGAAAAGTGTAATTGAAAAAAGATTGTGTGAGAAAGAGAAACTGGATTGAATATATATTAAGAAAAAATTTTTATTGAAAGATATTTTGGGAGGAATGGTGAGTGAAAGTAAGAAGAAAGAACAGAAGAAATTAATGTTGGATATGATATGAAATGGAATGAATTGCGTGGAATTGAAGAGAAAGGGAATGGAAAAATGGATGAATTGATGAAATGACTATTCTCTGGACTTGTCCGTTTGACAGAATACTGATGATGATTATGATGATAAACTTCATCTAGACTTTTTAATAGTACTTTACACAAACTGTCCTGTAAAATCTAAATAAATTTATTCAGAATATTAATTTATTAGCTATATTGATGAAGAATTGTAATAAAAAATAATTTTAATTTTTAACAGTAATTTCATACAGTACTTTCTAAATATTATTTAGAAATTACAATAAATTATGTTATATTACAGTTTAACATGCAATAAAATCAATAATTTCCATCTATAAGTCTATATAATCAGACTCAGATTTAATACTGTATATTACAATTCTATGGATGACTGATATGACATAAAATAATGCTTGTTTGAAAACTTTTTTTTTTTTTAATTTTCTATTTAAAACTTGGGGGGTGGGCCAAATTAGGACATTCAAATTGTTATTACTAAAAGATTCAATATTATTATTAATTAAGAGATGAAAAGCTTCATTTATATAGTGCTTTATATATATAATTGTAAAATATATATGTAAAACTGTAGATATATAGTAGAAAAAATGATTTTTTTAAATATATATATACTAGCAAACAAATATAAAAAGACTGAATCCCACAAAACAATAACTATATATTTGTAAATCTCCTGCACGATAGCTAAGAAATAATATCAAATAAGAGATGTTTTTTATACTCTAATCTAAAATGCAAAAATCAGAAAGCTAGACTATTGTCTTTTATAGAACAGATTGATCTATGGGTTTATTTAAGATGAGAATATAGTTAAGATGAATTGTGAAATTGGTATTCTTTTGACTACGATGAAGTAAGAAATAGATAAGATTTGCTATTATAGCACCATTTGAAGATAGTGAAGATTGATAGAACTTGTATGGTTTAAGGTGTAAATAAAAGTAATAAAACTAAGGCAATAAAACAAAAGGAGACAAAGCATTAAACCTGAAAAGTTATAGGTAGATGAATTGCTTTAAAATATTTGGGAAATGGAATAAACTGATGATAAAATTAATGTCTAAATTAGTGAGAATAGCAGTGACCAAACAAATTTTTTTAGTAATGGTAGACATTAATTAGATTTTAGGGAAAAAAAATTTAATACCTTTTTTGGTTTTACTTTATGCAAAGCAGAGGCATGAACAAATAGAAGAAAAAGAAGTGAACAGCTTTAGAAATAAAGACAACAAAACTAAAATAGAAGAATAAAATTAGCAATATAGAAATTATGAGAATTAAAGATGGTGAATTATTATAACAAGATGGAAAAAAAAATATTCAAAAACTTATTCCACCCCATCCCCATCACTATCAATGTGTTAAAAAAATAATAGGCAAAAAAATAAAAATATTCGAAAATTTAAATTTTTTTTTATTTACACAGAAATTTTGATGGATATTGGGATCATAAAACTTAAGGAAATATGTTATGTAAACTTTTCAGTAGTTTTCTAATTCAATATTTATTTTTTGCTTTTCATCAACAATTTTCTCACAAGACTAGTGAAGGAAGAGGATATAAAAGAACTGTAATAAGTTTTTTTTTTTTTAAAGAATAAGAATATTTTAATGAAAAATGATAGTACAAGATAGTTTACTTTTCTAATTTCTACTACTCAATCAAAAGAAAAAGGGAATTAATTCAAATAGAAACAGAGGCAATAAAGACTTTTTTAAAAAAAAATAAAAATACAAAATTAACAATATTATTTATAAAATTGATGATCTATTTATGTTATTTATGTCTATAATTCTTAAATAAAATTATCATCTTAAGAGTTTTTATATGCTATACACTATATAATGTGTATGGATATTTAAAAAGCATATTGTAACATATAGTTTGTTAGTATCAACACAATTTCAATATCTTTGTCCTGGATTAGAACTGTCATGAATATAAATAATGTTGGATGTTAAATTTTTATTATAAACTTTTCAAGAGTGAAATCATAATGAAAAAAGATATGCAAAGCCTTTCAGATCTAATGCTCATTCATTATAATAAACTGCCCAATGAAGAGATGTCAAGTAATAATGTGTTGAATGAATATTATTTTACTTATAAAATTTAAAAGCCTTAATGATATATTAAACTAGAAACAAAAAAAAAACGAATGTGATTATAATATTTGTTAAATATGCTGTAAGAATTGATTATCACTGTTTTATAATATTAAATATTGAAATACTTTGGTAGCAGTTGTTAAAATTATAGTAATAATATTAATAGAAAATGCTTAAACATGTCCCAATTCAATTGGGGGGGGGGGGTGCAATCATGCACTAATCACAGCAAAAATATTCTTCAAGCACTAATATATCACTGCATATAACATGTTTATGCATTTTACAAGCAAATGTAATTGAATTTTAATCTCATATTAAGCTATATTATTTTTATAATAAATGTATATTTATAAACTTTAAATATATATATTGGCACTTTTATTTTGAAAATGTATCTATCTTTATTCAGAAAATCTAGCATATATTTCAAAAAATAATGTTACTCTTATTTTTTTTTAAAAATTACTCATTTAAATATTATATATTTCCAGTTTCATACACTATCTTGAATAAGACATTCACGATGTCAATGAGCAAAGATTTCTCAAACAAATTTCATATTATACAAGCGATCAAAAATTTCAATTTATTTAAATTAATGTAGGATTATAATGATCTAAATACATAAAGATGAATTTATACTTTACTGAACAGATTAAGACCATTTTCTGGAATAATTCTAATTAAATGTGTGTGTGTGTGTGGGTGTACAGCAACTATGCAGGGGGAAAAAATTGCATAGAAGACATTAAAAAAAAAAAAAGGGGAATAAAAACTGTTGTAGCAAATCAGAATATATATAAACAGATAAACAAA
Organism: Epiperipatus broadwayi; assembly: GCA_028023455.1. Taxonomy (NCBI): domain Eukaryota; kingdom Metazoa; phylum Onychophora; class Udeonychophora; order Euonychophora; family Peripatidae; genus Epiperipatus; species Epiperipatus broadwayi. The sequence goes on along the minus strand of JAQFVV010000074.1, from coordinate 3,063,104 downwards.
TTCTTAGAATTTTTTTTTTAAAAACACTATGACAAGTTCAAATATGATACATTTAATTCAACATACGCATACCATTCTAAAAGATATAGAAAATTAAAGTTCACATTGTTTTATTAATCATGTTGTTATTTTAATTACCTCATCCCTCCAAATATATATAATTAAATTCTTACACCCCCTCCCCTCTATAAATTGACAACATATTCATGAAGATACACACTGGAAGACTATGTTAAATTTGTTTAATAAATAAATGTATATTAAATTTTCAAACAAACAATGAGTTTTTTCACATAGCTTGTTAAAACACAAAAATTATATGACAACTCATCGTCAGAAACTAAATAACCTTTCAACAATAATGGAAGTTTCCTTTAACACTAGTAGGTGCTGACATCTAGTATCATATTATAATTGATTTGCAATTTATTTTACATCTAAACAGATGGTAACGAAAGACTAACATTTATTTATTTTTTTAAAAATAAATTTTAGTTTTTAATATTAAACATATTGCAGCTAATAATTTATATATTTAGAACATTTGATTTAATTTTCAACAATATTATAAAGATAAAAATTAAAAAAAAGGAGAAATTAAAGAGAAAAATATTTAATAAATTAATTTATAAACACTTTCCCAGCGCGCGCATTCATTGACAATTACTACGCTTAATAAAAAAAATGATTACCAATTATCCATTATCAGGCCAGAAATTATTAAACCTCTTTTTTTTTTAATTCAATATTTTAATTACTTCACTGATGTGCAACATCTTGTATAATTTTTAAACCGCATCTTATCATTCACACACTTCAAACATTATCACATCATCTCACATATCTTTACTGACATTCTGCATTTCTCTAATGTATATCACATCAATATTTTCTTTTGCAAAACTTGTAATTTTTTATTAAATACCCAAAATATTTAATTATCAATCTTTATCAGTTCAGAAATTATTATACCTCTTTTGAACTCAAAAATAATTTTTAATTTTCATTAATGGTCAAAATATTGAATAATAATAAAAAGGAACATTTTAACACTTAAAAGTTTTATATCTGAGATCAGATGATAATTTTTTTGATTTTGAAGAAAGATGGTTGATCTATCATGAATTTACTAAAAGAAAATAATTATCACGAAATGCGAACACCCAAAGGATATTTGGAAAGTTGTAATAGTAATGAAAACAAATTACTTTATTCAAAAAAGATCATTACATTATTTGAGTGTTTGAATTTATCAATGTCATTTAGAAAAAATATATACAAGATATTAAACAAAAAGAATATATTTGCCCTTTAATAAAATTAGGGTTAATATTTGAAATTAGAATACTTGTAATAATTTCTGGGATTGATAAAGGATTACCAGCAATTCTTTATGCCCCTGCATGTGCATTTCCATTATATAGGGCTTAGTGAACTTTTTTAAGGTATCATAAATAATAGGTCTGAAACTCAAAAAAGGCATGACTGATTATGGTAGATAATTATATTAATTCATGTTATTGACTTTCATTGAAAAACTTGAACTATTCTTTACATCAGATCTCTTCTTCAAAATATACATTCATAATCTAAGGGGAAAAGACACTGAAGTTAGTAAAATGACAATGGGTAATCTTGGATACCATAAATAATCATTGCAGTATTAGAATTCTTGTCAAGGTTCAAGACAATCTATAACCCACTTTTCTCTCCTTCTCACCCATATATATAATAAAACCCCAAAAATAGTCATATCTTAAAAAGGATATCCATACCAATATTATTATATATCCACAATTTAATTGAGTATCAGCTTAATTAATTAATGATGTTATGGCAGTTTTTTTAAATTAAACTTAACATCAGAAAATGGTAATGAAGGTAAATAGTAAGATGGAAAAACTAAAAATAATAGTATAGACTAATCAACTTAATAATTTAGGATATTTATATAAATATCAAAATGATTGGAAAATGAAAATTACTGTAAAAAATAACTAAAAAAAATTAGGTAGGTTTAAATATATATTCTTTAGAATATATTGGTCTGGGGATACGGACTTTCTGATAGAGATTTTGAATTCCTTCTCTTTCAGCACTTATAAATTAAAGCTTGTGATGTGATGTACTGTGACTTCTTAAATAGTCAGGAATCTCTCAGCAAAGAAACCTGTTAGCCATTTTACCTTCCCCTTCCATTCCCCACCCTAAGCTTTCCCATAATCTGCTCCATCCCATTTCCACAAAATAATCTTTATGGCCTTTATATCTAAATCCCCCTTATCTTTTCCCAAACTCAGCATAAAAACCAATAACTCACTTTCTGTATAATCACTTTGTTCATATTTATTCTCCCATAACTTCTATTATTTGTACCCTTTCTGCTTTCAAGCATTTACATTCAATCAACAGATGCCTAATATTTTCTATACCTTCCTTACGCAATTTGCACACTAAGTCACCCATATTTTTCCATTTACATGTATATTTTCTTGTTGCTAAAGCTCCCATTCGAGCCTTAAATAATAAACTACTTTCCTTACTATTATCATAAATTAACTCGCACCCAATGTTCCGTTTACTTCTATATATATTTAAACTCTTCTTACCCTCCATACTAGTTCTCCCTCTCTCCAACTCCCTATTCTTTATTAATGCATCTATTCTTTTATCCCATTCCTTACCACTATAACACTCAACAATCCTCCTAACACAATCATCCCATCTTTTATACAAGTATACTGATATAAATTCTTTATCCAAATCTTTTGCATGCCGCATTATCTTTCTCACCCATCTTGTTACCTGCCCTTTACTCATAACCCAATTAAACACTATTTTGGCTATTCTTGTACTATCCATAAACTCAACCTACCAAACATTTTCATTTTACTTTTTGCATCTCACTTGATTGGAGCTAGTGGTAAGCTCCCTCCCTCTAGTGAACATTCTTTTGAATATATATATAACCAAATGGCTTTTCTGCTAAAGTTCGTAAGAAGAATACTGATAATGAAAGAGCTAGGCATAATCTCCAATCTGTCATTCTACCACCGAACTTCAATAGGGGGTGGCGGGTAAATTATGAATAATTAAAAATAATAAATTGTCATTCTTAACCACAAAATATAAAAAAATCAGAAAATCTAATATTTGTAAATTATGTTTTTTCTGTGTTTGAAAGATGAAAATAATATGTGATTTAAAAATATTTAAGATCTTGCATAATTTGTGCAATAATAGAAACAACACTTAAATGGAACAAAAACTTCAATATTAAGAGTACCAAGTGCAAGCCTTCATAATCAATGGATGCAGAAAAAACTTAGGTGCAGTGCTCTCAAATCCTATGCTCCTCACTGATGAAAACCACAAGCTAGAAACTAGTCTGGGGATGTTGGATGAATAGGTACTAGATAATGAAATTTACACACAAACCTTCCTGCATCCATTGATTACGAAGGCTTGTACTTGGTGGCATTACTGTATGGAGAGTTTGGTACTCATTAACAGCAAGTGCAAGCATATGAAATGGTGATCAAGTGATGTTTTGATGGGTTTTTAAAATTTCAATATTACTTATTATTGGAGCACATTTAACATTAGCCTTGTGAAGATGTTCTGTGCCAAAAATGCATATAAATAAGAATTATTGAAAACTTTGTCCTGTTTGAGAATGTGTAAATTTATTATAATTTAATTACAGAACTAAAATTATACTAATTGTTAATAATAAGATATATAATTTCAATCTGATAAAGCTTAATTGGTAATCATTTATAAGATTTATTATAAGATAGTAATTGTCTGATTTACCCAAAATGCAATGGAAAAAAATATAAATGGGATCATTTACATTTTTTCCAGTATCAGGATCATATATTTAAAGTGTGAGAATGATAAGTTGTCCTATCTTCTTTTAAAAAATTGTTTATAAGAATATATAATACACAAGGTTAGCAGACATATATTAATTTATACCCTTAATATAAAAATTCCTACTTATATTTAAATATTCGTTTACAGAATGTTATTTTTAGCAAATGAATAAAAATGCATGCAAATTATTTTATTTGTAGCAACCACACATGCACACATACACACAATAATTTTTATTTTAAAACATATTTATTTTCTAGACTACAGTGATTAGTGATGGTTAGATATTCAGAAAATTAGATTTATATATTTAAAAAATGATTCCCCAGTTATAGAAAACAAATTATAAGTTATAATGATAAAATAAATACATAAGTGAAACAAACAAAAGGCAATAATAATAATAAAAAAGGCAATATTTAGTCTTAAGTGAAAAAAAAAATACAATCCTAGTTGAACAGAGAAAATTTGAGATTAGACCTAATAATATAAGTTGTGTTAATGAGGGTATGAAATGGGTATGAATTAGGAATAGCAGCAGCATCATGCAGCCAAGCAATAAGCAAGCTAAAGAATGAGCATGTTCAACACACAGAATGCATGTGAAAGCAAAGCATGAAGCTACTACGTACCTGACTCTGCATCATTCCACTATGCGGGGGTGGGGGCTGGGGGTGAGGGGACGGTTGTGACACTGGCTGTTGCGGAGGTGAGGGGCGCATATGTGAATTCTGTAAAGATAAAAAAGCAGACATTGGAGACAAGGTGGTCTTATAAAGCAGTGAATTTTGATGGCAAAATTATCAGCAAATAAACAAAAATGGAGCAGCTTCTGCAACAAGTGTTGTAATGGCATAAAGCAGATGGCAAAAATATGATTCCATGCACAAAATCAGCATGGGAAGCAGCAAGGCAAACATTACACAGCTATGGTTTATGAAATTGTTGCAGTGAATGCAAGCTTGGCTTGCAATACACAAAATGAAACAATAAATTATGAAGTATGTGTAGGTATGTAACTGAAGTTATATATATTTTATATAAAACAAATATGAGAATAAAAATAAAAAACAATTAAGTATTAAAGAAAAAAAAATTTTAATATCTTAGTTATATAGAATTTCACTTTGTAAATAAGTAACAAAAATGAGTATCACATTAGTATTAGTTTATATTTTTCTAAGTAATTATGCTGTGACCGAAATATATATATTGATCAAGATTTATTAAAAAAAAGAGAGATAAAATTAGAACAGATTGGATCATGCCTCATAGAGAAGGAGTCTATTCTTTTACACAGTATAACATGAAAAATAAATTTACTGGAATATTTCATATTACTTTGATAAAAACTGAAATTGTACAAATGTCTTCTTTTCAAAAAGACTGATCAATGAATCTTTCACATTGTGAACATTAATTGACAGATAATAAGCAATATCTTGGCATATAAATTAATTCTAATTTTATTAGTTGGAAATAGATTAGTTCAGACCAAGAATTTATCTAATAAACCAATGGTTTTGAGATTATGATCGATTTATATACTTTTTTTAATGAATCAAGTTCTTTCTTGGACTGCAAACATATTAAATATCTACATAAATGCTCATCATATACAAAGACTGTGGGAATTAAATTACATAACACAAGCACACATACATCAAAATACTAAAATACATATTATTAAGCTCTATACCTATCAGTTATATTCCTTAATTTCTGACTGCAATTTACTTTGGAGAATTAAGAAGTTGACCAAAAAAACTTAATGGAAAAAAATAATGGCTGAAATGGAATAAAACTGAAGTTAACAATTATTTCAAACTCAAGGCCTAAAAATATTAAATGATTTAGTTTGTATTCATTTTCTCAAAAAAGAAAACATCAATTTCAAAGAGTAAAAATAATAGTAAATTGATTTTTAAAAGCTAAAAAAATTTGCTTCAGTCAATATTCACAATGTATAATATGTTTAGAAAAAGATGAATACTAGATGCAATGCACTTCTGTATATTAAATTTTGATGCATTTTAAAAACTTTGACAATATCAATTTTTAAATCCTACTTTTATCAATTTTATTAAGAAGTCAATTTTATCTAAACTATAATAATACACCTATATACATAAATGTATAGTACATATATAAAATATAGATTTTGAAAATTTAAAAAAATACATTTTTTTAAAAAATATATATATACCATACTACTTGACTATGATTATAACATTATATAAAGATTTCTAAGTAAAAAATTTTGTTGGCAAGCTTATTTCACTCCTAATTGCTAGTAATCATGTAAATAAAAAAAAAAAAGACCCTTTGCCCAAAGGGTCAATTTTTTTCCACTTAGAGAAATGGAATTTCAAATTAACTTTTATAGGGATAAATGATGCTTTTTTTGTTTTTACTATGTTTAATTCTCTAATAAAAACAAATATATTATTTAATAATTTAAATTGAAAGAATTGACAGACAATTCAATGATTCAATGTAAAAAACATCAATTGATTATAATCTTTAAAAAAAGTATTCATTGATATTTTTCTAATTCAATGGCATTCTATGGTGTGCCTATAAAAAAAAAAAATAAAAAAAAAGCAAGCAGTAATTCTTTGGTATCTTAATTATGACAAAATTTAATTTCACAATTTCTCTTTTCTTATTAACAATGAGATTCAGGATAGCCTTCATGAAAGACTGCCCAAGTCTCATAACTGTGTTATTTAATTTATGCCATTACTTTTCATCTGGAAAAGCATTTTAGAAAAACAAATGACATACATAAAATTGCACTCTTACTGCAGTAAAATTCTAACTATGCCATTGTACTCCCAAAGCTGACAGGTGTAATGTATGCTCATAAGTATATATTTTATCAATCAAATTTCACTCTTAAAATACATGAAAAAATAACTTGATATCATGTCATTTAATGACAACAATATTATTGGAAATAATTAAAAACAGAAAATAGAAAGGCTATTGTAAATATATAAACAAATAACTGTATAATTAACTTTTTGCTTACATTTTAAAACTTACCACAATTATAATTACTATCTCATTTCACTCAGCTAGGGTAAGATAATTTCAGGAATACTGTACATAGTTTCATTACATAAAATTTTTCTTCTGAATACATAAAAACAGGAGACACAAAATTGAAAAAAAAAAACTTTTAATCAAAATTAGTAAAGATTTTATAAAAATCTTTTTTAAAAAAACTGTATTCATAAATAATAAAATGTATAGGAAACCACTTAAATTTATCTTATAATGGGCTGGTTACAAATTAATTTTTTAAAAAACTGCTAGTAGCAAAAAAATGTAAATTTGGATAGTGTTGAGTTTCCATTAAGCATTTGTAATTGTTGTAGGCTTTACTCAGCTCTAAAAAATTTAATTATTTAATATTTATAATGGGGGGATGGGGTGTTTAAACTTAAAATAGTAAAAATTTAATAATGTGAAATTCATTAAAAAATGTGTTTTTTCATTATTAAATTTCCTTGTGTGTTGATACTTTTCAATTTTAAAATTAATCACTCTGGAACATTCTGTGTTCCATGTGAAAAGCAGATTCTGATAGGTAAAGGGCTAGACTATAATTTACAAAGTAATCTATTCCAACCTATGCACATTTTTATTAATTAAATCAACTTTATGATTTAAAGTATGATACAAAATGTTTTTAACACTTCCACTCAGATTGTCTATATAAAACCATTTTCTATGAACTTGAATAATAATTTTAAAACAACTGCAGTACACCTGGGTCTCTTTTTATGCGGACTTATTTAACACGATTTTGAAGTTACGCGATTCGTGTTTCACCGGAAGTCGACCTCCGATAATGCGCTATTACTTTAAATAATAAATTTCGCGCACTTACGTTATATTGAAAGTAATAGCACATTATTGGAATTCTACTTTCATCTTAGTAATTTCAATATTTTCAGTGCTTTATAATAGTAAGATTTTATGCAATAATGAAATTAAAATCATGATTTCCACATTTTATGTATACACATTAAATTTTACAAGATTATAATGTAAATTTGTTCAAACATTGTGCGTGTTAATTTTGCATTTTAAATCACATTCTGTTTTTGCTTTTTAAAAAAGAACGTAATCAATTATTAATCATTTAGTGTCCACAAGTTTATTTTTAAAAGGTCAGTAATAGCAGTGGGCACAATTAAAAATTAAAATCTGATTTTTAATTGTAATTAACAATTTAAAAATTACTTATGGGCGACTTGAAATTAATGTGATGTAAAACGAAATTTGATTTTTAAACGGAATTGAAAATTAAAGACAAAAATAAGAATTTAATTTTTAGTTGTTAGTTTTAATTAAATTTTTCCCAGCAGTGGTGAATAAATGTCTTTTTATTATCATAAGTCTAAGTTCATAAACAATTAATAAAATCATCGTCGTCATCAACAGAAAACCATTAACACAACATGAGAGTGAACTTGGCGCTAGTTGTATTTCCTCTTGTGAGAATAATTGCTGAGATATTCTTGACTTCGTTTAAGGAGAAGCCAAATACATTACATCACATGAGAATCTGATTTTTTACTAGTTTGCAAACGAACGTGTTTTTGGGCAAATAGCGATAATAATTAAAACATGTATTAAAAAATGTAAATTACTGTACTGTAAATTATGCATAAAAATATATTATTTTGAATAAAATTAAATATTATAGTTAAAAAATGTTTGTCTTTTATCAATTTTTTTCAAATTTGAAATTTTTTATTAGTCATATTTTATTTCCTTATTTTTTTTTTGTGATTTTTACGTTGGTGCTTTGCTTTTAAGCGAATTTTGAAAAATCACAGACCGCATCCCCCCTTTTTCAATGTAAGTTACGTCTATTTTTGCACGATTTCATTTGCGCGCGTTTTAAAATAGAATCCACAACTAAAACTTCAACACTATTAAGTTAATTCCATAACAAATTAATATTATCAAGAAGAAAATTATTCAAATTGTCTTCATGGTCTAAATCTTATAAATTAGGAAACTAATAATTCATAAGTTGATGGGTAAACTCGTAAAACAGAAATATAATCGGCTTGGTATTGAGTATTAAATATTTATTCTTAAAAACTATAATAAATAATACATTAGGGTGCTGAATAGGTTAATATTTTTCAATTAAATTCTTAAATATTTCAAACTTTTTCCTGTTACTTAACCAAAAAAGTATGTGCTTTAATTTTTTATCATTTCCAAATAAAACATTTATTAGAAGTAAATTATTTAGAATTGTTGCAACAATTATTTATAGTTTTCACTCATTTGTTCGTTCATTCATTTATAAATGAAATAAAAAAACTAGCTAAATCATCTTATAATTAAACTCCCAAGATGTATTTCTTTCAGTGCAGATGCTATTCAACTACATAGTTTTTTTTTTTGTTACACATAAATGTATCATAAATAAAATTTAGGATAAAATGCTTATTTCATGCTTGTTTCTAGGAAGAATTTAGTGAGTACTTTATATATAAATTTATTTACAACCAAGGATCAAATGCTTAATAAATCAAAAATATGCACAGTATTTCGTTATCACATCAAATACAATCAAGATAAAGAATGAAACACTTTATTAAAAACAAATAATTTTTGTCAATATGTTGAATTCTTAATTCTTTAAGAAGATGGTGGGTTGTAATTGATTGTACAAGCACTTGGGTCAATATGTAGGACGAAAAGAATTATATTAAGAAACATTCAGTTTAAAAATTATTTGTTTAAAATTATTGTAAACAATGCTAGAATTAAACATTTCTTAGGTATATTAATAATGAAATTTCCATTTTCAATAAATTAATTTTCACTTATATTTCTTCCATACAAAAAATTACCAGGTAGTCTGCAAATAGATTGTAATATAATGGTATTAAATTTCTTCAGTTATATTTTTCCTTATCTAACTTTTGCTTTGACTATTTATTTCTACCAATGATAACAATAATTAAAACAAGTAAACAAAGGATTTGAATTACTTGATCCCAAATACATATAAATCTCAGACAATTAAAAAAAAAAAAAAAAAACTAAACACTCATCATGAATAAGATTTATGAAAAAAGGCACAAAGCTTTGTTTTCCAAATAATTAGAAGATCAATTATTAATTTAAATTCTTATAATTGTTGCAGAATTCTGTAGCAATTATTTTGATACAACAAATTAGAATTAATATTAATTCTAATGATTAGATAAGTACACTTTTTCTTTTAATATTAGTGTTGTTGAAACAAAAATATGAGACTTAAAATGTCGTCTGCAAGTTGTCCGAATTGGTCGAAACTGAGTGAATTGCCAGTTGGTCACATAAGTGGACACACAATATTGTTTTCCCAGAAAGTGAAACTCCTGCGAGCGTACTTATGTAGGTCTGCATAAGGGAAGTTGGTTCGAAGGCTCCAAATTCCCATATTTACAGCTTTGAGGCTTCCCTGTTATTTTATTTGCATGTTACTTTTGGCTGCTGTTTTTTATGCCCCTGTAAATGGTGTTTTTTTTTTCTATTTGTTTTGCTTCACAACTTGTCCAAAGTTTCATTTCTTTTTAATTCAATAAATTATTTTAAGGGGAAACTTTTATTGTTTTTGTTGTTCACATGATTATAAAGTAGGTAGGTAATATTTTATAAGTTTCATTAACAGTTAAAGTAGTAATATTTTATTATACCAAAAAAAAAAAGAAGTGTTTCAGAGTTTATTCAAAAGGCCCCACCAAAAAATAATAATAATAATAAAGAACTGTGCAGTAATATAATAAAATGTTAAAAAAAAAAATCCAAAAACAAGTCGATAATTAAAAATCAAAACAAACCTTTCCCGCCACCCCACCTCCCCCTGCTTGAAAAAAAAGTGTCCTTTAAAAATGAATTGCTTACCGAAAAATTAAGGAACAACTTTTCGCTATCATATAAAGCTTTCTGTAACGTAAAGATTTGGAAAAAAAAAAAGCCTTATAATAAACCATCAAACAAAAAAAAAAAGACAATTCAAAACAATCCCTCTCTCCTCCACCCTCTAAAAAATCAAGTATTGGTTTATTCAAAAGTACCGAAATTGTTGAAGACTTTTTCAGCAAATCAAAACATCAACAACAAGATATGTTATAAGCAAACAACCAACCCCTCCCCTATACCATCTAAAAACAACAAAGTGTTTGTTACAGAATTTTGCGCAAACAAACCGACTGAGCGTTAATCGATAATTTAAAGGCAAACCAACATCCCTACACCATCTAAAAACAAAGTATTTGTTTCTTTAAAAAACGAACAAAAAAAAAAAAACCTGAAAAAAAAATTTGGTTTACCACAAGTAATATTATGTAAAGAAACCTATGGGCAGCTAATTTACAAACAAACCAACACCCCTAGACCATCTAAAAACAAAGTATTTGTTTATTAAAAAAAAACAAAAAAACAAGTGGAATAAAAAAAACTTTGGTAGTTTAGTCACCGACGGGAAAAAATTAAAAACCGGTTGAAAAAAAAAAACTTTGGTGGTTTACCGTCGCCGATGAAAAAATAATAAAAACCAGTCGGGGGAAAAAAAATCTTTTATTGTAATATTATGTAAACAGACGGCCCGTGAATCGATCGATATATTGATGTAAATTAGGCAAAAAAGAGCGCCATCAGACGGTAGGTTCAGTATTCATACTATTATCTTTTTTTTTTTATATATTAGAAACATATTTCCAGCAGATAACTACTTAGGATAAGATCTGGATCAGCTAGTAAAAATAAAAATCACCACTTTATTCATATTCAAATATTTTTTAATGAAGATTTATCTCTAGATAAATCATATTACATATTTTTTCCAGAATTTTAAAAGGAATGTAAGGCTGTTTATAAAAATATGATTTTAACATTTAATTCTCAAAATTTAGAATATGTGAACCAATACATTAAATGTGTTAATCACTATGTTTTCTCAGCTTCATTATATTTATTAGTATTTGGTCTTTCTAATTATGTATGACATATTATTCTTGGTATTTGGTCTTTCTAATAATGTATGTCATATTATTCTTGATATTTGGTCTTTCTAATAATGTGTCATATTATTATTATTGTATTCAAACTGAAGATATTGCACAAATTATGTCTCAGTCCAACTGTCTAAATTCCAATATGGTGGCCTTCATTAGTCAAGAAATAAAGATAACCATTTTATCAGCTAAAGCATGCTTGGTCAATTTTGCACTGCATGCATCCCCTCAATAGTAGCACCAAATGGTTATTTTGCTTCTGTTGTTTTATTAAAGTTATAATTATCTTACATATAACAGATATTTTAATTTGTTTCTAAATGCTAGCTGTAACAAGGATGGGGTGGTGGTATTTGACATGCATTTTACACATATAAAAATTTTAATTTCCACTAGCTTAAAATGTATTATTTTAAGCACAAACAATATCAAAAAAAAAAAAAGATTTAATCATTTATATATCAATTAATTACATATCTTATTTTGTTATGCCTGCGTAATATCTAATATATAAAAAAAGTTTTATTGGTTAGGTAAATACGAAAATCATTAATGACTGAATGTAAGATGCACCAAAAAATAGTTTTAAAACGTTTAACTAAATTTTTTCTACATGTTTCATTTTTGATGAAGCATGATTCAGTGGAATATCACCATTTAATACAAAAAAAATTTAATGGAGACTCTTTTTTTTTAAAAAAAAAAAAAAATCATATTCAACTATTCTCATTATATACATATTTCGTACTGATTAACACTTTTTTTTTTAGTAGTAATATTCTTAGTAAAAGAAAATTATTTTGCCATGGGAAATCATTATAATTTTATATATATGAAATTAATTTACAAAACATTTAATGGGAAACAATAAAGCTCACTGTCCAGGATAAAGAGGAATTATTATTATTACTTTTGTGTGTTGCAAAATTATATTGATTGGAATCACTAAATATTCTGTTATAATAAAATTCTTTTTTTAGCAAAATGTTTGATAAAATTATATTGAAAACATACACTAATAAATAATCCCTGAAGGCTCCATATAAAAAAAGTTTTGCAAAAAATATTGATCAATAAAAAACTTAAAATGTTAGAAGAATGGTTGTGGATTTAGTAGTTTTTGATACTGAAAAAATTTAAAGTTGGAATTTTTATGACATTAAGATTCTTATATTTATAACATGATTCTAATCCTTAGACAGTAATTTATTGTTCTATTGTATTTTAAATATATATATTAATCTGCTTTTCTGCCTGAAAAAAAAAAAAAAAATTTCTACAATGTTTTAAATAAATTTGTATTTGCTCATTTAAGATATTGAAATAGTATATTCCTTTGTAATAAATTTCATTGCTATATAAATTAAGTAAATGTATAGAAAGAAATTTTATTAATTTAAAAGTATTCCATCATTAATATTTTAAAATATTGAGTTATTGTTAATTTAAAGGCATTATATATTCTTTCATAAATAAAAATTGATTTTATTAAATGATAATAATAATAAAAATTCAAGAAGAATAGGCTAGGATAGAATTAAATGATAAAAGTTCAAAAAGTAGGAGAAATAATTGACAAAGTAGAAGAAGAAATGAAGTTAGTGCAGAGGTATTTTGAAGAAAAACAAAGGACATTGTTTTTGAAGAAATGGAAGATAAAATATAGATAAAAAAAGACTTATTTCATTATTTGGACTCTCAAATCAAGGATATTGATAAAAAATTCAATATAGTGAATTTGGAAGAAAAAGCACTACAACTCCAAAATAATTTAAAACAAGACATAAATGATACATTTGAGTTTTACAAAAGGAACAGTGGTCATGATATGACTGTTTGTTTAGAACATGTAGATACAAATCTTAATGAGCCAACTAATTGCCAAAAGCGTCCAAGAGCTTTTAGAAATGATGTTTGCTAGTTCTTTGACACATTTGGAAAGTTGAGTAACTTTTGAAATTTCAACATTGCAAATATGAAGAACATATAGCAGTCGTTTGCAATCAATCACATGGTATAGCTAAAGAGTGGTGGCATGCTTTAAATAATAAACTATACATGTTTCAAGATTATTGTAATGCAATTTTGAGAAGTTTCTGGAGTGAAGATAGACAAGGTTTCTCAGAAAAAATATCTTATTCTTGATGAAACTATATACCCAGTTTTTACCAACAAGTTTCAAAGTTACATTTTCTTTTTGCATTTACTTTGGCAGAAGAACAAATAATTAGAATAGTCAGATATAATTTGTCGATAAACATGCAGCAAATTGTTAGGAAATAGTAAAAATAATATTTGGAAGAGATGGCTGAAATACTTAGTCTTATATTTCAGTAGTGGATGGAAAGAAACTATAGATAACAGCAGAAAAGATACAGTATGACCTCAAACAGCCATGGGTCGTTACTCCAGTAGATATGGAAGACCGAGGTGATAGTTATTCATTGAATCAGAGAAGTTTAATTCAAAGGACTAACAAAGAAATAATTCCCATGCCAGTTGATAACATGAATGGACAATGCAAGTCATCATTATCACATCATTCAGAAAACTCGTGAGAGCTTCACTGTTGAGTTCCATGCAACAGAATTCACATGAAAAATGGGATAAAGATGGTATTACAGAAAAAGGTAGATTAAATGACAAAGTTTATGAAAGGAAAAATTGTCATGAGATTGAATAATGATAATATAAAGAATACTTCTTAGAGATAAAATTTCAAAAGTACTGGAGTTTGTAGATGAGCACAATTGTGATAAAAGGAAATAATTTTGCTATCATGAAGCCACAAAGTCGTGAATGTGGCAGTTTTATCTGTGAATGCATGAATGTTACTAGATTCCAAAGTAGAAAAAAATTTCATAGCGGTGAACGCTTAGAATTAGTATAAAACGAAATGTTAATTTGTAGAAGTGATTATAAAAAAAATTAGTTTTATATGGTATCGATACTAAATTTCTTTGGAATAAAAAAATAGATATAATGATAAATCTATAAATAAACATAATGTAATTCCTGACTCATATGGAAAATATGTCCAGTTAGGACCTAAAAATATAAAGGAGTTTAATTTTATTGATGATTAATAAACTAATTGAAGTGGTTTATATTATTAGAATTTTAATGAGATTAAAGGAACTTCAAATTCTAAAGTCATCACAATATTTATTTATTTTTTATTAAACTTAGGCAGCCTATACATATTGTTTTTTTAATGTACATAAATGTCTCTATACTCAATTCATTTATATTTTTAGATATTAGGGGTAAATACATTGTTATGTACTCAAATTAAAAATTAATAAGGTATTAAATGTTAATTCAATTTTGACAAAAGTTTATATTATATAAATAAAAAAAAGTCAGAATAAAATTTCTTTTTATGAAATAGTATATTCCTTTAGAATATATTTCATTGCCGTATAAATTAATATATAGAAAGAAATTTTATTAATTTAAAAGTGTGATGTCATTAATATTTTAAAATAGTGAGTTATTAATTTAAAGGCATTGTAAATTTTTTTATAAATAAAAATTGATTTTATTAAAATATGATAATAAAAAAATTCAAGAATTTAATTTAGAAATATTAATTTTAAAGAATACAATTAGTTTTTAATAATTTTAAAATTGACTGTGGATTTATTTACTGTTCTATTGGCAAATAGCGAAGAATTTATCAAAAAAACTTTTAATTACATGAACAAAGTCGACTGCTGAATTTAAACTCCCAAAATGAACTTGTAAATAAAGTTTTTATCTGAAGAATCTTAGAACCAAGACTCAAATGAATAATCTACTTCATGTTTTCATTTATCATAAATAGGTTTATTTTATAATCACAAAGTGCTGCAAAAATCTTTTTTTTCTACACCATTTAGGCCTATCTTCTATATTTCAAATGAAGCGCCATTATGAAAGAAGGATTGTCTGCTTTAGCATAAATTTGGATAGCATTAACATTTTCTACTGGTAAACAAGTTAAAAATACAAAACAAATTTTTATTAAATATTTTTTATTTATAATAAATTGTTTTTTTCCCCTTGTATAAATATTATGCTATTATTTATAAATTGTCAATTCTTAAATATAGGTCAATCACTATGCGTATAATTATCAAAGCTATATGCAACTAATATTTTCAAAATGTTTTAAATATAATGTATAAATATAGGATTTGACTGATACTGTATGTATTGGCAACAGAGATATTATTACATGTCTGTTGTTTAATTCTTTCATGCTACATAGATTAAAAATCATGATCTTGTTAATTTTACTGGAAGACTTTAATTGGAACACTCAGGATATTGTTCAGTTCTAATGGTGTTTTTATCTAAAAGTAATCTCACCTTCATTCATTACATTTTGCAGTTGATTTTTTTTTTGCCTTTTTTAAAACCTAAAATGAGGTATATTCAATGGATCTTTATATTATTATTTCTTTTTAAAACTTCAAATACTAGTTCTTGCACAGTCACAATCAATTGTTTCTGTATGTATTGGCAACTGGGATATAATTGATATGTTTAGCTTGATATTATTGTGTTCTTATGGCTTTATTTTGTAAGGATTTCGTTTTTCGTAGTGCCTCGGCGATGTTTAGATCGATGTTTAGATCTTTATAAATAATATGGCAATAATAAATTAATATTTTTATATATGAAGTTTACAGAAGTTATTTTTATATAGTTACCTAGAATATTGTAGTAGAGTTAAGCTTATATATATAGGAAGCATTTCATCCATTGCTTAATTTTATAGACCTCAATCACATTTTATTTCTATTATTACTGATTATTACTTGAATTATCAAATACAAAATATTGATATGTCAAATTAATAGGTGTCCAAATGAAACTCATGCTGGGTAAACTTATCTTTTAAGATTTATTATTAACTGGAATAGTTTCATTTTGTAATTCATAACTTCCCAATATTTGTTTGTAATTGTGACTTTACTAGTAAATTTAACTTTCTTTGTTTGGTATTTTCTTATATTAATTATCAATATTAAATTACAATTAATTATTGCAAAGAAGTTTACACTTATTATCTAGTGGGGGCCTTCTAGTAAAGTTATATATGGAACTATTTATCCATTATAGAAAAATATGTAATATTTGTATTATTTTTATCATTATTTTAATAAGTCCAGTGAAGCTGCTGTCTCAACAACTACTAACCTCCAATTTTTTTTTTTTAAAACAAACATAAAAAAACATTAAAATTCATAAAATCAATTAGAAACATACAAATTGTATTTGTCATTTACCAGTATGACTGCGTTATTTTCATTCTGCTGCAGTGCCCATCTCTAACTCTTCTCTCATCCTATCAAATCTAGTATTCTCACTTAGTTTTGTACAATCTGTCATGTTTGGCAAAGCATGCTTTTGATATTTTTATCTCCTCCAAAAATTTAAAATTTCATTTGAAATGAGTATAGCTAATGATGAACAGAATTCCTTTAAATAATAAAATTATTAATTTAAAAACTAATTGTCTATTCATGAAATAATAAAAAGAAAAACAAATCTATACACCCATTACTTTGCCGAAAATGGCCAATGTTTTATCTATAAAACAAGAAAATTATTTAGTTATAATTGGAAAGGCCCTGAATTTGTGTGTGAAAAATATAAATCAAAGAACATAACAATAGTTGGCCTAGTATTGTATCAGCAATTTCAAGTCTTTCATTGCAAGCAGCAAATTGTTGCAAGAATTCAGAAACTAACACAAAGAAACTGATTTGTAAAATTAATTACTGAAGCAAATGAGTCTTCTGATTCATTAATAGTTTTAAGGGTATCAGTAGATCAATGCTCAGACATCACCCATTTTCAAAATAAGAATAAAGAAATATGATCAACTGAGTATATATACATATATCAATTCATGCATACATCAAATGTGCTTTCTTACAATTCATTATTCAATTCTTTTGCATAAATATATTATTCTACTTTTTAAAAAATTAAATTGCATCATATATGTGTGTTCAAATATGTAAAAAGTATTTATATGTATTGAAAAGAACTGTACAAATACAGGATAGTAATATACAACATTGAAAATATAATGGATATAACAGATCCACTAAATATGAAACTTTTAAATTAAAGATCTTTATATGTTTGTGTATAAAATTTATATATGGAGGACTTTACAACAGACCTGCTACAATAGCTTGAATGGCTAAGTACAAGATACTGAAATGGTAATTTCCTCTTCCTTGATTCTGGATAATTTTTTAAAACTGATTTTAAAAGCTGAACAATTGGCATGATAGTCTATGCTTAATAGAGCTTTTCTGTGTTCTGAACATCTCAAATTAGTAAATATTTTGTAAATCTAGTTTATTTCATCCAATAGTGCATTAACAAATATCAAAATCACTTAAATATTAATCAATATTTATAATAGTTATAATGACATTTTTCAATCTGTTGGGCAAATATGATCCATTTAGTGGAAGATGTAGTGTGTACAGAATATTCTTTGCTAATTTAAACTATAACTAACTTAAATGCTTCAGAATCTCCTAATAAAAAGACAACATCATAAATCTTTTTTTTTTAAATAAAAACATAAGCAATATAATGGTTTCCTATGGCAAAAAAAAAAAAAAAGCATCTTGGTGAACATAATGCATATTTTTTATTTGGTGTACTTTATTACATGATCAGAAGGTTTTTTTAATTATATACTAATAAAATCTTTTTTTTTTAACTTTCTAACAATTTTCACATTTACAATTAATGACATGTTGGATTAAATGACTGAAATTCTACTGCAATTACAAATTGTAGATATAATATTTGTAAAATATGCTCAATTATATGTGAACATTCTGTTTTTTTTAAAAATTATAAAATAAGTAGAACTTTCAATTTCTTTGTTCTTAGTATGAATTTGCCATTTTGCTTAAATTGCTTTTATTAAAATTTAATATGCTACTATCATTATAGAGAATAGCTACATTTTTTAAATTAGTACATAAATGTTTGCAATTCTTATTATGGCATTTCTTTATGTAGTCAATTATTATAGGAGAGTGTACTAATATTGTTCATCAATGAATCATTGTCTAGAAAGTGCTTACTAATTCAAATGATTTTGACAGCTCTTTTAAAAAAAAATATTTATAGGATAGTCTAATATTGTTCAAACTCAAATAAAAGCTATCCAAATATCTTTTTTTTTTTTTTAAATATTAAGTTATTTGAACTTTTGTTTAGACAATATGGACTATATCTGAATATTGTTAGTAAATTCTGCTGATATTTAAATATTGGTAAACATTTTCTTTAATAAATTTTAAAATCCAATATTTAAAAAATTTTATATTGTAGTTTATTATAACAATTAATCATTGTTCTAACTATATAGTGAATCTCAATGGCTTTACGAACTTTTCAAAAATAGATTGTAAAATTAAGTTCACAAATGCTTTATTTCTTATATCAATTTCTGTGCATATTATTTATTCCTTTTATTTCTTAGAGAAGCAATTTCCTAAAATGATCAGTCATATTTTATGCAAAGGTTTTTATTTTTTCTTCTCTCCTTGATATAATAATATCAGAAAAATGGCGATGACATTTTAGATATTCATTACTTTACAATATATTATTTATTGCCTGGGTCTCGGTTTTATGCAAATTTTTTTAATGCGATTTTGAAGTTATGCGATTCATGTTTCTTCTTAATATATTTTTATGCGGGTTTTCTTTTATGTGATAAAGAAGTTCATATTTCACTATATTTATTAAATATCAAGAAATTGAAATTATTAATAACTTATTTTGACTTGAAATACTTTTTTTTTTTTTTCAAAAGTATAACGTTATATTAGCAGCTAACATGAATATGGCCTGAAGCTAGATTTATACTTATGAGTATAAAAATATAGCAATAAATATGCAAACATTTTAAACTTTTAAAACATATTTTGTTAGATATAACAGAACTAAATATTCTTTTAGATTTTTAAAATAAATAAAGAAGATTTTGTAAACTGAAAATAATCTTTCTAATGATAATGTATAATCTTTTTGTTTTGATTGCAATCTCATTTTTTAAATATAGAAACAAAATGGGAACATTTAAAATTTATTTCAGTAGTAAATAAAAATATCTATCAAATGAAGACAAATGTATTATTTTCTGATAAGTAATAATCATAGATTTTACAATGACATGTGAGACAAAGAAAAACATCAGGAAATGCTGAAATCTGAGATAGTTTGCTGCAATGAACCTCTTAAATTCCGAGAGCTAAATAGTTATATATGTCTGGATATCGCGAGCTTTATAAACAATTAGTAAAATTGTCTCAAAATTTAGTCACCAATGACATTGTTGACAGGAAACAATTAACACAGCACAAGACTGAAAGTGGCGCTAATTTACTTCCTCTTGAGACAAATCTGATTTCTTACCAGTTTACAAACGAACCACATATTGTCAAATAGCGATAATGATTAAAATATGTATGAAAAAATGTAAAATTAAATACTGTAGTTAATAAAAAAGATTGTCTTGTATCAATTTTTTTCAAATATTTGAATTTTTTTATTAGTCATACTTTATTTCCTTATTTTTTTAATGTGACTTTTAAAGTAATTTTCCCTTGTTGCTTTGCTTTTGTGCGATTTCTGAAAATTACAGAACCTATTCCCCATTTTTCAAGGTAAGTCTATTTTTGAGTGATTTTTTTTAACTGCTTATGCGCTGTGAGCACCGTGGGCGCTCTTTGAGTACTCGCCGGATGACGTGTTGTTTTCTTTCTTTACTGATGTAAAAAGTGTAAGCATGACGTCAAACAAAATACAAGCATTTGATAGCTCATTGACGTAGCTTTCCAATGATCTCTACCTCAAAAAATCGGCTGAAATTTGAATTTTTGGCAGTAGTTCTAAACGACCACAGTATTTAATTTTTTCCTTTTTTGATAATTTTTGTAATTATCATGAAGTGATAAAAGACAAAAAATGGTCCACAGTATATTTTTTTCTTTTTTGATAATGTTTGTAATTATCATGAAGCGATAAAAGACAAAAAATGGTTTACGGCCTGCAAGTGAAAATTTCTCCAGTGTTATTCACAAACAAGACCTACAATAGAGCTTCAACATAATGACTTGTAAGTATAAAATTTTTATTTTTTTTAATATTTAATTTTTTTTTTAATTTTTTAAAAAATCTTTTTTATTAATTTTAGTTTGTAATTGGTGTTTATTTGTAGTTATATATTTATTTATGCTCATATAGAATTCATATCTACCATAATTTTCTAAAGTTCTAATCAACTTATTTGATAAAATAATGATTTTCAAAAAGTTTAATAATTTATTATTTATAATTATGTTTATATAATATGTTTGTGTTTACAAGTAACGAGTTATAAAACTAATAATCAAATGTATAAAAAGATTGCATACGCAGGCATAGAATCAAATTCTGATTCTTGTTTATGTTTATTCTTGTTCATGCTTTGTAGTCACCTGGTTTTGCTATATGTTTCATAACATTATTTTCAAGTCTATAGCTAACAAATGGACTATATATGCAAATAAATTATATCTATGTGATACAATAAATATAACAAGTTAGTATCATTTCTGTGCATAAAGAATATAAACACCATTTGTGCGCATAAAGAACATAAACATACTGGTGTCCATAAAGAATATAAACATCACTGATATACACAAAAAATTATAAAATGAAGAGAGGAAACTTATTTTATCAGTGATATAGACATTAGCCTATAATTTCTAGTTTTAGATAGACAAGAAGCCAATTGCTATGATGATTTCTTTGTATCTTTTATTAGGATGAATCTTTTTCTTTATAGATGCCTTTGACATTTGAAACTGTTGGGGTACAAGATAAAAATGAAGCATTCATAACCAACTTCTTTTGGACATTGTGAAGCTATGGATTATTTCAGGTAAGACATGTTTAGAAAGATAATTTTGTGAGGAACACTAAGAAATTATCACTGATGATATATTTTGAATTTTAGTTAATGTTAATTTCCAAATTATGAACAAACAATAAAATAATAATTATTTCGAATGTGAAAATTTTTTTTTCTTATTTTTTTATAGAGTTATCAGTATTTATTTTTATGCTTATTGTTTTCCTTAGTTTTTCTAGTTTTTAGCAATGTAATTGCTTTTGCTCTAACATAATTAAAACTGAAGTTATTGTGAAAATTGTGACTCAGGCCAGTATTTTAAAAAATTCAATATGGCGGCTTAGTCCCAAGCAGTTAATGCGGGTTTTCTGTGAAACCTATCTACCACAAAAAACAAGACCAGAGTGTATTTTATTTCTAATTTAAAAATATAATTAAACTTTTATGCTTTGTTTGCAATAATTTTATTGGGTGTAATGCATTCTTGTTTTGCTATTTCAAAATAGTATTTAGAAAGATGAAAATGAATGATTATTCAGCACTCGTAAAAAAGGAGAAAATAAATATTAATAACATGCATTAAGTAGATGACTGTGTTACAAAATGTGACTATTATTTATTAATCCTTAGCTTTGAAATAAATTAAGTGATTCACATTATCAAATAGATGGATCATATTATTCACTACTAATTGATATTTAGCCAATTTCAATACAAATCAAAGATTTCATAGGGACTTATTTTTTAAAAAAAATATAAAAATGGAACTGTTCTCAGAATTTTACTTGTGCCATAAAGAAACTAACTAGACATAATTTTCTAAATCTAAAATGACACTTTTTTAAGCTATCTCTGATTTCAATATCAATGTGAAAACCTTTGATCACAATAGACATGAATAAATTAATTGAATTACCTAGATGAATCATATATAAACAAATTTTGTCTAATAATCAAAAGAAGTCAAATAATGCATCTATAGTACAAATAATATCTAATTATATAAAAATAATTTTAGATCACTATATAAATATTTTTATCCACATTATGATAATTGTTAGGCTTTGAACAATATATATTCATTGATCCAATTTCATTTCAAACAATAAAAAATGTAATACTTCAAGCAAAGAGGTTATTGAATTAATGATAAATTGATAATAATGTAAATATTGTCATAGTTAAAATTGGATTAAATAATAAGAATTATTTTATAATGAAACAATTTCATTTACATTTATTTGCATCAATTAATACTTATTAATTACAAATAGAAATTATTTACTCCTACCAAACAGAATCAGAAATAAAAATTTCAAAAATGAAAAAAATGTTTATGAACAATATGTTAATTAATGAGATTGCAATGGACATATGCATCCAACAATTTTCCTTTATTAATCCTCCAACAAGGGATTTTTTTTCTTCTTTCAGGTATATACGGAAATATATTTCTGTTCCAATTTATATCTGCAGACATAGAAAGACTAACCTGTATCTTTATTGAAGCAATTTTAATGTAATATTACAAAAAAAAAAAAAATTAATGCATATTACATGCCTACATGTAATATATAACTATAGACATCATTTTTATTAGTATAGTTATAAAAAATATCAAAAGCATCAAAAATCATTTTAGGCATAATAAATTTTAAAACAAGGCTTTAAATAAATTACAAACAATATTTTTTAGCTTACATGTTTAAATTGGCACTGCAATAACAACAAAAATAGCAATACTATTCACTAAAACAATTTTTTAGAAGGTATTTCAATTTGTAACATAAAATGAGCAAGTAAAGATTGTGACAAAACTATAAATCTTTTCCCGGTCACACTTTCTATCTATTGAAGAAAAATTAAAACTAGATTAAAGAATAATAAGTCAAATAATTGGAATAATTTATGTTCATAAAATGAAATTTCCAGTGTGAAAATATCAGAATGTACTAAGACAGGTTAATCTTAGATAATCATTGGCCACTCTCAACTGAAGAATTAAAGCGAATGTACAAAAAAAATTCCAACATTAAAAAAATAAGAAAATAAAATCATTTTGAAGACATGTAAACTGCCAGATCTATATTTATTATAGCTATGGTTATAATACAAGTGCTTTAAAAAATTCTAAAAAAAAAACATTTTTTCATTAAATTTTTTACTATTTATTTTACTTATAATTATTTATTTTTTGCCATGTTACTAATATATTTAATATCATTCATAATATTTGTAATTAGAAATACACATTTAAAAAATCAAGAGCAATGAATTATAATTTTACTAACAAAATGTAAGTTTTAAAAATAATATTTTTCTCATGTTATAAAAATAACACAAAAATGTGTGTAGATAAAAAAAAAAGCTGTTAGATTGAAAACATTAATCACAAATCATCATGGAAAAGTTTGCTAACATTTAAAAAATAATTACTTATTACTACATCATGAATTCCATCTATAATTCCTGTTAATCATAACACTAATAAAAAAAATTTAATTTCAGTTAGTTTTTTTAAATGCAATATTTTATTTAAATGAGGTATATCAAATAAGAGTATTTATAAGATTATAATAATAAAAAATATTTACATTTCACTTTATTACAAATATATAAATAACATATGTAAAAAAAAACTATGCATCAATATAAAATATATATTTAGATAAATTTTTTAAAAATATTTTTTGAAGATGCATGTTTGCATGCATGGATAGGTTTCAACTATTAAATCAAATAAATACTCTCGAGTAAAAAAAAAAAAAAAATCATATCAAAGTATTTAAAATAAAATCATTCTATATTAACATAATAAGTGAGTAATAGAGTAAGAAAGCAAGTTTTTAATTTACAGCCACTTAAAAAAATATTAAAAAACATTGAATGTAATAAAAATGACCTGGAGATCAAATTTAGGTTTGACAACAGTAGTTACAATTTTGCTAGTTCATAACCAATGTGGCTAAACATTCAAAATTGTTAAGTATTTTGTTAGTTTTAACTAGAAGCTATTTAACTTCTTACTAAATCTAAAACAATGCATATTATTTTCAGAAATAAAAAAGTTACACCATGTTATTCATTTACAAATAAATATTATTTTTTTCTATCTAATTAATCAATTCATAACAAGATCTCAAATTTCTTCATTAGATGCAATATTTAACAGGCAGAAAAAATACTACTGGGGAGACAGACGACATAAAACTATTGTAATATTTATTATAAAAAAATGTTTAATACTTAAATTTGGACAAGATTTCAAATTTAAATGCTCATAGAAATTTAAACTTTTTTTTAGAACTATCTTCATAATACTTCTCTTGGTGCTCGCTCATAAGTTTTTATTCATTAAGATCACAATATCAAAGACATAGCAATCAAGTAATTTAACAAACTTATAAAGTTTTGATATATGAATGAACTTTATTTTTTTTATATTCTTCTTATAAATATATTATTTGTAAGCAGGCTGCATATATATTTTCAATTAACATAATGGATAAAATAAAATGACTTGAAAGTCCCAGACACATGCACACACTATTTTTACTATCATTTAAAAAAAGATTATTTATTATAATAAAGTTTTAAAAACCCAGCAAATGCTAAATTAAAAAGTTTAAGATACACAATTTCATTACAATGGAATCCAATTAGTGTGTAATAATAAAAACGTGATTCTGAGAAGAAAATTTTTTTTTGCAATTAAGATAACATAATTGAAGCAAATAATTAATTTATAAATATTTATTATTTTTCAAATTAAAATAAAAAAATCATGAAGAAATGTTTATTTTATTATGCATAACAATAAAATCATTAAATTCTAGATAGCAAAATTAAGCCAAACTTAAAAAAAAAGATTATAATTTCAAAATATTTGAAATCCATATATCTGATCAGAAAGATATTATCCTATTATACAGTAAGAAGAACCTCAAATTGCTAAAATAATAATAATAATATTACATAATAATGCATATTTAATTTTTCAACTTTGAAAAAGGCTATCTATCAGCAATAATAATAAATAAATAAAAAGATTAATTTTATTGTTTAGAATTCTTCCTCCATGATAATCAGGCATTTGGAGACAAAGAAATGAAAAATAAAAAACAAATGCTGTGTAACTTACTATATTGCAAACTGTAAAAATGAGCAATTTTTCTATACTGATGAGTGTATATATTTTTCAAAATTTTGTGCACATTGCCAATTATAGTAAGTCCCTTTTATTAATGATAATAAAATAATCCTGCTGTTGAGTAATATTTATTAATAATGAATTGAGTCCCTTTTTTAACTCATAATAAATATAGCAACAAAGCCACGTATTACAATTATAAAGAGTGAACCAAAAGTTAAATACATTTAATATTCATTACCATTAATAGACATTCATAATGAATATGGCAATTCTAACTATAAAAAAATCCGGATAAAAGATGGTTCTATTTAGAAGTCAGGTCAGATATAGATATGACTTACTTGGTTTAATCACTTCTCTAATTAATCATAAATTTAATGTAAAACAGTTTCCAAAACATTTAGCTAGAAATGTATCTTGTATAATAAATAATAAAACATATATAAAATAATCTGTCCAACAGTTTTGCAATAAATTACAATTCGTTTATATGTGCTTGAGAACATTAGGCTTCTATGAAACAATTTATTTTTTTTGCCAAACTTAAATTTGATATGGAATTTTTATAAATAATATTTTACAGGGGTAATATAAACTTTATACTGATAGTAATTAAAAATGATGTACACCTTTACCCTGCTTAGCGATTGGCTACTTAGCGATATTTCACAATAGCGATCATCATCAATTTGTATCCACTACTTCAATTTACAATCGATTATTCACTATAACGATCGGAAAATTTTTTTTGGAAGCCATCTTGAATTTTGCGTCACTGATGACATCAGAGTGTAGATATTTTAAATTCATTTTACCCAAAAGCAAAAGTACATTACTGTAATACGTATACAAATAATGACTTTGCTGTAATTGTATAGCACATACAATATTTTATTCATAAAACACAATGTTAGTGCTGCATTCGTATAAACTTAAAATATATATAATTACTGAATCCATAATACTGTATACATATAAATGTTGAATGTCTTTAGAAAAATTAAACTTTATTTAAATATAATGTACAGTACTTGGATTATTTAAATAAAGTTTCATTTTTCTAGACATTCAACACTTATATCAGATGATGAAAACAGTACAACTAAAATTCCATCATCACAAACTTTCAGGCAAACACTAATATTAATTTGCGTGTATGTGTTCCTTAATTATGTACACCCAAGTGGTTTCAAATAAAAAAAAAATTTTTTTTTAAAAAGTTTAAAAACAGATTGCATTCAAAATGTTAATAAATAATATTTCTACACGAACGGGGGGGGGGGGGGGCACTATTACATTATTAAAAATATACAGTAAAAAAAAATAAACTTAGCATATGTTTTTGAAAATTAAAAGTTAAATTTTTTTTCTTTTAAAATAAGTTTTTTTTTTTTCTAAAATTGACTGATTTACGATATGCATTAAGCCTTTTGTTACTTTCAATTAAATAATTTATAATTAAACATTGTTTTTTCATTTGAATAATTTCCCATAAGTAATAAACATAAATGTACAGTAATATGTATGGTAATACAAATTTTAAAAAAATGCACTTCAGTATGGATTTTTTTTTTCATTACGATGAAAAACTTCTGCGGAAAAATATAAAAACTCTTAAATTCAAATTTAATTTCACTTTCTCTTTCTTTTTGCTGTACTGTACTTTTTAAACAGTGAAAATATGCATTTTTTTTTTCCTAGTGATATAAAACTTTTCTTTTTCGTTACCGTATTTAGTCATCATTGCCATGAAAAAAATCAATAAAATCTTTGAGCTTGGAAACCAATGTGGATATTTTACGTCGACCGGAACCAACCAATTTTTTTTTTCCTATAGACCCCCATTATAAATACATATTCTGTATATGATATTGTTGCTTAATGATGAGTTTTGGAGGGCCAATTGCCATCGCTAAGCGGAGAAAAGGTGTATATAAATCTAAAAAAAATTATATCTACTTTTGTAAAAAAGAATTAGAGAAAAATAATAATTTTTAAAATAAATTTGTTTCAAATAAAATTTCATATTTATTTATTCCAATATTCTATTCATGTTATTGAGCATATTTTTTTTTGTCCATATTTTTTTTATTATAAAAGACTATTCATAGCTATTTTGCAGACAGACACTAAAAACTTACCATTAGCCTGTTTATTTCTAATTACCATAACTATTAGATGTAGATTAACATAAAAATATTAAATAACTTGAATGCTGTAAATAGATTGGCATGTTGATAGCATTGGTGTATACTATAAAAGAGCATATGCATGCATTTATTATTAGGTGCTGCTGTATATTATGTAATTATATTGTAAAAAAAAAAAAAAGATCATTGAAATTTAGCTGCCTATTTTTTATGCTGATGAAAAGAATTTCTCAATGGCTAATACAAAACTATTTTTTAAATCTCCATTATTTGAATTTATTAGCAAAATATGTTTATAATTACCAGTAATGAAATATCTATGGCTGCTTTTTTCTCCCTGAAACCATATATAATGATATTTTCAACATTTCCTTTTGTTTTCAGATTTAAATGTATATTTTTAAATTCCCAATTTAATTAACAATATTTAAAAATCCATCAATTTATCCTCTAGAGGAAATATATTCACAATTGTCAGCACTATTTAAATATAAAAAAATAAAATAACATGAATTAAATTGAAAGGTGAAACCTCTTACATGCACTTCTTTAGAATGCTTGTATGACAGCCAATCAGATGTAATGATAGCATGAAGTAAAATATTTTTTATTTTAATAATATATATATATATTTCTAAAATAATTAAAATCTCCCCATGTTCAATAATTAACGGGTTACTATTTCTTTATGGCAATAATAAGCGTAAATAAACAAAATATATATATATAGAGTTGAAACTTTTTTCTTTATTTTAGGATATACAGTAATAAAGAAAAAAGAGAGAGAATAACAGTGGATTTATGTAAACTTTTTTCGATAGTTACGTATTTATCTTGTTATGATGTCATTACCCTGAAGGCATACTGATCTAATCTTCTGACCTTTAAGATAATGTCACTTCGTGATTTGCAGACCAAGTTAATCACTAAAATTTGTCCGCATATCATGTGAAAACATTATGTCAAAGATCGCAAGATTAGAATAGGATGCCCTAAGAGTAATATGTTATAACAAGGTAAATATGGCGAAGAAGCCATGTGGTAAACCCTAAAGTTAGTAAGCTTTTTTTTTTTGGTTTCGCTTTTTTTTTTAAAAAACAACATTAACAAATTTAAAACTTATGACGGTTTTTTTGGTTCCACTTGAAACGGTATTATTTAGCCATCATCCCGTTTCACCTATGTTCCATTGTAATTAGTATCTTTTTCACCAGTTCAAACCCCCACAGTCCACGTATATAATCAGAAAAATTTATTTTAGTAAGTAAGTGTATATTTACATGTATATGCAAATAGGTGTGCACATTTAATATATTAATGGCTGTATGCATATAATGTATATGTAGTTATAAATTTAAAATTAATAAAATGATATAATTAAATTAAGTTGTGTGAACATTATTATATGTGTGTAACCACTTATATATGCAAGAAGACGTAATGCAATAGATTTAAAGAAGCATTACAACTCTTTTAAATTAATAATATAAATTTGAAATATTCTCAGTTAAAAACTCTTTATTTAAATGCATTGGTATAAAAATTTCAATTCCTGGAATAGTCTCACACACATATACAATAAAATGTTTACAAACTCTTTTAAAAAAAAGTTATCTGTTTTTAGAAGAAGAAAAAAATCAAATCTCAAGGGTCAAAAAATAAAATCTGTCAGATTAGTCATGTCAGTATCTTCGTTGCCATGACAACATTCATGTAATTTTCCAATGCTTACCGGCAGAAACAATGTTGAGTGTAATGACTATATACATTTATGATAGGATGAGAAATTATAATATAATAAACTAATGCTCAAAAGTAAATTATCAAATAGGTTCCATTCTGGAAATACACATCTTTTAAACTTCCCATCTTTTCTTTCTTGTCCTAATTATTCAGTTCTCATATTTATATAAAACAATGTCCCAAATAAAACATTTAACAATGTTTTTCCTTAATTCTAAATTTAAAAAGCTATTATTAAAAATCTGTTAAGCCATTAAGAAATAATCTACCTAAATACTAATCTACTCCACAGCTTTCTTCCTAGTTATTCCACAACTCCCTGTCTAGTTACAGCCTTTATTTTTATCTCAAATTTACAAAATTCAGTAAACCTAAAGATTTGTTTGAACTCATTTTCTTGATATCTGAAACAATTGCCAAAATACAAACTGATATTCATTTGGCAATAAATATAAGTAAATATTAAGAAAAAGAGAAAAAATATATATAAAAAATATTATCTAAAAAAGCACTTATTTGAATTAAAACATAAAAAAATATTTTTATAACAGTGATTGAATTAATTTATGAATGTCCTACACTTTTATTTAAAATTACATATAACAATCATATTATGATTCAATAGTAATAAAAAAAATTTTAGTGCATTACTCATCAAATTAAATACTAAGCATTTTTTGAAAAAAATGTTTTTATTTTTTATTACTGGAGTTTAATATCACTTGTTTTTCAAAATCATTTATCATAAATTGGAAAACTATTCGTATTGTATTTTAAAAACCAAGAATATAAGTATTGTCACTATACTGCTAGTATTTGAAATTAAATTTGCGAGCATTAAAGCTTGGTTCCAAAATTATGTGTTTATGAAGGCAGTAGTTTTAGGTAATCATTCAAGGGAAATTAATATTTCATGCTTCATTTTTTTCCTGTCTACTTTTAATTTCTATTTTAATTAATTGCAAAATGAAAGTGTATTTTTTAAAAAAATATAGCTCCATCTATTGTGCATCATTCAAAATTTATGGAAATAATTTTAATACAGTTTGAAATGTGGCCTATCAATAACTGTTAAGTTGACCAACACTAAAATATTGTACTGTTACATCACATCACTTCAATTTTCCATAATTTTTTTTTTTAATTCATTTTTTCATATAAACAGAAAATCTATTCCTATTTCAATTTTTTTTTTAAAAAAAAGTGAATTTAAAAAATGTATATCTGATAGAAATAATTTAAAAATCAGTTACAATTTTTTTGTTTTTATTAAGTCAGCAATTAAAAAAAAAAGTTTTACATAAACAATCCAAAAGAAATAATTAAGATTTTATCCTTAATATCTTTTATTTTATTTTATTTAAAGGTAAATACTTCTAGAATTTCTTCCTCAGATTAAATGCAAACATTTGTTTAAAAATAACTTATCAAACCAATTTGAATGTGATTTAAAATGAAGTCTGCCAACACTATTAGACTGGATAATCCTGAAATATTGTATTGTCATCAAAACTGAATTTGTGTAAAATTTGAAGAAAATCTATTTGCTAAACTAGTAGGTTAAAAATGAGTACAAAATAAGTGTTTAAAGAGCATTTCAATAAACAAAATCTCCCTAAATTTATTTCATTTGCAAAAATTTATTTTTATTTTCTCAGATTAAAAACAAATATTTTAATAACAATCCAATCTATATATATTTCTTATCAAAATATCCAATAAAATAATAAATTTCAAGATGAATAAAATAAATATTAATTTCCTTTCTTCCTCTTCTTATATATATGATGCCTCAACCATAGTTCTTATCCCTATCTCACATTCCTTTTCTAGGTGAGATTCTTATTTTTATCATGCAAATATAAAAATATATATTCTTATTTTCACATTTGTCTGAAAGTTTCCAATGATGGTATTTGACTTGCCATTATATACTAGATTATTTCCTTCATCTAGAATTGTTAAAATGGCTTCAAAAAATTTCAAATTTCATTTAAATTTTATCAAATACATTAGTTTGTCAATAATAGCATTCAAAACATTGAGCAAAATATATTTTCAAACGTTTAAATTTATTTAAAGACATTTAACAATTAATTCTAGATAATGCAAATAGTCCAACATATAGTTACAAGTCTTTCTCATCACATTAATATTATACCTACCAATTTATT
The DNA here is from genome assembly GCA_028023455.1 of Epiperipatus broadwayi. NCBI lineage: Eukaryota > Metazoa > Onychophora > Udeonychophora > Euonychophora > Peripatidae > Epiperipatus > Epiperipatus broadwayi. The sequence goes on along the minus strand of JAQFVV010000074.1, from coordinate 3,031,035 downwards.
AACACTATCTATTGAAAAAAGAAAAGAAAAGGATGCAAAAAATATATAAATTATATTTATGGTTTACATTTTTTTTTTGCAAAATAACTTTTATTAAGAATCTATTACGTTGTTAATTATTTTCACTAAAGTATTGGTATCTATATTTCATTTGTAAGCATTAATTTAGACAGTACTTGCAGTATGAGAAATTGAGTACAAAGTTTCTCAAAACAGAGTATTATTTTAAATTTGTTTAGTATCAGTCTATGTAAAACATATAAAACGTGCAAATAGATATATTTTAAATTTTATATTAGCCACAACAATCTTTGATATAATAAAAGATTATAAAAATAAATTTTTAATTATTAAATTAGTATATTATCCATTCTATATATACACACACCAAATGACATGGTTCATTAAAAATCTCAGATGTAAATTGTTAAAAAGTAACTAAACTGGCCACTCTTATAAAAAAGAACCACTTGTTTTTAAAATTCTGACAGAAAAGAGCAACTGTAATAAAAAAATACAGCACTCTGAAAAAGTATTAATAATTATTTATTAACAGTAATCTTGCTCTGACACCATTAAATATACAATATGTTAAAAAAAAAAAGTTGCATTTTAACTCAATATGGGGGGGGGGGATAACTTGAACTTCTCCTCATAGACATTTTGGCAACTCTTTATAAGATTTTAATATACATGATTTCAGAATTGTATGTAAAATAAAATTTTTAAACAGAAATCAAATCTGTAGTAAAAAACTATATCATTTGTGTAATTTGCTCTGATCCAATTAATAAAAGTGTGTATATGTTAAATAATAATAATTAAAAAAATCGAATGAAATCATAATCAGCATGTTATCCCCCTACCCTTTTGGAAAAAAAGGATTAATAAAATTTAGTCACATTAATTTCAATTTGTTAAAAAAAAAAAACTAAAATTAGTTTGTAACAAACAACTATAATTTCTTTTTTGAAGCAATGCTAAATGAATATCTTATCAATATTATTGCATGGAATAATCAAATAATTAAAATAGACAAAATAAATCCATATGATATTTGTCAAATTTTAATAAACCATCTATATTTATTTTTCTAATCTTATATAAATTTGAATAATTTTTAGAAATATTATCTGTAAATGAAATTATAATTATTGTTCAAAAGAAATAGTTTAATATGATGATTACTTGTTAATAGTATTTCAAACAATTTAAAATCTTTGTTAGTTCAGAGAATAGCCGTATACATTAAATAATTATTTATTTTAAACATGAGATTGATAATTTCAAAATTTTCTAACAAATTACACATTTTTTTAAATTTACATATACCAGATCCTATTTGAAAGACAACACTGGAATTCTTCAAACATAAATATATTGCACACAAAAAGAAAAAGCACTATATGTTTAGTCTATATATTGTACAGAGACAAAGTCGGTACAGGTATATACCCCCACACACAAGCAATGTAAATACTCTATTTTTTATTTACTTTCAACTTATGATAAAAATAAATATAGTTTTCTTTCAATACTTTATAAAATACACTATAAAATAAAATGTTAATATTTCTGATTAAATAATTTAAGGCTTTCATATAATCTACTATAATAATATTCTCTAAAAATAAAATATAAAGCATCACTAATATGCCAGTTTTAAATCTCAATAATTGATTTCTACTCGTATATGCCGTATGCCGCGGGGATAATTAAAAAGGGGTTTTATTTTAAATTATAACTATAGTGAAAGTTAAAAGCTTATAGAAGAGATTAAATGCTCGACTTTTAAACTAATGTAAGTTAAATTGTTCTCTTAAAACACGCACACGTGTATGTATAAAAGGTGAATAAGTATGAATTTTTTCTAACCGAGATTGCAATGTGAGATTGCATAAACCTAAGATTGCCTCAAGCATATGGATTGAATGGACATTACGTAGGACGCGGACCCCAACGACAACTCAAAGAATATTGAACTCTGGGTGGAGATTCGATCCTCAGATAATAACCAACCCATATAAATATGAGTCTTAGTCTTTGTCTTTTGTTCTTTTACACTTTTCTTTTATGCTTATGCTTATAGTTTTTTTTTGATTCCTACGGAAGCTACAACTAGAACTTTTCTCTTTTTTTGCTATCCGGTTTATCCAATATGATCACTATGAAATTAACATTTAGAGCGTCGATCGTCATGATGGGCTAAGAAACCCTTCAGTGATTGATCGACGCTCCGCCGCCAGAACATCTCCACAGCTATGAATGAACAACAACAATACCGTCCGAACATAGTGCTCCAATCAGTCTAAAATGTTGATCCGTTTAATATACAAGAATCGTCCAAACATACTACGCTGAACTTATATGAAATGAATAACCATTTATTATGGAACATTATCCACCAGGTTCGAACCCTCACCAAATTAGAAGCAGCAGAAGACTACGCAAAATCCTAGGTAAACACTTTATTTTATAATGCTCCCATTCTTTCTTTACGTAAACTTTAAAAGGCAATCTCATAATTAATTAAATTCGACTTTCGTAAATCAAAATATAAAATGATCCGTAATCCCTCATATTTAAATCTTATTTTAATCTCAACTTACGTAAATAAAAAAATATCAGACGCTACATAGTTCCTCATATTTAAATCTTAGGACTTTTCCTGTTATGAACTTTGATCATAATTATTAATTTCTTTCGCAGATAAACTATGACACACACCTAATTTCAAATGTAAAGGAAGGAAATATATTTTATCATCCATGTTTATTATGCATAATATGTTCTTTTCTGTGCGAGTGCGAGAATGCGTGCAAATAAAGCTATTAATCAATGTTTCATTTTTTTATATTCAATAAATTCTTTTTTTTTTATTTAAACAAGTCGAGCATTCCTCAAATCATTCTCTATAATTAAAATATATTTTTTTAATTATTATAATCAGCATTTATTCATGCAATTAATTATTTTATTTTTAAATTTGTCTTTCTTGTATTTTTTTGTTTTGTTTATTTCTTTAAATTTCATCGTGCCGTAAGTCACGATGTTTATTTATTATGTAGTTAAGATAGGTTTAAGAGTTGGGAGGGCCTATTATTAATAAGTATAAGTAAATGTCAATAAAGCTAGTGTGAATAATTCTATTGGACTGTACGATAAAGGGGGGATGATCTTATAAGCTTCTAATTTTGTTTATATAATGATGCATTAATCGAACATTCGTATTATTTGCAAATAACCAATGACCCGGTCCAATATTTGGACCGATCTATTAATCAACCAAGATTCTTCTCCGTTGGTTAGTATTGTGTCTTTTGCCAGAATAATAGTCTTTAAAACAATTACATCGCGACCCTGAGTGACCCTTATTGGTCCATGCTGGGAGTTTGAGCTTATAGGCGGGGATTAGACTTCGAAATCGTTTTGATATGACGTAAGGTGATGCGAGAAATTAAATTGTAAATTAAATCATCGTATCTGGCGCCCCCTTGTGTTGATAATGAACAACTATCGATATAGGAAAATAAATAAAGCTTTACGCTATATCATGTTTGTTTCGGAGCTCTCAATCCCTTTAGGAACGGTTGAATAAGGCGACCGGTAACAATATGAAGAATTCTTTCCTATCATTTTTAATCTAGCAATAATCTTTAAAGATATGTTTTTTATTTAATAGGAAATTTTACTTTCTCTTGTTTTTTAAAAAAAATCAGTTTCTTTTTTAATCTGTGTGCCATGCTTAACAGTATAATATTTGTAAAATTTCAAATTCAATATTATTTATGGGAATAAACAACAGATTATCCTAGAGGTTTTCAATCTAATTAAATTGAAAATGAGAGCACAATTTTTGGAAATAAATGGCTAGGATATAAAAATTAAATATTTTGTTATTATACATGTTAAATAAAATGTTAAACAATGAAATTATAAACTATTAAAATAATTCACAAAATATTTTATTCTCAAATTTGAAGACTTAACAAAAATAATAAATTGGTAAAATCTTTGAAATTAGTATAATCTTTGCCATTTTCTTAATTAGTTAAGTAAATATCTGTTATTCCTTTTAATTATATTCATCACTGAAAACAATAATTCATGTAAATAGAAGTAAAATAAGCTTTATTTTATAAACTCCATTTTTAAAAAGTGTATACTTTTTCTGGTCAACTAGATGTAACTAAAATGCAAGTACATGTACCTTCCAACAAGTTATGTATTGTAAATAAAATTATTAAAAGACAGAATGATACCATCTGTTCTTTAGCGTTTATTGGTATTTATGCTTAATTTATTTATGTAATTTTAAATGAGAGTGGATTCAATCTATTGATTATATATATATATAGAATTGTATAAGAATCACATTTATATATTCATAGGATTATGGCCGAGCCTTAATTTTAACAATCTCTAAACATGAAATGAAAACTCACTTTAATAAATGTAATAATAAAATATAACTCAGATTATATGAAATTGAATTGGAATTAATGTTGTAACGATATATAAATATGTCGTTACATTAAATTGAAATAAAAACTTTTAAGTTCGCATATAAAAATAAGTGTATTAAAAAGAAAAAAAAACTAAACGCTAAAATTAAAATGTTTGTTAAACGTATATATTCGCACAGATGCTAAACTTTAAAAATATTTTTTTTAATAAATAAAAAAAAAGTATTTGAACATACTTTTTTATAAAAAAAAAAAGTATAAGATTTAAAAATAAAAACAGGTATTAATTAATTCTTGTAATCTGTAAATGGAAATGATTGTTTATGAATTATCCAAAACCTGTCTAATTAAAAAGTCAGAGAGTAAATTAGTTAAGAGAATAAAGAGATTTTAGCTGGACGAATGGAAGCACTAAGCCTTGGCTCGGACCCTAACGAAAGTGATGGATTAGTGACGTTTTGTTGATTGAATCCGTGTGGATAATATAAAAAGGGAAATACAGTTTTTTCGGACAGTTCCAGCGTGGTGTGTTTGAGAGGTGGTAGGACGCACATACCACACTCTCTATTTAAAAAGGAAAAATGAAAAGACTGTGATACCTTGAACCAGCTAATGCCATCTCCAGAACATTATCTTCCAATGAAGGCGTCGCGGGAATTAAAAACAGGAACCTGGACTCTTCTACCATAAGCTATATGAAATGAAGAATTATTAAAATCAATTAAGAACTTTCGTCAAGTTTTATAAATTGATAAACAAGCCAACTTAAATGTTAAAAACGGACTCTTATCTGACTTTTGTAAGTTTTTAAATCAAATTAATAATGTTTAATTTTATATGTTTTCCGATTGATAAAAATCATTTCCATTTTTTTTTTTCTCTTATTGTATAAATTATTTGTTGTTTAAATTTTAAATGATGAAATTTAAGGTTGGGTATAGACGTTGCATAGATTCGTTAGCGGTTGATAATGTTGTGGTTTTCACATTCGATTAGAATATATGTCAACGATATCACTGCAAGCATCTTACGATGAATGCTAATGGGATTTGTATATTCCCTATGCAAGTGACGCTTATCGATGACTTTGTATTTTGATCGGTTGTGTTTAATTTGGAATGTTTTTGACCGTGGAATCTGTGCCGCTGATCTATACTCAACATTTTAAAACAAATTTTATAAAATTCATTTGTGCGAACGTATCTAAATGTTAAATTTAAGTCGGGCGTGAATGGCTATATAGTTGGTAAAGTTATATTAAGGGAGGGTAATCTTAGGTTATTCATTTCGTAGTCGAATTGGTTCAATGGATTGGATATATTTGTGTAATAGTAGATGTAGTATGAGATCCGCTTCGGGCAGGATTGCATATATACGCCACACACCTTCTGTTTGCCTATGGATGGGTTTGTAAGTCGGCAGAAGACCGCAGTCCATTCCTATGGAGTTTTTTGTTTATTGTTCTACTCGCCAAGAGATGTGACATTCCTGTTGGTGGAGAGTCAATGTCTTCTCTAATTCTACTTACTGTTCAGATGTACTTTCCTGACAGTATAGTATTTTGTGTTGTCGTATCATGCTACATTGAATACATGAATGTATCAGATGGATTGGCGCCAGTTTGGTTGCGAAATTTGTTACCTAAGGTTAAATCAGGGAAGAATATTTTCTTTTCAAATGCAGATCTATGTAGTCTATTCATACTTGACTATCTAAATAAAATATTAAACTCATTGAAACTTAGTTAAATGTAAAATTAAAAGTTAATATAAAAATCTAAAATGTTAAACTTATTCCTCAAAATTTAAATGTTATTTTATATGTGCGTAAATAAATATTTTATGTGTTAATCTCTGGCAGTGGCTTTTATTTATTTATATTTAAGATATAAATTAAGATATAGATTTTTATCTCTGCGTCTCCGCTGAGCTAGTGACTTGGGCTAACGATCGGAATATTTAAATAAAGTGGAACCTTAACAGCGCGTATCTGCCTACTTTATAAATTTTTCTAGGCTCAAATGCCTAGATGGCGCCCTGGTAGTTGCAGATATTGTTTTTGCGGTTAGATTCGATCTTCACTTTCATTTCGATCGTTATAATGTAAAGAAACTATTAAAAGACAAAATGATACTACCTGCCTTTAGCATTTGTTGGTATTTATGCTTAGTTTATTTGAGTAATTTTAAAGAAAGTGAATTTGATCTATTGATTATATATGGAATGTAAAATAAAATAAGGAAGAGATCTTTTCATCTTGTATTAAATAGGTCTTTTTTTCTTATTATTCCACTGTTAAAATATGGATAGTTTACACTGAATCTAGAGTTCATAATGTGGAGACAAGCTTTATTAGATTAATAAATGATGAAAATTTAAATGCTGAAACACTATTAATTGCCAGAAGAATGTTTAAAAACATGATAATGTTAAAAAAATCAGTTGATGAAAAAATTGATATTAATGGCTGTAGAGTATATCTGAATTAGAATTCAAAAATGCCTACTCACTCGCTAAGAGAAATACATACATTTAATATTAATATATATATATATAATTCATCCTTAAACAAATCTATTATGGGGAAAGATAAAATATAAAATCAAAAATGCAATATTTATTTATAATTGTTTTATTACTAATATCAGAAAATAAACTTTTATTGAAAATAATTTATTAGATTAAGTATATAATGTGTTTTTGTATACAACATACAATTTTGTAATTACTAATATTGTATTGATATTAACTCCAATGTCTATTTCTAATATTTTATATTTTTGTTGATCATATATAAGCATAGAAAAAAAAAAATCTTGATTAGCTAACATGAACAGAATTGAATCACCAGTTAAATTTAAATAGTGAACATTAAAAACAAAATAAAATCCCATGTTTTAAATTTTAATTAATATATACCAGATAATATTATAGAAGTACAGTAGTTCGCTTGTATTCATATTTAAATTTTGTCTATTGTCAGTGAACCTTCAGTCTGTATGTTTGCTATCTTTTAATGCAATTTTTCAAACATTTTTTGCAGTAAACTTTTCTTTATGAAAGACCTCAAAGGTCACGCTCAATAGTTTATCAATGTAATTTAATCTTAGCCATATTTTTCCAATAAAAACTACCAATGTTGCATTTACAAGCACTAAACTATATTTAATTCAATTGTTGCCATTTATTGTAAACTTGAGTAATCGGTAAAGATAATAAATGGTAATGCTTATTAAATCCATGATATAAAATAATCATCTATGCACTTTATCACTGTTTCACAATGCTTTAATTACTACCCTCTTTTACAGTTTTGACTGCCCCTAGCAATCTTCTTCAGAACTATAACATAATACAAATTTATGAATATAAGCATACATGAACATACAATTTATATACATTACATGTATACAATTCATATACATATAATTATATACACATATAATTACATACATATATAACTATATGTTTACAACTTATATACATTTGATATATACATCTTATAATCATTTATTTATTACTTTATAAATATAATATATTATACCCTTTTTACATTCTATATTTATCATTTAAAACATCCTATAATCATATATATATTCTATTTTTATTTTTTATCTTACTGTTTTAAATATTTAACTCTAATTTAATATTGTTTATACTTTACATTAATTATTATTATTCATTTTATTAACAATCAATATTTATAACTTTGTCATTCAATTATTTATAATTTACTTTAATCTATATTTTATCTAGCGCCGTGCTTGCAATTATATTTCATTCCAATATCAGCCTTTCAAGCTAATTGAGCACGCGCCTTTTGAGTGTTAAATAAATGAATACTCTCTTCTTCAATCCAAGATATAGTATTTATGCAGGAATAAAAAGAATCCCTCTTATTCCTACGATTCAAATTCTTTTATATGAGCAAATCTGAAGAACTGTTAAAGAGAGTGTGAGTAGATTCTCACTTTAAATTACTATTTACGATGTTTTTATTTCTGCATAAATACTATTATCTTGGATTGAAGAAGAGAGTATTCATTTATTTAACACTCAAAAAGGCGCGTGCTCAATTAGCTTGAAAGGCTGATATTGGAATGAAATATAATTGCAAGCACGGCGCTAGATAAAATATTTGCTTATTCACTCATAATTAAGTTTCAGTAAGAATGACGTTTAGTAAATTCTAAGTAATTACACCGATGTCATTCAGCCAAAAAACATCGTAAATAGTAATTTAAAGTGAGAATCTACTCACGCTCTCTTTAACAGTTCTTCAGATTTGCTCATATAAAAGAATTTGAGTCGTAGGAATAAGAGGAATTCTTTTTATTCCTGCATAATTACTATATCTTGGATTGAAGAAGAGAGTATTCATTTATTTAACACTCAAAAGGCGCGTGCTCAATTAGCTTGAAAGGCTGATATTGGAATGAAATTTAATCTATATTATTATCTTAAACATATTTTTACCTACCTTTCTTTTTATAACAATTCAATATATAGAAAACTATTACAACATAAATATGATAAAAGTTCACCGATATATTTATATAAATTACAAACAGGGTTTGAGTTGGAAAAGGATTGTATGAGAATGATACAATTTACAGATAATAAAAGGGATAGGAAATAAAAGAGGCTATTTATATTAATAATATTAAGCCAGTTTTAAATAGATTTGGGCCTGAAAAATTTTTTGATATAAAATAAAATAAAAAATTGAACGATTTAGTTATATAAAAAATAGGAAGAGAGAGCTAGACTTTGCTGAGCGGACGTGATTATTCTGTGCCAAAAGCTAATTTTAATTTTTTTCCCCTTCTTATGCAATTAATCATCTGAGATCATCGATATAAGGACTATTTGCTTGTGGTATAAAAGTGAGGAGTAAATTGTAATCAAGAGACATATTTATTTGAATTTGGAAAGATTGGGAATTGTTAACATTTAGAAAGTGTGTTTCATTTGTCATTTTAAATATAGAAGTTTTTAAAAAAAAAATTATTTTGTTGAATGCGTGTTAATGTAAGAATATTTTATAACTAAGTTGTATGTAAGATTAGTTGGTTTTTTAATAAGTTTGCCATTAAAGATTTTTTTAAATTTAAGAATAGTGATTTATTTGAGAAAAACGATAATGTTGAAAGACGTGGTTGAGATCAATCGTTTTTGAAAGAAAGTTAAGTTTTTATCTTTCCGTGCAAAGGGGTTTGAAGAGTAGCAGGGAAGTATAAAGTCAAATATAGAGTAAGTGATTTGGAAAATAAGGAATATGGATTGCATTTGTATTCCGCAATGCATATATAATCGTCAAAAGAGAATGTAGCGTGCTATGGTAGAGTGCACCATATGTAATGAGGTTTATCACTTGAAATGTTTAAATAAGACTAGGAAGGATGTAACAGCTTTATGGTATGCAGAAAGTGTAAAACTGTATAAAAGGAAGAAAAAGTGGTTTCTAAGTGTAGATAGCTTAAAGAGACAGGAGAAATGGAGCAAAATGTAATTGAGAGAGACAGGATAGATTATGTTTTATGGGGAGTGACGAGATATGAATGAAAAAATAGATAGTGCAATGGAGATGGTTAGCTAAAGAATAAGTAAGATAAAGGATGAGGTAAAAGATGTAGAAGCAAAATTAAAATCATTAAAGACTAAGTGTGAGCAGATAAAGGAATTATTGAGTAAGAATGATAAGAAGTAAATAAGGAAGTCCAGAAGGTGGTAGAGAAGGATATGAATGAAGCAGTGAAAGAAGACTATGAGACAGTATTGATAAGAGATTCACTAATTTGAGAATGTGAAGATATAATTGCAAGGAAAAGTAAAAACAGATATCACTTGATCACACTATTTCTTATGGTAGCACATTACTGTTATTAAAACATACTGCCAACAAGAGTAATCAAATGGCATTGATTACTCTGGTTGGCACTACTGTATGGAGAGTTTTAAAAGTTTTAATAAAAACAGATATGTAAGACTATGTTTGCCTGGAGCTAGAATTAGGGATATTACAGATAAAGTAAAGAAGCAATGGAGTAGAGATGTGTATGTTATGGTAGAGAATAATTTATCAGAACCATCAGAGAATAATGGATGAGTACATAAAATTGATTAGAAATTTCAGCAAGATTAAAGGAAGAGTTGAATTATTACCAAGATTTGACAAGAGATATATGTTAGATAAGGCATGTTCTATAAATGAGAGATTGAAAAAAATTGTGTGAGAGAAATGATGTTATGTTTGTGGATGTGTTGGACTTTTATATTGGGAAGAGGGAGTTAATATATAATAAAGATGGATTGCACTTAGGAAAACAAGGAAGTGAAGTTTTAGGGAGTCTGATTTATAAAGAATATAGTGCGGGAAACTTCTAAAAGGGGATGGGGTTTTAAATTGCAGTGTTATCAGAAATAAGAAGAATGGATGGGATGTAATAAATAAACAAAGAATAGCTGATTTAGATATAAATGTAGATATGGAGAGGGAATGGGTCTGTAAAATTAATGGTAAGCAAGTTGTTTATAAATGTAATGGAAAAGAAAGAGTCAAAAGAATTTATAAAAGAGTAGTTAGGAAAAAAGAAATTGTTAAAATTGGGTATTTGAATATGCAAGGTGGTAAGAGACTAGAAAAGTGGCTGGAATTAAACAAAGCAATTAAAAATGAAGAGCTTGAGGTATTAGCAGTACTAAGAGAAGAAGAACCTATTCTGGAAGACTTGGTATGGCATGGTATAGCTAGAAAAGAAAAAAGAGATGGTGGAATAGGAGTTATGTTAAAAAAACATTTAAATACTGTTAAATGTCAAGAACATTTGGGTTTGAGATAAGATTAGGAAGACAAGAATGGATGGTGGCTATAGTGTATATAGCTACTGGAGATAGTCAACCTACAATGGAATAGATCGGTAGCATATATGAATGCCTAGGTAAGAATATACAGAGTTTCAAAGAAGGGGGGAAGAGATTAATAGTTATAGGGGATATGAATGGGCATATTGAAGAAAATGATGATGTAGGTAATAAATGGACAGATTTTGAAGAATTTTTGTCAGAGTGAATTTGAGCATTGGAAATTTATCAAATACTTATGAGGGACAATACACATGGTCTAGAAATAATATATTCCACACAATAGATTATGTATTAGTAGCGATAGAGGAAATGAAATACGTAAAATTAAGGTGTTTGATAATGAAGAGAGTGTGTAATAGTGGTTAGTAATATGATGGAAAATAGAAATAAAAGTAGAAATGATAGTGAATAATGTGGATGGAGAGTGAATGATAAGAATAAATTAGAAGAGTATAAAATAAAAGTTGAAAAAAAACATGGAAGAGTTGGTGGGATGAGTATAAGAACTGATGTGGTGCAAGAGAAAGTGACAAATAGGATTTTAGGTGAGAATATTCAGAAAAATAAAAGTAAAAGTGTAAAAGAGAGGGGGAAAGCATGCAGAGAATATAAGTGTGCTATTAAAAACAAGTGAACAAGATGTTAATGTTAAATGGGAAAAGTACTTAGAAAAAAAAAGAAGTTTGCTAAAATAGATAATTATGGAGAGAATGAAATTGAATAGTAAATTGTTGGAAGATATTAATAAAAGTGAAAGTGATGGGAGTAAAAAATTTTGGAAATGCATTAAAAGAAGTAAGGTAGGGGATAGTTTTACTAGATGATGAGAGTAGTTCTAAAGAAGAATTAAGAGATAATATTAAATACGTATGCAATGGATATAGAAAAGATGAGTGAAAGACAGAGTGATAGCAAACATGAAAGCATGTCGTAATGGGAATATTAGGTTTACAGAAAATGAACTGAATGAGGCAGGGAAGAAATTGAAAAGTGGAAAGGCAAGAGGTTTGGATGGATGGGCAGCAGCGATGGTAATGAATTTAGGGCGTAGGGCAAAAGTAAAATTATTATCGCGTTTTAATAAGATGGCACAGAAGATTATGCGGATAGTTGGAGTAATAGAAGAGTAAGGCTACTATTTAAAGGAAAGGGTAAGGATCATAGAAATTTAAACAATTATAGATGGATAATGGTAACATCAGTTTTATATAAAGTTTTCTCATATATGGTAGCTGGAAGGGTTGCAAAATGGATGAAGAAAATAATGTAAAAAGAGAAATGCAAGGAGGTTTTCGATCGGATAGGCGTATAGGAGATAATTTATTTGTGGTTACACAACTTGTGGATATGAGTAGACATACAAGTAGACAATTATATATGTTTTCTATAGAGAGAGAGAAAGCGTATGACAGAGTAAATAGAAATAGATTATGGGTAAGTTTAGTAAATTTGGGAATGGATGGGGAGTTTTCGTGGATATTATTAAGAAAATAATTACTTTGTGTATCGATTAGGGATTATAGAATCGATTAAGGTTAAAAATGGAGTGGGACTAAGGCAAGGATGTCCTATGTCACCTATTTTGTTTTTGTTGTATTTGAGAGAAATGGAGAGAGTAATAGAAAGATTAGGAAGAGGGATAGATATACCATTAATAGGTGGCAAGGGAGTATATACATTATCGGGTCTTTTATTTGCAGATGGTGTTTTTTTATGTGCAGAAAGAAGGTAAGATACGCAAGTTATGCTGAAGACATGCGCAAGAGTGGATAAAGAGATGGGGATAAGTTTAGTGAAGAAAAATCAAATATAATGATGGTTAATACTGGGGAAAGAGAAGACAAAAAATTTTTATTGGGAGATATAAATTTATGTGTGGTGAATAGATATAACTATTTGGGAATCATATTAAGTAATCAGAGAAACTGCTTGGATGATAAATGAAGCAAACAAAAGGTATTGATACAGAAATTAACAATGTTTTCATATAATAAAAATGATGTAGCTAGAATTGTATGGAAGAGTGATAGTAGCAGGGTTAACATACGGTAACGATGTGGTATGTGTTAGTAAAGTTGTTTTAGATTACTTGGAAAAAGTACAAAGAGAAGAAGGAAGACATGCATTAGATGCAAGATGTGGACAGCAAAGGAGGCAATTCAAGGATAAATGGGATGGTCAAATTTTTATATGAGGGATGCAAAAATCAAAATGAAAGTGTTCAGTAGATTGCAGTTTATGGATAATAAAAGATTAGCCAAAATAGTACTTAATTGGGTTATAAATAAAGAGCAAGAAACTAGATGGGTGAGAAAGGTAATGCGGTATGTAGAAGATTTGGATAAAGAATTTATGTCAGTATACTTATACAAAAGGTGGGATTATTGTGTTAGAAGAATTATTGAGTGATATAGTGATAAGGAAAGGGATAGAAGAATAGATGCATTAATAAAGAATAAGGAGTTGGAGATATGGAGAACTAGTATGGAGAGTAAAAAAAGTTTTAAATATGTATAGAAGTAAATGGAACATTGGGTGCCAGTTAATTTATGATAATAGCAAGAAAAGTAGTTTACTGTCAGGATCTTTAGCAAGAGGGGATTATACACGTAAAGTGGGTTATTGATTTTTATGCTGGGTTTAGGAAAAGATAAGGGGGATTTAGATATAAAAGCCATGGAGTTGACAACAATTATGTTGGTGAAATGAGATGGAGCAGGATATGGGAAAACTTAGGGTGGGAAATAGAAAGGGAAGGTAAACTGGCTACCAGGTTTCTTTCGGCATAGTTGCTGAGAGATTCCTGACTCCGTATAAGAAGTCACAGTGCATCACATCACATCATATCAAAATTTAGAAGAGGGAGCTACTAAAAATATAATTGTAATTTTTAAAATTTGGAATTTAGTTTTGAGGATATAAAAAGAAAGGTAGGTAAAAATATGTTTAAGATAATATTATAGATTAAAGTAAATTATAAATAATTGAATGAAAAAGTTATAAATATTGATTGTTAATAAAATGAATAATAATAATGTAAAGTATAAAAAGTATTAGTTAAATATTTAAAAGAGTAAATTAAAAGAGAATATATATGATTGTAGGTGGTTTTAAATGATAATAGAATGTTAAAAGCATAAAATATATAATATTTATAAGGTAATAAATAAATTATGATTATAAAAATGTATATATAGAATGTATATAAATTATATGTTCATGTATATTTATATTCATATATTTGTATTACATTGTAGTTCTGAAAAAGATTGCTGGGGGGCAATCGAAACTGTAAAAGAGGTGGTAATTAAAGCATTGTGAAACAGTGATAAAATGCATAGATGATTTAATATTATATTATATACATTTGGCAATGCAATAAGAAAGATTAGTTATTATACTTCTTGAAGAATCCCTGATATACTATTACCCTGTCAATTATTTTCAGATTAATATCAGACTTATAGCCTGTTTTATCGCAAGAAGCTTGAACTTGGATCTAGATGCACTTAAGAAAATATATTTTTTAGATCAAATAAATTTCATTCTGCAGTCACATTTTACTATAAACACTATCACCTATTAATTAATTATTCATACTCTAATAAATAATAAAAGTGGAGCATAATAAGTAGTTTGCCCTTTTCAAGCAATGTGTATTCTGACCTCTTTGGCATATTGTGTTTTTAAGATAATTGTTATAAGGGTCTACAACCCCCCCCCCCCCAAAAAAAAAAAAACATGTTCAAATCATTATAAATTTTTTTGAGAAAACCTATTACTTATCTGCTTTACAAGCTTAATCTAGATTCAATGTCATTATAAGCTGAAGAATAAACAGACTGTTGCTTACAAACTTATCAACATATTTTTCAGAATATTACCAAACATGGTTAAATAAATTTTTTCCAAATATTTTATAGAATATATAAATAGAAAGATCTATATTTCAATTTCATGCATTAAATTTAGCAGCTCTTCTATACAATTAATTTAATTGAAACAATTATATCATTAAAATCATTCAAATACTCTATTCTATTAACTCCAGAAGTAACAATACTAACTTATGTTGCATCTCAATATTTACAGCAATCTATCTGAAATGCTACTAAGATATTTAAATTGATCAACATTCTTAAACTAAGAATATCTATTAAATATAGATTTTAAAATACATATTTATTATTTCTGTACAGTATTTATTTATGTTTTACAAGTCATTGCCAAGGAATAAATGAATAATTCAAATTTGTTTACAATTTTACTTCTTGGCCCAATTAAATTTTCTCTCTTTTACTTTACTATTTCAGAGAACAGAAACATGGACTCATGTCAATCAGTTATATTCATTTATTTATTACAATTATTTTCCTGTATCTATGGACTTGCCAGCTATTATTTTAGAAAATAATGGTTAAAAAAAAAAAAATTAATAAATTTTTTTTTTTTTTAGAAATTTCTTAATATATTATTGTTCCAAATTATTTTTTAATGTCGTAATATTATTATACAAGGTTCAATATCATCTATCAATTCACACATTTGCATAACAGTCTAGAAAAAACCAGCAACAGATATAAAGGTAATGCAATTTATTTTTCAATTTTATTTTTAAAATGTAACATTTAAATTTATTCAAAATTAAAATATAAAATAATTGCATATATTTTATAATTAAACAAATAAAAGCACCAGTTGATAATAGGATATATTTTCATTATAAATGAAAATAACAGAGAAATTATTATTTGTCTTCTTAAAAATCTTATTCATAAAACATTTACCATACCAACATTCAAAATTTTATAAAATGCAATGATAGTGTCCAATTACAATTTAAAATACTAATAATTTGCATTGATATTTATTATAAAAATAATCTATCTACATCTTGAAACAAAATACAGTATTTCAAAATTATGTTAAAAATGTATGCATCTATTTTAAAAATTACACACATACACACAATACTTACAGGGAAGAACCCTGGAGGCATTGGCCCTCCAGGCATGCCGTCATTTGGTGGCATTTGACCTAACGGACTTGGCGCCGTTGCATTCTGTAAAATATATATATGCATGTTTTACTAACTTACAGAATAACCTATTATGAATTTTTAAAAAAAATCTCACAATACAAAAAGTGGGATTGGATTATATATTGTTGTCAAATACTATTTGATACTTGTTTTATATAATCAACAGGCAAATTTTCTTCAATCTTAAGACAAAAGAAAATCTTCCAAAATTAATTAATACTATGTAAAGAATTATATTTTATTTGTATAATTTACAAAAAAAATATTTAGGTGATAGAAAGGTCTGTAATTGCCAAGTTGCTTGTGAATGAAAATGACATAAAAAAAGAATCAAAACTTTTTAATAATAATAAAAAAAACAACCTAAGAACAGATGGAAAAATAAACCATACAAAAAACTAAAATAATATTAAAATTAAATGGGAGGTAATGGTACGGTGTCTTTGGGTGGGCCTGCGAGATCAGCATAAGTAACTATAAGTTCACTAGCATTACAGAGAAGCTTGATCAACAATAAAAAAATAAATCACTGGATTTGAAATGAATCTAATACAGACCAGGCTAATTTAGCCCTTGCCAGCTTAGGGCAATTATTTAAACAATAATTTGGATGCATAAACTTATGAGCTAATCCATAAGAATATGATAAAAAAAATGGTAATACAGCATCGATTGATCCATGCCATAAGATGGCGCTGTTGCTAGTGAAAAACGAATAGATATAACGTTACCGGGCTGATTTGATTATTATTATTTTGTAATGTTATCGTGTTTTTTTTTTGGTTTTGGATTTTTTTTTTTTGGAACCGTATTTTCTTTTTTTTTTTTAAATAAATAAATTGATTTTTAAATATTTTTTTAATACGTTTTGTAAAAACTTTCTTTTCTTTATTTTTTTTTTTTTGTAATAAAACTGGTTGTTTAACAAAATTGGATTACGGGTCTTTTTTTTTTTAAAAAAGTAACTTTTTTTTTTTTCGCTTTTGATTACGGTCTTTTTTTTTTTAAAGTAACTTTTTTTAATTTTTTTTGGCTTTTTACTTTCATTAAACTACCACAAAGGCAGTTCTTCTGGGTGAGGAGAATATTTCTCTGTTGAAGAAAGGCCACTGCATCTGCTTCTTTAGTCTGCCATTGAAATGTTTTGATCTCGAAAAAGTGTCGGAAAGTGCGCGACTTGATCATGAACTTTGCCGAATTATGACTAACAATCCTCATTAACTGAATTCTGACCCCTGACAACGAAACCAGGGGCGTTTGGAAAATTGTTACAATTTTTACGAACGAAAATAAAAAAAAAAATACATCGAAGCCAAAAAAAAAAAACGTTATAATATAGTTTTCGACATTCAAAATACAGAAACCTTCACATCATACGCTGTACAATAGTTAAGAGTAATGTCTATTGAGAGTCTTGCATACTCGTCGCTAATAATGTTCAACATACTAGAGATGTTGGGATAATGGGTGCACTTCAACATCTTAGCGGTTGAACAGTTTACTAGGCCGTAAGATCTATGAATGGCCTTGTAAACAGCATATTTATGTGCTTTAGCGTAGAAACAGCACCATCTTATGGCGTGGATCAATCGATGCTGTATTACCAAAAAAATAATGGTGGGATACTAAAACATGGTGATCATCATCAATGATTTGGCCATTTAGTACTATTAATGTACTAATTGCTAAACAAATATTTAAAATGAAAAAAAAAATGAAATCATTAACTGGATGTCCATAAACACTAAATACAAAAAACCCTTTTATATAACAGGCTGTTATGCATAAATCCAGCTCAGAGAGCAAACACTCAATTGTTAGTTATTGCGATCAAGAGATTTAATACAACATATATTTTAAACCTATTTTCAGATAAATTCTCTGGAATAATTTTAACAATGAAATATCAATTTATTAATAACAAAATGACATTAAGGTGTTTTTTGCCCCCCACCTTGGGGGGGGGGGGGTAATAGCACTGAATAATAAAAAAAACCCAGAGCATTATTGACAAGTTTTTATCAACTTTAATAACTTAAATCTAAACAAATAAGTGAAATCTGACTTTAAAAACACACACACAAAGAAAATATGAAACAAAAACAAAAAATCTAACTCAAGAATTGTCTGACATATGCTTTATCAAAAAATAATGTCTAAATTCAACATTGTAAATAGAATAATAAAGATAAAATACCTTTAAAAAAGAATGAAAATTAGACATTATAAGTAATGAAAAAATATTTATAATGATAAATACTGGTCCACTAAAGTAAAGTAACAGTAATAGCCTGTAAAACATTTGTTTATAAATAACATATAGATGCATATTTATGCAAAATGGTTTACTTAATTTCTTTTGTTAGCTATTATTTTTAAAATAGTTTTTACTGGCAAAATCTAATTGTTATCTATATAGATCATATGAAACAAAATTTTTTTTATAGCATAGCATTAATAAAGCATACTGTATCAGATTATCAGAATCTACATAAAAAAGTACTAATTAGCCTACAAACCCATTTTTAGAAGTTTTCAGTTTAATTCATTATTTATATTATAATTTCCTTTTAATCCTAAGGAAATTATATAATCTATTAACATAACTGTTTAATGTACATATATTAAGTTTTCTAGCAGAAGAGAATAAATTGATAGAAGTTATAATCATATACACCAACAAAATGAAATCCAAAGTACACCTAGTTCTCTTTTTATAAGGTAGATTTTGTGTAAAAGAAATTTGTGCAAAACGTTGTACATATAAAAAAATAAGGAAATTGGTTCCGAACCTAAGAAATCAATAAAAATAATTATATAACCATATGAAAAGTTTTGTTAGAATGTTATATTTTTTGTGTATTATCAAATTTTACTTCATACATATTGTACATAAATAAACAATGAATTATAGAAACATATACTCCATTTGAAAAATAAAAAAACTTGAAAGTGAATAACACAGTAAAACAATCATTGGTTTCTCTATACAAACCACTGAAAATCTTAAAATTCAAAGTGTATCATTACTTCCACATTATAAGTAAAAAAAAAAAAAATTGAAATAAAGATTATTAATTAATTTATTGGAATTTATTACTTTTATTTCAGTTAACTTAATTTTTTTTTAATTTTAATAACTAACACATTTGAAAAGAGGAATTGTAAGCCTCCAGAATTGTTTATTTATCAAAAATACGAGTGACATCTTGCTTGACTGTAAAACAGAAAAGTACTCAAGATTTTATTCGCTGTTTGACAAAATAATGCTATATTTGTGCATGATTGGAATACCATTGCTATCACTAAACCTGCAATGTATAACTTACAATTTATTGATTTTTGGCAAAATTAATAAATATAAATTTAAACAAATTAATTAAATTTAAACAAAATTACATTTTTTTAACATCAATATTAACAAGGATTTTTTTAAAAAACCAAATGTCAAAATGCAAACAAAGCACAATACCAAAAAGGTACTTAATCTTTCAAAACAAAACACAAAATTACAATACAAACAAATTTCTCAGTTTGCAGGAATATTGCCAAAAAGAGATTTTTATTTTTAAAATAATAAGAAATAAAGAGATGAAACTTTTTTTTTTAAAATTAAATAATAATTGGAGGAAAAATTTTTTTTTAGTTTTGTAACATAATTGTGACAAACTTGATCTCAGAAACAAATCTAACTTGACCCCAGAAACAAATCTGTAAATAGACAATGAATGAAAGACATTTACAATCTTCTAAAAATACTACTTACATGAAATTATTTAGAATTTTAAAATAAAGTATAATAACAACTTAAGACAATCTAAGAATTAATTTAAGAATGTAAGACTTTTTTTTAAAAAACCCTTCCAGACAATAATGGTTGTTTTTCCAGTCACGAATATATCACAGCAACTCTAGTACACCCCCCCCCCCGATAGTGTTATTTTAAAACTATTCATGTAGAAAGAGAAATATATTTTTTTTAAAACTCATGTTATTACAAAATCATACAACAAAATTGTGTAGTGGTTGAGAGGTCAGCGCGACTGCCTCGTAGGCAGTTGTCCGGGTGCGGGTTCGCGTCCTGGCCGATGCTATGACACTTAAGAAAAAAAAAATGTGTAAAAAGAGGATTAGGTGTACATTTGATAAACTAAAAATAATAATTAAAAATATTTTTTAAAAACTGCTTTCATATAAAAATATTATATATGCTTTTTATGAGATTTGCTAGCAATTTCTAATAAATAGTAACAAGTAAAAAAAAAAAAAAAATGTTAAAAATACTCTGTAAATCTTTAATTCTTGCTATTCACAACAGAATTTTCAATAATCACACGATCACCAAAATTTACCAAGATATACAAATAATGATCAAAATGTTATCAATTAATTAGACTACTCCTGATCTCAACCTGCCTCCAGCAAAAAATGAAAATCCCCCCCCCCCATATAGTATTCAACCATTGCATGATACATAGACAAACTCTTGTTGCAAAAGATATTGATGAAGAATCACACAAGATATTGCAGGAATTGCTATTATCATTAATTACATTAAAAGCAACAGCCTAAATGGTAGTCTCTTTTCAATACTCTATAATAAAATGGACTGTGTCCAAGACATTATTATTACATACTGAAGTCAAATGGCTCTTGTGCAGCAAAATACCAAGATGTATTTTTGGTTTGAGAAATGAAGTTTACACTTTTTTGACAGAAAAAAAATATACATTGGCAAGTTTATTCAATAATGATTGGCTCACAAAACTCAGTTATATGGTTAACATTTGCATCTACAGTGAGAGAGTACAAACAACTTAACGTCGAGCTTTTAGGAGAATTAAACCGATAATTTGGCAAGGAGAAATGAACAAAAACAATACATTTCTGTGTGTTTCAGAATTTATCAAAGAGAACCATATAATTTCTTGTTGTTTAAAAACATTTCTAATCATATGATAAAATTGGGAGAAAACTTCAAAAAGATTCGAAAAATTTTCAGATAAGGAATTAGATTGGACCCATGATTCATTTTCTTTTGAACAATAGCTAATTGATCTTTCAAATGATGAAACACTGCACATTCAATTTATGTCTCAGACTTGTCAAAAATTTTCATTACTGATTGGAAATGAATCTGCCAATTTAAAGAAAAAGGTGATCAATATTTTGACCTACTTATTATAACGGCTTTTCAAAATTAACTGCCATTAAAACAAATATTGACTACTATTGGATACAGAGGACTTATGATTTCCAGTACAGATCTGAATATAGAAGCAATCATGAGCTCTTTGTAAGTGCATACCTCACATTAAATTCATGTGATTATGATTTTCAAAAGTATTTTTCATTAAAAAAATATATATCCACACGAATGGGTTTTACTCAAACCTCCAACAAGGCAGAAGCATAAGCACAAATCCCACAAAGAATTTTGCATTAACTATCTTGATAATTAAAAAAAAAACGTATACTATATCTATCCGTGGGTCATGACAAAATTATGCACAAAATGGAGGGTCGGAAATGAAAATAGTTTGCACACCAGTGCCTTAGTGTTTAGTGGAAATGAAAAAATTGAATCCAAATTACTTTTTTTTTTATATGCTCCAATATTTTTTTTCTTTAAAAAATTACAAACAAAATACTTTGATAGAATATTTACAAATGAGGCAGTTTCATTGTAACTATTTAAAAAACTATCGAATTTTAATGATACACAATAAAATTATGAATAATACTTTTGAAAACCAAATAAATATATTTATAAAATTGTTAACCATAAAAATTAAGGTTCAAAAAAAAAAAAATCATCCTATAATTAATTTACTTTCAACATTATGCCAAATATGTAGAAGGAAACAATTATAAACTCGTCCTATATACTATAATGAAATTTCTCTATAAATGCAAGAATGTAATCAATTCATATGATCAACTAGTGTCTAGATAACTTGAAAACATAATACTTATAATAGTTTTTTGCTTTCTTTTAAAATTAACACATCTACCTCCTTGTTTTTAAATTCCTATATAATTCCTAGATAATATAGATTTTGTAATTTGCTTATTATTAATATGGTTTATACTAAGCATAAAAATGTCAAGTTTTATTTACAATTATATTTTGATGAAGTTATTGTGAAATTTCTCTTATATTTACTTTAAACAAAAGCATGGTAGCAAAAAGTGAACAATCAGAATACACAAAAACTTAAAATGTTTAGCAACTTACGACTTTAAAATATATAATTGCTTTAAATTATAAAGTGATGTTTGAAATACTTTGTATATGCTTTTACTTTTTGTTTTAAACAAACCTCTGCTTAAATATATTATTTTACTATTTTCTAAACATTAACATCCAAAAAAAAAAAAAAACCCAAATGCCTAACTTTTTGCTCAGCATATCTATTTCCTGCAACTAAAATTTATGATGATAGATATTTAAAGTTGTAATTAATAATTTATAAAGTGCATACTGATTACGTAAGTAATATATATTACGGCTATAACTATGTGCCTAAAATAAGACTGCAGGGCCTTCTACAAATCTAAACACAAGATTAACGACTTTAAATATAAGAGCGATGACAGATATTGAAAATTTTTGCTATCTTGAATCATTCATCAACAACAAACAATTTAGAAGACCAAGACATTTAAACTTGAAAAGCTCTTTAGATGCAGAAACATATTTTTAAAAATTAAGTTTCAAATTGTTAAACCTATGCTATTTTCTATAACCTTTTCATGAATGTGAACATTCATAATAAAAAAGAATAGAGAAATATAGATACTTTTTGAAATGTTGTCAAATGAAAACATTTGAGAATTGTGTATACAATAAGGAAAATGAAAAATTGAAAACTTGAATTTACACTTGAAATAGAAATGAATTTATCATATTTTGAACACATTATGATATATCAAAATTCATTAAGGAAGTATGCAAATGATTGGAAAGATTGTTGGTGGGAAAAAAAAGATTAATAAATGAATTGAATTCTATCAATAATGATTATGCCTTCATGCAGCATGTAAAAGCATGTCTCTAGTTAAAAAAAAAAAATTATAAATTTTCAAAACAATATTTAACATATATACACATATAAGCATAGAAATGCTTTCAAGCTGACAATCAATAATTAGATATAAACTTGTGGCAATAAATGATAAATATTTAATGATACTTGTATATATTTTGCATGTTATAGTTCAGAAAAAGATAGTTAAACAGTGAAAACTGTCAGCTATTTTTGGAAATATAGAATAAAATTTATTTGAATTGTATAAAAAGTATCATTTAAAGCAAGCATGTCAAACTGGCGGCCCTCAAAAGGATTTTTCATGGCCCGCGACTAAGATGCTATGCAATAAAATGAAAACAGAACGATATGTTGCAAACAATAAATTCATTTTTTTTAAAAAGCTCTTATATTTAATTGCATGAACTAAAATATATACAGTAATTGTTGTCTACATACATAGCTAATTTATAATTCTCGGTTACACGCATAGCTAAATATTTTTGATGACATGCCTTTATGATGATGAAGCATTTGAGATATGTGAATACCAAAGCTGGCAACGTTAATAATGTGCTGCTGTGCTTCTGAGAACATAAATACATTAGTCAGCTATTCGCGCCACCAACGTAGCAATCCTATCTGCAGATATTGGGTTTTTCTTAGAATTGTAACAAAAGGCAGTTGCGCTAGTTTCTTTATCCGGATTGGTGTGTTAAAAATTTGCAGGTTGTTTCCTTTTATAACCCATTCAAAAAATATAAGTAAACTGCTATATCCGAGAGTTTCTACCTTTCTGAAACTAGTCAGACAGCATAAGAAATAACGAGCATGCATTTGACATTTTGTTATATAATATTTTAATTATAATCAAACATGAGAAACAATATTTTACATATAAGTTAGTAACGATTACAATTCAGTTTGGAAAACACTAAAAGTTCTACAATTTTACCAGCGTATGTTCGGCCTTGGGGAACTTTAGTGGCTTCGACCATTTCTAATCTATGGCCTTATGCACAGCTTTCTTCTTTGTCACATCTCTATCTTAATTGCTCCATGCTGGGAAGTCTGGACTAAGAGAGAGAGAGAAAACGTAATCCGTACCTTTTATAGCTACCTCCATTTATCAAGCATAATTCCAGGAGCGAGAATCGATAGCAGCGCTCTCTTTACATTTAAATACTAGAGTAGCTTTAAATTTTTACGAAGCTTATTTAGCATAAACGTAGTTGCAATTTTTTCAATTTTAAAAATTTAAATCTAAAGCTCTATTTTTATTACAGAAAATGCCACTTCCAACGCTAAATAAAAAACGAAAGATTGATGACGAGGGAAGAAAATTTCAAGAAAGGTGGGAACTGAATTATTTTTGTGTGGAAGTGAACAATAAGATTATGTGCTTAATTTGCAAAGAAACTATTAGTGTTGCTAAAGAATACAATATTAAGCGACATTATGGCACTAATCATGAAAAACAATTTTTGTGTTTTGAAGCTAAAATAAGAGAAGAAAAATTAAAAACAATGAAGAATTCATTAAGTAGCCAGCAAGGAGTGCTTACAAAATTTATAAAAAGTAATAAATCAGTAACAAGAGCTAGTTATGAAATAAGCTATTTATTAGCAAAACATTCAAAATCATTCACTGATGGTTCTTTAATCAAGGAATGTATGATAAAAGCTGCCGAATTTGTCTGTCCAGAAAAAGTACAAGCATTTACTAAGTCAAAGACTTATGATTTGGAGGTGAATAACACAGGTGATGAATGAACATATAAAAATTTTGCAGTTTTAATTTTAATAAAGAACAACTATTGATAAGCAAATATTCTATAAAAACAAAAATAAATGAATTTAGGAAAAGTTACTGATTTTAGCTTTTTCAGAATTTCAAAATATGATATACGTGTATAAACAACATCCCATTAATAGTTAAATCCCCCAGCCAGATAGTTGATTAATAAAACCTCAAAATATCTAGTCAACATACCATTGCAGTGAAATTTCTTACTACAATAGGTGTTTCAATTCAAATAAGTCTTTAGATTATTATGGAGAAACAAAAACAGTCCCAAGCATTATACATATTGACTTGAAAACAGGAAATGTTTATCTGAAAATTTGTGATGATAGGGATTTTACCTGTAATTATATATTGAACTATTTCCATCATCTGTTATTAATTATGAAATATTTTTAAAAGATATCAAACTGTTAGCAAAGCATACAGATTAATTTATTACAACATTTTGAGTGCTGTTTTTTTCTCATCTCTTCTTCAAATGTTGCTGGCCTTACCAGTGACAGTACTAGCATGGAAATTGAACCTTCAATTTTTAGTTTTGTGAATTTAAGATAATGCTTGCCCTTACTAATTAGGCTATTCTGAAAAATCAAATCACTAGAAATTTTATATATTTATCTATGAAGATTCTCTTGGTTTTTCCAGTTTTTTTAAGGGCAAGGTTAATGAAGAGTTTTGAAATATTATGAATTATTTACATTAGACTGATTTATGAAGTTATCTACTATAAATGTGAATGGTTTATACAAATTTTACTTTTTACTTTCTGCCCGTTATTTTTCTTGTCCAATGTATTTTAGGTGCATTTGGTTTTTCTTTTATATCATTACTTTTTGCTCTTTTAATTACGTATTTTGAAATAAGTCAGATGATTTCAGCCATATATGTTCTTCCATATTCACATGGTATTTCATAGATGCAGTTTTTGTGTTTCAATATTTGCAGTTTGTGTTTTATAGAAGTTAGACTTTTTCATAGGGCACTTATGACTTTGGAAAGGAATCTTAATATACTGATCACAGATTTTCTTTAGTTTAGTTGCAATTACTAATATCTATGGATACGCTTTAATACCTATAATTGTTTTTTCTTATGGTGTTTCTTTTAGTTGGCTATTTCATAATGATAGCTGATGGATAAGTATTTTTCATGAGAGTTTATGCTATATGATTTTTCTTTTTCCAAGTTATTGGTTTCTGAATAAGAATTTTTATTCTGATTAGAATGTGTGAGTTTTCTGTTGATTGTAATTTTGATTTTGCTATGAGGGAATCGTGTCAAAAGAAAATTAAGAACTGTAGTGTCTGTTCTTGTTTTAATTCTATTGTGAATTTAATTAAAAGAACATAATTATTGATAGTATCCAGAATGTTTGTAGTAATGCTTTACCATATGACCATAGAAAAGCCAGACTTTAATTGTAGATAGAATTTTATTTATGGTTGTAGTTTCAAGTTCTTCCATGTAAATATTGCTGATCAGAGATAGCAATAAGGAATCAAAAAGCATCTTTTGATTTTGTTGGAAGAATTCTATAGTATATAATAATAGTATGCTGTGCAGAATGTTAAGTGTAATAAACTATCAATTGGAATAATTATTCTGGTTTGTACACTACTATTGTTATTTAATCTTTTTTTTACATTAGATAATGCTTCATCACAGAGTACTTTTGTGATTAAGTTTTTCACATCAAAATTTACCAATATGTTAGTTCTTTCACTTTTCTTGTTGATTAATTCTACAATTTTCTTAGAATCTCTAACACAGAACTGTCTCTTGTATGCCAAAGGACTAAGAACATTAGAATTTTTGATATAGTGAGTTTTCAGAATTAACAATCGATCTTAATGGAACCTGGCTTTTATTAATTTTAGATGACCACAAAGATGTGGAATTTTTGCCAAAATATGTCAATCTAATTTTTTCTGAATCATTGAAATAGCTGTGATCAGGGATTCTTTCTGAATAATATTTACAGTTGTGATTCATAGCTAGCATGGGACTTTTAGTCTGTTGGAAGAAGCTCTTATTGTATCATAATTATTATTATCCATTTACAAATGTTACATTGCTCTTGCTAGCAGGAAGAATGCTTATAGATTTGTCTAGTTTAAGATTTAATAGATTTTTCTCTCAACATAAGTGAGATTAGATTTGTATTGTTGGTGTCTCATTTTCCAGTGTAATTTTGCTTTCTCTTAACAAAGTCTCACTTGCAGTCTAAATAATTCTGTCTGGAAATGAATTAGAGGATTTAGTTATAAGCTTTTAGAAGCTGATTGGAAAACTCTTATGAAATCTTTATCAGTAAATTTATTTTTTAACAAAGATTATTAAAGTCAACATTGAGAAGGGTGTAAGACAAGGTGACTCCATATCTCCAAAACTTTTTACAGCAGTGCTGCAAGAAATATTTTGTGGATTAAAATGAGAAGCTAAAGGAATGAAAGTAAATGGAGATTATTTAAGTCATTTAGATTTTGCAGATGATGTAGTTGTTTTTGCAAATAATGCTTCAGAGCTGCAGGAAATGTTGCAGGAGTTATCAGATTAAAGTAGGACTAAAGATAAATGTTAAAAGACTAAAGTAATGTTTAATGGATTTTCTCAAAATATGAAAATAAAGATTGATTATGATGAGTTAGAAGAAGTTAACAGTCACAGACACCTTGGTCAGATTATTAATACAGATGGAAACATAATGGATGAAATTAATCATAGGATTAAACTTGGTTGGAGTGCTTTTGGTAGAAATAACTTGATACTAAAAGGAAATATATCTACGTGTCTGTAAAGAAAGATTTTTAATAAATGTGTTTTACTTGTTCTTACTTATGTATGTATCAATAATGAAAGAAAGAAACAGTGTACTGGCAAAGGCAGTACTATCAGGCTTCTGAATTTTAGGCTATTAAGATCATATATAATTTTCAATGATCATCCAATTTTGACAGGCAATGTCTTCCAAATTATTTATGAGGACTAATAGTTTTAATTTTAACAGTATACAAGCCTAACACGAGCATCAATTTTGAAAGAAACTTTTTAAATTCTAACCAATAAAGATATTAAATGTATATATATTTTGCTCTAAATCTTGTTGTTTTTTTTTTTCTGACTCTGTATAATATCTTACTTTTCTCATACGGTACTTATTAAACCTATTATTTTGAAATTTCCTTATGAGTATATGACATTTTTAGTTATTAAAATGATTCTAAAATTTTAAATAAAATTTCAATAAATATTTATGCCTTTAATATTATTGTGAAAGGAAGTTTTGATAAACAGATCTTCGAATTATTGCTTGCGAGTAACAAGCACACGGTATACCCAGCACGCAAATAACACTTTATTTTTCGAAATAGTAATCTATAAACCGAAATATAATTTATATTACTTTAAAATTTATTGAAAATATTAATTGAAAGTGTAAAAAAAAAAAGTTTTACAAACACTAATCTTTTAAAATAATACATTTTTGAACGAAATACTGCTGTAGGAAAAAAAATTAAGCTTTTTTTTTAAAAAAAAAAACACAGACCGGAAAATACGTTTTGTTTTATTTACAAAAAAAAAAAAACACTTTTAGAGTAAATAATTAAAAAAACAGATCGCTTTTTACAAAGTCATAATTTAAAAATACATCGATTCATGAAATGGTGAAATAGAATGTAAAATTATTATGTTTGACCGTATATTTAAATAGTTATGACATAAATTATTCACCCCTGTATATTATAGGCCCTGAATGTTTTAAGTACTAACGTTAGCAATGAGGCATTTAGAGGTTGCTGTTTTTACCATGTGTAACGTGGAGAAACAGCGCCGCGTAGTGGGCTAGAATCTTGGTAGTTTCTGATAGCAGACAACACATAAGCTAGATGTGTTTACGGCAATCAGCGCCACCTAGGTTTTTGGTAGCAGACGATGTAAGCTGCCAGCTAGCTTGTGGAAGGTTCCTGTGCGCACGCATGGGGAACAGCGCCACCTAGCGGCAGGGAAAGGCACCGTCTGCTTTCGAGGCCCCTACCCAGTATAAACAGGGCCTCTAGCGGCCACATAGCAGGTCAGGTTAGAGTACCATTTTTCATTTAAAAATAAGTCATATATATGCAGTAATTTTTATTATAATTAAGATATAAATTTATGAAATTTTATATTAGTATTATTATTTTTAAATAAAATACTTGATTCATTAATAAATCGTAAAACACTCTTTTTTAAAAACTACCATTGACTATAATAATAATAGTCAAAACACTTTTACACTAAGTGTTAAGTACTTTGTACACATTTTTTTTTATCCAATGATTTTCTTCATTCTTCAATCCCAATTGTCCCTAAATGAGTATCCAAATTATTAGTTAATAAATAAATTATAGTTCTTTGCTTATATTTAAGATTAGACATAGGTAATTTAACTGAATGAAATAGAAATCTGTGAAGTTTTATTTATCCTCCAGTTCCTTATAAATGTAGCTGATAAAGAAAAGGAAAGATTCGCCCTCATATCCTGTTTATGTTCTAGCCAATCAAGGTTAATGATTATTAAATAAAACATTTTAAATCTTGTACAAAACACAAAAATAGAATCCAAATTAACTATTAATTTTTACCCCACCTTCAACATTCAGTACTGCATGTCAGCAATTTGCATGTGATTTTTTTTTTAAAATCAGTTGTTTAGAATGCTAGACAATATTATTTAATACATCAAATTTTTTTTATACAATGTGAAAATTTAAAATGTGGGATATGTTCGGAACCAACTGCTGAGTGCTGGTTCAGCACAAAATATTTATATTGGAGAAATATGGATGATGAAAATTATGTAACATGTGTATCAGTTGTATGAGTTAGTGGATAGCTGAATGGAGTTTGAAAGTCTGAACTCAAATCCCTTCTAATTACATTAAGTTCACTATATGCTATATATTTGTATTTAAATATGACTTATTATTATTAATCACTATTATTATTTTTAATAACTCCATTAATTAACCACATATTTTATTATTACTATAGCTATACAAAATTGCTGTTATAAATAAATGTATAAAATTATTGATGTATATTCTGATATACTACCACATACACTTACATCTGCTGTACAATCAGTCTTATCTTGCTATTGAGAATTAATGTTGTGGAAGCTGCGCTCACTAAAGAGATTAATGAATAACAATTTTATTATTGACTTTTTATTTTTTTATATAATTATTTTATTTACTTCAATAATGAACTCATCTAATATTATGTCTCAATATATATATTGCATTGGTCAAAAAGAAGCCAACACATCAACAAACCCAAACTCAAAGTCGGATTCAAACTCAGGCGGTTCAAACTGAATTCAAACCCAACTCACGAGCTCAGATCAAATCAATGGATGACATATATCGATGGTACATGACTATGCGCCAAGGAACTAGCTCAACAGATGATGATGATTAATGAGACCCCTGATTTAACTCTAATAAAGTATAATAAAATAACTAAGAATCTTTAAAAAAAACCAAATGTATTAATAAAATGTTTAATAATTATTATAATTTTGTTCAACTTTTAGATTGTGATTATATAGATTACCTCTAGTCTTTAAACGGAATTTATATTTACAATAAGAATGGCAGTCCTTATTATATGCCAATGTCAACTCATATATATATGTTCAGGTTGCCAATACAGACAGTGAGCATTAATATTAAAATAATTTGAATAAAAAAAAGTTTAAAAAAACCAAATGTATTAATAAAATGTTTAATAATTATTATAATTTTGTTCAACTTTTAGATTGTGATTATAGAGATTACCTCTAGTCTTTAAACGGAATTTATATTCACAATAAGAATGGCAGTCCTTATTATATACCAATACTATTACACAATATTCTAGGAGAATTATATATATCTATGCCCCGACAAGGAAGTAAAAGATAGATAAAGGTATTTGGCTGTGACAGAAATTATCATTCGAATTCTAAAAGAAAGAATGTGAGATTTATTTTCACATTCGTAAATCAATTCACAAAGAGCAAGATATGTGTTTAGGGCATAACTTTAATATTTAATAGAAAACTTACTTAATTATAAATAAATATGAATTTGTTCGACTTTAATAAAATCAATTCATCATGATTTACGAGCATGAGAGCGGGCTTTACTGGAACTGAGAAATAAATGGTACTGACGACTTATGAGCTATAAGAATAAATATAAAAAGTAAATGGCTTGTCTGTGATTTGAGAAAATAGCAGGGCGGCTTGTATTTGACAAGTCTTTTGATGCCCTATATGAAGGATCCATAGAACACGAAAAACCAGGTTGGGTCGTAGCCTCGAACCTTTGGTGTTCCAAATATACAACAAGCAAGTGAGGAAGTACTTTCTTCCTATGTAATTTAACGAACAGTAATATCACCGAGGACAAGCCTGTGAAGCAGGAGATGGCTCGCCTCAGCAATGTTCGGAAAAATGATGACTTGGTAATCATCTTTTAATTAATAAAACCCATTTTATATAAAGAATGCTCTATGTGATGACCTGACCAAGTTGAATTAAAGTCAAACGAGCTTTAACTAAAA
Source organism: Epiperipatus broadwayi (assembly GCA_028023455.1). Lineage (NCBI taxonomy): Eukaryota > Metazoa > Onychophora > Udeonychophora > Euonychophora > Peripatidae > Epiperipatus > Epiperipatus broadwayi. The sequence goes on along the minus strand of JAQFVV010000074.1, from coordinate 2,999,237 downwards.
AGTACTTAATGCAATTATAGAATCATATTAATCATGCCCCAAACGTCATGCTCTCCCTGAATATTAATACAGAAATACAAATTTAAATTAGAATATGTTCTATTTTATTCCCTTTATCAACCTTTAGCAAAACATCTTAATATTATTAATATGAATAAATGAATATTATAAACTCAGTAAAGTGGCCGGGAGCATAGGTTAGAAATTGAGCTAATAATTTTTTATTATTAACCGTTAATAAAAATAGCAAAAATTGTATAAATCCTTCAATTCGATAATTAATAGAACTGTATCCAATGAGTTCTAGTGGGTAAGAATTACTATAAAAATTAATATAATATTATTTAACAAGGCAAACGCAACGAAGGAAATTATTATCGAGTTGAAGTTTTAATGGCATATAATTAAAAATAAACAACATTAATAAATCACATGATAAATATATATAATATAATAAATGAACCGCCATCGTAAGAAAAGAGAAAGTTAACAAATATTAAATTTAAAGACTAGAGATTAAGCTAGAGAATTACTACATAATTTAAAATAGCATTAATACATTAAGGAAAGAGAAGAGCTTTTAACAGTACTTAATTTAAAGGTAGTGTAAAATAAAGTTCGAAGACTGGCCAGAAAGTAGCGGTTCATATAAGAAATATATTACCATTTCTTCATGGTTGGCTCATTAGGTTACACACGGCAGAGTCCAGTTGGATGAAACGTAGATGCGCATTTTGGAAAATTATTTGAATGACATTTTGAAGAATTTCTCTAACGTTTCGACAGCTTACGGATGGTATATGAATTTTTATATTACAGCCACATTGAAGATTTTCAGGGGACTTCAGGAACCATAGTCAGATTCCTGAAGTTAAGCCCCCCCCCCCACCATGGTAGAAACACTATTTTACTTCATAATTTAACTGGGCGGCTTCTCCTCTAATGAAATATATATGGCTTCTCTTAATGAGGAATAATAGCTGCTTGGAAACTTTTCCTGGGCTCTTTATACTGTATCTGATGCCTTCAGGCTAACGCTTCTTTCCTAATCAATCTTACAAAAATTTACTAGTTGTTTTTAGATACATTCCTTCGATAAGGCTTTCAAACTCATTAACTTGAATTAATTTTCTAATTAGAAAATGAATTTTTAAAATCAGAAAATGATTTTAATTAGGACCGTCCTTACATTTTAAAGACTTATCTTTTTCTAATTAATAAAAACTTTACCCATTGTTTTTGGAAAGGGACAATCTGAAAGCAGCTTATCGAAAGAATGTAGCTTTTAATCACTAAAAATTTGAACAAACTATTTAAAGTAAAACAAAACATTCCCGACACAATGAAACTTTAGAACGAATATGTACATTTAAATATTTATAAATATATACGCACAATCCACGCAGTTATAATATATATATATAAATTCATGAATAATTCTATCATGAATTTATTAATAGAAATGATTAGTTTAAATCTCAAACGAGTTAATTTTAACACACATTTATAATAGTCAGAATTAATTTCTAGTGAAATATATACTTTATAGAAGTGACTGTAAGTTTTAGTAAGAAATAATGGATGGTGAAAATTATGCTGTCATAAAGCAATATGCAAGTTAAAATCATATGATGGGAGTCATATATTATTAGTTTCTACCTTCAAATTTTCTGAAAACCATACTATTATTGCACTTTCACTGCAACACATTAAGAAGTATTTTCATTAAAAATCCAATAAAGAAGACTAATTTCAGTCTCAAAAAAAATAACTTGGGCACAGTTCAACTGTTATTAATAAAATAACATCCAGATGCAATCTATTAAACTTCAAGAAATCAATCATCTTGCAATCAATCTTATTATATTCTTAGAAAAAGTTTACGACAATTCATGTAAGTACTTTAAAACATTCATTTTTTATAAATTATCTGCCTGACAATTAAGCAATAAAATAGTAATTATTATTACCTGCTAGAATATTAAATTTATTTTAAAAGCAACACTAGTTTTTTCTTTTCTTTTAATTATATTTATAATAAATTAGCACAACATTTTTAATGTCCACAACCGAAAAGGTGCACCAGAGAGCTATAATTCTGGCCATGCCAAAGTGCTCTCAGCTGTTTCTAAGAAAAAGAGACATTCATATGAAGAAAATAATAAAACCTTTTTTTGTTTGGCTAATTTATTAGACTTATTTTTTGTAAGTAGATTTTGTTTAGAAAAATACCAATAGCAAATTCAAAAAAAGTAACATATATAAAAAAACCTTATTTATGGATTGTTTTTAGATTTGTCTTAATATCCACACCCAATATCTTATATACAAATGATGTTGAAGCACCGTTTATGGTATTCTTTGACTGATTATAAAATTTATCAGTTATGGATAGGTTGGCTGAATTGAAAAGTGAATCATATTCAAATGTAGAATTCACTTGCCATGTGAACAAATAAATCCCAATTTACAAAATAATGAATAAAGTAAAAGAAAATGCTAAATTTAAAAATTTAACACAATGCTGGTAGAATAAACATTATTGAAATAGTTACTACATTCAAAACAAAATTTCAATAAGATTAAAACTATATTTTAGTCACACACACACATTTTCATTTTTAACCTAGTAAAAGATGATGTAGCAGTGTATGACTATGCAAATAACAATTTCAATTAAAAAAATGTATAAACATAAATAGTTTTTAAAATATTGCCAAAATCTCCTTAGTAGATAATTAGTTGTGTTAAAGAAAAGTCAAATTAGAAGTAAAATTGTTTTCATTTATGTAGTTGATACTTTAATTAAAAAAATCTTTTGTCAACTGAAATTAAATTTATAATGCATGTTAATTTGTTGGAAATTTAAAATAATAAAAATTATTGATTTGTTTAATAATTTTTTTTACATATATGCCAATAGATAGTGTGCCAAGATTGGATTTGCTCCTTTTTCATAATTCATTTTTAGATATAGACATTATTGATATTCATTTATCATATGTTGATTATTTAGATAGTTTTTAATACCAAATATTATCTGTTCTCATTTATTTAATCTTTCCTTAAAAGTTAATTATTTTCCATTAAGTGTGAACATTACACCTATTTTTTAAACAAGTAATCTTTTACTTTTGATAATTACAGACCTATTTCTATTATTTCTGTGATTTCTCAGCTGTTGGAAATGAGGATTAAAAAAAGTTATTTTGTTTAAAAATATCATGGCTTTGTTTCTAGTAGAAGTACATTAGAACTTAATTATAATCAGGTCTATATTCATATGGTTTTCATGGTCTTTTTACTACTTGGCTTGCAAAAAATTATTTAAAAGATAGGAAACAGATATCAAGCATTTCTAGTGTTATTAGACCTTTTACAATAATTAATCATGCTGTACCAAAAGATTCAATCCTGAATTGCTTTGACTTGTTCAGCAATTTCATATAATGATTTTGAAAAAATAATTAATGGTAGCTTTTCTTAATTGTTTATCATTTAATTTGAATAAAGCAAAACTGATAATTTTTCTTATAAATTTGTTTCATATTCTCTTGGCATAATTATTTGCAAAAATTACTTTTGCATTGCAACACTTGTGCTAATATTTCATTTATTAATAATTATTATCTATGTGTATTTATTGATTCTAGATTATCTTGATCAAATCATACTGAATTTCTTTGTTTGATTATCATAAACTAAACTATATATTTATTTACCCAAGTTTTTACTTTAATCAGCTTTAATTATGCTTATTAAGTTATTATATTTGTGTTTGAAGGAAATGTCCTAGTTTTACAATGACTACTTTATCTATTTTACAGAATCATACCATATGCATTATTTTTGGCAGACCTTGTGTCACATTTGTAGAACTCACTATGTACTAAATGCTGTTTATATTGATATAGAACAATTCTTGATAAATTGGATGAGATCACATTTAAATCCTAGATTTTTTTGTTGCAAATACAATTATTTACTAAATATCAATTGACTATATCAAATTTTTCTTCCAAGATTTCCAATTAAAAGCAACTTAATTGTAATGGTCCAATACTGTTTATTTAAGAATGTTCTTTAAATTTAGCTAATACCAATTATTTGACTTTTAAAATTTGTTTTTAAGTTATTTGTTATATTATTAATATGTCTTATTTCATTTTATATATATTGTTTTACATTTCATTATCTTTTAAAACTTCTGGATGAAGATTTTCTTGTATGAAGTTGTATTATTCTAACACAAAATAAATTTTCAATACCACCCCCCCTCTAAATTACATACATTAACCCCTGCTCCCAGACTCTTACAATAAATGAGAATAAAGTTTATGGTTATATATATATAAACAATTTAAAAGTTATGGATTCCAATAAAAATAATTTTATTATATTGTTAGTTGATAAGTAATTTTTATGTAATAAGATCTGATTAATTATTATATTATTAAATATCATCAAAAAAAAAGTAAGACAACAATCTGCTCAAATAATTGGCCCTCTTCCATGTATACCATCAATGGTCAACAATAAAAACATATATATATTTAACAAGTATATTTATAATAAACATCAATTTAGTAACAAAATTCATAACAAAATATAAATTCTTTATTTTAATATCGATAAATATTCTTTGGTTATTGTTTATTTCATTTGTTACTCCACTCCAAGTTAGTGAAAATGTGAATGGATTCTTAAAAAATGAATTTACTAGCATTTTAAAATTTTGGTTTGCTGACAGCATTGTTTTTTTTTATTATTATTATATGAGAGATATAAAAAAAACTGTTATTAGGTTATCAATTTTAAAACTTATCTATCAAAAATTGCATTTATAAAATTAAGATCTTTAAAAATATTTTATTTTATTAAAAAATTAATTTACAATGTCATTATGTTTTTATGTATATGTTAATATATAAAATTGTTGCAATTTATTATACTATGGTCCCAATTAAATAGTAACAATTTTCATAAGAATGCATCCCCCCAATCAATTAAAAGGAACACAATCTCAAATAATTGCCCATATTAATCCTATATTCATCTGTTTTTTCTTGCCAATAGCCTACTACTCATATCCTTTCATCTTAAGTTATAGACAAAGAATTATGAACATTTACCTTATAGAATTTAGTATAGTGGTAATAACAGAGTCAAAAAACTAAATATTCTAAAACATAGTTCAAGTCTACTGATTCCATTGCTCAGCTGTTACAAGATTCTCTGATCAATAATCCCATCATTTATTTTAAATTTACTTCTACCTTTAAAAATGACATTCTCTAAATGACAGACTATAGTTATTACAAAAAAAAAAACTCAAATAGTTGCTTGGCGTGTTTGTTTACCAAGATTTATTTTCAAATTTATCATAATCTCTTCTTGGTAGGGCTTCTTTATAATAAATATTTCACTACAATTCTATAAATGTATATCCAGCTTTCCCTCTCCCCCAAATCATTATCCTATATCTTTCCTTTAACGGCAGAGATTCTTTAGGATTCTATTTTATCAGTGTCACTGGTTCTTCATTAAAATTTTCTTACCAATTCAGTGTTCATTTTGACAACATTTTAAATTTTTAGCTATCACTTTTATTCAGTCAATTAGCTTGTTCAGTAAATATCAATTTTCAAAAAAATTATTCAAGAGAGCAATATTAATTTAATTAAATAAGTTTTTTATTATAAATTCTTCAAAGAAGAAAACTTATAATGATCTTTCTTGACTGAACATCTTTAATAACAGATTTTGCTGCTCCAAAACTTGGATTTTTTTTTTTTTAGTTTAAAATTACTTCTTTTGCTTAATTCTTCATTTCTACATATAAAGTGAGAATTAAATTTTCTATTGAATATGTTTTTCAAATGAGATAAATCAACTGTCTTTTTTTCACTAACAATAATCAAAACTTTTAACTGATTTAATAGCACATATAAATTAATTTGAAAAAAAAAAAAAGATTAAGAGCAAAAAAAAACTGTTGAAGTAACACATAGCTTAGTAGAAGTGATAGTATCAAATTTATTTGATATATTAAATAAAATGTTTAAAAAGAGTTGCAATTAATACAAAACTCATGCAGCTATTCTGTTTTAATTAATAAATTATATAAAATTATAGCTTGTTTTTATTACTTTACTGGCAATTTTTTTCAATGGTTTGAATTTTTGTCCTGGTGGATGGTTGCAGATATGGTGAAGTATAATAAGAGATGAAAATACTATAAATATTTCTGTTTCATTTTCAGGTTACTGTTGTAGATATAAATGCAAGATCTAATAAATGTATGTGAATAATTTATTTTTATAATTCATTTTAAAAAATGGCTTCTATGATCTCATAACTCATAAATGTGGATTTGCTACATATAATCTTTTTTCATTTTTTGTTTATACAGAATATATTAATTACTTTTCTTCCCCCCTTATCTTCATTATTTTCATAATTTTTTTTCTTTCTTTTTAATGTCTTATTACTAATACAAATATGAAGATATATAAAGAAGATAATAGAAATTACAGACCTATCAACCTTTTATCAGTTTCAGAGAAGAATTTTTGCCAAGATAATTACAACTCACCTACAAAAAACTTTGGATTTCAACCAACCAAAAGAACAAGATAGCCAAGTTATAGAAAGGACCAATAAATATGATTTGCCATTATTTTTAGGATTTGTAGATTATGAAAAGGCATTTGATTCTATACACATTTCTTTAGTGATTAAAGCATTGGATCAGCAAGGTATAGACCCAGGATATTGTCATATTCTGAAGAGTATTTATAAAAATGCAACTGCAGCAATTAGATTACATAATGACACTAGGAAGCGTGACATTGAATAAGACAGGGTGATTCCATATCTGCAAAATGTTTTACAGTACTGCTGCATTCTAAAATGGAAAACCATTTTGCAAATAATGTTTTAGAGCTTCAGGAAACGTTGTAAAAGTTATCAGATGAAAATAAAAAGTAGGACTAATGATAAATATTAAAAAGACTAAGTAATGTTCAACAGATTTTCTCAAAAGATAAAAATAAAGATTGAATATGAGTAAGCTAACAACTACAAATACTTTAATCAGATTATTACTACGATGGAAACATAATGGATGAAATTAATCATAGAATTAAACTAGGTTGGAGTGCTATTGTAAAAATAACTTAATATTAAAAGGAAATATGCCTATGTGTTTCAAAAGGTTTTACCAGATTTTACATATGGATCCGAGACTTGAACATTTAATAGAAGAGCAATACAGAGATTTCAGATCCCTCTAAGTAGTATGGAGAGATGCATGTTAGGAGTAACAAGAAGAGATCGAAAGCACAGTATATGGTTAAGAGAACAAACAGGTGTTACTGATATGGTTGAAAGAATTCAAAGACTGAAGTGTAGTTGGGTTGGACATATTGCTAGAAGAGATGATAATACATGGACAATCGAAATCTTAAATTAGATTCCAAGAAATTGTAAACAACCCAGAAAGAGACCACGTGTGAGATGAATGGATAAAAAAAAGTGTGCAGGGTTGATGTGGAGAAGAGAGGCTTGAGATCGGAGATGGACTGAACTTGGAGAGACCTTCATCCTGCAATGGATTGATAATGGTTAACAATGATGATCACTAATACCAGTATTGAGAGCAGATATAAAATGTAAATGACATACAAGTGTTCTTTAATATCTCGTTTGAAAACTTTAATGCAGCATCATTTTACACTGGTCTTAAAATTGAAATAAAAGCATTTCAATTTATCTATAGAAAAAGCAATTGTTGCATGAGAAACGTTAATGTAAGTGGGAGCAAAAAGGATTATTCACGTGAATACCAGAAATCAAATATCAATTTGATGTCAACTAATAATGTAGACATAGGCATTGTTTGTCTAGAGATATTTTACTTCAAATGTAAATAATCTATAAAATAAATATTTTAATTACAATTTTTGCTTGGGTCAACAACAATTATTCTATTATTTTGTATATCATTGTTTAAAACATATCATTGTTTAAAACTTATGTGAAAGCTGAACATAATTTATGTAAAATCTGAACATAAGCCTTAGATTAAACATCATTGATCTCAACAAAAATATTTGCTAAGAAGAATGAAGAACAGGAAAAAAAAAATAAAGGTTTGAAGAAAGCTACCAAAGTTTTTTTTAGCAAAGAAGTAAATTAAAGCATAGATTTTTTTTATTATTCATCCCTTCACTTTCATTCACATGTCTTGTTCCATTGTTCATTTTTATTTAAACTAAAGATATCCTCATTATCATTGCTCTCCTGTTTATTATTTCTTCTCCTATGAAAAAAATTGCCACTCAACTTTTTATTTCTCAACATCAACCTTGATACACGATGCTTTTTTTTTTTTATCATTTTCTCTCGAGCTATTTAATAATATAAATGCTAACTAAATTAATATTTTCTTTTCTCCTCATAAATATTAAATCTTTTAAAAGTAACTATTAAAATTAAGAATAATTTAACCAATATTTTTTGAACAGGATTTCTTCTTCACCTTATATTTTAGCATTCACTAATTTTTTGAATAGATTTATACTTTTAAAAGATGTTCCAATTCCAAAAAAAAAGTCTTATTGCCTCATACCTAAAGATTTGATTGCTAGAATGTCATTTCCTGTTGAGAGGGATAATTTCTATGTCAAGCAGTGTATAACCCATTGTAGATCGGTATTTTCAATTTTTAAAACTTTTAATAACATTTTTACTGAAGAAAAATTTGGTGGGTCACAAAAAAAATTATTTCAGAAAACCTGAAAAAAAAAAAATTAATGGAGAAAAAACACTGTTGATTTGCAAATGCTCAAAACTTTTGTTTAATTAATTTTTAAAACTTTTAATAACGTTTTTACTGAAGAAAAATTTGGTGGGTCACAAAGAAAATTATTTCAGAAAACCTGAAAAAAAAAAAATTAATGGAGAAAAAACACTGTTGATTTGCAAATGCTCAAAACTTTTGTTTAATTAACGGATTAGATTATAGTGTTCTGTATTATTAGCTTTTAGGAAGCATATTTTATTTCTTTTTCTTAATCATATTGGTTTTGTATTTATATAACACCTTATTAGCTTTTTTTTTTTTATAATATTCATTATTATTTATTTTATGAGGACACAATAAAAAATTAATTTGCAACCTTCAATAAGACAGCTTTTAGTTTTATTCATTTAACAATTGAGATCTTATTACAAAGCTCTAAGTTTTTATATGAAATGCAATTGGACTAAAATAAATACTGTATATATATTGTAACAGGAACTGAATTCGAACCCTGTCACAGAGTTATGTGATATAATTACCAACACAGATGGGTAGCTCATATATTTTGTTCAATATGGAATAAGAATCAGATAATAGCTTAACAATTTGCCCAAGATAAATTTAAGGGAGGTTTTGTGCTCATTGTTTTGATGAAGTATGTGTGTGTATATTATTATATAACCAAATGTAAAAAGAACTTTCGGGAAATGTATAATTAATATTTTTATGTAAAATTAGTTTTTCTATTATTATTTTTATTTAAAAGAAGAATTAAAAGAAAATGTCATTGCTCAAAAATGAAATAGACATTTATCTAAGAAATGCTATTTGCATTTGTATAAAGAAAAAAAATGAGAAGACAAATATCATTAAAAATATCAAACATTTTTTTGGAGTTATGAAAAATATTGCATGAGACGAGAGGAATAGAACTTTCTAGAATAAAAGATATAAAAGAAAAAACCAGTGTCAGTCTAATAAGGAGAGTGAAGCCTTGGGGAGACTGAATAGAACCATCATCTGTGGAAAGAAATATTTTCCCCGATAAATCAAATTGAATTATGCTGTTGGAAGAAAATTATATGTGCGCCCAATAAGATGATGTGGGGGTAGAGTCCTAGACGTGCTCGGCTTTATTCCACAGCCCTCAGGGAGAAAAGATCTACGTAATCCTAATCATCTATCAAATTGAAGTCCACATCCAATCCGTTCGTCTGTAAAATAGTATAACTTATTTCCATTTACTGTTTCATCAAAAGGTCAAAATAAAGACATTTTTGGACATTCTCTATAGCCATATCTTTACCGAGTAAGCTTACTTTCTATATGTATATGAATGATCTCAGTTTCAGAGGACTAAAGGTAATCTTTTGTTTCATTTACAGACCTTACGAAGTATAAGTCATTTATGTACAGTTTTTACTTACTTTGTATTTTAATTTATGTAAACTACATTAAAACAAAATAACTTATATGTATTAAATAATAATTTCCAGCCATTAAATATATATATGTTTGCATTTTATTAAAACAAATGAGCACCATTATTTGCTTTCTTATTTTTTTAATTGTTGGCTTAGTTAAAATATACACATGCATTTTCAAATAGTTCAATGTGATCTACTTTTTTTATTAACATATGTCCATCAGTATAAATACTACCTGCCCTGAGTGAGCTAACTAGAGTCAGGCTTCTATTATTGCATTATCACTCTGTATTAACCAGACAGGATAATTCTTATGTAAACCATAGGATTGGCATTTGGAATCAGATAATACTGATGTCCGTAAATATGCTGATAGGGAAATATTGATGAGAAATTTTAAAAGACTGTTGCAGAGCTCATATAAATATACTTATATATATATTTTTTATGGGAGTTTTTAGAATAACTTATGTCGAGCTCAATGATGACTACATAGCCATCTCGATAAATTATAGATACTAGGTTCCATTCAGAAAGCATATGATCAGCCAAATAAAGATGGTCAGAGAAGGTGGAAGTCATTACAATATGTAATAGGGTTCAATGTATGTCTATTTTCTAATATTAAAAGATTCAATGACCTACTTCCAATAGAAATTTATAAAAATCGTATTCAAACACAAAGATTCTAATGAAACTTACAGACTGCCAATTAAAACACTATTACTTTTTTTAAGGTATATATTATTATTTTTTTTGTAAAAAGTATAGTTTGTTTTAACTTCATGATAATATTCTGGTTGTGTCAAGCTTGACATCCCAAGTTATATTCATAAAAAATTAATCAGACATGAAGAAATGCATTGCATTCATTATTTAAACTACCATATTACTTCATGTATAGTACCAAGTTTATATAAACATATGTATGTATTTAGATCTCATAATATTTTTAAAAATGTAAAATATTAATATTAAGTTTTTTAGGTTTGTAATAATAGTTAAGTAATAAACAAACAATTCAAGAAATTGAATACATTGTTCCTGCCCTTTACAGAATCATTGGACAACAAACTGACACACAATTCCCACATGAAAAAAAATTATAATACTACTGAAAATGGTAAATCTAGCTAACGGTTACCTTAATAACTGTGACTTCATATCCTAAAATAATTCAACCTTAATGAATGATATTTTATACTCACTAATTCATTACACTGAATTTTATATATAACATACAAATTAGGTATGTCAAAATGTTCTATATTTTTAAAAAATATTTTCCAACATAACAAGTTTTTCACCAAAATGTGTTTTAACTGATAAAAAGGATAGAATAATGAAGTAACTTACAAATAGTGGTTTAACCCAACTTATATAAAATCAAATATCTAATATTTTACTATAATCTGTTGCTGATTTTGTTACTGAACACAAAAATGATTCTTATTAAAATATTATCTTCTAGGTATGTAGAGAAAAAAGAATACCATACATATCAAAGTTTTCTAATCAAAGGTAGATGGAAATAACTAGATTTCAAAGAACCTGAACAAAAAAAAACCCCCCACTTGATCATCAGTTAGTTTGTGATATCCTCAACATAAGTTATTCTGGCATCTTGATATTTGGATATATGTTTAATAACCTTTTATATATATATAATCAACAGATTAACAATATTTGTAAAATAAGTATTCAGAATTAGAGTGTACATTAAATAAAATGAAGAAAATATATTTTACAAAAAAAAAAAAGTATATTAAAAAAACAAATCAAAAGGTAATCAGCATATGAAATGTGTATGAAAAAAAAAAAAAAAACCAAGAGCAGGTGCAAGACAAGGAAATTTGAAAAATAATTTCATGATAGTCTACCAAATAAAAGCAAAAAATTAAATAATATTTCAACAGAAAAAAATACTGAAATTAAAACTTGATGCCATAAAACTGGAGTTGAATTTACAACTATAAAAATGTTAAATATTAATCTTGTACTTATTTTTTTATTTCATACACATTTTTGTGCATGCACTATCCCTGCATTATCCCTTTACTTCCATTTATTTAATACACATATGAAGTCATAAATTCAAGAATAAATGCAAAAATCTAACTTTTTATCTTCCCATACATTTTATTCTATTTCTGGAATTCTAAACTTATAAAATAAAATGGCTTTACAGCATGTTAAAATTTTGAATAAAATATTTTCTTTATAATTATCAACAAAGATTTAAATTAAATCATTTTCAAGATAAGCATATTAAATGAAACTAACAAGGGGGGGGGGGGATATAAGTTTTCGTCAAAATAAAATTAACATAATGACAATTTTGAATTTTTCAATCAATGGGATAACAAAATTATTTTCAAAAATTTAAACTGTGTAATTTTAATAATTTTGGTAAATTTCTTCAAAGCTTTTTGGATTCTTTTAATACACAAATTACCTCCTTATTCCCATAATAATTAACTGGGATGGGACAGGCCTTTTTTTAAAAATAAAAATTATTCATTTCTGCAACAAAGATGTTGGAGTAAAAGAGTTATACAAACAGATAACTCTTTTTTTTTTTTACAAACATTATCCCACAAATTAATAAAAATATATTTACTACATAACCCAAATTTTGGTTCTATTAACACAAATATAATAAACTATTATTTTTCTTCCAGCAATATTTAAGGGCAATGCATAAAACAATAATATCATGTCTAAAAATCATCACACATAACATTAAAAAAAAATAAAAGTATTTTATACTTACATGTGCCATCCCATTGACCCCATAACCAGAATTTACAAACCCCTATCATTAATAAAAAAAGATGAAAAAGAATTTAATATTTTATTTAAAATAATTAATGTACACATAGAATAAAATATATTCAAAATAGACATATTTATAAAATTATTAGTGTCTATAAAAAAAGTAATAGTTTATAAATGCATTTAATATTTTAAAAACATAAGATTGATATTAAAATAAAAAATATAATAGACAAAAATTACACAAGAATAGTTTACATATCTACAGATTGCTAAAAATAATTATCTAAACACAAGAAAATAGTAAACCATGATTCTAAAAAATGATAATTAAAAAGAATGATATAAAAATTTGTTAACAAAAAAATCATAATAGTTTCATGAATAGCAAATATGAGCTGAGCTAAAAAAATAATTTATGTAGTTGTGAAGCATACAAATAATTAACATATATATATATTTAAGAGAGAAAAAAATAAATAAATAAAGTCTGACCACTACTATATCAATTCTTTTAATATTACATCAAATTAACTTCTAATAAACCTCAAATATTAACAAGTTCCAATAAAGAAAAAATTCCTCAAAGATTAATAGCCCAAAAAATTTCACATTTATTGTTTCTATGAAGACTCTTTTATAACCAAGAAAATAAAATTTATTAGTTTTTTTCTAAATATATTGTTGCCTCAATTAATTTGTAATTTTGTACACAATTATCAATTACAAAAAAAAAATCAAGTCAAATGTCACATGACAATTTAATAAGCTTGTATTTACAAATGTTATATATAGAGCTCCCAAAATAAGCTCTTAACAAGCTTTGAGAATATCCCCAACTTCAGACCGATTTCAACTACTGTGGTTGTCAGTGAGGTGCTAGGATATTCAAGCATTAGATTAAAAATACCAGGACATGCCAAGCACTTTATCTAATGCATAACTATTAAGTAAAAAATCTAAAATTTTCAGACATCCATATGTCTTTCAATCCAGCTAACTTAAATAGCCATATGGAACTGAACTAAGTTCAGATACACCATATATAAATAGCTTTAGCAATCTAAAATCGCCAAAGCTTTAATAGCAAAAAATAAAATTACAAAAAACAAGTCCGATGTCACATGACCTAATTTAATAAGCTTGTATTTACAAATATTATATATAGAGCTCGCAAAATAAGCTCTTTGAGAATATCCCCAACCCAGACTGGTTTCTGCTACTGGCGTCGTCAGTGAGGTGCTAGGATATTCAAGCATTAGATGAAAAATGCCAGGACAGGCCCAGCAGTTTATCTAATGCATCTATTAATTTATCTATTAAGTAGAAAATCTGAAAAATTTTCATTTGTAAACACAAGCTTATTTAAATAGATCATGTGACATCCGACTTGATTTTTTTTTTTGGAATTTTATTTTTTGCTATTAAGGCTTTGGCGATTTTATATTGCTAAAGCTATTAACATATGGTGTATCTGAACTTAGTTCAATCCCATATGGCTATTTAAGTTAGACAGCTGGATTGAAAGACATATGGATGTCTGAAATTTTCAGATTTTCTACTTAATAATAATACATTAGATAAAGTGCTGGGCCTGTCCTAGTATTTTTAATCTAATGCTTGAATATTCTAATACCTTACTGATGACACCATATTCTAAAGAAATTTTAGATATTAATAAAATATAAATCATAATGTTCTAAAATTTCAAATGTTTAAAATTTTTTCTGTGCAATATTTTTCATTAGTGTGTTCTTTCTCATTGCAAACACTGGTCCATTTGATTAAAATCCAAGTTTTTTTTATTATTCTTTAATTTTATTTGTATAGTAACAAAACAAACAAACAAAAAAAATATTTATTTAAATTTCAATCTTTAGCTACTGCTAGCTATTAACTATTTCTAAATATTTTTTAATGCTTTACACGAAGTCATTCAATTTCAGTTTTTTACTTTGTAAACTATTTAAAAATTATTATAAAATATGATATAATTTGTTTTAATATTTATGCATTCGAATCCAATAAAAAAAAAAAAAAACAAATTTAATATTTGTATTAAAGCTTTATTATACATTTTTTTCATTATCATCATTCTGCTCTTTTCAGTTAATTGTAATTAAACTAGTAATTCAAAAGTATAAAATCAATATAATTTCAGCTAGTATACAGATAAAATTTAATTTGGGTTCATTGTCAAGATAACTTTAGCAATAGTGTGTTTTCCTGAAGGTTTGTGATGATGTTTTAGTTGTATTTTTATATTGGACTATTTCCATCATATAATATGAGTATTGAATGTCTTTAGAAAAATTTAACTTTTAATATTCCAAATACATTCAACTGTTAATATTAGCATATCAAACCGGTTAGTAAATGCACATTTCAAAAGATATATGATGGCTCAGTTGGTTATAGTGTTACCTTAAAATTCAATACTCAAGAATCTAAGGGTCCAGGTTCGAATCTCATGCTAGTACTGTCATTAGTCAGACCAGCAATACCTGAAGACAAGGGGGAAATAATACTTTTCAAAACATTGTGCATTCACTAACCTGTTTGATGTGCTATTACTAACATTTGAATGTATTTGGAATATTTAAATAAGGTTAAATTTTTCTAAAGACATTCAATACTCATATTAGATGATGTAAAAAGTCCAATATAAAAATACAACTTTATCAATAGATTAAAAAGGAACTTCTTTATCTTCATTTGACAAATTTTTAATGGCATAAAAATATGGATATTATTGAAAATATTTATACAAAAGTGTTTCAAAATGATAAGATCCAATTTCAAAGTAGCCTAAATTATGATTACATATTATAATTTAATGAATATTTCAAGTTTTACTAACCATTGTATAAATATTCTATATGCTATCTACCTGTTGTACAATAACATTGAGATAATAGCTGAATTCATCCCAGATATCTAAATGTCTTCTACCCAAAGGTCATCCAGATTAAAACTAATGATAGCATAAAAACAAGGTTTATGTCATATCCCCACAACAAAAAAAAAAAAAATGCACTTTAATTTAATGTATGGAGACCTCAAGGGTCAAAATTGTTGTGTAAACAATCTATTGTTGAAGCATTGAACCATTTAAAGATCATTGAATCTGCACCTGTCAATATGATTATACATTTTGCTGAAAAATGAAATCATCAAAATCTTCATTAAGCTGTGGAAAGAATAGGCTCTGCAATATGTTTGCCCCATACCTATTTCTATCAAAAAAATGACACAAAATGTTTTCTGTAAGGGTTCACATTCATTTTCTAGTTTCATTGGATTCATAATCTAATTCTCATATGTGCACAATGTAACAATTAACTTCAATACTTAAATAAAATATTGTATCCGCATAAAAAATCGTATGCAGTAAAAAAACTATCATCCTCCATGACATCACTAAATTATACTATATCTTTTGTCGTCTATATAAAGAGCATGCATTAGTTGCCTTATTAATGTCACCTTAACACAAATCAGACAATCATGTGAGATCCCAAGTTCTTGACTGGTGCAATGAATGGACGTGAGTAGGCCACATAGAAAACTTTTTGATGTTTTCCTCTGAAGTATATCATTGCCTGTATTCTTTTTCTTACATAAACAGCTTTTTTACTCTAATTGTCACTACAAACGACAAATGCTCTGTGGCATCTGGAAGATTAATATCAAAATAGCATTGAACTGTATACTGTCTCACTTGAACTGCAGAACAAAATTTGTATTGTGGATTGCCATTTTGTGAATAATTGATGCTAGGGATTTGCACAATAAGAGAGGCATCTAGGAGTAATCATTTCCTTTCAAATGGTAAGAGTTTCATTCTTCTGTAATTCATGATTGTGGAGATATAGTGATTTCAAATACATTTGTAAAAGAAGTAAATCAATATTGAACAGAAGAAAAAAAAGAAGTTTGATTAAAAAATAAACAATACATAAATATGAAATAATCTATATTAAACTTGTTTTTATTATTATTTTTGACAACAAATTCTAATTACTAAATATCAAGGGAAAATAGTGTATGTGTACTAAAGTTAATTTCAATTTATAATTAATCAAAGTAATTGGTAGACAGATCTATAAATAATAATATAAAAAAAACTAGATCCAAACATTAGTTTCTCATTGAATTTTCCTTCATAGAATTTGTATGAAAAAATATATATTAATTGCAAAAAAATAATATTGGTAATTAAACTTTCAATATAAATAGTAAAAAAAATCCTTTTAATTGCAAATGATTTTTTTTTAAAAAAAAAAAATTTGAGGGGGATAATCCCTGCTATATATTGCTTCCAAAACAAGTCATTCTAGCAACAATTAAATATATTAGTATTCATCTACACCAAAACCTACTTTTAAAAAAGGACTAAAACTATTCTATTTCAATACATGAAAGTATGAGAAAATAAATTGATATAGTGGCACTACAACTAGGAAAAAAGATCAAAATCAATAATAATTTCCTAATTTTTAAAGGATTTATTCTTGCTTTTCAATATTTAAAGCTTCATTATAAATTTTAATGAATCTTTCATATCATTATATGCTTTATTCCTGTTTTGTATAAATTAAAATATACCCAGACAACAAGCACTGATTAATACTTAAAAAAATTAAAGCATTCAAATAATTACTCTAGACACATTTTAATAATATAGAAAATTAGAAATGGAGATCATAATAACTAAATATGAAATGAATGCAAAATTCCCATGTTACATGTTGAATTGACACCATGACCCAAAAAACTGCTTATCTACTTTTATATATTGCCAAATATTCAAAGTTGGATTATATTTTGACTAACAGAAAATATGTATTTCAAGATTGTAATGTTCTTAATAAATTCAACACAGAAAATGATCATCAATCAGTGAGAGGCATGTTAACACAAAAGTAGAGACAAAAATTTAAAAAAAAAACAATATTCACAGTTGACATTTCTAATCTTCAGAAAGATTCCAATCAATTTAAATTAGAACCTGCAAATTGTTTTGAAATATTAACAGATTCTGAACATGATTCAGATTTAAATGAAATCAATAGAAAGATAAGATACACTTTTAAAAACTGCAATAAAGATAGCTGGTACAAAAAAAACAGCAATTGACCAGTAAAATTTCTAGAGACAATAACAATTTATGAAAAAAAGAAGGAATATATAAAAATGATGCATTAAGGAGGATTGAATATCTCGAATTTTGTAAAACAGTTGATAATGATGTAAGAAATAGAAAAAATTGACAGTTATATATCAAATGTCTAAATGATAGATGTACCAGATGATGAAAGAATGATTCAGTTCTATACAAAAATTTTACCAAAATAATTAAAACTTTGGATTTTAACCAAATAAAAGAACAAGCTGGATTTAAGAGTGGTTTTATTGTAGTGGTTCAAGAGTGGTTTTATTGCAGTGGTTCTTATCCAAGTATTGAAGTTATAAAAAGAACCAATGAATATGAGTTGCCAGTATTGCTTTATATTAGATTATGAAAAGGCAATTGATTCTTTAAGCATTTCTCCAGTGATTAAAGCATTGGATCATCAAGGTATAGATAGAGTCAGGATATTATCATATTCTGAAGAATATCTACAAAAATGCAAGAGCAACAATTACCATAATAATTACATAATGATACTAAAAACATTAACGTTGAAAAGGGTGAACGACAGGATGACTTATCCCCAAGACTTTTTACAGCTGTTCTACAAGAAGTATTTTGTGGATTAATATGGGATGCTAAGGAAATAAAATAAATGGAGATTATTTAAATCATGCAGATTTTTTTAGATAATGTAATTGTTTTTGCAAATAATACATTAGAGCTTCAGAAAATGATGCAAGAGCTATCTCAGATGAAAGTAAAAAGAAATTAAAGATTGATAATGATAAATTACAAATTAACAAGTATAACTACAAATACCTTAGTCAGATTACTACCACAGATTGAAACATAATGAATGAAATTAATCATAAAATTAAACTTGGTTGGAGAACTCTTGATAGAAATAATTTAATATTAAATAGAAATATGCCTACGTATTTGAAAAGAAAGGTTTTTAATAAATGCATGTTAGCAGTTCTTACTTACGGATCCGACACTTGGACATTGAACAGAAGAGCAATACAGAATTTCAAACCACTCAACAAAGTATGTATGTAGAGAGGTTAGGGGTTATGAAGAGATCCAAACATGAAATACATGTATGCAAAAACAAATGGACATTACTCCAAGATCATTGAAAGAATTAAGAGACTGAAATAGGATTGGTCTGGGAATATTGTTAGAAAAGATAATAAACGAATAGTTGAAATCTTACAAGAGATTGTAAAAGACCTAGAAAGAGACCACCGTGTAAGATGAATAGATGAAATAAGGTAACTTTTCTGGCATAAGAAGAGATCGAAGGATTTAACTTGGAGATCTTCCATCCAGCAGTAGATCGATAATGGTTGAAAATGATGATGATTCAGTATATATACATGTTTATTAATTTTAAAATTTATGAGCATCTACATATATAGTGTTACACTTATTAGTAAGGCTTTTATCATTATTCTCACGCTAATAAAAAATAACTACCATTTTATATTTCCTCTAGTTTCTCAATTTATTATTATTATTATTAACAATAACAACAATAATAATAATAACAATAACAGTATCAAGCTTTCATAAACATACTATCATTTAATATCAACCACCTGGTAAGAAACCAGCCACCGCCTTCAAAAATATTAAATATATATATTGAACAACACAGAAGACTAACTGCAATCACGCCAACACAAAATACACAACAGTATATATATATAAACTAAAGTATGCTTATAATAAGGCTTGTGGTGCTCTCAGATTATTTAAAAATCAAGAAAAGTAAGAGCTGTATCACGGAACAACACACTTGGACATGGAAATATATCAAATGGGCAATAGAGTTATGCACCTGACATAAAAGTGCCACTAGCTATTCGATGTAATAATAAAATTTTTGCCGGGCATAAACCAAACAACTCAATATGTCAATCAAATGTTTGGCACATTGAAGACCAACCCATATTCAAAAAAGAAATCATTAAAAAAATATGCGCAACTCATGTCACCCTGGACCCCCTGGAATCCCCATTATTTGTGCTAAAGTATTTAGGATGGTTTACGACAAATTACCTTACTAATCTGGCCAACTATTTGACCCAAGAGGTTATCCACATGCAGGGGGTCTACACCATTGCAATAATTCCATACAACAAAAAGAAGACAAGTACTCCCACTCTAGACAAATTAAGACCCATCTCAATGGGCCCTCTACCAATAAACATTCTAGAAAAGGTAATAGAAGACATGATAGAGCCATACTTACTACCCATCATCTCCAAAACACAATTTGCAAAAAAAACTTTGTCACTTCGTCAATGGTACAGGCAGCCTTCCTATTTGAAGCTATAATGATAACTGTTAGAGAAAAAGAAATATAGTCCAGTAGTGGTGCAAATAGATATAGCATTGGCATTCGACTCACTAAAATTCTTTCTGTTGCAGATGCTTAAACAGACAGACATTCCTAGGAGACTATTATATATAACAGCAAATCTCTTATTGAACCGTGAAATACATATCATGGTTAGTGGAAGAAACTCACCAAATTTTATCCCCACTCAATCGCTATAGCAAGGGTCCCCTTAGTGCATTGCTGTTTACCTTCTACCTTGACCCTCTCATTGAGAAAATCAATCAAACATTTGAGGGAATCAACATACCTGCAATAACTCAACAAGTGAGATCCCTAGCTTATATGGATAATATCATGGTCTTCCTGGTTTCCAAAAAAGATACCTAAGTTATAAAAGATAATCAATAATTATTCAATAGAATATGGGCTTTAAATTAATACAACAAAATTTTATATGGGAGCCACGGGAAAGAGATGCTACATATAGAACAAACTGAAAAGATTACAAAATACCTAGCCAAAGCATATCTGTCAATACATTCAAAAATACAACTGATTAATAGATTAATCACAACTAAGATACCATATTATATACCAATAATTTCTTTTTCCAAGGCATTGAAATCCAAGATAAACTCAATGTGCAATCAACTTATTCGATCCAGAAAAACAGTGGTGATTTCCATAAAAAAACTTAGAAAACCAACAGATATAGATGGGCAGGGCCTACATGATATCACCATCTTTCACATGCAAAAACTTAGAAATGTAATAACCTCTACTATAAATAACAACCACAGACAGATCACCACCCAAGGGTTCATATATTGAACTAATGTAAAATAGAAGATAAAATCCCAGATCAATATACTGGGAAATATACAATCTCATACACACAAACAACAATGAAGACAATAACACAACACCAATAATAGGAACAACCAATAAAAAAATGATAGAATATAAAAAATGGAAATTGGAACCAAAATTTCTTTGATTTTGCCCTGAAAATGAACCTGGATGCACTACTAATTACCAATGTTCTATTCCCCAGAAGGATGTACATATCTATTGATCCTTTCTGTTAATTACGTCATGAAACTGAAGAAACATGGAAGCACATAATAAACCACTGTAGAGGACTAAATCAAATAAGAGACATAATACTTTAACATATACAGGAAAAACAATACACCCAGATAGAACAATTAGTGATCACCATTTCTTATGCTTGGTCATAACTGCTATTAAAACAGGCAAAACTCTCCTTACAGTAGTGCTGCTCAGTCCAAGCCAGAGTAATCAATGGATGCCAGAAGCTAGTGCACAAAATCCCCATCTAATGCCTACTCATCCAATATCCCAGAGACTAGTTTCTGGCTTGTGGTCTTCGTCAGTGATAAGTCTTGGATCTGAAAGCATTTCACCTAGATCAGGGGTCCCCAACCTTTTTGCAATTAAGAGCACATTCTATAATACCGGCTAGGTGGCGGGCACCATTTATTTTTTTCAATTAGATGGCGAGCACCCTTTATTTTTTCAATGTAAATTTATAGTCGGATATTGTTAATAATACACATAATGTACAAAAAAATATT
The DNA here is from genome assembly GCA_028023455.1 of Epiperipatus broadwayi. Taxonomy (NCBI): domain Eukaryota; kingdom Metazoa; phylum Onychophora; class Udeonychophora; order Euonychophora; family Peripatidae; genus Epiperipatus; species Epiperipatus broadwayi. Next base: position 2,977,147 of record JAQFVV010000074.1, on the reverse strand, counting down.
TATTTCAAAAATAAAATTTTAGCATATAATTAACGTTTATATTTTTACGATGTAAAAATATAGTATGCCCTACAATTTGATTACAATATAATACAAATAAGAAATTTTAAAAATTAAATTTATTTGTATCAGATAAATAATTTTTTATCGTGTTCGGATAGCGGTGGGCACACGTAAAATGGTCTGCGGGCACCATGGTGCCCGTGGGCATAGGGTTGGGGACCCCTGACCTAGATCTTAGGATCTAATGCAACCCTCCAGCAACCACTTTTTATCTCTACTTAACTACAAAACCATGAGAAACTTGAAAACACAATATTTTCAATCTAAGCTCATTAGCTTATATAGTCATATGAGTCTGAACTCAGTTCAAAACCTATACATGTGGGTCTTTGGTTCTTTAATAATCATAGTCACCACTGTCCAAGGCAGGATTGGTATTAAACCACCAAACATCACATGATCACCATTTTGTATGCATGCTCATAACTGCCACTCAGTGCAAGCTAGAGTAATCAATGGATGCCATAAGGCTTGTGCATAAAATCCCCATCTAGTGCCTACTCATCCAATCTCCCCAGATTAGTTTCTGGCTTGTGGCCTTCATCAGTGAGGAGCCTTGGATCTGAGAGCACTGCACCTAGATCTTAGGATCCAATGCAACCCTAAAGCAGCCACCTTTTATCTCTACTTAACTACAAAACCATGAAAATAGAATTGATAACACAACTTTATATGGGAAACTATCACATAATTTATATGCTCAAATTTAAAGCAACCCTCCAGCAGCCACCTTTTATCTCTACTTAACTACAAAAACATGAGAATAGAATTGATAACACAACTTTATATGGGAAACTATCACATAATTTATATGCTCAACTTTAAAACAATATAATTTTGATATTCAGGATAAAAAAATCCATAGTGTAGACAAAAAAATGAACTATACATTATCAAATTTTTATTTAATTTCACTGCATTTATGTAAAATAAATACATTTTGTGAAGCATTTCTTTTTGAAAAAGTAATAGCTGCGCAAAAAAAAAAAATCAATTTTATTGGTTAGATATTATGAAAACAAAACACTAATAATAGAACATAAATATGCATCAAAAATAAATGTTAAAATATACATTGTGGTTTTTTCTTTGTGCTTTAACAAATTATGAATCATAAAATATTCACTCACTATGTAAAAAACAAAATAACAAACTGTCAAAGAAGAAATTACAATTCTTTTTTTATTATTTTACATTGTAACTACTGAAATATTTTTGTATAGTATATTTATCCACAGGTTAGCTTTTTTATATAACTACTGAAATATTTTTATATAGTATATTTATCCACAGGTTAGCTTTTTTTTTTTTAAAAAAAATGCTTAGTAAAATGTTATTCATTAATTAACACATTTATAGTTTACTTATTTTAATTGAATTTAATATTTTGAATCTATAAGTAATAGATTATGTTTCCCCCACAGAAACTCATCATAATTGATTATTTTTTAATGGAAGGTCTTTGATTAACGATGCATTTTGAGCACCAATTGTCCTTGTTAACCAATCAATATAAAGCTGTATTTTAGATTTCTTTTGCTTTCATTTCAAATCTGGGAAAATATATGAGTGCATGAACTAACATCATTCTTTTCATCTTTTTTTATCTATCAGAAGAGATATGTCATGTTATTCTACAGCAAAATTTGGAATTTAGAAATGTTTATTTAAAGAACATTTAATTCCCCTCGGTTTATCATGAAAAGACTTTTAAATTTTTAGTCAGAAAAATAAGATTCTGATATCTAGACCAGGGGTGGGCAGATAGCGACCTGAGGGCCACATGCAGCCCACTAAGAGTTTTTATGTGCAGCGCCAAGACAATCATAAAAATCCGCCTTGAACTGAGATTTCCTGTCCCCGCGCGACCGAAGATTCATCTCACATTTTCCGTTAGGATGGCCACGTCAACACACATGCACAGTGTAGATACGATGTGCGGTGCTTTTCCAGTTGATCTGGTTAATTTCAATTTTGTCTTTGCATTAACAAATATATAATTTCCAACTTTAGTGAAACCATGAATCCTCTGAAAAAATGTAAAATTGGTGATGAATGTCGTGTGTTTAATAAAAAATGGACAAACAAAATATTTCTTTGGTAATACAGGAAATAATGGGTGTATATTGTGTCATGAAAAAAGGTGCGGACCTCAGCTTTTTCGTTTCCACAAAGTGGCCCCCAATGCAGCCCTCCGCCAATCTCTGTGGCCTCTGAGCCAAAACAATTGCCCACCCTGATCTAGACCATTGGACTGAGAATACTTTATCACTCTAGCAGTTCTAATTAATCTTTTTCTCAGAATGTCATTGAAAAAAGTAATTTCTTTTGTAGCAAAAAAACAAAGAAAGGATAAGCAACGTGTATTTGCAGAAACTAGCAGTAACCAGGCTATTTGTTCCAACAAATTCTGAAAAATGGAAAAACAAGAGTATAAGCCTTTTCACCAAGGATCCAAGCCTGTAGTTTCTCATTATAAAAGTATTCAATTATATATTTTTTATTTATTTTTTGATAAGAAAATATGCCAACAAAAATATTGAAATTGGAAAAATATGTCAAGTCATGAATTGTCTGTATTTTTTTGCTATGATGTGAATTTCTTGTAAGGCAGGTATAATTCAGCTAAGAGACACTTAGAATTATGTGTAAGTCTGAAGCAGCTTTATTTTGCAGACAATAACCGGCAATAAGTTTTATAATTTATTATTGGGTCTGCATTTCAATAACAAAGAAAAAATGCTGGATAACAAAAAAATAAAGATTTTGCCCAATATACAAAATGAGGCCTATTATAGACTAGTGCAACATAAAATTTGCAGCCTTAATTAATGAAGCAATCACTAAATCCCTCAAAACCAATAAAGCTATGATTTTACTTGTATAGAGGTAAAAATTTCTGAGTACTCAAACTGTGCTTTCACTAGTTTTCTAACAATCAAAAAGGATTGTATTTGTTTGCATTTATTGCTTATCAATTAAAATTGAGATAGGCAATAACCTCTTCACTCTCCCCTCACTTACCTTCTTTAGGAATGTTGTCTGATATGCCAGTCCCACCTAACATCTTTCTGTGTAGATGCTTTCGACTTTGTGATAAAAAAAAAAAAGAATCACAAATATTTCTGCTGGCTAAGTCATATCCACATTTTTATTTATACATTTATTTATTTTTAGTCAAAGTGTTGACTGGGATTGTTACAATAACATTTTATTATTTGTAAGCATTGATTTTACCTAACAAAATGAAATATTTTTCACAAGGTAAAAAGTAAGAGAATAAAAAGAGCATTTATTATTATAATATTCTATATTGCATTGAATCTAAAGTTTTTTTTCTGTTTATGCTACATGTCTATTAAATGTGAGCTGTGTAAAGCATGAAGAATACTTAATTTATTTATCTCTGCCATTTTCTCTTCATTCTAGTAGTTTCTAGGAAAAACAAAAATATCGATGTCCCTATTTTTTGATGTTTTTGAACTAGTGAATTGTTTTAGGTAAATCATTTTGATGGAAATTTTATATGGATTGTCGTGAACTTACTTGTCAATAAAAAATAAAATTTCTCTATTAAAATTTAGACATTCTGAAAAAACAAAAATAATTTTTAAAAATGATAAAATATTCTTTTATATATACATTATTGTGAATGTGTAATGTCTCTACTTTTTCAATTTTAATACATTCTTTGGAATTTTATCTTCATGATAACATAAAACAAGTATGATTTTTGCATAACGCAAATTAAAGTTCTTAAAAATTTTACATTAAACCCACTCTCCAAAGATCCAATATGATTATTGCGCTAGTGTAATAAAAATAATTTGAACTATATTTTAAGTTGTTTTTTCTTTTTAATACTTTCAAAAAATCGATATGCATTTATATTACAAGTAGACTACTATTATTATTCCAAGCTGCATGAAGTCAAATTGCATTTTCTGAGCATTTTTAAATCAACGAATATGATGACACAAAAATACACAAAAAGATTCTTGAAATAATATATCAATGAAAAGTTAAATAATTTTAAAAAAAGGTGTCAGAATGTATTTATCAGCATTCTAAACATATTATATGTCACATAATATCAAAACATTTGCAATTCTAAGTTGAAAATTCATTTTCAAAACAATAAACAACAGAAAAAATATGGTACCAGTTTTAGAGTCAGAAAACTATACCAGTCTAGGAAAAATGTAGTTAAGTACAATATCCATAAATCAAAACTATTTTATGAAGAGATTTAATATATTAGTAATATACTGATTATGAATCAATCTAATAAAATTGCAATTCTGCACTAACAATTCAATCTTCAAAAAAAAAAAAAAATTCAGCAAAATATGATGTCAATTTTAAATGTTTTTGCAAAGTTATCACAGCCATTAACATAATGTCTCAAAAAGTATCATTTCAATAAAACACTTTTATGAAAAAAATTGATTTATACTTATTATTCAAAATTCTATATGATAGAATAAAAATGAGATTTCATAATAAAAGTTCCTTGTCCAAAAAAATAAAATGTCAATCATCAGATTATTATAATACAATCAAACAATATTGTATATATCATAAACACTTTTTATAAATAATTTAGTCAAACTGTATGAATATCTATACTCACAATTTTATACTAAAAGTTTATTTAAAAAAAAAAAATTGGTAAAATTCGAGTCTGTTCATAATTTATTTTCAACTGCATACAAAATATAAGTTTGTAATTTTATGCAAAATGAATATCTTCAAATGTCAACAAAAATAAATCTGTGAAATGGGAAATTTTATTCAAGAAAAGGCCAGTTTTTATACTGATATTTTTATATAAAACTAAAGTAAATGTAAAGTAGATAATAAGACTCTAAATTTATATATATACTTTCATTTAATTACTATTTTTCAAACATTAAATTAAATAAAAATAGACAAACTTTTTTTAAACTTTTCTAATTATTTTTATGAGGTGACAACTTTATTACTTAAATAAATGGCTTTGAATTCATTCATTTTATTTTAATTAATTTAATTTGGGAATATATGCTAATAATAATAAGTTATATTTAAACATGGGGATCCATCCCCTGACAACTTTGGTACTGACAAAATTTAATATTTTGTATTTAATGCATGTACATCATCGTTATGGCAGGCTAATATAATTATCAGATAAATCAGCATTTGATGGAGTCTAGAAAAATATTTAAATACAGGATTACAATAATATTAATTTTAATGTCATTTCCATCAATATTTTTTTCAAAAGACAAAAAAATAAAATGCTGAAAGATTGAAATAACTTTAAATAAAGAATGCAAAACATTTATGTAACACAATAACATTAATTTAAATTTTAAAGAAAATACAGAGATTTAAATATTTTAATCTTTTCACAACTTTCAATAAGCCTATATTTTAACAATTTAAAATAAGTGTAGATCATTTATAATGCTTAAAGTTTCTATAACACTGTAAATCTATATTTTAATATCTTAAAAGACTCTGGATTTAATGAGACACAAAATCATCACTTCATTTCTTAAGCCATTCCCAACTTTCAATCTCAGTATTATCTAATACAATAATATAAAATATTTATTAAAATATATATAAATTGCATTTATATATTTTAACAACTATATAAATAAGAATTTAAAACAATATAGATTTAATGTGTTACATAAAATCATCACTTATCAACTTATGATTTTATGTACAGAGAGTAGATAAATAATTATTAACACCTTTTCACAGTACTATATCTTTTTACTACAGATGCACTGTTTCTGTGAGATTTTTAACAACTGATTGGTTACAGGTGGCCAAATAGGAGCTTTTTTGTAAACTGTGTCAATTGCTTCTATTTCCGATAAAAATCGTTACTTATGATTTTGTATATATAAGGTAAATTAAACTAACATTTAATTTTTAATTTTACATTATAATTACTATTATGTATTTGTCAAATTGTGTCAGTTAATTTTCTAAATCTGTAATGCTCTGATATAAGGATAAAGAACAATTAACGTAGAAATACAATTTATGTACAGTATATTATTTCAGAAAATACTATTATATATTATTCAGTATATCGCTGCTAATCAAATTCTATGACATTTTGTTTTAATAATACTTGATAAGTATAACACCAAGTGTATTTCTTTTTGACTTTTTTTTTTTTATATCTATACATACAAAAATTTGTACAATTAACTAAAGCATTATTTTCATAAATACATTTGACTTTATGATTTGTAGCTTCTCTTTTATTTTTTAATATTTAATTTCAAGTTTATTTCTAATTATCGCTCAATATACTTGTGTGTATATATATGGGCTTTTTGTCATAGATGAATGGTTATCTGATTCAAAGTAGTTTTGAAGAATCAAAAACCAGATCAAAAACCAAGTTTTTTGATACCAAGAAAATGCAAGAATAAATACTGCTATTGAAAATGATTTATGTTTTTTATTGATTTGGCCAAATTGTTTGACTCGAGTAATCAACCAATTTTATAGAAGGGTTTGAAATAGGTTGTCCATCAATTATTATTCTACATGATAGAATGGATTAATTTAGGTTGAAAATCTAAAGCATTTGAAATAAAACTGGTGTTAAAACAAAAATCTGTACTTGGTCTAACATTTTTGATTTTTAAAACAATGACTTTATAGGTGTTTAATGAATTGGGGATAAAGAAGCAATACAGATTTGATGGAGAAATTTGGTTTACTAATTAATGTTTAAAAAAACTCAAGTACTTCATCCGTTAATAATGGAAGAAAAGTCAATTTTTAGTTTGGATATTATCAACTTGAGAAAATAAGCTAATTTAAATATTTTAGTAGTTTTTCAAGTAAAAAGTAGATGAGATGCAGTATTATGGTGCTGCTACTTTTAACAAGTTAAAAATATTTCATTATAGTGAAATAACTACTGCATTCATCTATATATATAGCTGCTACTTTAATTTATTGTATAATAATAAAATTGGACATTATTGATGTAATATATAAAGCATTAGAAAAATGCCATCTAGAGGTGATACTGTAGAATCAGTATAGTAAGATACACCACTATATTGGATGTATGAAAATAATGAATATAGTGACATTATAGAAAACTAGAGTAGTTTCCATTGGAGGCAGATTCCACTTTTGTTATAAAGATTAACTTAATTTTAAAAAAATGCAATGTTGATTTCTTTTGTTGAAAAGATGTGGCAGAAAATAAGACAATGTTGAAGAGTTACCACCAGACACAAAGTTGAAGTACTTCAGAAAGGTATTCTGCAGGAAGAAATTAAGACAGCATTATAAAATATATGGAATAATGGACCATTATGTTTTATATATAAACATAGCCACATTTACGCATGAACACTGACTGCTGAGTAGTTTTTACATTGTGTGTACCAGGGATGAAGCATCCATGTATTGAACGGAATAAGTGCTTCCGTACAAGAATTCACTGAAACTTTCAAAAGCTTTAATTCTAATTCAATTTTAAAAATTCACTTTCAATTTTTTTCCCAACAGTTGAATTGTTTTTATATATGCAAAGAATGAATTTAACTAACGCATTCTTAATTGATTATAAGAAGTTCAAACAATGCTAAGATCTAATTTACAGTTAAAACTTTTAAGAATGTTAAAAGCATTTGGAAGATAAAAATATATTGATAATGTATTATCATCAATATTTAAATTAATCACAATCATTAGAATGAGCAATTCAAATTCATAATTTTTTGTATGGAATTACAGTTAACTTTCAATTTTTTTTACCAACAGTTGAATTGTTTCTATATATACAGCAAAGAATGAATTTGACTAAGGCATTCTTGGCTGACTATAAGGAGTTCAAACAATGCTAAGATCTAATTTACAGATAAAACTTTTAAGAATGTTAAAAGCTTTTGGAAGATAAAAATATATTGATAATGTATTCTCTGATTTGCAGATAAGAGAGTTTCAGCTTTTTCTAGGTGTAATATATATATATATTAGGAACTATTACGTAAAATTGTTGTGGCAAGTGAAATAAAAACATTATTAAAAAAAAGATTATGTAGTGTTCTTCCATTCCTAAAAAAAGTCACGCTTAATCACTGGTGTGTACATATATGCATTTAAAAATATAGTATATTTTATTTACACTGAACTAAACACTTTATTTTTTAAAAGGTAATTTTTATTTTTCTAATATTGTAGAATAGGTGGAAACTATAAATACCAAGAAGAAAATTATTTTGGATTTATGTGATGTTCTGCGATTTTTACATAACTAGTTTAGAGTTGTGCATATTTGTATTTATTATCCAGTGAATTATGGTTTGCAAAGTTTATTTTAAAAGCTAATAATTAATTCTGCCTTGTAATTATAAACTTTAAGCTAATTCTAAGTAGAATTATAATAGGATATCAGTGATTTAAAATTTCATTTTTTCCATTTATCATTATTTTAATTTATTAGAATATTTAACAGTTTAGATTTTGGATGATAAGTGACTCATTTTATGTCTGTTTAGTTGGTAATTTAAGTCATAAATTCTGTATTTTTTAAAGCAAAAATGAAAGATTGCAGTTTTAAATGATCAGTTCACTCCCTATTATTATTATTTATTAAGAATTTTAGTTAATTTATTAATAAATACATATTTGTTACTTAATGATTACTAATTCATGCATATTTGTTGCATGAAGTGCCATATTTAGGAGAGTTTGTTAATTTACAGCCATTACTTTCATGCTTTGCCCACATTACTTCTTTAACTATATTGGAGTGGATGAATAATCACTTGTGAGTTCTCAGCAGTTATTATATATGCATTATTTGGAATTTGTGTGTACATACATAAACCTATCATTAGAGGGGAAAAAACCATAACATTCATATATTACTTCCATTTAAATCCCAATTTTCAAAAACGTGTGTATATTGGTAAGCTTAACATATGATGTATCTAAATGCAACCATTTTTGTGATGCAATTTCAGTTAATAAGATTTTAAAAAAGGTGGAAATTTATAGCCTTAGTATTAATTTTGAGAAATAAGGTATACATTTGAATTTGGAATTCAGCATCAATGTGCAATATTCTAGCAATTATATATTTGAAAACAGCCGAGACATAAAGCTTATTTATTTTGAGCTTAGTGATCAATTTTAAAGTGTCTAATAATTTTAAATTGTGATACCATGAGAACATTAAAAAATGAAGATGTATGATTATCACGAAGAATGGGATATATGACCATTTCTTTATTATTACTTGTGATGTAGTGTTTGTTACTCAAGAAGAAAACCATAGAGTGATATTTCATATTACTTGTGATGTAGTGTTTGTTACTCAAGAAGAAAACCAGAGTGATATTTCAAAACAATGTACAAATAATAATGAAATTAGATTATCCACTTAAGACACTTCTATCACTCTAACACTTATATTAAACATTAAAATCGAAGGCAACTACAGTAAGTATGCCTTTTTTTTAATAATAATTTTTAAAATTAAAAAAAAAATATTTTTTTTTAAAAACTTTTATAAAGGTGAGTTTTTTGTCGTTCCTTCAAAAATAAAAAAAAATATTAGATTCTTCATCAGCAAAAAGCAATTGTAAAATGGACAAAAATATGGATTAAAAAATTAATCCAGAAATAATATTTTTCACTTCTGTTGGAAGAACTATTGACCAAGTTAACATATTTCAAATGATTGTTGTTAGTATAATGTCTTTAAGATTTTTTAACTAAGAAATGCATATGAACATTCCATTAAAAGAAAAACAACAAATAAAGACATATTTTATCAATTTTAACACTTTTAAATCATTCAACTGCCTCTACAAAAATGTACCTGTTTTGTTTTTTGTAATATTATTGTTATTATACACCAACAAATGATGTATTAAAAATTTTAATATGAAAAAAATTATGGATATAATTTTTGAGATTTCTAATTTATTTCAGATGCTTCTTCATTACAGAAATTATTACAAAAAAATTGTAAGGTGTTAGCTTGACAATATCTAATAACCGACCAACATCTTTCAAATTCTTAACTGATACAAATTGAAATAAATGTCACTATATGCGAAAACTTCACTGCTCAACATCCTGGTACTCCCAAGGATCTCTTATTACATGCAGATTAACTTTGCCCAAAAATTCATTAAAAAGATAAATTCACTATGTGCAAGACTTATGTGGAAGGGCAAGACCATGGCCATCAGCCCGAGAGGTCTCCATAGGCACACAAAACTCAATGGGCTATCGTTGCATTCTGTTTTAACCTTTTGTTTCCAGCATACACATAACACCATCCTTAACCTATCTCGCTGTTTTCCGGAAGCATCATGCTTTACATCTGTTTCTCCTACAGACACCCTTCCTCCTCCCGTGAGGAGTTGTTTGTCATCCTTATTGTTAAATATTGCAAAATTTATCCCTCTATCTATTCAGGTTAACTCCTAGAAAATTATGTATTGGGTTGCATACTACCTAACTAATGATGAAATATCCCCAATCCCATCACTGCTAACCTTTCAATCATTAAAAAGTTTAAACACTGGCATCTCGAAACGTAATTTTTTGATTAAATTAAACCTGAGAGCTCTGCCCACATGCCATTTTCTGGTCCCATGCTTGGACCCGGTTTGCCCTTTATGTAAACAGGATGATGACACAATAATACATATTCTGAGCCATTGTACATCACTCCAATGGGACAGAGACTTTATTGCATCCATATACAAAACTAGTGCCTCTACTCACTGGACTGATTTATCCAACGGGATCTTTCCATCCATAAGAATCATAACTTTTATGTTGTTTGCCTATTAGTCAACTATGTGGTGCGCAATACCTTGGTTGACCATATGAAATTACTTCTGGCAAAACTTCAGGCCATCAGAAACAGAGATGAAAAATTAGCTCCAACATACATCTACACTGCTACATGGAGCCTTATAACAATTCTCAATTTGTGATTGAACAGAGTTTATTTTTTTATGCCCAGACCATTGGTATTGGGTTATGTAACCTTTATTATAGTGTCTATTAACAACATAACTGTTATTGCAATAATGTAATTCTTTGAGCTCACAATAAAATTTCTTGATTTAAAAAAAAAAAAAGAGTAGATTAAGTTTTGACACAATAAAAAATAAATAAATGACTCAAATCATATAAATAAAATGATTTTTCATATGATCAGTTTTGCAAATCTTTTCAATAAGAAACAATCTATTTGTATACAAGCTTGAAAATAAAAACGTATGTAATTTTCAAAATGATAACATAATTAGATTAGTTTTACTTGATTATAATCAGCAGTTATTATGAAAATTCTATCTTTAACCAAATGTAAAAAACTTCCATTATATTGCTATAAATATTCAAATAAATTAACAGATGAACATCTAGAATAAAAATTTGAAAATGCAGTAGATAGTGCCAAATAACAGAAAAATTGTGTTTATACATGCAATTCCCTAACATCAGAAAATTGAAAATAAAATGTGCATATTTTATGTATTATTTTAATTATATCAAAATAAAATTATCTTATTTTATTATAGGATTTTTAATTTTCTTATTAACAAATGTCAATTATTGCTAAATCAGTTTTTGTTAAAAAAAATTTCGTTGTTTGTAAATAATAAGATTTTTTCTTTTATTAAAACTTTAAATACAAAATGTATTAAAATGTAAATAATAATAAACTTTTTGAAATGTATACAAATTTTTAAAATATGAAAGTTTAAATATTGGAACAAAAATACTTTTTAAAAGTATTATTTTTTTTATAGAAAAACTCTTTTATATTTGAATTTTTAAAAAATAAATTGTAGATAAATTTTACTAGCAAAGTAAATTTTATAAAAATTAGTACTCTTTGCAATAGATAATATATGAATGCAATACTTAATGCAACATTATCGTAAATTATTTACAATAAGCAAGTTTATCTATCTCAAACTTTATCTATTTCTTACTCTTCCTTAATTAATCATAGTTATTTAAAAGATATTTCATAACTGCTTACTATGGACTAAAATTAATATTTTAGAGAAAGCATTTTATGAAAAAATTTAATTTTTGTAAACAAACACTACAAATTTCATTTTAAAATTTTTGTAATTTAAATATTGCAATAAGTCAATAACAGAATAAAATACCATCTCATGTACATTCTACAATATTTTCATTCCAGGAAAGATCATAGTATAATTACAATTCATTCAAATTATTGCTCTAGCAATTGCTAAATTATAAGAATTTGTTACAAATTAAAGCAGTTTCAAATTATAATCTTTCACTTTATTTGTGACAAATTACAAATCTTTTAAATGCCAAAAAAATCGTGGAAAAAAAAAAATCATAACAGAACATATTATTTAAATTTTCCAAAACAAAACTGCAATATAATTAAAAAACTAAAAAGATACAAACCAATTTATCCAGTATGGCAAGTTAATGATTATTTTACTTCTAAGTCAATAAAATACAATTAAATTCTCATTCATCAAAGATATATACATATTGATGTAATTATAAGATGTGTTGAACAAAAGAAATTTGTTGGAAATGGAGATATACATCTTGCATTACAGTAAGCAACAAAAAAGCATGTTTGAAAATTGAAATAGCACTGATTTGATGATAATGGCCAAACAATGTAGTGAAGAGATTTAAATGACCATAGTGAGACACAAAGTATAGTAAGTGAAAATCCAATGCAAATAATTTAAGGTTATGCCTTAACAAAAAGCTATTCAGTAAGAATAAGAGAACCACTAAGTAAAAAGCAAATACTATTTCATAATTATCACTGGCAACTAACAGAAAGAACAAAAATAATTTTATCTTCAGTTTGGTAACAATTATAAGCTTAACACAAACATGCCTTAATTAACTTATACAAATACAAAAAATTTAACCATTAAAAAAAAATAACCCTAAAAACAGTCTTTGAAATAGTTGTAAGTAGCTTTATGAAGTAGACATTAATATACAATATTAAGTGATGAAGTTTTAATTTGAAACAAAACAAAAATAAGAATATCTTGTCTTCCAAGATTTACAATATGACAATGGTGTAGTGAACCCACTACAGAAATATATTATTCATTAAGATGATGTTTATAATGTTTTAAATTTCATGTTCAAAAACTCATTCAGTGCTTTATAAGGCAGAGTGGAAAAAAAATATCAACTTTTAAACTCAAGTGATTATCAGCCTAGGATGTGAATCAATTTAGGTACATTGGTATAATTTTTTAGAAAGAAATATAGACTTAGATGTTGAATGAAAAATTCCAATGTGCTATTGTTGCATTTAGCAAATTAAAAGACTATTTTATCATTATGACTAAATTAAGCTGTGTATATAGTTATTATTTTGCTAAATACAACATAAAAAACAATGGAAATTTTTCATTTAGTTTCATAAATAGTGAAAGTATGAAGGTAAAATTAAGATTAATATATCTATTCATCAGTTAAATCTAAAAACCCCAATTGTGGTTGAAAAAGCCTTTTTTTTTTTTAACGCAGGTAAATAAAAGCATTTAATATAAAAAAAAACCTTTTATTTTTATTAAAAATATTGTTTAGAAATATTCCTAGTCTATTTCTGAACATAATGGATCACTTTTAGATTTGGTTAAATAATATCAAAAATTCTGTAAAAACTTTTTTACTTACATTGTATTTTCTTTTTTTATAATATGTTAATCATATTTCAATTAAGTCATATTTTAATTAGTCATGTTCATGATGCAATTTTAAACTAAAGATTGAAAACAAAAATTGCTGATTTTTCCATTCAGCTTTAGCTAATAAATTATCCAAATTTTAATTATTTTTAAAAAATATTGCATACACTTTTATATATGCAGTGATAAACACACCCTCAAACTATTCTTAAAGAGAATAAATGTATACATATAAGTTAACACTAGAAAATATGCAATGGACTAGTTAATGAAATTTTGATAACAATATTCTGATCAAATTATTGTAATAAAGATATGGTTGTTTTCTCATCCCTGATGTTCACCTCAAGATGTCGCTATTTCTAGGTCAATTCCTAGAAATATACCATTTCACCGGCCTTTACCCAACAAAAGAGGAATTTTATGTTATAAACGCAGAAAAGTCCTCATGTTATGTTGGACAGAGGAGGCGGTGGCATAAGCCAACACAAAGAGACTTCTTTCTATGATAAAACACAGAGTTCCCGACGGCTGCCGGTTATGGCTTTTTTTCTATGCTAAAAGCAAAGAGAAAGAAATGCCTTGATTGGCTGCCGTAGTAGTCGATTTTGTTCATCATTTTCTCGTAATAGTAGAATATCTATTTTCTCTGTAGTTTCGTGTGAGAGTGTGTGTATTTGAAGCAGTTGTTTTTTAAAATTTGATGACATCTATTTTTTTTTAATGTGTTGTAACTTACTTTACTGTTGTAAGTTTAGTAATAATGTCCTGAAGATTCCATTACGAATGGGTAACCCTCAAAAATTGCTTTTAAGGGTGCGAAAGGAAAAAAGTTTGAAGGATCACACGAAAAGTACCATTTTTGCGAGAATACGTCCGTGACCAGTTACTTTTGCTATATATATATACGCACAAACAAAAACAACCCACTGTCTAATTATTAGTAATTACTTGTCCAAAAAATAAAATTAGTCGGGTATATTTTTTTTTTTTTGTTACATTTATTATTTCAAAATAAGATTAGTTTTATATCTACACACTAACACAAACAACCCAGTTCCTGATTAATTAATGTCTTTAAAAAAAAAAAAAAAAAGCAAATTCAACGGGGGGGGTTTGATTTTTTCAATGGAGTCTTTGAATTACGGTTTGTTTGTTTTTATATATACACAAGATTTACCAAAAAAAAAAAAAAAGAAACCCACTTTCTGATTAACTCGGCTATCATTTTTAAATTTAGTATTTCATTAGTTGGGTATCATTTTTCAATCGAGTCTTTCAATGACGGTCTTTACTAATAGTAGTCGGGTATCAATTCTAAATTGTAATATATAAATTATGTTACTTTTGATAGATTTAGAATTATGTCTTCCTTTTTTAATAAAATGATTGATTTACTCTTGACCAAAAATACTGTAACTTTTAAAAAAGATACGTATAAAGTCCAAAAAAGGAGAAAAAGCCCCGTAACTTTAAAGACACACACACACACACAAACTAAAAAACATTCTAATATTAATAAACATTGACTTGTTACGTCTTGCTTTTGAATCAAATTATTGATTTACTCTTGCAAAAAAAAATACCGTAACTTTAAAAAGACACACATAAAGTCCCAAAAAAAAAATTTGAAAAAGCCCCGTAACTTTAAAGACACACACAAACTCAAAAACAAGATAAGATTAATAAACATTTACTTATTACGTCCTGCTTTTGTAAAATTATTGATTTACTCTTGCAAAAAAAAAGACTGTAACTTTAAAAGACACACATAAAGTCCCAAAAAAAAAATTTAAAAAAGCCCCGTAACTTTAAAGACACACACAAACTCAAAAACAAGATAAGATTAATAAACATTTACTTATTACGTCTTGCTTTTGAATAAAATTATTGATTTACTCTTGCAAAAAAAAAAAAGACTGTAACTTTAAAAAGACACACATAAAGTCTAAAAAAAAAAAAAAAAATTAGAAAAACACTGTAACTTTAAAGACACACACACACACAAACTCAAAAACAAGATAAGATTAATAAACATTTACAAAAATGAAAAAAAACTAACATCATATAATAGTATTAGTTAGTAGAATATTTTATTACTAATCTAAGAAATCAGATCTTTTTAGATCAAGTCGATCATTTAGGTCCGGCCTGGAATCGTTATATGTATATGTTTTTGATTAGCATCAACGCCATCCTGTGGCGAACACCAGGGATGAAAGAGATTGTTTTCTCATCCCTGGTGTTCACCTCAAGATGTCGCTATTTCTAGGTCAATTCCTAGAAATATACCATTTCAGTGGCGAACACCAGGGATGAGAAAACAGCCAAAGATATTAAAACAATTAGATGCAAAATCTAATTGCTAAAACTTTAGGTTATACTGCATACTATTTAAATATACTTAATAATAGTAACAAAATTAAATTGATGCAACTCCAAAAAAAGATTATATCAAACATATATAACTAATATATTAATGATAAAATCTTCGGATGTTTAATAATATACTGTTTATAGACTATTTAATGTATAGTTTAATGATCAAATTCCATATTTCCATACAAGTACTAATTCTGTCAGTGACTCGTCTTATTCTAATTCATGGATTTTGTCAAAAGAAATCATTGAATTTCTAATTGTTCTATTGCTATTTTTAGAACATTATTTATGATACAATAGTCTATAAAATCAACATTAAACATTTTAGAATTGCTATATAATCACATCCTCACAGAATATAAAGCATTAAGTAACACCTAATGATAAGCTTCCATTATCAATGTTTAAATAATACTACTTAGTCATAATATAGCTCATTATATATATTTTCTGTCATGAAATCTTTCAAACTAGATGTTTCTGCAAGAGTTTTTAAAGAGAAACTTCTATGGAAAATACATAAATGATGGAAATGCCTTATGACTTCATTATAGAATATAGTTAATAACTGAATTTCATGAATAATGGGTTAAATATCAGTAGTTAAATAAACAGACAACCATAATTCTGCTATTTTACATTTAACATCTGCAATTAACAGCAGTCATCTACGCTATAGCACTGATTAGGAGGTAGAAATCCAGTTGCCAGCACATAATTAACTTGCAAATTAAATTTCTTGCTAATTCAGTCAACAATTATAGAAGCTGCTTTAGTTTCAACTATATCACAAAAACAACTTGAAAACATACAGAAAAGTTTGAAGCATAAAAAATGAAATTGCATATGGTGATAAAAAATAGACTATTGTTTCTATAATAAATTAATCAAATGCTTCATAGAATAAATCTATTGGTCAATAGTAATATATATAATTATTCAAAACAATACAATAATTAATACAATAAAAAATATTTTAAAAACAAATATATACTATAATTTAAAAATAAATAAATAGACAGGCTGCTAATATAAAAATTAAGGAATTGTGGGAAAATTAATGTATGACGTAATTCTTTTTGTATACATTTGTAACTCTTTTTTTATACATTTGTAACTCTTTTGGTATAGTTGAAAATACTTCGATTAAATTATAATATGTATTGTTTTGAATAATTATATATATTTTATTATAATTGGAATACAGACATTGATTAATCATTTATATATATATATAGTAATATATATATTATTATTACTATTATTCACAGAATAATACTGTTGGTCAAATTGTCTTGGTAAAAATGAAGAAATCTTTGCAAATTCAATAAATTGCATGAGAAATATAATGTGAATTACAAAAGTTTCAGGTAGTACTGAAGTTATTTAATCTTATTGTACAAAATACAAGCATTTGATTCTTATGAGAAAATATGTACAAACTCACAATTGCCTTAATTGTTCTCATTATATATAAAAAAAATTAACTAATGGTCAATCAAACAGGCACCCTCTTTTTACAATGAAAAATAAAATCAAAAATATATGCACTTAAGCATTTAAGATGATATTAAATTGTCATCAAAAATACAAATAATTTTTTTTTTTTTTACTGGTTTTAAAAAAAAAAAATTATATATATATCAATAAAATAACAAATATAATGGTAATTAACTATTATATACAGTCTTTCAATCTGCAGAAGTACTTTCGGTTATTTCCTTAACGTTCTTCAATTGCCATTAAATTAAAAAATATATAACAGAAACAAACATCAACTCAAATCCCATGAATCCTGAATTTTAATGTTAGCAACTTGTCTATTAATTATATTTATTTTATTTCTATTTATTAAAATTGCATCCTTAATTTTTATTTTATTATGGTTTCTCTCTTCATGAACAATCTTAACACTTTCAATAACAAACTTAAATTTATATTTATATGTCCTTGCATGATCCAAGAAAACTGAAGCAATCATTAAATCATTATTATTTTTACTTTTGTAACAATTCATGCTCATTTAATCTTTTTTCAATACTGCATCTCGATTCACCTATATATGACAACATACATCCACAAAAAAGTTGATACACAACACTACTCTTCTGCTTGACAGATATAACATTTTTAGAATTATTCACTAACTTATTAATGTTATTTGTAACACAAAATGAAACATTAAACAAATCCTTACATATATCCTTAAAAAATTACTTCAGCATTTGAAATATCAATCGTCAACTCCCTCAAATCATATAACCAACTTCAAGCAATTCCTTGGCAAATATCTCAATATTTTTTTAATTTATCACACTGATAACGATATAATTTTTCATTACAAAACAAAAAAGATCTAAAACTTGCAATCTTATGGATAATTTGATACTTTTATAATAATAAAAAAATTAAGGAGGCAATTTTAATAAATAGAAATAAAATGAATATACAAAATGAATAGACAAACTGCTAATGTTAAAATTCGGGATTCATGGGATTTGAGTTGATGTTTGTTCCCGTTATGTTTTTTTAATTTAATGGCAGATGATGAGGATTAAGGAATTAACCAAAAGTACTTCTATGGATTGAAAGACTAGATATAATAGTTAATTACTATTATATTTATTATTTTTATTGTCATTACAAGTTTTTTATTAACAGATTTTTATTTGTATATATATATTTTTTAAAAAAGCTTTTGTGATATACTGAAATATTTCACTAAATTCATGTAGTCTTAGAATTGTTTTAACAAAATGCTTTTCAGTTACTACTTAATTAATTCCAAGTCTTGGAATTAATACATATTTATAATTATAATAGTAAAAATTTGCTCTCCTAATGAAATATTCATATATTTAAAATTATTTATACCATATAGATTGATACAAGAACAAGCATGGATAAATGTAATTATTTGTTCATTCAAAGTAAAATCACAATTCAAATTATTATTAGACATTTTTTCAAATCTTATCAATTTTATTGAACATATACATTTTTTTAAAACACCAAACCATTTCCTAAATCTATTATTTTTTTATTTTTCAAAATATAGCAGCAATGTAAAAATCTCATGCAAATCATACTTTATCTCATATTAATAGAGTATTTTTATATTTACTTATTTATCCAAATAAAATTCTTGCAATCATCCTTTGTTCTAATTAGTCATGATAATCAACACTTTACAATAAAACTGTTGTAGTTTACTTTTAATTAATGACAATTAACATTTATTGGCTTTATAAGGGGTGTGGGGGAATAAATTAAAGTATATTTACATAAAAGAATTATATAGAATATAATATATAATGATAATAAATGTTATAATGTACAGTGGGATAAGCTAGAATTGAAATAACTGATTTTATAATCTTGTTCATTATAAGTTCATTAAAGTATATATTAAAATATATATATTTAAAAGTAATCCATTTCAGGACTCCAACTTAGAACAAAGTTAACATCAAAAAAATGTAAGTGTAAAGATATATATAATTAATTTTTATAGCTTTTATACACTGTATAAACAATATATAAACAATCTTTTATAATTCAATTATAAATAATTTCCTTTTTTTCTAAGCTAATGTAATATATTATTGTTAATGAAAACATCCATAAAAAAGTTTTTTAAAAAAATTCAGTTTTATTACTGCCTAATATGCTTTCAATATAACATGTATATCATATTCATGGCTTGATTTAAGAATTCTAGGTATTAATATATAAGAAGTAACTAATTGGCTATTCAAAATATTAAAATTTATTTAGATGACCCATTTCTTTGATGCGTTTTCTGTCCTCTCTCCATATAATTTTTCTTTGTGATAATTCAAATTTGTGGCCAGTCTTTTGTTCATGGTCAGTAAATATTGGTGAGTATTCTTTATTTTTGAGGATTCTGTTGTATAAATAAATATCTATGTTGGGCCAATCTATTTGAAAAGTTGGCCCTTGACTCCACATAAAATGCTAAGTTGCAGGTTGGCTGTATTTTCAACTTAGCATATTATGGAGAGTCGGGGACCAAGCTTTCAATTAGACTAGTCTAACAGATATTTATATAACAGCGCCCTCAAAATCAATATTCATCGACCATGAACAAAAGACTGGCCACAAATTCAATTATCAAAAGCAAAAATTATATATATGAAGAGAGGACAAAAATAGGAAAATTAAAGAGGTCTGGGCAATAGCAAATGACTGTTTTTCAATCAACAGAAAAAACACAAACATAGCACTATCAAAGAAATAGGCCATTTAAATAAATTTTAATATTTAGAATAGCTAATTAGTTACTACTTGTACATTAATATCTATCAAAAACTCTTTTAAGTCATATTACTATAAGCCACGAATATGTTGTACATGTTACATTGAAAGCATGCAAAGCAGTAATAAAGCTGAATATTTTTGTAAAAAACTACCTTTTCTGTGGATGTTTTCATTAAGTCGCGCATTATAAACGATCTTTCCATAGTGAAAACTATAATCAAATTACTCCAATAATAAAAAAAAAATCATATAAAAAACACAACCAATCTTTCTTACTATCTATATAGAATATGTCATTAAAAATATTAATATAATATTTTCGTAGCTAAAGATATAAATATGTAGGTAACTGAAGTAAAATTGTTATATGAACTTTACAGTTCATAATAAAAATGTGATACTTTAATACTAATCACAGCAGGAAGATCCTGAAAATGTGTATTCTCCATTCATAAAAGGATTTTTCACTGCAATGCAATATACTACATGGCATTTAAAAAAGTAACATCTAAATTTTAACTATAATATAGCAAAAAAATTAAATAGAAGGCAAATTTTTTATGCTATTAAGTTTTATATATATATATACAAATAATAACAATTAACTCATAAGTTATCAACAATCTCAACCTATAGTCAAAGTAATTTCCTTTAATGATAAGTGGTATCACCTTTAGCTCAGACCATAGATAAAGATGGTACTATATTGTTAAAGGAGGTTGCCTTGACTACATGTTGAGATTGCTGATAGCTTAAGGATTAATTGTTATCATCTACATTATATTAAAAACCTTGGGTAATTGGTTTTTATTGTCTTAATAAATATATACAAAACAAAGGATAAATGCAAATAATAAGCTCATGTTACTGCTTAAATATCAGAATGTGTTTTTAATAATGGATTAAAAGAGAAATTACATCTCAAAACATATAAGTAAAAAATATATAATCCTAATATCTTAAAAAAATGTATTACACAGTGCAATTCCATAGAATAAATGGCTCATACAATGTACAAATCATACAACATATCTAAGATTTAACATAAGATTTAACACAAGTGCATATAAGTACCATTGTCTGACATAGTATATGCTTGCAAAAGACATTCAAAACTTTCTTTTACTACAGAACTACATCAAATTATAATTTCATTTCCCAAAGCTTTTCCAATTTCCAGATAACAATATAACTGTTTTACCAAACATTGAGAAAGTACAATTTCAAAAATAAAAATACATCTTTACTCCCCTTCAGCGATGGCAATAGGTCCTCCAAAATTAATACATATTATTTATAATGGGGATAGTCTATGGAGAAAATTTGATCAGTTCCTAAAGTTAAAAAATTACATTAACTTGGGAATAAAGTACACATTAAAATAATTATTTATCGAATGCAGTGTATATAAATATGTAAAACCAAACCCTTAATGTAATAAATACAGTACTGTAAATTTTTAGTAATGTAGTATCCCCCCCCCCCCAATTCGTGTAGAAAGATTATTCATTAACACTTATTTTAAATGCAATCTGTTTTTCTTTTTAAACTTTTTTCTAATTCAACATTCTCCAGGTGTTCTAAAAATAATATATAGTAATTAAGGAACACACACAAGCAGTTTAATATTTGTATTTAGTGTTTTCCTGAAAGTTTGTGATGGTGGTATTTTAGTTGTACTGTGTTTATTTATTGGACTATTTCATCATCTAATATAAGTGTTGAAGGTCTTTAGAAAAAATAAACTTTATTTAAATAATCCAAGTACTGTACATTATATTTAATAAAGTTTAATTTTTCTAAAGACATTCAGCACTTATATGTATATAGTATTATAGATTCATTAATTATATATATTTTAAGTTTATATGCTCCATAATCAAAATACTGAATGCAGCATTGACATTGTGTTTTATGAATAAAATATTGTATGTGCTATTCAAATTCAGCAAAATCATTACCTGTATATATATTACAGTAATGTACTTTTGCTTTTGGGTAAAATGACTTTAAAATACCTATTCTCTGACGTCATCAGTGATGCAAAATTCAAGATGGCTGTCAAAAATTTTTTTTCCAGATCGTTATAATGAATAATCCAATTGTAAATCAAAGTAGTGGGTACAAATTGATAATCGCTATTGTGAAATATCATTAAGTAGCCAATCGCTAAGTGAGGTCTAGGTGTATTATAATTAGTTATACTTTAAATTATTCTGCTATGTACAAATAGTTTCAGCCATAAGCCAAAAAAAAATGTATTTAAAAAATAACTTCCAAGTGAGAGATGATGAAGCCATTAGAAAAGGGTCAATGCAGTGTTTGAATCAACTAATATAAACTACTATGATGACACCATTGACTTATATAACATACTCATGCACAAAATGCTTCAGAATTTTCCACTATACATTTAGGATGTTTACCAGTTAGTGGTCTAGGGGTACATGGAAAATAGTAACAGAAAAAAGACAAGCTTACAATTCAAATCCATGAAAATTACAGCTGCAGAACATAGGAAATTTGTTTAAAGACACTGCAGTGCTTGTCTCAAAACAAGCGGTGAATGCACTCACTGGACAGTATTTAGAAAAACAGATTCTACTTTAAAAACAAGGGACACATAATTTATAGCAATTAGTTAAAAGGGAAACACAAGAATGAAATGATTGGGAACTATTGATTTTGAATATCAAACATCTTTGGCATTTTCCAATTTATTTGATTTACTTTTTTTTTTTTTTTTCATATGTCATAGCATCGGCCGGGAGACGAACCCACACTGTCTGCAAACAACTACTTGCTTGCAAGGTGGTTGCGATGACCTCTCGGCTAACAACACTTGACTAATTTATTTGATTTACTTATCTGTTTATTTACACTTTTATTCATGAAAATATTGTATAGATTTTTTTGAGGAAAAAAAAAATTCTGTTGAATACAAATAATTTGAACCATAAGCCAAAAAAAAAAAAAAAAAAAAACAACAGTATACGAATGAAAAAATAATAATAAAAGTGGTAAGACCATCAGATTGTGCTGAATATGGAAAGATTTAAATCAATAATCTTTGAATGCATACATCATAAAGGGAATCTCTAGATTAAGCAATCTACAATGTAATGACACAACACCAATAGAAAATATATTATGATAATTAATGAAAAAATAAATGGTAGATAAATAGTATGCTAGGAAAAAGTTTTTTGTCAAGAGATGTTAAAAGACTGGAATGAATGCACAGCATATATTTATAAAGATTTCAGTGGCAGATCATTAGCCAATAAGATATTGTCTTACATTGTCTTGTTTTGTGTGTGTTAATGCTTCATAAGAATTGCAATGCTCATGCACCACTGATGATTCTTTTGATTATGACAATGTTCTGAATCATAATTTCAGTTTCATTAAGATCCATTTACTGCCTTCAAATATATCTCTCCTCAGCCTATGAAATAATAGATGATTGCAATTTTAAAAAAACAGACCATTTCTTCCAGTGATATAATATTTTGAAGAACTTTTAGAAGTCATGATGGGATTATATTTATTCAAGGCAATCCATCTACTGAAGGGAAAGTAATGCTTTTCTTGAAAAAAAACAAAAAACAAAAAGAAAATTCGATTTTTAATGCAATCACTTGACATGAAATAACCCTTTACTAACTTCTAAATACTAAACACTTATTGTTTTTATTATTTTTTATTTTCTAATTTGACTGTCAAACGTACTAACAGAGATAGTAAAAAAAAGTCTCATTTTAAAAATTTTTATGGATGAGCTTTGGAGTAATCACAATTTTGCATTCATGTATCATTATACAAAGGATGATTACTAAAGCTAAAATTAAAAAGTATAGAAAATACCAAAGTGCAGCTTATATAAGTTTTAATATATATATAGCATTAGACTTTGATAGTTTTAAATTTAAGATCACTTTCTCAAGTTTTAGATCTTCAATTTTTCCAAACAAAATTTTTTATATTTTTGAAATAGAAAAAAAAAAGCATTTGTACCTAGGATTCATTTGTAGAAAGTTTCATAATGAGATCATGGTAGGATACAACTGAATTTTTAATTCCAATTTTCTAATATTTTGGCAACTATTATTTAAAAGACAATTTTGATGAAATGTAGTTGCTTGATACATTCCTTCTTGGAAGAAGTGATATACATGCAATTATTGGGGCAATTGGGTTCTCCAAAATGAGAATTTGGGACAAATCACCTCAGAATATAAAGAAAAAAGCAAGACCTCTAGTATATTCAGTTATCTCTTTAATCAAATCTACCCAACTAAACCATCGCCATGCACGTTTCTTATCATTTTACTCCTGCCCGATTTCAAAATTATTTTCATTAGGTCATATATAAAAAAGTGCTGCACAACCATATGAATGAGTAGTGTACCTTTTTCAAATCTAATTTTGGTTCTGATCAGATATGCTTCTTTTAAATAAACAACATCTGTGTCATGTTTAAGATATTCAGATGCAAACAATACTTTTAAATTTTATATTATTGGAATTGCTGATTGGTTATTGTTTCAATGAAAAGACTGAACTTCAAACAAATCCTTGATTTTCTGCAAAATATTTCTATTTTTGGTTTCTTCCAAAGCACAATGGTTAGACTGTTTTTTTTTAAAAAGCTATAAAACAATGTATTTTCAGAATTAACTATTGTTTAATTAGAAAGCTCTTTGCATTTTAGATATGTTTCAAATGAACTATTTAACTCTTATTTAAATTGTTTCACACCAGTGCATGACACATATTCATTGAGTTGGCTTGCCATATCAGTCTCATCCTATGTTATCTTTATTTTAAACAAATCATTGCTATACGAACACTGAGCCTAGTGTTCTTGAATTTGATACTTTGTATCATAAATCTCAAGTTTTGATGAATTGTGCAAACTCAATTCTAACGTTTGTGCCATAATTCGACAAAGTTTGAAAATTTCTATCTTTTTAGCAGGATATTTTGTCTTGAACAACTCTTCATTTTCCAATATTCTATTTATGCAGATGTATTATTTGTTTTTATAAAAACAAAATCTTTGGTTTACCAGGCATAACTAACACCATCAGCATTATGTAAACCATTTAATTGTTTAAAAACAAATATATTCTCTTTTTATGTTTTGTTTAAAGCTTTTACCTTACTCTTCTATTAGCATTATCAGTTTTTTGGGAACACTATTAACATTTGAATTTTCAAATGCATTAACAATTCACAAATAAAATTATTCTCCAAGCCATGTTTCATGTATATCTTCAATTGTTCTGGTCAATACTTTGTCAAACATAATTTTTATACTTTTTTCAACTTTTTATCACCATATCAGAGTGCATACAACCTTTCTTATCTACAACAAACTCATCAAAATTCTTATCTACAACAAACTCGTCAAAATGGTCTGGTCTAGTTTTATTGAAATACTCTGAACTAACATTTAAATCTACAGACTTTGGCTTCTTGACTATGATCTAGTGAAATGGTATTTGGTAAAGATAGTAAATAATGGTGATTTGCTAAGGATACTGACTTTGTCTTCAGATATATAACTATTTTTGGCTTCATTTCCTATAGTTATTTTAAATTTTCATGCTTTTTCAATAATGTCTAATATATCACACATACATTGTTACAAGTCTGGGGCTAGTAATATATTATTATCTCTTTGTTAAATGAATTGCCAGCAGAAAATTTTATTTACATTTTCAATGATAATAGATTAACAAATTCAATCAAGACAATTTGCATATAAACTATACTACTCATTATACATTGTACTCATTTAAAATTTTGTTTTAAAAAAGCTTATTTCAGGAAAGCCAAAACAAAATTTAATAATGAATGATAACATTAACAGGATATGAGAGACTACTTTATTACATTGTGTCAATTTCTTGTTGAGACCTCCAAACATTGCTAAATAATACATCTATTATTATGTATTTTTCTTTATCCTTATTTCAAGTCAATTTAACCTATTTCGGCATATTGATATGCTAATTCTATTTTTAAAATTTAATTATGCTCTCACAAAATAATTTTTTTTATTTATATATTTTTAAAAAAATATGATTCCTTTCTGATTCTATAATGAAACCTTCCACAGATGATAATGGATAAGATATTTACATTTTTGAGGACTTTTTTTAAATCACAAAATTTTTCAATTAAATTTATGAGAAATTGAAAATCTCAACAAAAGCGCAATAATTAAATATGTTATATATCATATGAAAGGCCTAAAAATAATGCACATATTTGTTTTTTCAAGTTTGAATGACTATTCCTTGTGCAATTATACAAGTCCAAAATTGTTATTTTCTGGGGATTTTAATGAGTTCTAATTGCAAAACTATCCCAGAAAATATTTATTTCTTTTATCTGATATTACATTTGAAGAGCCAAATGGAGAGGAGGTAACAAAATGGTCAGGTTCCAAACTATTTTACATATTGAATCACTTGACATGGAATGATTTTTAATTATGGCCATTTTGAAGGATTCTGTTATAAGATCCATCATAGTGTAAAGTTATGCTTCCAATAAACTTTGTAGGTTTTCAACAATTGAAAAAACAACCTGATACACAGGAAATTGTGGTCTGGAGGTCAATGAGAAGCATATGGAATTTCACATGCTGCTGCCATTTGAGGAACTAGAAGAGCTTTGCAATGAAGAGACATTAAAGTAGAGGATAAATTCTGGAGACGAGAAAAACGTCTCAATTCATTCTATATGAGGTCCTCTAGCTGAACTACTAAAGATGTAAATTCATAAAAGCTCTATCATTTTAATGTAGTTACTGTGAAAATAGACTTTAATCATTTTAATGACACACTTTGATGATAGACTTTTGGAGGATTTAAAAATCCAGAATAAAGCAATCAATTCTGAATTCATTTATCAAAAAAGAGCCTAAATACTCATTGATTGATCAACTTCCACAGGACAATCATCCAAAATTATTTCACTTCTGATCTTTTTATACTGAACAATAATCTTATTAGGTTTTTTTTTTTTAAATATCAGACTCAAAATTACATAATGTATGATATGAAACTTAAATATATCAGCAAAGAACTTTAAATTAGTAAAATATTTAACACAACTTCTTTAAAAATTTGTTTTTATTGCTTAAATTATTATAACAATTTACATATATATATATATATCAAATATCCAATGTTTTAACTATATCATATAATCTTTATCAAGGATTAACTAATATATATATATATATATATGTTGTGTTTTGTTAAATATTTTATTAATTTGGATTAAATAAATATTTTTTAAAAAAGTGTTTTTGTTTTAATAAAAATTATACATTTATTTTTACACAATATTAACATTATATACTGTACCCTGTTTAAAAAAATTTGTTTTGATATTAACTTTTCTCTAGCTGCAGATCTGGAATGAATTATGCTTAACATACATGTACTTCAATAACATAAAACCATTTTAATAAACAAATTACTGAAACTAGTTGTGTTTATTATGGTAATTCACTGGATGAATTAAAGAATAGATTGATGAGAGATTGTTAGCAAAAAATATTATCTGCATAAAAAGAGACCATTATTTACATTAAAAAAGCAAAAGCCTATTTATTTTAATTAGAAAATCCAAAAATGTAGATCCTCCTCACAACCAAATTTAAAAATTTTTCTCCAATATATTGTAACAGTAAATTTCTAACAGATAGGTTCTTGAATGAAATACCAACAATATAAAATATCTTAATATGTAGCATAAATTTTAATACCAAGAAATAGTTGAACGGTTAAAAAAAATTCAAATAAACAAACAATAATAATTTCAAATATATAATATTAACTGTGATGAAGATGATTTTATTATTTAAAAGTACAAATACTCCTAAAAGTATTTTGTTTTTCAGTTCCAATAAAAAAATGAAACTCAAAGGTGCCAAACTTTCTTTAAAAAAAAGTTTACATTAGGGAAACTTTCAAAGGAACAATCATCTTCAATTAGCTATCCCCTGCATGTTCCCCAGTGAATCACATGATTTCTCATGGCTGTGGATAATAAGTAGCATATGTATGTAAAAAGCATATGTTTGGACTGAGTTATAATCACAAACTAAATGAATTAATAAATACATACACT
This sequence comes from Epiperipatus broadwayi, assembly GCA_028023455.1. Lineage (NCBI taxonomy): Eukaryota > Metazoa > Onychophora > Udeonychophora > Euonychophora > Peripatidae > Epiperipatus > Epiperipatus broadwayi. The sequence continues at coordinate 2,948,543 of JAQFVV010000074.1, read as the reverse complement.
AAAATATTAAATATCAAAGTAGTAAAAGATTTTTAATTTAAGGCCTTGCCTTATAGTATTTATATTGATAAATTTTATTGAAATTCTTACAAATCATGTTTGGTTTTTGTAGATATTATTCTCTTAATATTTTAAGGTTATCCTCATTAGTTCCCCCGACAATTTTTTTTTTTCCCTTGGACACTAGTGATGTTAGAGAATAAATATAATTGCACTGGTAATGTTATATAAGATATATCAGCAGGTCTTGAGAAATTTATACAGTACTGTCCATTTCTTCCTTCACAGCATTATAGAAGCGTTGCACTAACTGGTTTTGCAAAACTTCTAGCACTTTGATTAGTGTGGTTTTCTTTTTGCCTAACCACCATATATTCTTCTGACAGATAGTCATCATACTGTCTAATGTAACAAGTATTGAAAAATACTAAAAAAAAAAAACACCAGTGGAAAAAAAGTTTTAATCAGTGGTTGTTTCTCTCCTCAACATGAATCCCTGCAACATGGCTTCAAAAGTAGAGACTGAAATGTGAAGCAATATGGAATGATATGCAGCACTCCTGGAATTAGAATAATATCTAATTGCCTGTTTCAAATCTATTTATATTCATTTGAGATTTTAACAATATTTATTATTTTCCCATATTATAAAATAAATTTATGAAATATGACCCAATGCATAAACTAATCCTTTTTTCAATTTTTTAGGCAGTTGATTTAAGTGACACACATATACACGCATACATGCAAATGGTAGTGTATGTATTTATTAGTCAGTTCACATGAGTTTTTTATTAAAACACATATTTTCTCTGCAGCATTGTAGTATAACCAATCTGGGCTGCATCAGATTTGTTATAGCAGCAAATCTTCTCCCCTCCCCCTTTAAGATGAGACAAATATTTTCCTTCTATTACATTATAATTCTATCCTAAGCATTTTACCTGCCCATAAAGAAAATATTATTTTGTTTTAAACTTTCAATACATAGCTGAGAATGTTTCTGGCCTAGTTGGTCAAATTCATAATTCTCAAACTGGCTAAGGTTCAAGATGAGTTTTAGTGGTGAGTTTGAGCACTATGAATGTGACTGACTAGGCAGAAGCAGGCTCAGCTATATATTGAAAGTTCACAACAAAATAAACTTGTTTTCAAGAGTGGGTAAACGCTTATGATAGAATTATTAATGGTAAATTATTACTGCCTGCCTTTTTTGAAAGATATTTTCAAAAAATTATTTATAAATTAACAATTGAAATATATTAGCTAAGAAGCACATTTTACATTTACATTTTTCAGTTACATTTTAATATAGAATTGATTAAAAGTTGAAACAAAACACAAGTAATTACACATATTCTTTAAGCAGAAATAAACATTAAGGCTTTTTTATAATGTCAAATAATGATTATTACAAAACTCAATGTTACTATATTCACATCCTACTGTTGAAATATTTGGACTTGACTTTGCCATAACATTTTAGACTTTATTTAAAAAATTCTCTAACACAAATATTTTTACTTTTGAAAAATGATCCCTTCTTTAACTTATCTTTAAGAAAATCTATATTCTCACATGTAATGACAACACTATTCTTTATATAAATTATCATTCTCAATATCATTATGTGTGTGCCACATAGTGAATATCTTTTTAAAATTATAGTATGTCACTTATTAATAGGCTTTATTTAACAAAAAAGATTATGTTGAAAAAATATGCAAAAATTATCATAATCATCAATACATCAGACAAAATATTCAATGTTTATTAAGCTTAGGATGGCGAATAAAAACAACTTTTTTTTTTTTTTTGAAATGTTATCATTAGTATTTTAATTACTATTATACATATTTTGTCCTGACAACACAATATTCAAATGTTTACTAAACTTAGGATGAAGAATAAAAATTATTTCTTTTTTGAAATGTTATCACTAAAGTAATGTAGCTTCTATTTGCACACATTATTTTGTTTTCCACATTATTGTTGATAAATTGCAATCATAATGTAATTTTTTTTAGCATGGATGGGTTTTCTTTTTTAAGGTAAAATACTTTTATTATTTTATTAAAAAATATATTATTCATTTAATTTTAGAAATAACTTTTTTTTTTCACTATTTTAATTAAAAACAACTAATGATGGCCTCCAAGCTTTCTCATTTTGTCACTTTTAAAGTTTTTTTTTTTTTTGCTTGTCTGCAACTTTTTACTTAGCTTTTAATCAATTTTTTTATGTTTTCACAGAATGAAATGTAAAAATTTGTCTAAAGCAATTTTATAAATTCCTATGTATTATATATATTAATAATTATAAGAGTACTCCAGAAGTGTGCATTGATAAATTATTAAAATTAATATTTGATTAGCATCAGAAAGTTCCACAAGCTTTAGCATCAAACCCTAAAAATTTGCTCAATATTATATATTTTTAAAGGTAGAATTTAAATTTTATTAAAGATAAAACAAAACTAGTTATGTAACAATAGTGTTTTTATATAATTTCCCATGTGTGTAACTGATAAATTTTTAAAATTAAAATTTGATCAGGTATACAATAAAGATGGCGGCCATCCAACCAGTGGTCAAGAGGTTGTTACTCATAATAATACAGGAATGAATCCTGCTGCAAAGTTCAAAAAACTCTAAAATAATCTGTACTTCAACTCCAAAACAAATTCCTAGATTCTGAAAATCCATAATAAATGATATTAACAAAGTATGGATTTAAGAAGCCAAGATATCCCTGCCCCATCCTTCACCATACGGAAGGCTGACATGCTGAAATATGTTTAGTACAAGTTTAACAACACCATCCGGAGAGCTTTTTGCAATATTTCGATTCTCCCAATGATCTATAGTTCTAGCAGCTACAGACAATCAATGTTTATTATATCATTTTCCTAGAGTGCTATTACATGAGGCTCTCAACCTGAACCGAATGTAGAGTATCATTCTCATATTGGCCATCATCCCAATCCAAGATATCTTGCTATAGAATCCTATATATAGCATGAGCCAAAAAGACCATTTCAGAACCAGCCTCAAAACACTAGGCAACTTTGTGCTTGTTATTGTAGACTAAAACCATTAGAACTTCATCACTGGTGTCCTCAAAACTACATACTTGTTATACCATTCAAGGCTTCAGAAAATAATATGAGAGTTTAGAAGAGTGATCATACTGCTACCTATATACCTCAAAGATACACCCATCACAATCTCTAGCAACAATTATGAAACTCAACAACAATATAGATCCAGCCATTATTCTCACTCGAATCACTGACCAGTAGGCTATGCACTAACTCTACATAAATCCATAATCCTACTCCTGTATCATCAGATGCTCACAATATGACCAAAAGAACAATCAGATCTCTCAATGCACCCTACTGAAATTGACACATATCAAATTTAATAAAATAAATATTTTTCTTCATCCCACCAATATTTCTACAACTGCAACCATAAGTGAAGATTTCTGTCCAATATATCTCTTCAAAGACTGAACTGAACATACCCTCATCACACATACAAATAGAGTTTGCAAACTATAACACCCCAACAAGTATCTCATAACAAAATATCATAGCCAGCTGCTCCCAAAATCAAAGCTTTACATAGTTCTCTAGATAACCCCCCCTTGAATAAACAAAACTTCTATCCACATCATGTCATGAACAATCTGGCATAGTGCTTCCCACTTATTGATTGAAGACCCTACCCTCAAGGCAAAAGAAAACTCAAGACACCCATGCAATAGCCACAAGCCAAAAAATGCAATTCTGAACTCAGTCCAATACTACCAACTGATGTCCATCTGGTGACCTAATACTAATAAAGATTGACTAATAAAGGTTGAACCCATGGTCGTACCTGAAGACTCAATCCAACTTCTCCTATCGCACCAAACATAAAATCCCCCAAAAGATGCTCAGCAAACCTCTGCTACAGCCAAGACTGATCCTAGTTCATACATCATTTATACAAGCACATGACTCAATGAACTTTGTTAATACCCCAGCTGATGCAACTCTCATTAATTTTTAATCAAGATGTTCTTGTTTGGAAGTGCCAAATGACAAGAGTTGCAGCTCCACCCTATCGTATGAATGAACTCTCGATACTCCACCATATGTAATCATGCTAGCAATACAATTTTTGTGTGTGCTATAAATAATTGCCAACAATCTGCACTTGAATAGCAGACTGCATATATACATGTAATTTATATACAATCCTATGTATAAATGTCATTATTCGTATAATCAGTATCTACATAACATCCAGTATGTATACGACTCTCAAGTAACTAGCGAGTATTGAATAAAGTTTGCCATTGAAACCTAATTAAATTATTTTAAAAAGTATTCTTAACTAATCATAATTGATATTAAGCATATCTATTGTATTCAAAGTTACAGTGAGGTTGTATTTTACATATATTTCAATGAATAATCATTAGAAAATTTATGGTTCAAGACATTACGCAAAATAGTGCTGTATGTTTCATACTGTTCATTCTGACATTGTCCCAGAATAGCATTAATAATAGTTGTGCTTTTCTCCAAGTTATCAGTTTATTTATATAAATACTACATTTATATTTTAGTTTTCATTTTTGTGCATACATGTTGGGTCTAATCAGACCGGATGTAATGATCTGGAATTTATTCATTTCTTATATGGAGCAATGATAATTTTTCACAATGTATTTGATAAAAAGAAAATTAAAATTTAATTTAATTTGGAAGCTTATTTTTACATTACAAATTTATTATTTATATATATATTTTTTTCTTTTCAAGAATTCAATAACCAATGTGTAAAAAAAGAAAACACTAAATGAAGACTTAGATAAGTTTTTTTCCAGTATAAATTGAATACAGAATTTTAAATTTATTTTATTTTTTGAAATAATTATATAATCCTTTTAAGAAATTAATTATTAATAAAAATACTTTAAATTTGATAAAATAGTTTTTCAGATTGCACACTGTATATATGAAAAATTCAATATTTTAAACCTATACTGTATATATGAAAAATTCAATATTTTAAACCTATTTTTAATAACATTTAATCTTCAGTGAAAAGGCAGATAGGTTCCTCTGTTCAGGTATTTTTTTAAGCATTTATCATTACTTTTTTCACATTCTTCGAAAAACAATAGATAAGTTCACTGTTATATATATATATTCGAAATATTTTCTAAAAATATACCTACCACTACTTAAATCCTTTATTCCTTAATTTTGTGAAAATGCATTCTAATTGTGAACTTTACATTGAATAACTAATTAATGGCTACATTATTTTGATTAATTCTGTTCATAAATAATTTTGTGTAATTAATTAAAAAAAAATATTTTAAATTTCATCTTTAAAATTAGTTTTCATTTATTTTAATTTTTTCCTAAAAAATGAACAAGTGCAAAATATTACATAAAAAAAAAACAATTATGTTTTAAGGACATTTCCACTTCTTTTTTTTCTAATAATAATGTTTAATGAATATTTTGCTGAATTAAATATTATGAATTAATAAATCAAAAATAAGATTTTTTTCCCTTTAAAAATATGTTAAATGAAAGAATATTTACAAACTTTTTTTTTGTTATATAATAACTTTGTCAGTGTTATATAATTTTTTTTTGTAAAAGTATGAGGGAAGAGGATAAAAAGTGGCCAAATTTAATTAAAGTCCTTAAATTATTTTTAAAATTTTATTAATATTTCATTAGATTAATTAATTGACATCAGATTTTGTTTTAAATTTTTAATGAATTTTTTTTGGGGGGAGAGGGGATGAATGAAATGTTTTTCCACAAAAAAAAATTTTTTTTTGATAATTATTTTAAGCAGCAGTTTGCTTACCAATTACACTAGAGAAAATGTGTGTGTATATATATATATACTTGAATAATAAGTTATCCCACAGAAACAAATTAATAATATAAAGTCTGTTTTTAATAAATATTTTGTTAAGCAGCATTTTTTGACCTAGTTACATTTACTAAGGAAAAGGAGAAATGTGTATATATACATGGAAATGTACATTTGTTTACCAATCTGGGAAAATTAAAATTTTCATGTTAAAATATAGGCAATTATCAATATTTCATGTCAATCCATTCCATGATTTTTGCTTAATTTGAACATTATCCCTTATGTATGGAGCAAAATATTAAAAAAAATATTTTTAATAAAAATAAACTCTGCACCAATAAATCAAACAAGAAATGATGGTTATATTGACTTATAAATGATATTTTTTGATCTTTTGCGCTTTTTATATATTGGCAATTATTTATATAAGTCCAGAATTATATAATTTAGTATTATGTAAACAATCATATATTCAGTTTAGGTCTTTTTGTATCAAAATTTATAATTGTTGTTGTCTTACCTCTCAAAGTACAATGTATAATCTTTTTTTATTTCTAATAGATTACATAACTCCTCAATTTTTTCATCATCCTAACATTTGACAAAGATATTCCAACAATACATTGTAAATTTATGATTGTGAATTTTCAAAGCATTTATAATACTCTTTTTTAACAGATCAACATTTGCTTTTTTTTAAAAAAAAAACAACAGATAATTACATTTTTCAATGTGATTGGTGGATAGAGATTTTTTAACCTTACAATTATTTTTAACTATATCTATACATAAATATGTACACAAACTTTAAATAACGAAAGAGGCGGAACTCCTTCAAATCACTAGTTTTTTTTTTTAAAAAAAAAAAGCTTTAAAAGTCTAAATTTTGAAAAAATCTTCATATACCAGTTCTGATAATATACACAAAACTAAAATGTTTATTAAATTAATGTAAAAACAAAATATAAATGTATAATTCCACAAATAATAATATAAAAAAAAAAATACAAAAATTATAAAAAGTAGAAGAAAATAAGTTTCATTATAATGTTATTCTATGGATATATTATAGAATATACAAATAAAAGATATTAAAACTAATGAAAAAAAACAAAAGTAATTGATATAAAATTATTTGTGCAAATTACAAAATATATATATATATACACATATATAAACATAAGTAGAAGAAAATGAATTTCATTGTCAAATTATTTTGCAGATACATTATGATAAAAAAATACAAAATTAAAATTTATTTAATTAATGTAAAAATCAAGTATAGTGATAGTGTGCAAATGCACAAATTAAAGTAAAAATATTATGAAAACAGAAAAACTTTCATTATAATCCTATTTAAAACATTAACTACCAATATTAAATTTTACAAAAATAAATTATTAATTTCATTAATAAATTTAATTTCTCCTATCCTACATTTATATCAGTATATGCTATTCTATCATTAAAAAAAATTTGAGATGGTATATAAATTGACTGTTTTTGCCTATTTGGATTTGAAATAAAAATGACTTTGATCAGAATCATGAAACTATCTAAAATCTGTAATGTTTAGATTTTATTTAAATACTCTTTATTTTTCTGCAATATTAAAATAAAAAATTTCATGATATACTAGTTAATCCGGAACAGCAAGCTTAATTCAAAATGCCTTGTAAATCAAAAATCTCACATAAAAAAATAAGCAATTACACCTTGGTCTCGTTTTATGCGGATTATTTTAATGTTATGCAGTTCATATTTTTTCTTAACATCTTTCATATTTCACTATATTTATTATAGATATCAAGAAATTTAAATTATTAATAACTTATTTTCACTTGAAATACTTTTTTTAAAAATATATATATATAACCTTATATTAGCAGCTAACATGATATGGCCCGAAGCTGTATTTAGACCTTAGCTTCTATGTAAATAACCTATTTATACTGATGAGTAAATAATAATAATAGATTTATACTTATATATAAAAATATCGCAATAAATATTCAAAAAATTTAAAACTTTTAAAACGTATTGTTATATATAACAGAAATAAATAATCTTAGACTTTTAAAATAAAAAACGAGGATTTTATAAACTGAAAATAATCTTTCTAACGATAATGTTTTGATTGCGATCTTATTTTTTTAATATAGAAACAGAAAACCATTAACACAGCACAAGACTGAAAATGGCGCTAGTTGTACATCACATCACAAATAAAAATAAAGTGGCTTAACAGGTTTCTCTGTGCATAAATGCTGAGAGATTCTTGACTTCGTTTAAGGAGAAGCCACATCACATCACATCGAATCTGATTTCTTACCAGTTTACAAATGAACGCTAGCGGTAATGATTAAAATATGTATGAAAAATGTAAAATTAAATACTGTAGTAATAAAAAAAGTTTGTCTTGTATTAATATTTTTCAAATATTTGAAATTTTTTATTAGTCATACTTTATTTGCTTATTTTTTTAATGCGAATTTTAAAGTAATTTTTCTTTGTTGCTTTGCTTTTATGCAAATTCTGAAAATTACAATCCCTATCCCCCATTTTTCAAGGTAAATTAAATCTATTTTTGTGCGATTTTTTTTAATGCGGGCTTTCTGTGAAACCTATCGCATAAAACAAGACCCAGGTGTATTCCATAAGTTCCTATGGTAAAAAAAATTTAATTCACTACTTTAAATTCAATATTATATAAAAATCTGAGTAGTTCTTTCACTAACTAACTTCTCTTATTTGAAAGCCCTAATGACAGTTTCAGATACATTTATATTCTAACTTTTACATTTTTATATTTTGATAATATTTATATTATTTATTACAAATACAAATTTACAAATGAAAAACATTTACATTCTACAAAATATTTGAACTTTGCAAAATAAAAAACTGAAATAAAAAATGTAATGAAAACAATGACTCTTCATACTACATGGCTGCCTTTGCAGATTTCTAAAAAATATTGAACAAAAATATTTATTTGAATTTCGGGTAGTAGGTTGCTAGACAAAGATGCCGCTCGATGGCACCATTATCATGCCAAAACTATAATATATGAACATTCTCAAGCCGTCTATTTTCATCATTTTGTGGTGTTTTTTGATGTCAAAAAAAAAAAAAAAATACAAAAATCATGTTTTTAAAAACTTTTTTTTTTTTATTAACATAAACAAATTACACCGGGGTCTCGTTTTATGCGGATTATTTTAATGCGATTTTGAAGTTATGCAATTCATGTTTCTTCTTAATATTTTTCATATTTCACTATATTTATTAGATATCAAGAAATTTAAATTATTAATAACTTATTTTGACTTGAAATACTTTTTTTTTGAACATGTAAAATTTATTTCAGTAGTAAAAAGTGGCTAACAAGTTTCTCTGGGCATAATTGCCGAGAGATTCTTGACTTCATTCAAGAAGAAGCTACATCACATTACATCGACGAATATGATTTCTTACCAGTTTATAAACGAACCGCAGATTCGAAAATAGTGATAAATATTAAAATATGCATAAAAAAATGTCAAATTAAATACTGTAGTTAATAAAAAAAAAGGTAAAAAAAGTTTGACTTGTACCAATTTTTTTCAAATATTTGATATTTTTTATTAATCATATTTTATTTCCTTATTTTTTTAATGTGAATTTAAAAGTAATTTTTCCTTCTTGCTTTGCTTTTATGCAAATTCTGAAAATTACAGACCCTATCCCCCATTTAAATTAAGTCTATTTTTGTGCGATTTTTTTTTAATGCGGGTTTTCTGTGGAACCTATCTACCGCATAAAACGAGACCCAGGTGTAAATGAAATTAAATAAACAAATGTAAAATAAAATCAACAAATTTTAATTTGATTCCATTTTTTTTGTGTTATTTTTTTAAAAAAATAATTGTAACAAAAATAAAAGTTTTTACATTTTCATTTTTACATAGAAACAGCAACAAGTAATAAAATGGTTTTAAAATTATTCTGCTTTTTTTTTTTAATATGCTATTTGTTTTAAAAAAAACAATTTTCAGGATTTTATTAGCCTTATTTTTGTGTGATGCCGCTTTTTTTTTGTGTGTGTGTTTAAAAATCAATAATCGGAATAAAAAGTAAAAGTTGCTAATCTTTCTTTTACATTTTCATTTTTACAGAGAAACAGCCACAAATACTAAAATGCCTTTAAACTTATTAAGCTTTCTTTTTCAACATTCTTTTTTGGGTATTTAAATAATGGCAACAAGTAGTAGTAGTATAGACGGCCTGGGAATGCTTATATATTATAGTTTTGGGGTGATAATGGCACCATCAAGCAGCGTCTTTGTCTAGCAAACTACAACTGAATTTTGTTTTTAAAATCTAACCAAGTTTTTGTCTAGACCTCAAAAATCATTAAAATTGTATTCATTATCATTAAAATTTTACAAAAAATTTTTGCATAAATATGAAAATATGTAAATAAATTATTGAAAATTACAATTTTTCTTTCCAAGTAATAATAAATAAAAACTCATTCTGAAAGTCTAAAAAAAAAGAATTTACCAATCAGTGGCAAAGTTTGAATCTGTATTATGATACAATTAATTTCTGCTATTAAATAAATGTGAACTGTCAAATGTGTTACAGATAAGTGCAAAATAGCAAAAAAATGGCTGCTGTTGTCAAATACTGTTTAAAAAAAATCATACTTGAAATTTAAAATAAGTGATAATTAATAAATAAACATTTTGCTATGCATATTAGTAATTTTTTTAAAACGTACTAACCGGGGGGGGGGGGACATTTCAGATGCTATTATAATTTTTTTTCCCCCAAAAATTGATTTCTCAATTGATAGTCCACAATTCTGCTTTCCTACATATACTGAGAATATTGGTTGAATCAGGATTCACTAATATAGTGCATGTGGGGGAAACATTAACATAATATGCATTTTAAAATTTATTTTTGGTACATTTTATGTTCTTATAAGTTTTTATTTGTAATATCTAATCAATAAACAATTTTTTTTGCGAGAGCTGTTAATTTTTTTTTAAAGCAATAGTTTATAAATTTATTTATTTTACATAAATGCAGTAAAAATTAAATAAAAATTGCATCTTTTTTTTTCTTTACCTAAAATAATTCACATGTACAATGACCACATTTATTGCTGCACTCAAAATTAGCATTAATAAAAAATTTTAAATTTAGTTTTAGTAAACTTTGTCATTGTACGAGATCAAGATTTATTTTGTTTTGATAGAAAATGAAGTTTTTGTCAATACTGTATTTTTCTTATATATCTGCGATAACATCCATTACCATAAATCATGGATTTAAAATGAGCAAATAAATGAAATTTTTAACTTATAATTAGTAATCTTTGAACATATAAACTTGTTTCTTACCCCTCTTTAACAAGTTGATATTTTCCATTATAAACCCTGTTGGAAATTTTTATCGATGTTTAACATTTGATTTTAATAGTAAATCTTTAGTCTATATAAAAATGTACCAAATTGAACTTCATTTACAAACAAAAAACATTCTAAAAAATCATACTTAAACTTTGCAAATATTGAAAAATAATAAACAGTATATAATGAGAACAAAAAACTTTTTCATCATTCGATGGGGTGTAGGAAAGCAGCAAATTGGGCAACTCCAGAATATCAACAAAATCTTCACTGACTAAAATTTATTTTTAAAACCCAAATACATGTGAAGCCCTAATAAATCTAAAATTCTGCTTTAACTCATTCAGCTTCAACCCGCCATATTAAATTTTTTAAAATACTGGCCTGAGACACAATTTTCACAATAACTTCTTCAGTTTTAATTACGTTAGAGCAAAAACAATTACATTGCTAGAAACTAGAAAAATTAAGGAAAACATTAAGCATAAAATACTGATAACTATATAAAAAATAAGGGGAAAAAAGAAATTTTCACATCCGAAATAATTATTATTTTATTGTTTGTTCATAATTTGGAAATTAACATTAACTAAAATTCAAAATACATCTTCAGAGATAATTTCTTTCTATTCCTCATAAAATTATCTTTCTAAACATGTATAACATGTCTTACCTGAGATAATCCACAGCTTCACAATCTCCAAAAGAAGTCGGATGACTTCTTCATTTTTATCTTGTACCCCAAATGTTCTAAATGTCAAAGGCGTCTATAAAGAAGAAGATTCATCCTAATAAAAGATACAAAAAAAATCATCATAGCAATTGGCTTCTTGTCTATCTAAAACTAAAAATTGTAGGCTACTGTCTATATCACTGATAAAATGAGTTTCATCTCTTCAGTTTATATTTTTCTGTGTACAACAGTAATGTTTATATTCTTTATGGGCACCAGTGATGTTTATATTCTTTATGCTCAGAAGTGATGCTATCTTGTTATATTTATTGTACCACATAGATATAATTTTTTTGCATATAGTCCATTTGTTAGTTATAGACTTGAAAATAATGTTATGAAACATATAGCAAAACCAAAGCATGAACAAGAATAAACAAAAACATAAACAAAAATTAGAATTTGAGTATATGTTTGTGTATGCAATGTTTTGCATACATATGATTAGTTTTATAACTCGTTACTTGTAAACCATATTATATAAACATAATTAATGATTTTCAAAAAGTATAGTAATTTATTATAAATAATAAATTATTATACTTTTTGAAAATCATTATTTTTATAAAAATAAGAGGATCAGTGTAGATAGAATATTAAAAAATTACAATATAAATTCTATATGAGCATAAATAAATATATAATTACAAACTAACACACTAATTTTCAATAGATAGAATTCTATATGAGCATAAATAAATATATAACTACAAACTAACACAGTCTAATTACAAAGTAAAATTAATAAAAAAGATAATTTTTTCAAAAAATTAAAAAAAAATTTAAAATTTTTTATACTTTACTAGTAATTACGTTGAAGCTTTATTATAGATCTTGATTGTGAATAACATGCAGAAAATGTTGAGTTGCATTCAGTAAACATTTTTTTTTCTTTTATCGCTTCATGGTAATTACAAAAGATATCAAAAACGAAAAAAAATTAAATACTGTGGTCGATTAAAACTGTTGCAAAAAATCCAAATTCAACGGATTTTTTTGAGGTAAAGTTCGTTTGAAAGCTAAGACATTGAGCTATAAAATGGCCATATTTTAATTGACGTCATGCTTATACTTTTTACGTCAGTAAAGAAAGAAAATATCACGTCATCAAATGAGTGCAAGAAGAGCGCACGCAGCGCCAACAAAGCGGAAAAAGTTAAAAATTACATTTATAAATTTTTAGAATATTTCAGATCCTAACATGGTGAGAGTATAAGCACTAGTAATCAGTTTCATAAGATGTGATTATTGTATTGGAAGTGATTTCTTAACTACTGTCGTGCTAGAATTTGTTTTTATTTTTGAAAATAAAGCATATACATATAAAAGTAATATGTACTAATGCATACTTATGTTTTTTAATAATTATTAAACAATTATTGTATAAATATAATCATGAATCTTTAATAAACTATACAAAAATCTTTTTTTTTATATTCCCAAAAATCTTTAATCAATCTCACAATGCAACCGGATAACAAAGAATTAAATAGTGATCTCTTCAGTTTAATACATCTTCAATATTATTTTAATTTTGTTTTCTATAATCAAATGAGCATATATACAGAAAAAATATTGAAGGACATGCAAAAGAGCTATCTAAAGCAAAAATACTAGCACTCATCTCCCAAAAAAATATTCACATAATACATCAAACCTAACAATAGTTAAAGTGCTTAAAAAATCACATTAACCCACCCCCACCCCAAAATTTACAATTATGATAATCTCATTTTTTGCTATAGCCAAGTTAGTGTTTATAAAATTTTAAACCAAAATTGACAGAATAAATATATTTTAACTAATGTACACATTTTAAAATTTATTAATATTACTCTCTGTCATTGTATATTTGTACAAGTATGTTTTCAATTATGTATTATACTAAATTAAATTTTCATTTTATTGCTTTTGTAATTAATTATGAAAACCTTTTCTTTGGATATATCATAAATGAAAGCATTGATTGTCTTGCAAGAATACTGGATGAAAATTAAGGTACTTAAATCATATTTTAATTTTACAATCAAAACATAATATTATATACTATATAATGAATAAATTCTATTCTGTCATATACTTTATCTTTAGTTTTTTTTTTTATTATTGTATATTTTAATTTATGGGCAACGTTTAACTGGCATTTGCTGTTATGAATATGTAAATGAAATAAATACTTAAAATCCTGCAAAATTTTTACATAGTACCATCTATCAACAAAATAAATAAATTGCCCGAATATAATAACTATTATTATAGATTTAATAAAAAAATAAAAATTTACCATGTTTCCCCAGAAATAAGAATGGTCTTATATTAATTTTTACTCCAAAAGATATCATAGGGCTTATTTTCAGGAGGTGTCTTATTTTTTCATCTACAAAAATGTGTATTTATATTTATTCAAGTATACCTTTACGCGATAGATAGGTTCCTCAGAAAACACGCGCAAACGAAATCGCGCAAAAATAGACTTAACTTACATTGAAAAGGGGGGAGGTGCGGTCTGTGATTTTTCAAAATTCGCGTAAAAGCAAAGCACCAACGTAAAATTACTTTAAAATTCGCGCGCAAAAAAAAAAATAAGGAAATAAAATATGCCTAATAAAAAATTTCAAATTTGAAAAAAATTGATACAAGACAAGCTTTTTTTAACTATATTTAATTTTATTCAAAATAATATATTTTTATGCATAATTTACAGTACAGTAATTTACATTTTTTTATACACGTTTTAATTATTATCACTATTTGACGAAAAACACGTTCGTTTGCAAACTGGTAAAAAATAAAATTCTTCACAAGAGGAAATACAACTAGCGCCAACTTCGCACTCATATTGTGTCAATGGTTTTCTGGTGACAACATAATTAGTAATTAATCTTTGAGACGATGATTTTATTAATAGTTTATGAAACTAACAACTAAAAATTAAATTCTTATTTTTGTCTTTAATTTTCAATTCCGTTTAAAAATCAAATTTCACATCACATTAATTTCAAGTCGCCGTAAGTAATTTTTAAATTGATAATTACAATTAAAAATCAGATTTTAATTTTTAATTGTCAAATTTAATTGTGCCCACTGCTATTACTCACCTTTTAAAAATAAACTTGCCGACACTAAATGATTAATAATTGATTACGTTCTTTTTTAAAAAGCACAAACAGAATGTGATTTAAAATGCAAAATTAACACGCACAATGTTTGAACAAATTTACATTATAATCTTGTAAAATTTAATGTGTGTATACATAAAATGTGGAAATCATGATTTTAATTTCATTATTGCATAAAATCTTATTATAAAGCACTGAAAATATTGAAATTACTAAGATGAAAGTCGAATTCCAATAATGTGCTATTACTTTCAATATAACGTAAGTGCGCGAAATTTATTATTTAAAGTAATAGTGCATTATCAGAGTTCGACTTCCGGTGAAACATGGATCGCGTAACTTCAAAATCGTGTTAAGTAAGTCCGCGTAAAAAGAGACCCAGGTGTACTTCTCTTTACAGAAAGCTGTAAGTTTCTTACCCTGGGAATCCCCCACAATTTATTTGTACTCATCTTATCTGGTGATTACAATATTATTCTGTTTAAATTTATCATTAAATCAAGTGTTAATTGAAGACTTGCAATACAGTAGTAATAATAAAAATGATTACAGTTAAGAAATGGTTTGTTCACATAAAAGCAATAAAAAAATACAAGCACAAAAATTCAGAAAATATTTCTGTATTCCACATGTGTACAGTGTACTGAATTACAATTCACATATCACACGACAACATCCATCCATTATCAAGAGCGCACATTGTAAACACTTTCCAAATAACTTGTAATGGCCTGCTTGTGTATTCTTTTTAAAAACTTTTCTTTAGAAGAAATATTGATGAAGCTAAACTTTGATTATTAAAATCATGTTATTTTAATAGTCTTTTAGGAGGTAAAAAGAACGTGTTTAGGAAATCAGACTAATTTTTCTTTTATCCTAAAAGCTACTATGATGAAATTCTATAATCATATCAAGCATTCTAAATCTAAATATTAAATATAAACAAGTATCCAAAAGTACATAAATAAAATTATAAATTGTCCGACATATTGACTGGAGATAAATTGTTTTTCTATATACCGTAGAATTAAGTTTGTCAAAAATGGTCACCAGGAAAATGCAAAGGATATCACTTATTTAAAGCATTAATATCAGTAATATTGTTTTTTATTTATACATTCGTTATTTTATAATTAAATACATCAATTGTGTGTTCCAATGGGCAAATAAAAGCAGTCTATCTGGCTGCTTATAATATAAATACGCAGGACTGATTTTCTGGTTAAGTCTTATTTTGGGGGTAACATGAAATTTCTTGCAATTATATTGAAACTACATTTTTCAATTGCTAATACTCAAGCCTCAGTTACAGCTCATTGGCAAAATGCAATAGTATCTTCCCCACGGTTAACAAAAAAAAGTAAATATTAACAGCTGCGATAGCAGCTATTAGCAAAACAGGAGTGGTTATTCCAATTCCTAAAACAAATAAATAAATAAAACAAAATAATAATTATAATCAATTTGACAATGACTATACAACTAATCAATACAAATATATTTATCAACATATCATGCTAGTCTTGTTTATTTCATATTTCACAAAGCTATTTATTTTCTCCAGCAAAATCTCCTTTCTGATACTTCAACACCATGTATGTAATTATAGCTTTCAATTCATTTCTATCTTCAACGATATCTTCCTAATGAAACAAACCAATATTGCACTTTTTAATTAAAGAGTGCCTTTTCCTACACAAAAACATGCTCAACTTAATCATAGTTTCAAAAAAGTTTGTTATGATTCATTCACTTCACATTCAATCCAATTAAAATGTAAATTCACAAGAATAAACTTAATTGTAGAGGTTTCCAACTACAGATCATGGATTTAATTTGATCATAAGACTTCATTTGGCATCTAAGATTTTATAAGGCCTAAGGACATTTGTTACTTATGAAAAAAATTTTATGTATATAAACAGAGAGAAACTTAAATAATTGGAAAATATAAAAAAGTATTATATTCTCAATATTTCCTAAATTTTTTAATACACTTCAAATTTTTAATTAAATTATTAGTAATATAAATAATTTTATCGTAAAACAAATGTACTAATCACCAATATTTTTGATAATAAATATAAAAATCTTTAATCTATTATCCAATAGTTTGGAGTTTCCCTTTGGTCACTCTTCAATTTAAACACTAAGTTCAAAAAAATTAACTTGATTTTGCCCATCAGATCTATTTATGTAAAAAATGTATTAAAATATTAATTTTTTAAATGAATCTTTTTAATTTTTTCTGCATTCATCTATTCATTAAATCTATTCAATAAATAAATCATGATAACAGATAGTTCCTATAGTTTAGTTCTGGAGAAAATATGATCAATGGCCAAAAGTTGCTATATTTAAAACGTTACAATAATATCTCTATTAAATCTTTATCAGCCATTTGATTGACAAAATCTAAAACTTTTTTCCTAGTAAAATATAGTATAAAATAGCCTTTTAAATAAAGATCCCAACAGTTTTCTCCAAACATTCCAAGTAGAACTATGAAAAAAAGGCTGTACCCATCAGCTTTGGGTAAGTGGAGATTTTGATCAACTTTTCATCATATTTTTACCCTCTATTTAATAGACAGACACTCATTTATCAAATAATACCCTGGACAAATAGCTAGATTGGCTGTGGATCAGCTATCTAAAAAGAAAAATTCTAAACTTCTTGGGAAAAAAATTCACTTGGTTCAGATTCAAACTTTAGATTATAAGCAGGGCAAATGTTTTATATTTGTAATGAGTAAACGATTTAAAAATGTGTTTGATGTGCAAATATCTAAATATTACTGACAAATATATGCCTACATATAAATCATATTTACTTATCTCCCTCTATCTATCAGAACTTTTAAAACAGTCTTTTTTTTAAGTATAATTTAGAAATCTAATAAACAATTTATTACGAAATTATGCAAAATAAATGCAAAAATATATGTTCAGACCTATATAACAATATAGGCTAATGAGCTTGGATTGAAAATATTATATTATTGAGTTTTCAATTTAAGACTCATAGTTTTGTAGTTAAGTAGAGATAAAAGGTGGCTGGAGGGTGGTGCATTGCTCTCAGATCAAAGGCCACAAGCCAGACACTAGTCTGGGGTTATTGGATGAGTAGGCACTGGACGGGTATTTTATGCACAAGCCTTCTGGCATTCATCGATTACTCTGGCTTGCAATGAGTGGCAATATTGTATGGAGAGTTTTGCCTATTTTAATAAAAAAGTAGTAGTGATTGGTTTAAATGTGTATGCAATCAAACAATCTTTACTGAAAAATTGTTGGCTCTATCACACGGAGTCCATTAAAATACTCATGTATGCATAGATAGCCCCAAAATACAGTATTTATTTTGAAAAATGAAATATGAGAAATCAGAAATTCAGTTCTGTAAGTTAGATCAACATGTGCATGACTAATTTTTGATATTTTAAACCTGATATTACAAAAAAAAATCCACCCATTACATTAAATTTTTTATTGTTTTCTTAATTTAATAAAAAAAAAAGTAATATTTAAATGAATTGGGGTTATTTAATTTTTTGAGTTACATTCCATGTGTGTGCATTTCCTGTGGTTCATTATTTATTAGAAATTAATCATTTTCAAAAAAAAATTGTAGATTCCCATTTAAAAATATAACCTTCATAACCAAAAACCATATTTATTTGCTATCATATTTATAAAATAAAAAGTTTCTAATACCTTTATATTTTGTCAGTAGATTAATAGAAATCCAGATTACATTTGCATACAATAAATAAATAACTCTATATACAACTATTTAATCACAATGGTTATATCATTATGATGAAAAATTCTTACCCTTTAACTTGTTTAAATGCAACAATAACACATCTTTTGAAAAGGCAAAGATAGCACAACTAATTTTAGTTTAAAAAGAAAAAACATCAAAGAACAGCCATAGATATTTTGTTGCAAAAAATGTGATTTTAATTAAATGTTCGCCAATTTCAATAAATGCATAATCTACATAATTTATCTACTCTCTATTCAGTAATTTGAGGTGGAATATTAATTTCTATTGTTTCCATCATTAGTTCCCTGAATCCTAAGAATAAAATATTGCAGGATGACCAATGGAAATAGAATATATAAACAAATTCCTTGTTACTCTAAATCGAGAAATGCAGAAGACAACATTTTACTTAATAAGTCAAGCATCAAATCTGTATTACATCTCAATGTTGGCTAACTATTGCAAATTCTTGACTAAAATTAATTTTTGTTTCAAATTAATCATCCATAATGCTAACTTTTTCTCATTCCACTTTGTTCTATATAATACGAATAAATTTTTGGGATTATCAATTCAAAGACTGCCTTGGCCCTATTCAGTAGAGTCAAATATCTTGACCAAATCAATAAAAGCAAGATATAAATCATGCCTTTTGTTTCATATTTTCTTGCACCTAATTATCAATAAACACTATATTTATAGTATTCCTTAATTCTCTAAAATTACACAGAATCTCCGGAAATTATTAATCTATGATTGGAAACAACCTATTTAACAAAATCTTTGGAAAGCATCTTTGCTGCATTAGTTAATAGAGATAATCCATAATAAATAATAATTTAAAAATTATTTACCCAACATTATTAATATACTATAAATATAATTTGAAAATATAAAGGAGTCCTAACTGTTTCTGAAAAAGAACTTATGTGAATAAATTAGTAACATAATGAAAATTTCCATAAAAATGTTAAATTATATATATAAAGAATCCTCAACTATAATGTCTATAATAAACTTTTCACGTGATGACATTACTTAATAATTGTATAACATAATAAAAGGTTTTACTGCTTTATAAATAACTCTCATAACAGGCAAGATTAAAAAAATAATTTAAAAATACAATGGCCATTTTCTCTAGTTACAGATACTATGCTCAAGATAGCAATAAGTTTCATAGGGGCTGCATCATGATATAATCTACTTCCTGCTGCCTTGTAGAATAGGATGTTGATAATGTTTCTGATAAGCCTTTTCTGTCTCTTGTCCTTTTTTAATCACTTAAGTGATTTGTATACTCTCATAAGTCTTTTATGCCATTGGTCATCACCCTTTATTTATTGTGACAATGGGATTTGCATTGTGCAAACATCTCTGATTACCAATTCTCTTTTTCATTTTTTTTTAGTTTAATTCCTCAAGTAGACAGACTTACAGGTTGGTAGTCGCTGGTTGTGATCTTTGCTTGAAGCAGTATAATGATTAATAAAGCGATTTGGAAATTGGATTTAAAACTGAAATTTCAATCAGCTAAGGGATCTCAGAAGTGAAAAGGCCTAGACAATGTTTGAAGGTGGTCAGTCTCAGTCTACAGATTACTCATTATAAGTGGCAAAAAGAATAAAAATACAGTATATTAAGTAGTGTAGTGATAAAGGAAGGGGCAGTGGTAATTCAATGTATTTTTTTTCTTCTGAAACTAGATATATGGAAAGTGGTGAACTTTACCTGATACAAACTCTTCAAGATCAGAATGAAAGATTGCATTGATGGCTAAGGAGATGTCAAGATTGAAGATTATTATAGTTGCTCTTGGTGGTGAAATTCATCTTTCAGACAAAATTTAATAATAGAACAGGTCAATGGCCACAAGTTTTTTGCAAGAGCAGAGCAGTCAGTAAAAAAAAGGCATTTATTTATAAAGACTAATTTATTATCTTCTATTCTTGGAATTCCTTGCTGTATCAATAAAAGTCTAACAGTTATCAAAATTTGTTTTGCACAATGTTGTCAGTGCTCATGTTATTAGTGCCTATGCTTGAAACTTAAGATTCAGAGAAGGAAAGCAATACCATTAAAAGATTTAATTGACTACCGCAAATACATTTTTTAGGCAAGAATAATCACTATAAAGAAACATGGATGTATTATGTTCAAAACATTGGCATTTAATAGATTACATTATAGTTGGAAATTGGAATACATGAGAATTAAATATTACACAAGCATATTATAAATGCAAATTGTTAGATACATCATAAAGTTGCTTCGCTCCAAGATTAATAATTGCATTAAAAAGAAATGTTATTCCAATCATATTCACAAAAAAATTGATGTTAATCTTTAGAAATACCTAATATATATACTAAAATAGCATTTAATTTGAATCTTCAGCATTGCCACATTATTGAGGCATGAAATTCTTGGATTCATTAAAAAGAATTAAATCGAAACATGCAATATTTTCTGTTTGGCAAAATAAAATTAAATGAGGAACTCCATAACAAATACAAGATTTAATGGCGGGAGTTCAATGAATGACAAGAAGGCGTAAAAATGATTGATGGATTAAAACTGCAAATATACAGACCATTAACACAACATATGGATCTGAGAAACAATATCATAATCCCATTATATCCAGTAATGGAAATTATTTGAAAAGGTGGGAATTATTTTGATCAGTTTTAGAATAATTATGCAAAAATTGAGATAATTTTTAATAATATATCCATTCTGTCTATATTTTTACATTTGGCCAAAGATATCAACAACTTGTCATAATCTTAAAAATATAAAGGCCTTAGATCCGATCCTACTGGATGAATACCTAGAGAAAATTTTTTATATGTTAGCTTGAAAACATTGGAACTTTTTGGGAATATATGGACTTGTGAAGTTGTATCATCTGATTTTCTTCCAATTTTTAAAAATAAGGAAATGGACAAGATTGCAATAATTATCATGTTATATCATTATTATTTTATTATTTACTACAGCAAAAGTATTTTCAAAAAAAATTTGGAATAAATTGTTTCCAGTCATAGATGAATGATTACGGACTCCCAAATGGTTTTATTAAATCAAAGCATTTGAATTAATTAATCAAATAAGTTTATGGCTTTATTTGAAATTGGTTGTTCATATCAAAAGATTATTAGTGATATTTGAAATAAAAACAAAAATGTGTTCACTCCAACATTGTTTTCAATTTTTACAATAGTAGTCTTTAGAACTATTTATAATGGCTAACAGGGATCACGGTGTGATACAAGTTTGATGGTTAGATTTTTAATCTGAATTGATTAGAATAGAAAATAAAAAAATCCATCTTCTAGGATTCTGGATTTTACATTATGCTCATTATGCTACTTTTGCCAGTTCAAAAGATCTATCTATAGAATATTCTTAATGTTTTGAATCCAGCACAAAGTCTTTGGTTTAATAATTGACATTAAAAAAAATTCTTTATCAGCCACAGGAAAAAAAAATCCTTAGCAACTTTTAGCTTGGATGGTTGTAAACTTTAAAATATAAATCAGTTTAAATGTACTGCTGCTCTTTTTAACATATTAAAAAATAAGTTATTCATTACAGGAAAATAATTACTACAACTAAGTTGGTTATATATAGATATGTCATTTTACCTATTTATTGTTTAGAAGTGGGAGCTAAACAATTTATCGATGCAACATAAAGATATTAGAAAAGAGATATTTAAGGATGCTCGGTAAAATTTTAAATATAATGACATGATCATAAAAACAATAAATGTTTTTCAACTTTCAAAATCACTGTTAAATTGGATATATAAAAAGTATGAACAAGACAAGATTTCCTAAATGGGTATTTTATGGTGAATTTGAGAATGGTACCATGAGAAAGGAACCCCCCATTTGCATTAAAGAGTCGATCTCTAAGACACTAAAGAAATGGAATGTATGGCAGAGAATAAAATACATTAAGAAATCTATTTTCAGAAAATAGCAAATAAACAGAAAATTAGACCATAATGTTCTATATGTGGATGTATTTGTGTTTGACAGATTGGGTTGTGTGTTCATTCCAAAACTCATCTCTTTTTTTTTCTTCTTCCTTGAAGTTGAAATGGCCATACTCGTTTACAAGTGACTAGTGTATATACAATATAGCATATAATACTATTTAAATTTAAAAGAATATGCTGCATTTATAGCTTACAGATGAAATTAGTCATTATCAAAGCTAAACATTTTTATAGATTTCTGCATTTAAAAATATACCAATTTGAGTTACAATTAAAATTTCCAAAAAAAAAAAAAAAAAGACTTATTAACTGAAACTAAATAGTCCATTAAATAAAAATGGATATACAGTTAAAATAGACAATATAGCTGGATGGCTCAGGTTTTCACAAAAGTAAAGTTAGATGATTATTATTGCTTTTGAGGTCTCTTGCAAAATTTTTTTTTTCATTACAGCTAGATAGCAATCATAATAGTTTGTTTCTGCCAATAGATGGAAATTGTTAACCAAAAAAAATTGCATCTAGTGATAATAGGTTACTTAAAATTGCAACTAAAAGATACCATCAATATTATATGACAAGCAAAGCTAACAACATTTGTTCTACTTTAAAATAATTAAAATAATGATATATTTTCATGCTTTTACTTTTTAAATATTTTGATGATTATTAAAGAGGCAGGGAGCATGCAACATATATTTTTATATCTATAATACTTTTAGCACTATTTATTTATGAAAAAATATATAACATTCTGTATTCACTTATTTGGCCATGCAAAGTCACAGATTATTTTATAAAAGAGCCATACACAAAAAAAGCATCAGGAAAAAAACTTTACTGGTAGTAATGATTTAAGATTGCAACAATACATATAGCAAAAAATATATAAATTGTTTTAAATTTACAGACATGAAAATCCAGAAAAATACTACCAAATTATTATTACAAGTTATTTGGAAATTAATAAATCATCTTTTAATATTATTAAATAAAATTATGGAGGTAAATAAAAAGACATTTGTCTTTCTCTTTTTTGAGGAAAATGGGGGAAATGTTAATTTTATATTTTTTTAATTAGTAACTTTTTATTATTATTTATGATATTGCTACATAATGAATAAGTATATTTTTGACAAGATAAGGCATTTTTATTTTATTTCAGTATCAAATAAACATTAACAGTTTTTCTATAGTAACTAGCCCATAATCAATATATTTTTCCTGAATCAATTCTACATTTACATTTGTCTTAATATGTGTACAAATATTTATTTTAAAAATATACTTATTTAAAAGAATATTAGTTTAACTGATAAACTTTTTCTTAGTTACATTTTATCCGAGGTTAAATATAATGCATTTGTCTGCCATGCCTATGATCTAAACTCAAATCAAGAATATCTTCAAACTTTTTCAATAATCTTAGGTATTTTCTTTTTTTTTTCTACAGGCTTAGGAAAGCAGACAGTACATAGCCAACCTAGCTAACCATTTCCAACAACATTGGTTGGTAAATGGGTGTTTAACAATTCTTAGCTGCCGAGTAAAAATATGGAAAAATAATCAAATTAAAACTATTTGACAATAGGAAAAACCAAGAGAGTCCCGCATCTTCGTTTATCAATGTTTTTTTTTCTATAGGAGTGCAGTTAAAAGCCTTATTTGTTTACTTATTATCAGCAATTGACTAAGCTAAAGATATTTCTCCCTTTTCTTATTGTTTTTAACAAATTAAAAAAAATTTTGCAATATCATCCTTTAATTAAAAAAAACAAAAGCAACTAATGAAATATTTCAAGGCTAGGGAGGTGATTATTTATTAAACTGAATTATTGTAAATACTCCAATTTTACTGATAACATTTGATGGGGTGGAAAAAAGGTTTGCAATACCATGTCAGTAAAAATAACAATTTTCTTTTTTTTTTTTTAAATTATATACTACGACAGTTTATATCATTGCTCTTTAATATAAAAAACAGCCTCAACTATGTTTTCACATCACTCAACGCACTCTTTTTGTATTAAGAATCTGCAATTGTGTAAATAATAATAAATATGTACTCAAACAATACTGCACTTTATAAATAGATCTAAAACTTTTTTGTTTAAAATTTTTTTTTTTTCCTACCAGTAAAATTCTGCTTTAGTTTCTATACTAATTAAAAACATATTTAATCTTTTGTTTCAAAAGAAACTTTATTGATAAAACTAATATATTATTAATAGAAATGAAAAAAATAATATATAGAACTTTATATATTTTGTTAGAATTAGAAAAAACACTACATATTGTTAGACATAAAATATTGTAGTGAGTAAATCATAGACAAAAAAAGTAATTTGAGAAATTATAGTTAGAACATCTCATTATAGGTTAGAAGAGCACTGCCAAGCACTTAACCGTGTAGTTGCAAATATATCTGGTGGAGTAATTTTTTTGTCTCTGAGTTTATTTTTAAATGTGTTCAGGCGTCTTCTTATATTACTGTTGCAAAAAAATAAGCATCTTGTGGATCACAGAGCATAAAGTATGAATGTGGGGGTTCTTATTTTTGCAAAGCAGGCTTTTGGAAAAGAGTTAATGATAGATTGAATTGTACTATTATTTTTTCCAAAATATTTTTGTGAAGTAAGGGCATTTCATAGGCTACTACACTTAAAAAAAAAAGTGCTTTTGATCTTTGAGACATAACTGACTTATAGTTTGTTGACAAAACTTCTCTTATATCCAAAAAAGTATAAGAAAAGCAAAGACTACATATTTATCTTCAGCATAAAATTGAAATGTAAATATCAGTTATCTATTATTAATGGCAAGCATTGGAGAGTCCGCATCTTCATTTACATTTGGACATAAAAAAGCATGAATTTTCCAATATTGCCATTTCTCTTATAGAAAAATTATCTTAATATCTGTCATTAGATTAATTGGTGTTAGAATTGTTTGAAGATGTTTTGTGTATGGGGGTGGCTTATCTGTTGGTGTCTTCAGATGTGGAAATAATCTTATCATGGCTGAAATAATATTAAATTTTTGGATCCTATATACATAAATTGAATGTAATCCTAATCCATTTTGAGTATTATGAAACTGTAATTTTCTGAGTGAAATTGCAACGGTTTTCTTTCTCGACAAAAGCTTTTTGCACAATGAATAAACATTTAAAATGAACGTTTTTGTAACGGTTATGATAGATAAGTGTATGCCATCTTAACGATAAGCATACTGATGAGTGTTACTTTAGAGTGAAGAGATAGTAATGCCTTTAAAAATGATATTAGATGCTCTGTTGATTGCAGCAATTTATCTTGTATTTGCTCTAGCACAGCCATATTGCTCATAAAAGAAAACAAATATGTAGTTGGTATGCCAAGAAATGTGTTTGTATATATTTTATCTATGTATATGTACCATGCACATAATTTGTCTACATTGAATTCAAGTTTATGGGAGTTGATAAATTTCTTTATGATTTTTACTTATGTCTGAATTTCTTTTTTTGTTGTAAGGAAAACTTTATCATCCATGTATGCTACACAGATTATACTACGATCTAATGTAAGGAATATAGACGCTTGGAAGATGTTTTCTATGTTGTTGAGGAATTGGCTTATGTAAATTGTAAACAATAAAGCACTAAGCAGCACCCTTTGAGGTGTTGATTGCTTGGGTTAAATGAGGGAGACATTTTTCCATTTAAAATATGTATTTACCTGTTTAAGTAAATTTCTAAGTACATACAGAATAGAATTAGATATATTAGTATTTTCCAAACTTTATGAGAATATCAATTAGTACAGAATCAAAAGTTGTTTTAATGACAAGCTGTACTACCATTACGCTATACATTTCTTTGCATTTCGCACAGTATCACTGGCTTGAATAAGAATGCTGCATGTCCTGTTGATGTTCTCTTTTTCAGCAAATTGTGATTGACAGCAGTGGTAAATGTTTTTTAATACCTTTTGAAGTAATTTTATCCCTAATGGACCCATAGATTTGATCTTATATTTTGCATTGTGATTGGTGATATTATTTTCTTTGTGAATGAGACAAGTGCTATTGGATATAAATCTGAACTTCATACATTTCCTTTAATAGAAGATCAGCCATGTCTGCCAGATATGTTGAAGTGTTTCAACGACAAACTTTGGTATGCCTGGAAAGCCTGAGTGGCAAGATTCAGGCATGTTTTCCAAACTAAAAAATTTTGTGGTTTGATTGATTGTTCATCTGTTATTCCCAAGTAATTATATGCATCTATAATTAATTATAAATATAAAATACTATATCAATGCTGTTAGCACTCTTCTTCGGGGCTATAAATAAAACATTTTTTTATAATATTCAATTTTGTAATAAAACAATTTAAAACTACATGTATACAATTTGTTTTTAATAATTAGATAATCTATGTAAACCTGCATATTTGCATACTAATATTATTTTTTTATACTTGTTAACATTCTTAAATGAATAGAATTAAAATTTTTAATTATCCGCTTTCTATAAATTATTTAATTTGTATTAGTTTATAGAAAAATAAATAAATAGAAGGGTACTCATTAATACAAACACACAATTTATTATAAATAATTTTTGAAATTATAATTTTAAATATTTTAATTAATAACATTTATGTACATTAATTATTATTAGTTACTTTATTCATAAAATAACAGACTGGCCAGAACATATTGTGATGACCACATAAAGTCGTTGACACATATATATTTATTAATAAAATTAGAAAGTAATAAAGGTGAAATAAATTAGTTAATAAATTTTTTTAAAAAAAAAAAAAAGAAGGAAAAGAAAAATTGAAATTCTAATATCAAAATTACTGTGGATTTTGTAATAGTAAGAGAAGGGGAGGGGGGCTGCATAAATAAAGAAATGTCTCTCTTTCTCTCTTATAAGTCAAATGCTAGAAGTTATTTTGTTTATTGTGGGAGAGGGGAAAAGGAAGCATAAAGAAATGCGTGTCTTCTCTCTCATTAAAAAAAATATATATTATAACAAATTAAAATAAATGTAAAACGTAAATGTGGGAAAAATGAATGAATTGTAAACTTTAAATAAAATAAATGTAATATGTGATATATAAAAAGAAACAATATGGCCATAGGTGTGAAAGTCTGTTGGACAAATTAAATTCCACGGACAAAGAAATGTTATCAACGGAAGATCTTTGCCTGATCTGTTAAATTAATTGGGACTTACATTCCGGCCACTAATTAAATAAAGAAACATAATGATAAGAATTGGTTGGAAATCTAAGTCTTAATTAAAAAAATTTTAAAAACAATGAACAAAAGAATGAGATTAAGAAAATTACAATTTTTGTCTGGGATTGCTAGCAGAGACTTTAGAGAAGCAACAGCTAAAAGAAAATGGGAGAAGTGCGTGGCTAGTGGCGTTAAGGGGACGTGGGTTCGAATTCAAGCTGTCTCATCACTGACTCGCAATGTAAGATCTTTGCCTGACCTGCTAGGGGGACTGCCGCTTCTGTAGCTGTCAATTGAAACTCAACCTAAAGAATCAACCAGCAAACTGGATGAAAATAACCCCACAAACTGAGGAAGTTAATGGAGAACCTAAGGAATCAACAAGCAAAAACTGGAACGAAATAACCCCACAAACTGAGGAAGTTAATCAAGAACGCTCGGAAGAAATACCCATGGGACAATTACAACAAAACCTAGGTAAAAGCATGCATGCATTTTCATTTGTCTACTATTAACTAAATATAAAATTAATGATTTGATAAAAAATAGAACTCTATCAACCGGACTTTAAGAACTTTTATATCTGATCTATTTTCATATATTTATTATAGCCAGGTATTTATAAGTGTGTGTTTATTATTATTATTATAATGTAATTTTTTATATAAAGTGTGAATATGATTATTAAACATATTTGTCATTAAATTTCGTATCCTTGCTTTATTCTCCTATCACCAAGCTAGACAGGGGGAGGGGGAAAACTGTAAGTAGTGATTAAAGGGGCATACTGATTTGTTTAAGATATTCATGTGCTGCTTGCTCGTGCGAGATCCCAATTCTAAAAATAAATAACAAGCGCTGGACATTCGTTAAGTTCTTTGAAATAGTTTGCTCTGTTCAGAAGCCGAGAGTTCTTGGCTGGGAAAAATAACGCCAAGATAATATGTATGTATTGCCTTGGGGTTCAGTCAAGGGTATAGATATGAAGGTAAATTTGTATCTGTATTAGCTCTCTGCTTGTATTGTAACGGCATTGGTTAAAATAATAAATAAATTAATAAAGAATCTAAGTTGTAAACAATAAATGGATAGAAATAAAAGTTATGAAAAGAATAAATGGATATAATAAGTAAGTATAATATAGAATAAAATAATCGAAATAAATATAGTTGAAAGTACAAATAATTAATCAACCGTATGAATAACCATTTCCATTATAATATATATATGCACAAAGCAAAAAATCTCATGCAACAGTATGCAAGGATTTTTAGAACAATAATTTTATTAATCTATACATCAAAAATACTTCAAATTATGAAAAGATCAGCACAGTATACTGAATAATGTTTTGGCAATTTTCAAGTTTAAAAAAAAAAATTACCTACAAGAGATTCTTTAAGAACAGTGGGATTGTTAGAAGAAAAATGTTATAAATCTAAATGACTTCTCTACATCTGTTTCAGCAACTATGATAGACTCTGGTTAAGTGACAAACGTAGGCAGTTCCCAATCTCGGAACAAATAAATAGGCTGGCCCAAATTCATAACATTTTTATTCATATTTTTAATCTGTGTAAGGTATAAAAAAATAAAAAAATTACTATAGAAGAGATTCTGATTTGCATTAAATTTGGACTAAATGATAATCAAAATGAGAAAAATATCAAAGAATTATGATTCAATTTGCCCAGAAGACTAATATATATATATAAAAGACAATGATAATTACATCAGTAATTCAAAAAGTCAATCAAATTAAGATAAGAGATGATTTAATGATACAAGCTGAATATTTTTAATATCTACGCTAAATAAATACTGAAAATATTAAACATGAAAAAGAAATACAGAAGAATACATGTGGTAATGCAGGATCGTCTATGATAAGCCATCATTTTTGAAATCAATTTACTCTCTTGTTAATGATATTATTGATTAGAGATTTTTGAGATTTGACAAAAAGAATAATGATGAAGATGGATAGAATAATGGTCAAATGATGAGAATTATTTACCAGATAACAGAAAAACAATTTATCACTTAAATTAAATGCGCAAAATGACATACACAAACTCAAGATAATAGAAGAAAAAAAGATCTGGGAGATGGACAAAAAGATCTTATTTTTCTTTCATAGGTCAACTATATACAAACTGATATTTGAAACTACAATGAATTACTGCAAGCATCAGAAGATCAAAAATTATATATAGTTTTCTCACTAGAAATTTTAATTAACTTCAGATGCAAAAACTAATGATTATGATTTATTAAAAAATATTTAATACTATTGAATTTTTTTTTTTTTAAGATTTTGTAAATCACTGATGCTTCTATTAATTTGAAGTTACTTTTAAATTGTATTAAGTTACCTTTCTATGCTAATTTTATAAATTAGCTAAATTGATATAAAAATATATATTTTTATTATAATTGTTTGATCTATTCGAAATGTAAATGGATGGGGAGGGGGGTGTCTATATTAATATATTTATATATATATTATTTTCCTTTATATAATAATTGGTGATTAAGTTAATGATACCAGTATTGTATTCAGTCATTTATTTAGTTGTTTTTTTTTAATTGTAATTTGGTGTAAAATTTAACAAGTTAATATTTTCAATAAATTCATGTTCTATATTTTTTGCATGCATTTAGTGACATTTTTGTCATTTAATCTCACTAATATCTCATTGCTTTTGATAATCTTGGCATTCCATTCTAAAAAATAATTTATATTACTGGTTTTGTTTTATCTTATTAATCATATTACTTATTTTATTTTCTATACTATATTTTTATTATCTGCACTTTTTTTTTTTTATAGATTTTATGAATCATTATTTTTTGCACTTATTTTTATTTCTTCTTCACATAAAAATATATCCAAGGTTAATTTAAAGCTATTTTATTTTTAATATTTAAATAATTCATTTTTTTTATTAATATATGATATCAATTAGTTACATTTTTATAGATAAGTATATTTTCTGTAAACTGTTGTTAATGATAATAAATTTTATAAAAAAATACATATATAATTTGAAAAATAATTATCCTATTAAATAGAAAATACAAGAAAATAAAAAGTAAAATTAGAATAGTAAAAAAAAATCATAAATAATAAAACTAAGATATATAGAAATTAAGACAAATAGAATACAAAATGAAATAATAAATAATAAAAAAAACATATATAACAGCTATATAAATGTGACCTTTTCAAATGTTTATTTTAACATTAACCAATTATTGCATATATAACACTACTAGTGTTCCATAATGTAAATAAAATAATTTTAAAATAATAAAACATTATTATTAACAATAGTTTACAGAAAATACTTATTAATAAAAATGTAACTAATTGGTATCACATCTTAAAAAAAGAAAAATAATTGTTTAAATATTAAAATAAACAGCTTTAAATTATCCTTCAGATGCATTCTTATGTCAAGAAGAAATAAAAATAATTTGCAAAAAAATAATGGTTCTATTAAAACCTAACCTATAGATAAAAAAATAGCAGTAAAAAATGCAGATAATAAAATAGAAAATATAAGTAATATGATTAATAAGATAAAAACAAAAGTAGTAACATAAATTATTTTTTAAAATAGAATGCCAAGATTGGCAAAAGCAATGGGGTATTAGTGAGATTAAATGATAAAAACATTATCAAATGCACACACACAAAAAAAACCTATTAAACAAACGACTGAATATGAATACTAATGATAACATTAACTTTATCAACAATATATATAAGAAAATAATATATATACGATTATTATTGATATTGAATTAGCTAATATATCAGATGATAAAAAGAAAAATTCCTTAAAAGTGATTATTAGTTTACAGCGCATGTGTAGTGGATGATCGCTAATGATGTTACAGATTAAAACAGAATATAAATAATTCGTTAAATAAATATTTGTATGAAAAGAAAATTACTAATAAAGACTATAAACATAGAAGTCTTATTAACAATATTAATGATATCCGTGATATTGCGGATTACTAATTATAAAGACAGATAATGGCAATAGATTTGTTATCATATATTATAAAGATTATATAGATAAAGTACGAAATAAATATAGGATATAATAAATTGCTAAAAGACCCTACACTACTAGCATAAAAAATAATATAAAATTAGTTTAAAAAATGAGATTATAAAATTATAAATATAATTCAGTATAAATTATTGTATCCTTTTTTCTTGTGAAAACCCATATATTTTTATAAAAGTTAAAATTCATAAAAATAATAAATAACCCATTAAGATTGTTATTCAATTTTAGTGATTTTATTTTACAGAAATTTTCTACAAAAAACAGATAGTATTATTAATAAATTAAATTAAACAATATAAAATTAACTAGGAATCAAAGTATTTTAACAATGGATATTGAAAAAATATATCCATATATTCCAAGATTCCAAGACCTAAAAGTATAAAAATATTTTTTAAAAAATTTAAATCAACATATAAATGATATAAACATAATAAATATTACAGAAGAGGTTGAATATTAATACATAAAGGATGGGTTATAAGTTGTGCAATTAGTGGGTTAATGTCATCAATATTTATAAATGAATTAGAAACCTTTATAATTAAAAAAAAGAATAATTAGTCAAGAAATAATACACTATTCTAGATATGTTGATATTTTAATATTGGAACTATGAATAATATTTATCAAGATTTTATTGATAATATTATACTGTATATTAACTTTACAAAAATAGAATTTAAAAATAACATTAAATTTTTTGATATATTCAGATAAATAATGATATATTAAAACAATTTTATTAAAGACAAATTAAGAAAAACTATTCATATAGATTCACAACAAGCACAGATATATAAGATGGCAGTTATTAAAAATTTTAAATATAGAAATGATAAATATAATAGATAAAAATGTAGTTCATTTACTAAATAATCAATTAGAAATGATAAATATAACAGATAAAAATGTAGCTCATTTACAAAAGAATTAACTTATTAAATTATATAAAGATTATGGATACAACCCTAAAACTATTAAATATATATTTTTTACATCTAAGAAATCTATAGTAAGTGATAACATTTCTATGTAAACTGATTATAATGATAGTAACAATAGTTCAAATAAGAAATGAATAAATTTTCATATTTTCCCAAAATTTATAATACATTAATAAAAAAATAAATTATATTGATAAGCATATAAATATTGGATGGTCAAATAGCAAGTCTGGATAAATTAATAGGTAATTATAAATTGAGACATTATATAAAATATAAAAATAAAAAAATGGAAATAAAATTGTAATCTTTTGCAGCATGATTTACTACGCTCATAGAGGGAAAGTTATAGGTAAGAGCCAAAGAATGTAACAATGCAATTAATAGACAAGATGATAAATCTGCTTTATACATTCACTATTTAACATATGGACATAAAATAGATGCTACAAAAGGTATTAAACCTTTCAATTATATTAAGATCTAAACAGAAGATAAATATATGAAAAATAACTTAAATTTAAATAATTGTACACCTTTACCCCGCTTAGCGATTGGCTACTTAACGATATTTCACAATAGCGATCATCATCAATTTGTACCCACTACTTCGATTTACAATCGATTATTCACTATAACGATCGGCAAAAAAAAAATTTTTGGCAGCCATCTTGAATTTGCGTCACTGATGACATCAGAGAATAGATATTTTAAATTCATTTTACCCAAAAGCAAAAGTACATTACTGTAATTGTATAGCACATACAATATTTTATTCATAAAACACAATGTTAGTACTGTATTCATTATTTTGAATATAGAACGCATATTTACTGAATCTATAATACTGTATACATATAAGTGTTGAATGTCTTTAGAAAAATTAAACTTTATTTAAATATAATGTACAGTACTTGGATTATACTAATATTAAATTGCGTATGTGTGTTCCTTAATTATGTACACCCAAGTGGTTTCAAATCAAAAAAAAAAAAAAGATAGCATTTAAAATAAGTGTTAATAAATAATCTTTCTACACAAACAGGGGGAGGGGCACTATTACATTACTAAAAATATACAGTAAAAAAAAAAAATTTAGCATATGTTTTAAAAAATTAAAAAAAGTTAGATTTTTTTTTCTTTTAAAATAAATTGATTTTTCCCCCCCTAAGTTGACTGATTTACGATACGCATTAAGCCTTTTGTGACTCTGGAGTAAAGTAATAAGTCTTTATGTTCAATTAAATAATTTATAATTAAACATTGTTTTTTAATTTGAATAATTTCACATAAGTAATAAACGTAAATGTACAGTAATATGTACTATAATACAAATTTTTAAAAAATGCACTTCAGTATGGATTTTTTTTTTCATAACGATGAATAAGGAAGAATATAAAAACTCTTAAATTCAAATTTAGTTTCACTTTCTCTTTCTTTTTGTTGTACTGTATTTTTTAAACAGTGAAAATATGCATTTTTTTTCCTGGTGATATAAAACTTTTCTTTTTAGATACCGTATTTAGTCATCATTGCCATGAAAAAATCAAGAAAATCTTTGAGCTTGGTAACCAATGTGGATATTTTACGTCGACTGGAACCGACCAATTTTTTTCCCATAGACCCCCATTATAAATATGTATTCTGTATACGATATTCTTGCTTAGCGATGAGTTTTGGAGGACCAATTTCCATCGCTAAGTGGGGTAAAGTTGTATATTTATACAAAATTTCAATAAATTTAATTCAACAAGTAGTCAATTGGAAATGAATGGAAAATTGTATAAGACAATATATATACAAGTTGTATAATGCATGTATTATTTTTTATTTTGGTTATTATATTATATAGTCAATTCTTTGAAGTTATATTGGATCTTTATATGAATGTTTTATTCTATTTTAATGCTTTATTTTTTTATTTTACTTCCATTGTGCAATAATTAATTAATGTTATAACTATTAATATTTGAAATGGGCACTAAACCATGTGCGAAAAAGCTTTTTATGTATAATTATTTATTGTAAATGCATATAAAAGAACAGCATAATGGATTTAATTTCCATTTTTGATTAAATAAAATAAATATTAATAACATAAACAAAAACATAATATTTGAACAGAAAACAAGAAGAATAGTATAAAATGAAATTTATAAAATAAAATACGATGAAAACTGAAAGTATGGAATAAACAACATTTATGTTGTGATAAAGTATTGAATAAAAGTACAGAATAAACAACATTTATGTTGATGATAAAGGATTGAATAAAATCTAGATAAACTCGGCAAATATTAAAAAAAAAAAACCCTACTTGGGCATATTCACAAAAAAATTAATGGACAAGAATTTATTAGAAAGGACAAAATATTAAATCATACACAACATGGCAGAATATTATGAAAGCAGATCTTAATTAATTAGCAATAAAAATATATATCTAAGAGAATAATGATTTTTATATATGGTGAATATCTAGATATAACTGAAAAATTAGAATTGATTACAAGTAAAAAAAAATTTCTAATTTATATATTATATAACCTCTTATTTATAAATAAAGATAATAATAAAGATATATATAAAATGAACCAATTTATAAAAATACTATGAAAAATTAAAAAAAGGATATCCATATTTTATTATTAAATTTAAAAGAATTTCTATTATTAATAGATAAATATAAACTCAATATATTAATAAAAAAAAAAGAAAATAATTATAAAATATTTAATTTACTATACTGTAATATACATACATAAATGTGGGTATATATATAAGTTTAGATATAGATTTACCTGGACGAGGATAATTGAAATTCCAAAATTCCTCATCAATTAAGAATCTCATTAAAAAAATAAAACTAATTATAATAATTTTGTATGACCCCCAAAAAAAAAAAATTAACTATTTATCACAGTTTCAAAATATACAATAAACATTGAATATCTGATAGAATAAAGCTTAAAATGTGGTTGGGGAGGGTGTGTGTGATTAATAAATAAAATATTTTACTAAGCATATTATTAATATAAAAAAATATATTAATTTGTGAATAAATATAGTATGTAATAATCACAAAACAATTGCTGTTATTTTTCAATGTAATTTAAAATAATTTATTATTCCAGTTTGGAAATAGTGCAGGTTGCCTTAAAAACAAACTAATCTTTTTTTTTTGCTTAACAGTCCAGTCTCATCTTATAAATCTGCAATTTGTTTATTTTTTAAAAAATGCAATTTAATATAATATATTAAAAATATAATATATAATTGAACACTTTAATTTTAATAATGCAAGGAATTTTTTTTTTTCGCAAATATTTACAAAGAAAAGCATTTGAATAAATTGTAATGCATATTACATTTTTATCAATTAAGAAAATTTGCTAAATAAATTGTAAATTTTACAATTTTTTAATAAATTATATTTTAAGTAAAATATGCAATTTTCAATTATTGCACTTAATATTGTTTATAATCATTTGATTAAATAATGAATAGTGCACTTGGGGGGGGGGGACTTATAACAGGCTTAAGAAAATTATAAGTTTTTTATGGGAGAAGGGCTAAGATTCTTCACATTTCTGATGAAAATCTTTGCCTGAGTCAATTTATTTACTAGGATTTATTAGTAGCTGAAAAAAGTATTACATTATTTTCAATCAATGCATTTTATTACTACATATATTATATGCTGAATAAAATTTAAAGTATTTCTCTGCTAAGATTGTCTTCATTTGTGAAGAAAACTCTTTACTTTGTCTTAGGTATGACAGGACATCTACTAGATTATAAATTAATTTTAGTTTAGTGAATCTTATTTTCAAATATTTTTATTTTATTTTAGAACTATATATCAAAGTTTATTTTTAATCATAATAAATACCTCCTTTTTTTTTTTTTAATGAAAATCTTAATGTTATCTTAGGAGAGTGACATTGCTTTCATTACTAATATTAAAAACCGTTAACATTATTTAAAAAAAAAAAAAAGTGAATATTTTTTTTTTAATGTCACTTTGTAAATTTAAGAGTAAT
Organism: Epiperipatus broadwayi; assembly: GCA_028023455.1. NCBI lineage: Eukaryota > Metazoa > Onychophora > Udeonychophora > Euonychophora > Peripatidae > Epiperipatus > Epiperipatus broadwayi. The sequence goes on along the minus strand of JAQFVV010000074.1, from coordinate 2,911,300 downwards.
CTTAAACTTATTTATTTAAATAATGATTGTAAATTAATGATTGCAGGGCAAATAATTGTATGAAGTTGTCATTTGTAAAAGGCAAAATACATATTTTTAAATGAGTTTTTATATGTGAAATTTTATTCATAAATGTATAAATTAATAAAATAAGTTATAAGATATGCTTATATATAAAAAGTTATAATAAATGGATAATTTAAGTTTTGAATAGAATATTATTTATCATACATGTGTTCGTATAAATAATGCTATATTCTTATACAAAAAAAATATTTAAATTTAAAATAAAAATTTTAAATATAAAATTGGAATATATCAGAGAAAAAATAAAATAAAATTAGTATTCCATATATTTATATGTGAATTTATATTTACATTAACAAATGGTGCATATATTTAAGTATGTACAAGAGTTTATTATATAAATTTTTAATGTTACTAAAGCATATTGGCTACCCATCAGATGGAGTCATCACATAGCAATGACTAAAAAAAAACTAATTGATAACTCATATTTTTCATTAAAAAAATTAAAACATAAAAATAACATATTTAATAACCAGACCAATGCATAATAATTTTAACAATACATTTAACAAATATATTCAACACAAACTTTCCATAAAAAATTAAATTACCAAGGAGGCTAAATACCCATTCATAAAAAATTAAAATACAATGCTAATAATTTGTGGAATATAAAAAAATTATCAAATACAATGATACAGACAGCACAATAAGTGTGAAAGAAAATAATGGACAGCAATACGTGTTCAGTACAAACATTCTGTAAGAAATTAATATACATTTATAGTAATAATTGTATAAAGTAAAACATGTAACTAAATATGAGATTAAATGAAAATCCGTAAAAAATTAAATTACAAAAAGCTATCCATTTAGGGGGGAAATGGCCATAAAATGGACAAAGGCAAAACATTCAACTGTAAAAATTCCTGTTAGACTTCACATTTTATAGCTCTTTTTATGATATCCATATTTTTCATTTTCAAAAAGGATAACTTTTAGAATTTAATTTCTTATAGATTACACAGCTTACTTTTGTATAGTTGTGCTTGTCAAATCCTTACATCCATTTCATGAACTGGTTTTTATAATTTCAATTTTAATAAATTTGTATTTGGACTCATCATCAAAAAAATTTGTTTTTGATTATTGGCAAAACTGCTTTTTGAAATTTCTTACAGATTGTGACCAATTGAGCACTCATATTATCACATGTATTATTGTGATTGTTAAATCATTACTTAAATTTATTTCATGGATTGATTTTGTAAGTTATTTTTTATGGATTTGTATATTCCTTATTAATTTAATTTATAAAAACACACTTATTGCAATCTGAATTCTTGTGCTAATTAAATCTTCACTTATATTCATTCCGACTGGTTTTCTAATTTATCCTTATATTTAACAATTCAACTACATGTAAAATTTTATTTAAATTAGTTTTTTTTTTAAAAAAGATCTCTTCTTGTTTCACTAATTAATAATAAAGAAAAAGTTTGAGCATTTATTTAGTAATGACATTTTTTTTTTGTTTACTATGGTTCATACAATATGAACATTTATAAACTAGAAAATAAATTTACTATGACCAAAGTACCAGTAATAACTGTTTAGCATTAGTGAAAATTTAGCACTGCTATCCATCCCATAATTTATTTTAGCATATTGGAAGATTTAGCCTACATACAATATAATTCTACAAAATTATTTTCACTAAATATTTCTTGAAACAAAATTTCCTGTATAGGTTAATATTTATCTTCTTTAATAATAATAAACAATTACAAATATTGATTTATTTTGTAACCTGGTTAGAATGTGAATATTGGAAAAATATGAGAATTTTTTACTTTCTAATGTTTGTTCAAAGTCTAATTATAATGAGGATTTTATGAAGTATATAATTTTAAAATTACCTAACACAATTTAATTTACAAAAATAGTCTAATTTTGTAAAATATAAAATCTCTTTTTTTTTAGATGGTAATAACTAATTTCTGCAGTTTATGGTATATTAACATTAGTTTATTTTTCGATTCCCCACTGAAAGATATAATCTTTGCATTTATCCAAACTGAAGTTTATGAAAATTATATCTTAAAATAGTATGGTGAATATTATTAATAGATAATTAGTTTTAAAGACCAAAAATTACTTGATATCATCAGCAGGACATTATACTTTTTTTACATTGTATATTTAATATCTATCACATTAATGACACAAAAATATTCACTTATTTAATATACATTTATGATTATTTTTATTAAAGTCAGTTTACACAATTTTTTCCCTAATTGATAACTAATAAGCATTTTAAAATGATAAAAAAAAAAAGTTTAAACTTTGAGTAATCTGTATAAGTGTATTAGTATTTTTTTTCTTCATACAGTACACACAAGTAAATTATAAAATGGTATTAAAATATATTTTTATATCATAATTTTGTTAAACCTCACAAAATGTGTAAAAAAAAATGAATTTCTTATTTATATGTATGGAATGTATTTATTTTCTATTGATAAAAATATTTTTCATCAAATAATATATAATTAATTATTTTATATATAGAAGTAAATTAATACTTTACTATCAGAAAGAACAAAATAATTCAATTTAAAAATCATAGAGTTATATATAATTAGGTGGCGGTTTTTTTTTCTGTTACCTTATTTTAATATTTATAAATTTAAACTTTTAAATCTTTATATATATCTCTACATTATACAATTTAAAAATTGACAATTAAAAACAAAAATAGGAATATTAATAAATTATTAATCCATTCTGATAAATTTTTAGCACTTTACATGCAAGCTTATATATGTATATAATACACAAAACAGCCAATGAAATACAAGTGTACAAGAGTTCAATTAAAATTAAATAAATGTGTTTATTTTAAATAATTACTTGAATAATTTTTCAATAAAATTAAGGGGGAAAAAATTTTTTTTTGTATAGCTATATGTGAAACTGAATTTTATACATGCGTGTATAATTTTATAAATTTATAGAATAAATAAAACATAATTCTCATATCTAGTAAAAAACATTATTTTTCATGAAATTTGTATTTTAGTACACTTATAATTATGGTTGATTATTACTTATAATTCTATACAAATGGCAGAATAGTTTAATCTCTTCCAAATGTAGATTAAATGATTAGATAATACAATAATGATCTAGTAATATCTGTGCACTGCTGTTAATCTGCTATTAGATATATCAGAGTGTTGTCCTTTAAAAAAATGGAGATTAAAAACCTAATTAATAGCACTTGTTATTTAATTAGCTTAATGAGTATTGTCTTTTCTACTGTTTGTCTGTAGTGCTATAGAAAAATTTGTTCTGCAATGGATTGTTTTACTTTTTTATCAATTTTAAATCATATTTATTCCCTAACTGAAAGATGAATTTACATTTTTTTAAAATAAAATTGGAAAAAGAATTTTTTAAAGGTATTTTATCCCATTAATATCTATTAATCAGTGACTACTTTGTGACTTTTTAGATAATACTAAATTTACCTTTAAATGCTGATTTATTACATATTAATAATAAAATATTAACATCATAAAATCACAGATTTTTTAATTATATTTCAAATGACTATTATTAATGTTCATAATTCCAGTCATCAACAGTAACAATCTAGTTTATATTTTTTTAAATATCAACATTGTTAGATAGTTAAACTCTTATATCACAATTTCATTTATATTTCTTTAAATATCAATATTGTTATAGACAAATTCTTACTACCACTATATTTTCTGTACATTCAAACCATTAATATGTATTTTAAATCCAAAAATAGTATTTATCATAATACAACAACTTTTTTTTAATATGAGTTTAAATTACTTGTGATAATTTAACGAACCAATTCTTAAAAATATGTAATTATTTATGTAAAAACAACACCTGCCACTGCAAAAAAAAAAGTTTCAGGCTATTAATATTTCATTTAATACAATCATAATCCAAGGATAATACTGCTACTGATCACGCAGTTTAATAACCTTATACAATACAAATAATTAGTGAAAATATATTTAGTCACAGTTGCATCAACAATGCAAAAGAATTATTAACATTTATTATATAATTCTAAAACATTTTATTACAATAAATTGACAGAACAACAAACTATTACAACAAGATCAAATATTACTGATTATAGTATCCTACAGTTAGAGATGTCAATCCATCTTCAAAAAAGTAAGTCAACATATCCATGTAGATATAAGATTAAGCTGCTACAATTAGCAACTTAATTTCCAAAGGAGCATATCTAATGCTAATTATCAGAAAATATAAATATCAGTAGTATCACAAACAATGTTTAAAAAAATACAGCAAATCTTATTTTTTACAGAAAATCTGCAGTTGAAAATTAATGAGATTGATTTTCTATCCAGTGAGTCTAAATTAGAATGAAAATAATCATAAAAAAAAAAAATTCAAGAAAACAACACAATATTCAATCTTTTTCTGTTTATGCTAAAACCTATACATCCCTAAAGAATGTATTTCCTTTAGCAATAATTTAATATATTTCAAAATATTTGGAAATTTAAAATTATTTTGTAATTATAATATACAAAAATATACATTTCATGCAGCAAAGGAAAGAGATATATTTCAAATAATTTTTAGAAGCAGTAAAATTCATTCTACTTTAGTGATCCATTATAATCTTTCTACCTAGTAGCTGTTTTCAATGAAAACATAGTCATCACTTTTAACTTTTTTACATTATCAAGTAATTTATTTTGAAATTCAGGCTATTAAGCTTGATAATATGAATTAAAAGTGGATGGATGCAACAATGCTCTTCACTGAAAGTCAATAATCAGAAACTACTCTGAGAATATAATCTAACCATTTGTATGATCAACCCATTCTTCGTAGAGAATGAAAAGTTTGCTAGATCAGCAAATTTCCCCACTCATTAATACACTTAATACCAACATAATAACAAATGGTAAAAGCTCATATTTGTATAAGACCAAAGGCTTTTACACTTTGTTGTAGAAAAATGTGGATGATTATTATATCATCTCTAAAATTACTATATTTTCTAAAGCAACCTTCTGTTGAAGGAAATACATTTTTATTTCAACTATAAAAGTCAATGATAGAAATATAAATTCCACCAAATCAATTTCAATGAATTCAGATCTCATATACACCCGGGTCTGGTTTTATGCGGATTAATGCGATTTTGAAGTTATGCAATTCATGATTCTTCTTAATATCTTTGTATGTGGTTTTCTTTTATGCGATAAAAATTATTAGATCAGAAGTCGAGCTCCGATAATACGCTATTACTTTAAATATAAATTTCGCGCACTCACTTCATATTTAAAGTAATAGCGCATTATCGGAGTTCGACTTCCATCTAATACTTTCAATATTTTCAGCGCTTTATAATAGTACTGTAACAGAGTTTATGTAATAAAGTTCATAATTCACTTAAAATCAGAATTTCCCCATTTTATATACACACATTAAATTTTACAAGACTATAAAATCTGTTCAAATGTTATAGATGAAAAATACTATATTTGTTATTGTTTTTGCATTTTAAATCACATTCTATTTTTGCTTTTTATAAAAAGAGTACGTAATTAAGTAATCATTTAGTGTCCGCAAGTAATAAATTTTACAAGATTTGCATTTTAAATCGCATTCAATTTTTGCTTTTTATAAAACGAGTACGTAATTAATTAACCATTTAGTGTCCGCAAGTTTATTTTTAAAAGGTGAGTAACAACGGTGGGCACAATTAAATTTGGCAATTAAAATCTGATTTTTAATTGTAATTAACAATTTAAAAATTACGTGTAACAAGGTAATGTGAAACGATGAAATTTGATTGATTTTCAAACAGAATTGAAAATTAAAAAATTAAAGACAAAAATAAGAATTTAATTTTTAAATGTTAATTAAATTTTGCCCAACAGTGGTAACGTAAGTCTAAGTTCTTATTTTTATTTTAAACTTTTAGTTTACTCTAACGGAGAAAAAAAAAACACCCAAAAAAATCAATTTCTTTGGAAACAAAAATTTCAATTTTAGATCGTTTAGCGAAATGGGAAGGATCAATAGCGATCGGAAACTGTTTTAGTTTTATTTCCTCTTGACTTCGTTTAGGAGAAGCTACAGTACCTCACACCACATCACATCATGACGAATCTGATGTCTCAAATAGTGATAATAATTAAAATACCATACATGTATGAAAAAAGTGTAAATTACGCATAAAAATATAGTTTTGAATAAAATTAAATACTGTAGTTAATAAAAAAAGTTTGTCTTGTGTCAATTTTTTTCCAATTTGAAATTTTTTATTAGTCATATTTTTTTTTTTTTAATGCGAATTTTAAAAGTAATTTGATGTTGTTGCTTTGCTTTTATGCGATTTTTGGAAAATTACAGTACATATCCCCCATTTTTCAAGGTAAGTTAAGTCTATTTTTGTGCGATTTCTTTTGTGCGTGTTTTCTGTGGAACTTATTTACTGCATAAAAGGAGACCCAGGTGTACATATGAAAATTGAAGAAATTATTAGCCTATATATATATAAACCACTAAGCATCACATGATCACCATCTCTTATACTAGCACATAATTGTTATCAAACAAGACAAAACTCTCTCCATACAGTAACTAGTCTGGGGATATTGGATGAGTAGCCCACATGATCACCATCTCTTATACTAGCACATAATTGTTATCAAACAAGACAAAACTCTCTCCATACAGTAACTAGTCTGGGGATATTGCATGAGTAGGCACTAGATAGGGATTTTATGCACAAGCCTTCTGGCATTCATTGATTACTCTGGTTGGCACAGGGTGGCACTACTGTATGGAGAGTTTTGCCTTGTTATATATATATATTTACTAAACAATTATGTGTTTACTATGAGATACAAATTCATCAACAATCCAAGTTGTTATAATTGTTTGATTTATAGATATATTAAAAAAATTCTTTCATGGATTTCAGGCTTATGTGACTTATCTGTTTACCAACAAAGTTTTGATTTCTTCAGAAAATTTTTTTAGTTCAATTGCAAAAGAATTATTAACTATTTATATACCTAAGATTTTAATGATCTTATTCAAGTATAGAATTTATACACACTCCAAATCAATCAGTTTTTTAAAAAATCCATGATAGGAAAAAATATATATATTGCATGGTAATAAAAATATACTATCATTTTTCTATTGATAACACTTCACAGAATTTTTAAAGCATGGCAAAACAAAAATTGCTACTTGACAGTCAAGATTCGAATTAGCACTTTTCAAAGGTTATAAACCATTCAAATTAAAAGCTGTGAAAAACATATCTCTAACAATTCCAAGTTTCTCTTAGCAATTACTAGGTTTCATTAACTTTATATTATGAAAGACAAGTATTACTAGCTAGTATTACAATTCTCCTTCCTGTATCCTTATGCTTTTAATAATTAATTATACTACATAGTCATTCTACTGTGGATAATTCTAAATATATAATAATTTGTGATAGTGTTTCCCAACCTTTTCGAAGTGGCCATACTCTTAACCTAGCTCTTCATATCTCATAGAACTCTTGAGGAAAACACCTATCTCTTTTAAAAACTGATTTACTTTCCAATTATTAGTTACGTGAGAGACATAATTTATTGCTGTTAAGTTTCTGCTTATTCATTAACTAATAATGAATGAATGCAATTTAAACTAATTAAATTAAGATAAGGTAATATTAAACTTATAAAGCATTTAGTTTTAATGGTGCTACATTCAGATACAAAATTAAAAAAACTAAGTTTCATTACTAAATAATTTACGTTTTATAAATGTAAACTTTAAATTGGAATAAGATTCAAGTAGCGATAATTCGGAACTTATTGCAGCCTGGAGGTAAAATGCTCTCTAATGTCGCAACAAATGGCCATTTTATTTCAATAACAATTCTCTCTAGCAACTCATTATCTTTTCTACAAAATATCTTTGCACCAGACATGAAAAGAAAAATTTTTGTTACATACTTAGAACACTGGTAAGAATATAAGTTTTGTTGTATCAAATGCACTTGTATTCATCTGAAAATTTCATTTATTTTTTATTTCTATATCTCGTTGTACTTCTACGAAGTGTTCACAGTATCCTAGGGTACTGCAGAATTCTCGGGAATTGATGATCTACACTATTTACAATCCAAAACAATAATTTAAGCAGAAAAAAATCAAAACTATAAATGCAAAAACACATAGAAAACTTATTGGTGTACATAATATAAAATATGATTTTAATAAAATCTAAAATTATTAAAAATATAAAATTAAATTTAACAAATTTTCATATTATAATAAATATTCACAGATCACTGACTTTAAAACTTGTATATTTTTCAAAATAACATCAGCAGCATTTATATTTGTATTAGTGGCATCATGAAATTCAGTTCTTTGCAGGAATGGTACTTGTACTTGATTAGCAATTTTTTTTAAATAACTAGTTAACATTTTCACAAATGATCATCTCACTGATGCAATCACTGGCCATGTGCTTTTGATTAACAAGACATTAGCAAAAGTTTACATTTATTCCACAATATTATAACTCAACTATTCAATACAAAAAATCCTTTCTCTATCTGAACATTCAATTTTTTTTTTTTAATGACATAGAATTGTTGTTAACCCATTTTTCTTAGAATTTTTTTTTTCACTTCCAATACATTAATAAATCTTTTGACTTTTTCTGGACTATAGTTAAAATTAATCATTTGTATACTTATGAAAAAGTTAAAAAAAAAAAACTAGTAAAGACAAACACATCGCATTAAAAAAAAAAATCCAATAAGCCAATATTATTCGTCAATTTAGTGAATCCATGGGATTTGATATAGGCTCCATAATTCCATAAATTGCTTCAAATTTGTTTTTTTAACATCAACATTGATCGGTTTTAAAATATGTTTATATTACTTTAGACTAAAATTATTATTGTACAAACATGAAGAATATTATTTTTAGAAAAAAAAACCATTCAGTTCTATGTTTACTACATAAATTTCCGCTATTTCTACCATAATTTTGACTTCAAATTATTTCTTTTTTGGCAACAACATTAATGAACTTTCAAATTTTGCTTATATGACTTATGGATAAAATTATTATATGCATTTAGGAGAATGCTTTAAACAAATATTTAGATATATATATTTTCACTGAAATGAGGAAAAAATAAGAAAACCTGACATCTTTTTACATGACAAAAATATTTGCTGTTCAAGGGTTCGCTCCGTGTATTTGCATTTGTTGCATAAATCATAATTCAGTAATAAAAACTATTTATTGTAATGTTTCTTCATTCTATAAATTTTAGTTATACCAGACTTCACTATATTAAGCTTCCAATATTAGCACCTCTGCTGCTCTTTGAATAAATATCTACCTAATGAGCTCTATTAGTCTGGTTTTAAAAATGCTCAAAACAATTGTTAAGTCAATTTATGTATGGTCTGTTTATTTTGTTTCTGATTATTTGTGATGTTTCTGAATTCTTATTAAATTATTAAGCTAGGTCTAACATTAATTTCTTCTTTCTAAACTTGTACTTGAAGTTGTTCTGCAAAATGTATAATTGCCACTGCAATTTGTCTAATTTACTATTATCTGGAGTAATTTTCATATATATATGTGTGTGTTAGATTAGTCTTTTAATGGTTATTTCTAGGTAGAAAAATAATTAGACATGTATATTATAAATATCTGAAGATAATTCTTGGATGTCTTATTGAAAATAATTTATTATGTAATAATATACAGATTCATTAGTCTTTGATTATCAAAATTATTCATTTTTTCATAGTTCTAGGTAACAATAATATTGATACTCTTAATCAAAATGAAACAATTTGTGTATGCATTCGTTTAAATGTAATTCTTATTGCAATGTCATTTTAGTAAAATATTAAATCTTTATTAGAATATCATCAGATTTAAGTACAAATTATAAATATATACACACATGAACATGTGTATGTTTTTCACTGACAACATCCATTTTATTATTTCTTTTTTTCTGGAATGGATTAGCTCTAACAAATAAACTGGTAATGTACAATATTCTAAATAATTTATTGCTTCAAACACTGAAAATCTTATAAGCTTTCAAAAACTGTATTAAAACCAATGGCATTCTTATTAGAAAATTAAAGAACAAATTTTTATATTATAAAGATTAAATATATTAATAACTATCTTGAGCAATGAAATAATACATATATGTTATAAAGCTTATAAGAGTCTTCTAGAAAAGTAGTGTTTCTATCAAAGTAGTACTTTTTCCCTTATATGATTATAGTAATCATGTTGTTAGAACTCATATATTGGAATTTTCATTTTGGGATTGGGGGAAGGGGGGGCAATTATTAAATACTCAATTCCTTCTTAAGATTTTAATTGTCATTCATTAATTATAAGAAATAACCAGTACTATTTATAGTATGTAGAATATTATCTTTAAATGCAGTTTGTGCATATATGCAATGTACACGTATATGGAAAAAAAATCCTATCTTACTATTTGAAATAGTATATATTAAATGATTTTTTTGTTTTAAAAACTTTTTAGAAAATGACCAATAATTCTAAACCCATGTTTGAGAATATGAAAAAAAATTAAATTTAGCAGTTATTATTGCTGTTGTGCGTACATATATATGTGTGGTATGTGAACAAATATTAAGTTGGCATTTTTCTTTGATAGTCTCAAGTTTAATATTTATTACTATTAATAAAATTATCTTAGTCTAGTTGTAATTATTACCAATAGATAATACTGGTTCATTATGAGTCAATGTATATATATAAACATGGATAAAATAATATATCAAAAAGTAGAAATATTTAAAAGCAAAATAAAGTTATCTATATGTAAACAAAAACATTTAAGAAACTAATTCAAATTTCATGTATAAAAAAAATAAATACTATAAATTTAAATAAGTAAAAAAAAAAAACAAACAAAACAAAATAAAACTTAATATTAAAGAAAAATAAAACAAAATCCTTAGTAAAGGGTAACTTCTCCCCAAAGTAAACTTTTAGTAATATATATATATTTTTTAAAAAAAAAAAATTAAAAAACAAAAAAGGAAAAATATAAAGTAAATAAATAAAAAAAAAAAAACCAGAAAAACAAAGACAAATTTCAATATTGAATATTTAGATGCTCTTTTTTTAGAAAAAATTGATATAAAGTTTTTGAGGGGCAAAATGAAATGACAAAGCCAATATTTTAACTATTGAGAACAATTACAAAGATCACATTTTTCTTACAACTAAAGTGATATATAAAAATATATATCATATTAATCACTATACATTTTAATATTAATTTCAGACTAATTTACAGTATGGTAATTCTTTTTTTTTTTAAAAAAAAAGATACCTAACAAAGAGATTTAAAAATAAAATCCAAACAGTAAATATGCACACACACACGATTACATGTACTTCCTATAATCCAAATTATTTTGCAGTTATTCTCTTCATTAATTAAATGCTATCATGCAAACTACTGTTATGTAATCAAAAACAAAAATAACCTTCCATCACCACTAATCACATATACATGTACTGTACATATATATATATATAAATTAAAAATGCAATGCATATAAATGTACACACACATTCACACTTTAATTAAAATGCAAAAACTTATTTTGTAATATAGTCTTAAAACAACAGCCAATGATAAAGTTCTAAATAAGATAAAGTAAAAAAAAAAGGAATCAATAAGCCAACTTTTATGCAATGATCATTAATCAGTAATTATATCATTGATTAGTGTTTAAAAAATTAGTGGAAAATATACAATACTTGTATTAAATAAGGAATTGTACTGTGGTTATCTGAGAATTGAACTTGGAGATCATCCTGCAGTGGATGACTGAAAATGACAATGACCCATTTCCTTTCCAACAAAATTATTATGCACTGAACATTTATAAATGTCTTATGCAGACAACTGCAAAATCAAAAATATTTAAAAAAAACGGAATGTCTTGTAATGGTTAGATTATTGAAATCAAATAATTTCAATATTAAAAATATTGGTGAATATTGTTATCTAAATCTTAAAAAGTTTTATAAAACATAACTAATTAATTGAAACAGAAGTGAAATCAACTCTATTCAATTAAATAACCAATAAAGGCTATATATAGCCATATAAAAAATAGCAAAAAAAGTCATTCTCATATCAACAAATAACTGGGTGCTAATGATTTAAACAATGTTCCATTCATGTTTTATCTTTCGCTAATGAACAATAGCTCAATACCCATTTATTAAATAATAATGGATAGCAAAACTTGACTAAAGGCTAGTTTTGTGGGAGAAAAAATTCTATGCCTGACTGGAATTTGATGAAATTTGTAATTTTATTCCATTCTGAATTTAAATCCTATACCATTAGTATATACATATAAGATCGTGCTTGGCAACACAGCTTTAATATCTCTATAAACAAATACTGATTGCAGTTGAAGGATCTATAAGACAGATTTAGTTATAAAATATTGTTTAAAGAAGTACTTTAAGTCATTATTCCTTACTTACAATATAAAATTCCACAAAGAAAAAAAAAACACATCAAAACCTTCATCCTCAAGGATCAAATTTAAAAATCGAACATATCTGTTTTATTATGTAAGCATACAAAGAGAACAGAATTGTTACATTTTTGCAATTTTTGATTAATGCTTCCAATATCAGTTCTCTTTAAATTCCAAGCCATCAACTGTAAGTTTGAATAATCAATGGATATCTAAATAATAACCTTTTTCTGCCTTTTGTCTGTATAAGAGAATGTATGCTTCAAAGCTAGATCAAATGTATTTATGTATCTAGCAGCCACTTCTAATTATCAAGTTAATAAATGTAAAATTTAAAAAAATAATCCAAAGTTTTGAACTAAACCAGCTCAAGCGCATTGTTATGTAGATCAAATACAAGTCAGCAACTTTAAGAGAATTCATTTTTATGCTGACTTTGGGATCCTTCTCCAATGCTAACATATCCAACTTTCTCAGCCTCTTAATATATGCTTCCAAAGACAATTTTCTTTGCCCTATTCCAATCCATTTATTATAAACCTCAGTAATCAATGGATACTAAATAGTAAGTCCATTATATTCATATCTATCTGGAGTAGTGAAAAGAATTGAACCATTTGATGTTTTAATATATTATCTTCTACATGTAGATCTATAAATATTGTATTTCCTTGAAAATAAGACCTAGCAGAAAATAAACCCTAGATTGATTTTTTCAGGATGCTTAGCATGTAAACCCTACCCCAAATATAAGCTCTAGTTAAAATTGTCAGCCATATAGATGGCTTTTGTTTGCCCATTAAAATACATAATGGACTTATTGAATTTTAAAATAATAAATGGATAAATAAACAATATTATTGACATTAATACTTTAAATAAACGGTAATATAAAATATATAGTCATTTTGTACTTTCTATTGACAATTTTCCACAAATATAGAAAAACAATTTATCTACCACAAGTCAGTATATCAGAAAATTTATATTTTATTTATGTATTTTTAGGTACTTATTTTATTTACTATTCAAGATTTAGAATGCTTGATTTAGTTTTAGAGTTTCATCATGGTAGCTTTTAAATGTTCAAAATAGAAGAAAAATTAGTTTCATTGTCTTCCTATAATGGAAGTGATTTTAATAAACAAAGTTTAGCTAAATTAAATCATCAATCTTTCTTCAAAAGAAAAGTTGTTAAAAAGAATACCAAGTAGGGCTGCTACAAATAATTTGCAGTGTTTACAGTGTGCATGAATGTGGTTGTGTCATATAGGAATCATCATAATTCAATACGCCATATGTTGTAATGAAAATACTTAATGCACATGTGAGAAATACAGAAACATTTTCTGAATTTTTGTGCTGGCATTTTTTTATTGTTTTTGTGTAGACAAATCACTCTTACTGTAAGAATTTTTGTTACCACTTCTATCTCACAAGTCTTCAATTAACACTTGATTTAATGGTAAACAGAATAATATTCTGATCATCAGATAAGATGAGTACAAAAATAAAGTTATTCCGGCGAGTACAAGAAATGAATTGTGGGGGCTCCTGTGGTATGAATCTCATAGCTTTTTGTAAAAAGAAGCTTGAATAATTGTATATTATTTTGGAATAAATGTAGATTTTTATACATGAAAAAATAAGACATCCCCTGCCAAATAAGCCCAATGCTGTCTTTTGGAGCAAAAATTAAATAAGACCGCTTATTTTTGGGAAAGTATGGTATACAAATAAGTTCATACGAGTTCAAAACATTAGGGTTTTGAATTTCATGCTATTAGCTTATTAATGCAAAGGAGTTAAAGATGCATAAGGATATTAGTTCCAGAATTGAATTCCTAGTCCTTGTTGTTAAAGACAAAAGCCAGAAACCAGTCTAGAAACATAGATATTAATAGCATTATTATCTAACATCTATTGACTTCTTAGTCTTACAATAATGACTTTGGGGTATGATCATATGATATTTTGCTAATGTTTAACAAACTAAATTTCTGATATTTCTAAAACAAATTAGTATATAATGTTATCCAGTTTTCTAATGCATTAATTACTTCTAATTACTAAATCAATTCTATTCCTTTTTAATATGCCATACATATTCATTTCTTACATTCAATTGTAGTTTCAAATACAATGATTATTTGATAATAAACTTATGAATTAAAATAAAAAAACTTTATTTAAACAGATTCACTTATTAAAAAATTCAGACATGATAAACAAGCAGTCATTTTACTAAAACAAATTGAACTTTTTTTTTACTTGCAATAAAGACGGAATTATTATGAGATTAATATCATTTAAAAGATCCCCTTTTATATCCTCAAATATTCTATAATTAATGAGAAATGAATATTTCTGCAAGTGTGTATGTTTTAAATACATATATTTTTTCTCAAATTATCTGAAGTATTGCATCCTAGTATAAGTCAAAAATATGATATTCAAATGATTATAACTGCCCACGAGGCTATACAATATTTAAGCATAAGCAATAACATTTAGGGCTTTGATACAGAAAACTATATTTTAAATGAACTATACTACTACTATGCTAAACCAGAATTAAAAACGAATAAAAAAAAATTAGTGATTGTTATAAAATATTTCCTAAGTGGCAAGTAAATTAGTTTGGTCAATATAAAAAATAAAAATACTTATAATAAAGAAGTATCAAAACTCTAAAATTAAATGATGCAAAAAAAAAAAGGATGTTAAAATTATTTTTCCATGATTAACTGTGATAAAAGATTTAATAATGAAAATAAGATTTATGATATTTCATATATTGCTCCATAGATGGTGCTTTATGACAATCTAAGTGAATCTATAATGTAATTATATCTTTATTCATTGGTAAAAAAAAAATGAAATTCAGATCATAAAAGTTTAAGTATTCAAAATATATATATATTATTAGTCAAAACATCAAAATTAACTTGCTGTTAAAAAAAAAAAGTGTCACAAAAATTTTCAAATTATATATATATAATCAACCAAAATCTATGAAAAGGAAGAGATTATGGATAGAATAAAAAGATGATTTTTGGATTGCTTAGTAACTGAACAGCAAAAACAATGATATCATATAAAGAACTAGTAAAATAACATTTAAATTGGGAAAAAATGAAATCTGTATTTGAAAATAAAAATTTTAATTTCAATATGACCAGCAAAAAACTCCATTAAAAAAGACAAAAACTATTTTAAAAAAAAGATAAACAATAACTAAGAACACTGCTCCACATGAATAAATAGAAAAAGATTTTTATTTCCTTACTGAAATGTAAAAAAAATGACTGATAAAAGTAAAAGTAATTTATAATATCCAATTATTTATTATAATGATGACAAAAATAAAAAATTAATCAAATTAATGGATATTTTTCATTCAAAACTATTTTTCAGCTTATTACTTGCACAGAAGTTTGGAATAATTTCAAATCTTAGAAATTATGAAAGAAAAATAATCATAAAAGCTGAAAAAGATTCTTGAAACAAAACTATTAACAATGATAAATTATTTTATTATTATGAAATCATTGGAATATAGATACAATTAAGAATAATAGAAAGAAAAAAAGATTAAAAGTACATTTTTAAAATTAAATTCATCAGTTGGTATGCCACATTAATGACAGACCACATAAAAATAAACCTCATATATTAATAACTAAAGCCTAGAGATAAAATCTTCGATACTAGTCCAAATTCAGAGATATGATTCCAGAATAAAATGTGTATATTTCTAACTTTTGTTTAAAAAAATAATATGTAATTAAAATAAAAATACAATACTATATTAAAGCTCAACTTCATAAAGTGATTACTGGTCGTTTGTCTATATAAAGTTAAATAAAAAGTAAAATTGTAATAGGATCAAATGGTCTTAGATTAGATGAGTAAAGAGTGATAAAGTTTGTTTTAATAAAAAAATGTTATTTTTTTAAAAAATGATAGTAAAGATAATTTTAAAAACAATAAATTACATTTAATATTACATTTTTAAGCAATCCTCCAAACTTGTCATATTCAGTGATTTTCTTCAATCTTATTAAATGCTCAGCTTGCCTTTGATTAGTTTTGGCATTGTGATGAATGCTAGAATTAAGAGGTTCTTGGATCAATTCTTAATTGACAAAGAAAAAAAAAAACTTTTATTTGGAGAATCTAATATATCTGTTGTACTTAGCCTATCATGACTTTGGTGCTCAATCAATATTATTTGATCTCCCAAGCAGATTATCATAAAAATAATTTTTTTAATGTTATTCTTCAAAAAATTATTCAATAGAATATCAGTTTCATCCCTGCAAAATTCAATTCTTTTGTAATAAACTTAATCAAAATAAATATGATTTAAAATTCTTCAAAAGTTTGATACTTAATCTTACATTGTGCAATGATCTTTCTTAGCATAAACATATTTAAGTAATGCAGTTACTTTTAATTTTCTATTTAGTGACAAATTATCTATCCTATATATCTTTTCTATTATAAAATCTAAATGGAGCTTACTCATATTTGAGTAAAGTCAATTTCATTTATAAAATTCTACCCAAAATCTGATCTATCCAGTTCTCTTCATAATATCATTTTGCCCTACAGACTTTGCCTTTATGTGATCAACATTATGTAATGTGATTCTGAATGTTTTATTGGTAATACATGGTCTATTGATCCACACAGTGCGATGGCGTTGTTTCTACGCTAAAGCACATAAATATGCCGTTTACAAGGCCACTCATAGATCTTATGGCCTGTAAACTGTTCAAACACTAAGTGAACCTTACCCCAAGAATCTCTAGCATGTTGAACGTTATTAGCGACGAGTATGCGACACTCTCTATAGACATTACTCTTAACTATTGTACAGCTTATGATATGAAGGTTTCTGTAGTTGTAATGACGAAAAGTATATTAGAACGGATTTTTTTTTTTTTTTGCTTAAATGTATTGTAATTGATGTGAGTTAGTAAAAAATGTAACGAATTCTCAAACGCCCCTATTTTCGTTGTCAGGGGTCAGAATTCACTAAATGAGGCGTGTAAATCACGATTCGGCAAAATTCACGATCAAGTCATGCACTTTCCGATACTTTTTCGAGATCAAAACAGTTCAATGACAGACGATCGTTCGGCGTTGTAGTTTTGAGATGTACCTGCTACAGAAACAGATACGGTGGCCTTCCTTCAAGACCCAAAAAAAAAATCTTTTACCCACCCAGAAAAACTGTCTTTGTGGTGGTTTAATGAAATTAAGGTGTTGTCAAACATCTGAACTGGAATGTCAATCGCGTCAATGTCAACGAAGATGCTCCATTCGCTCATGGGACGGGCATTGAGGGCTGCCGAATCGCTTTTTCGCAAGCGGTATGGCTAATTTAGTATTGAAGCCGGGATCAGCTTACAGTGAAGCATATTAAAGCAGAGTTGGAAAGGTGTCAAAATGCCGTAAGGAATATGACGATAGGTCTTAGAGAGGTCTGTCGAGAAAACCTTGTTTCTCGATCAAAAATAAAAAAAGTTTCTTCAAAAACAATAAAGATTTGGAACAAAATAAAAAAGTTTCTTAAAAAAAAAGACCAGACAAAAATAAATGTTTTTTTTTAAAAAAAAATAAAAAAGACAGAATATTTTAAAAAGGCAAAAAAAAAAAAAAGCCCCATTTTTTTATTTTTAAGAAATATACATCAAACCGGTTGTTGCAAAAGAGAAAAAACAACAACAACAAAAAAAAAAAAATCAAAATCAAGCAAATCCAAAAATTAAAAACATAAATCAACAAAATTTAAAAACAGCCCAGTAACATTATATCTATTTGTTTTTCACTAGCAACAGTGCCATAGAGCGGTATGGGTAATTAGATGATGTATTACCGTTTTATTAATTTCTTGCTTCTAAAAGTAATTATCTAGTTCATTCTGGTATTTTTCAATATCTTTATATCATTTGCTTTTATTCAATTTAAGATTTTTTCATGCCAACTTTTTTACGCATTTGTTTTCTTGATATTCTTTTTTCTCTTTATAATATTTAATATTCAATTATAAATTTAATACTAACAAATACCTTTTATAATTGCCTAAATAGAATAGCTATATTTTTTGAGTCATTTTTATTATTTCCTTCATAAATTTCAAGGATGCAAGAAAAGATCTATTTCAAACTTTGATTCAGAACATTTTTCCTGTTTATCTTCCTCATATCAGATATTTATATATTAAAGTTTCTCAAAGTTCTTTTTGTGATCTTTCTATATTTATATGTCTGGACTTGTTAAAGTTTCTCAAAGTTCTTTTTGTGATCTTTCTATATATATATATGTCTGGACTTGATTTTCTTTATATTTTCAATTGCTAATTTCTACACATTCACAAACACGCAAAGTCCTTCCCCCCCCCCTCCATTATTCAGAAAATAGACTTCTTTTAAATGAGATGTTTCTAATAATAATGACACTTTATTATATATTCTACATTAATCTCTTAGAAAATCTTGTAATTTTATCATTGATTGTTATATGAATTGTATTGAAGTTTAAACTCTAATAGCAAGAATAATGTAAATATATTTATATATGCTTTCTCTGAATAAGGCAAACTAAATAGGCAGTAGAATTTAATTAACATAGATGAAAGATTAGGTACATCAAATAACCATTAATTCCTGGCAAAAATTATAAAAGGTATTCTATTTATTACGAAAATTTTCAACTTAATACCAGGGTGTAATTTTTAATTATTTTTCTCCTTACAGTTTGAAATAATGTTTTTTTGTTGCCACATTTGTGATAAACTATAAGCAATATCATATCTGCTATTATTATATAGGTAATTATGATATATAAAGCTAAGTAGAAGACAATAAAGATATAGTTCCTCTATTCAGTACAGATTTCAGTACAAAACCAAAAGTATAATTATTAGATGGAAAAAGACTACGGTTAGCACTAATATCCCTGGTTTGCCAAACCTAAATTAGTATTGCATTAAAAATATAACAATGTATTAATATAAGAGTATATTTCATACTTGTATATTTTAATTTATAAAAAAAAAATCTAATTTCAATTTATTATAAAATATCAAATTTTAAAAATGTGATAAGACTAAATGATAATTTTTTCATAAAGGAATGAAATCATATTTTGTTTAAAACTTTTGTTTTAGGCTCATAATGAATGGTATTTCCATAGTTCTTCAATTTTTGAAGATAAATTTAACAATTTCACATTTTTTTGTTTTTCCTTTTAATTTTTTCTGCTTGATTTTAATGAATATTGTTCTCCTTACAATAAATATCTTTATTAGTAATCATAACTCAAAAAAAAAAAAAAAATAAGCCAGCTCTAATCTTATTTCACATTAGCAAGATTGAATTTTTTGTAAGAGACTATAAATATCGTATTAAGTAATATTTCAGATTAAGCATATTAATTAGCCTTAGTTTCATATGGGGTTTTACTACGAATAATTTTTTTTCACATATAATAAAATTTTGTGTTAAAAGACTCCATACTAATTAGATTCTACCTATAAATGAACAGATTTGTGTAACTTAATCAACATAATAGTTTCCAATTACATGCTATTCCCTAAACATAATCTATCATCTCAATATTTAAGTTATATTACACATTTTAATAAAGCTTTTATAACATTAAGATACAAATATATACAAATTCAAAACAGTTAAGTTTGTGAGGGGAGGGGGCGTTTACTGGATTACATTTTCTATAAATGTACTTTAAAAAAAAAAAATTAGTAACCAAAATAAGAATTTATTTAACAAAATAATTTTCCTTTATATGAATTAGTTCCACAAAACAAAACTACCAACAAGTATTATATATTACAGTAATTATTTAATAATGCTTCTCTCTCCCTAACAAATTAAATGCTTTTAAAAAAGATATATATATAGATCAATGAGTACATAAATATTTAAATATTATACATTTCACTCTGAAAATTGAAATTTTAAAGTTTTTTTGTAAAAAAAAATCATACTGCATTAATCAGTTATTAAAAGATTAAATTAGAAAAAAAAAATCTTAATGATAAAGGTAAATTTAAATACATTATTTTCATATATGCACATTATCAATAAACACACACTTCAGCAAATATACACCTATTCAATCCATAGATATGTGTGTCCACCCTTAAATTCATGAGCACATACAAACAGTTGTGTATTAAATTCTTTTTGATTCTAAATTACTTAGTGTAATAGTTAGAAAAGTATATATCAAGGGTCAGTGTGCACTAGTTTTAATTGAAAATTTATAAACTAATTGACTTGTACAAAAAATTATACTCTTAAAGCTTGTTTGTGTAGTTAATTTTAAAAATTATTCATAAAGATTGGTACATTACATTTGCCAATCTTTCTTTTACATCCAGTTTTATATGAAAATTAATAAAAATCTTTTTTTTTTAAGATTTCACTTTTATTTTTTTATATAGTTGAAGCTCCAAGAGATTATGTAAAGAAATTTATTCAGCTATCTAAAATTATGTAAGATGAAAACTCAGGGTTGAAGGACATTGACTTATATCTCTAAATCTGTCATCTTTCACCCATGCTTTATTATTATTACACTATTATTTTTTTATATAGTTGGAGCTTCAAGAGATTATGTAAAGAAATTTATTCAGCTAATTAAAATTACGGAGATGAAAACTCAGGATTGAAAGACATTGACTTAGCTCTCTAAGTCTGTCATCTTTCACCCATGCTTTATTATTATTAGTGCATGCTTATATATATATTGGCTTTGCCATAAGATACTGATTTGCATTGTAATGTCGAAAAATGGATGGCATTGGGAAACAATGTAGAATTCATTGCCATGAGTAAAACATTTTATTTGTTTGTAATTATTATTTACTAGTTTAACATCATTGATGAAAGGCAGAATGATTTGCAAATATCAATATATTTATGAGTTAGCTTAAAGCAATTATTTCCATTTCTCAGGAACTACCTTCAAAATTCTCAACCAAATGTACTGCCTATGAAAACATCAGAAAGAGTATTAAATAAATATGAACTGAAATCATGTATCTTACTAAGAAAAATCCCCCAAAAAAATACTGTATATCTTTTGTTTTTTTTTTCTTTAATGTTAAAAAAATAAATAAATAAAAAATAGGAAGGGATTATTAATAATTAGAGTATATATTAATTTTATATTAGATATTTAATTTTAGCAACAGTTTATCTACTTAACTGCTTGAAAAATTTAAACCTAAACAAGAAACCAAGATGATTGAAAGTGTGAGTATGCATAGATAAATTTAATTTGAAGTTTCATTAAAATCCCTTACTAAAAGAATCTTCTTGCTCAAGAATTATTAATAGTTAAATGTTAAACTCTCAAATATGTAAGTTAAAATTTTTCTTGAATCCATAAATCTGGATGGATTATGGTCATTAAAGTTGAACAGTCTTTTTTTATATATATATTTGTCCTGTAATATATTTTTACATGTGCTTGACATATTGTTGACATGATTTGTTATATTAAATTGTTTATTGTGAAGAAAATATCCACATTTTTTTTGTGATAAAAATGCTTACATTATAAACTTTCATCTCATTAATATTTAATGCCATAATTATTATTTTGCTGGAAAAGATGAATATCTTCAAGCACATATATACATGGTAGGTCAAAGTCTGTTACACTAATACTATTATTCACTAATGTTTTGAATATTTTCTAGCAGCAACTGAAATTTTACTATACTCCCTTATATATATATAAGATGATGTACATTTAAATGAATGACATAAAATATGCTATTATATATAAGATATTGTTTCACACATTTAATAGTAATGTTTTTCAATTTATATAATTAGTTAACCATAATAATTCTATTATATTATATTTGCATTTTATATTTATTACCATTACTATGTTCACATGTTTGCGCTCGCATATATAAGCCCTACTCACACAAACAATATATTCTATAATAAATAAATAGATAGCATCATAACTTTTTTTAAAGCAATTTATAAAGTTAGAATATTAAAGTCTATTTTCATTTAAAAGCGATATTTCCTTTTCCACATTATATTTTTTTTATAATGGAATTCAAATTTGGTTACATTCCCATTTAATTTATTTAAGATAATAAAATTTATTTGCAAAATTTTTTATAAAATTAAATTAGAGATATTAATAAATAATTTTGTTTTCATTATGTTATATGAGAGGAGTTATTATAAGCAATATTCACTGTTATATGAATAACTATAAATGTACCATCTATTTTAATTTTTGAAGTTACTTATCTCTATTATCTATAAATTTTTAAATAGTTTAGATTGCGCTTTACGCAAAAAAGTGAAGCTTGTCTCAATCTTATTACAAGTTATATGGCTTAGGGCTTAAGTATATCTATCTGACAATTTATCTAGAGAATCTACGTTTATTCTGAATGATAAATCAAATGTGTTGTCATATGATGCTGCGTGACTTCAAACAGCTCCGACATCTTAATTTTCATAGGTAATATTAGCATTAAGCTATATTGTTAAGTAGAAATGCTTTAGAATAATATAACATTTGATTATATTATCTTATTTAAATTATTTATGAAAAGTTTTCATCTGAAAGAAAATAATTATTTAAATATCTTTAAATCCATTTTTATTAATTAAAAATTTATTTATATATATATATATATTAGATACTAGAATAATTACATATTTTAGTGTTTTCAATTAATAGTTACTTGCAACTTGGCAAATATAAATACTACTTAGCACAGTCTCTCCAAGTTTTATATAATTACACAAGTCACATTCTATTCAATATTGTGATGCTTAACATTATTGTTATTTCTATGCCAAAAACTCAAAAGGTAGTTAGTTGATAAATAACTGAAAAATAAAAATATGTAGTTATTGATATATGTTAAACCCATGACTTGTTGTCCATTTCAATTTATTAGCACAAATAGTAGCATAAGAGTAAAAGATGATCATTGGACGAGTTCCTATCAGCAGTAGATAAAAGCAGAATTCTGTGCTATAAACAAAACTCCATTAGCATGTAGTGTTTACTGATTTCTTACACTTTCACAATGAGTGGAGAGTGATATCATCAATATGATCATTTATTGTAACAATAATTTCTAACAAAATTATAAATTTCATTTTACTTTAGATAAGACTAGCCATAATTCTATTTTATTAAAATTGTTATTAACGGTATTCATCAGTAAAATGGAATTTCAAGATTTGTTAAAGATAAATAAAAAACATTCATCAATTTGTATATATTACAGAAAAACAATTTTAATAAAATATTTTTTAGAAAATAAGAAATGACAATTAAGATCGAATATATTACAGAAAAACAATTTTAATAAAATATTTTTTAGAAAATAAGAAATGACAATTAAGATCGATTTAATGGATTAAGGTATTATTATTATAAGGACATAAAAATTTCTTAACCGAAAATAAGATTTATACTGCTACTACAAGAAAGAAATATTCAATAGTCCATTGTTAAATAAATCATCATCCTTCAACAAATAATTTATCTAAAATATCCATTTCTTTTAAGTTATTAAAGATGACAACCTTATTAAAACAATTCTTCAACATCTAAATAAGTTTTTGAGCAACTATTATTATTTCTGTATACATTTTTATATACATATGAAATGTAATGCATTTGGTTAAGATTATTTTTATTGTTTTGAGTAAAATATAAATATCTTCAAAATAATTAATTTTAATTCTGATCAATACTAAAGTTATTGATAAAACTTTCAGTAAAAGTTGACGTAATTGAAATCACAATATCTTAAGTGTCACACGAATAAGTCTATTGAGAACTAAAATCTACACTAGATGTTAGATACCTTTCTAATAAAAGAGATAAACTTAAATTTTTCTTTTTTTTTTTTTAAAAAAAAAAAGCAACCAAAGATCTCTTAAAAGTGATAGAATCTGAACCTATGTATTTGAATATGTAAAAAAAAGTAAATTATCTACCTCAAATCTTAATTCATGTATTTTTCTTGAATTTGACAAAAATGTTTTTCCGGTCCACATACCACGACATTTTTGCTTAAAAAATTGTTTTATTAAAGCTAACCCCTAAATTACAAAACTTTAATGAAGTATAATTAATTTAATGTTTTGTTCATTAGCATGTATTTTTATTTATTTATTAAATATAAATAGAACTGTTTGTTAAAATAGTTCCAAACTTTTAAAAAATATAAGCCAAATGTTTATAATTTAAATAAAAAATTTTAACTTTTATACTTTTTTATTTCATTTTCTCAAATATGGATTTCCTAATTTATCCAAAAATATAAAAAAATTATTTATAACATATCCACAAGATATTTATTAATTTACAAGATTTTATCTTTACAAACATTTTATTTATTTATTTATTTTGAAATTAATATATTTGACTAAATGGTATAATTATTATTATGATAACTTTGGCTTGATTATTATTATTTTTAACTATTTAATATAAAGCTTTTATTTACTTTAAATTCTCCTGAGCTTCCTGATTTCAAATGAGCCCAAGTTCATATAATCACAACAGTTTACAAAAATATAATTTGTTTATTCCTATCACCACCACCACTCCAATATTATAGTGATTTGATTTGTTTGACAATCATTCTATTGAACATATGTAAATAAAAAGATATTAAATTTTTTTTTAAAAAAAAAAAAATACTCTACATAAATGCATTAAAAAGTAGAAAAAAATTTTTTTTTCAATTCTCACACTATTTCCATATACAAATAAAATAAAAGTATGCAGCATTCGTGTTCAGAAATGGTCTAAGAATATTTTTAAACACAAGCACATTACTTGGTCATATAATATCGAGAATACTGTAAAAGCTGAGAAAAATATATTTTTACTTTTTAGTATAATGTCAATAAAAATGTTTCATAAAAAAAAAAAAAAATTATTTTTTACTTTTTAGTTTTATAAGTTTAGATACAATTTAACACCACTACATAGAAATGCAGTAAAGTATGGTGAATCCGAAGAGCTGTTAACTGCCTTGCTGTGCTGATGTGACAGGTTTGTTCAACAAGATAAGTCTATTTTTTTTTTTGAGTATCATCTGAAAAAAAATATTTGCTATTAAATTTGTTTGCTTACTGTGTGGAAGTGAAAAGAAAATTGGAGTAAGAGAGACAGATTTATTAACTGGATTTGGAAGGATTAGGAGTAATATTAATAACATATAGAATACCAGTGTTTCATTATGCCATCTTAAATATAAATGGAAAAAATAATTTTTTATGTGCACGTGTTACTGCAGGGAGGCTTTAAAACTAAGTTGTTGATAAGATTAGTTGGTTTTTTAGTAGGTTTGCTATTATAGAATTTTTTAATTTAAGAAAGTGATTTATTTGAGAAAGATGATAATGTTTTTGAGGCATAAGGTTAGAAACCACATGTTTATCAATCGCCATTGAAAGATTTTTTCTTCTTTTGTATAAAAGGGTTTGAAGAATAGTAGAGAAAGCATAAATTTAAATATAGAGTAAGGAACTCAAAAAATAATGAATATAAATTGCATTTCTATCCCACAATGTATATTTAATGGTCAGAAAGAAATTAAGCATGCCATGGTAGTGTACCGTATGTTACAAGGTTTATCATTTGAAACGCTTAACTAAGACTAGGAAAGATGTAACAGGTGTATGGTTTGTAGACCATGTGTAAATATAATAAAAGAGGTGAAAAAATAGTATCTAAGTATAGATAGTTTAAAAACAAAGTCAGGGGAAATGGAGCAAAATGTAGTTGAGGAAGATAAAATAGAGTATGATTTTAGTGGAGTGGAAGAGATATGAATGACCAAATAAGAAATGCAATGGAGATAGTTAGCCAAAGAATAAGTAACATAGAGGAAGAGGTAATGGATGTAGAAGCAAAATTAGTCGTTTGACGAAGTATAAGCAGATAAAGATTATTGAATAAAAATGATAAGGAAATCCTGAAGATGGAAGAGAATGTTATGAATGAAGAAGGGAAGTAAATTATGAGTTAGTATTGATAGGAGATTCGCTAATTAGAGGATGTGAAGATGTGATTGCAAGGGAAAATAAAAACAGGTATGTAAGAATGTTTGCCTGGAGCTAGAATTAGTGATGTTACAGATAAGGTAAAGGAACAAGATGTGCATGTTATAGTAGGGACAAATAATTTGTCAAGAGCCATCGGAGAGAGTAATGGTTAAGTATATGGAATTGATTAGTAATTTGAACAAGATTAAAGAAAGAGTAGAAATAGTTGGATTATTACCAAGATTTGACAATAGGTCTATGTTAGATAGGGAATGTTCTATACATAAGATTGAAAAAATTATGAGAGAAATAACGTTATGTTTGTGGATGTGTGGGATTTTTTTTATTAGTAAGAGGGAGTTTTTAATCTAGTAAAGATGAATTGCACTTAGCAAAAAAATAAAGTGAAGTTTTGGAGAGTTTGATTTATAAAGAATATTATTGTTTAGGAAATTGCAGTTTTATCAAAAAGAAAAATGGACGGGATGTAAGAAATATACAAAGGGTAGCTGATTTGGATATAAATATAGACGTGGAGAGGGGAGGAGTTAAAAATTAATGGTAAGCAAGTTACTTACAATTGTAATGGAGAAGAAAGAGTCAAAACTATAAAAGAGTAGTTAGGAAAGAAGAAATTGTTAAAATTGAATATGCAAGGTGGTAGGAGACCAGAAAAATGCTGGAATTAAACAAAGCAGTTAAAAATGAAGAGCTTGAAATACTAGCAGTAGTGAAAACACATCTAAGAGAAGAACCTATACTGAAAGACTTAATATGTCAGGGTATCAATAGAAAAAAAAAAAGTCAAAGGTTGATGGTATAGAAGTTATGTCAAAAAAAATATTTAAATACTATTACATGTTAAGAACATTTGTGGTTTGAGATAAGGTTAGGAAAACAAGAAATGGATGGTGGTGATAGTGTATATAGCCACTGTAGATAGTTCAACTATAATGAAGTAGAACAGTAGTATATATGAATGCCTAGTTAAGAATATATAGTTTCAAAAAAGGAGATAGGGGAGAAAATAATGGTTATAGGGGATATGAACGGGCATGTTAAAGCAAATTGATGATGTAGATTACAAAAATGGACAGCTTTTGAAGAATTTTTGTCAGAATGAATATGTACATTGGAAATGTAGCAAATATTTATGAGAGACAATGCACATGATCTAGAAATAATGTATTTCACACAATAGATTATATATTAGTAAGTAAAGAGAATGAAAATAAAGTACAAAAAATTAAAGTGTTTGATAATGAAGAATATGTAATAGTGATCATAATTTATAATAGAAATGGTTAGTAATGTGATGGAAAATAAATTATAAGAATAATTTTGAAGAATATAAAATAAAAGTTGACAAAATCATGGAAGAATTCGTTGGGAATGAATATAAGAACTGGTGTAGAAAAAATGGGAAGTAGGGTTTTAGATGAGAATATTCAGAAGAATAAAAGTAATAGATAAGTGAGTTAGTAAAAGTGTAAAAGGGAGGGAAAATGCAGACAGAAAATGTAAATGTGCTATTAAGAACAAACTAAGTGAAAAAGATATTAATATTAAATGGGAAAAGTATTTTTTAAAAAAAGTTGGCTAAAATAGATAATTATAGAGAATGAAATTAAATACTAAATTGTTGGAGGATATTAATAAAAGAGGAAGAGATGGGAGTAAAATTTTGGAAATATATTAAGAATTAGAGACAATCTTAAATAAGTATGTAATGTCACATGATCACCATCTCTATACTAGCACATAATTGTTGTAAACAAAGGCACTACTGTATGGAGAGTTTTGCCTTTAATTAAGTATGTAATGGATATAGAAAAGATGTTAGATGTGTACAGAGTGATAACAAGCATGAAAGCATATAGTAATGGAAATATTAGGTTTACAGAAAATGAAATGAATGAGACAGGGAAGATGGCAAGAAGTTTGGATCAATGGGTAGCAGAGGTGGTGATGAATTTAGGAAATAAGGCATAATTAGACATCATGTTTTAATAAGATGGCACAAGAGAGAATTTCCAGATAGTTGGAAAAATACAAGAGTAAGGCTACTATTAAAAAGAAAGGGTAAGGATCATAGAAAGTTAAGCGATTATAGACCGATAGCAGTAACATCAGTGTTACATAAAGTTTCCACATATATGGTGGCTGGAAAGGTCACAAAATGGATGGAAAAAAATAATATAATGGTAGAAATGCAAAGTTTTTCAATTGGATAGACATATAGGAGATAGTTTATTGGTAGTTACACAACTTGTAGATATGAGTAGAAATACAGGTAGACAGTTTTATATGGTTTTTATAGATATAGAGAAGGCATATGATAAGACTAAATAGAAATAGATTATGGGTAAGTTTAGTAAATTTGGGAATGGATGGAGCTTTAGTAGATATTAAGAGATTGTATGAAAATAATTATTATATGTATCAAATAGGAAATATAGAATCAGTTAAAAGTAAAAATGGGGTGGGACTAAGGCAATGATGCCCTGTCACCTATTTTGTTTTTGTAGTATTTAAGAGAAATGGAGAGGACAATAGAAAGACTAGGAAGAGGGGTAGAGATACCATTAATAGATGGCAAGGAAATATATATATATTATAGGGTCTTTTATTTGCAGATGTTTTCTTGTGCACAGAAAGTAGGGAAGATATTTATGCTGAAGACATGCACAACAGTGGGTAAAGAGATGGGGATTAAATTTAGTGAAGAAAAAATGATAAATAGTGGGGAAAGAATTTTCATTAAGAGGATACAAAGTTAAATGTGGTGAATAGATATAACTATTTGGGAATAGTCTTAAGTAATCAAAAAAATTGCTTGGATGAATGGGAGAAAAAAATGAGAATTCAGACAAAGACAGGGACTGATAAAGAAATTAACATTGCTTTCATATAATAAATATAATGTAGCTAGAATTGTATGGAAGGCAGTAGCAGGATTAACATATAGTAATTATGCATTATGTGTTAGTAAATGGGTGTTTAATTACCTCAACAAAGTACAAAGACAAATAAGAAGACATGCGGAGGCAATTCAAGGAAGCATGGGATGGTCATGTTTTTATACGAGATGCAAAAAGCAAAATGAAAATGTTCGGTAGACTGCAATTTATGGATAAGAGAATAGCCAAAATAGTATTTAATTGGGTTATGAATAAAGGACAGACAACAAGATGGGTGAAAAAGGTAATACTGTATGCAGAAAATTTGGATAAAGAATTTATGTCAGTATACTTATACAAAAGGTGGGATTGTGTTAGAATTGTTGAATATTATAGTGGCAAGGAATGGAATAAAATAAATGCATTAAAAAAATATATTTGCAGAGATGGAGAATTAGTATGGAGAGTAAAAAGAGTTTAAATATATATAGAATATTGGGTGAGAGTTAATTTATGGTAATAGCAAGAGAAGTAATTTATTGTTTAAGGCTCAAACAGGATCTTTAGCAATAAGGGAAAATACACATAAATGGAAAAAATATGGGTGATTTAGTCTACAAATTATGTAAGAAAGGCATAGAAAATATTAGTCATCTGTTAATTGAATGTAAATGCCTGCAAACAGAAAAGGTACAAACAATAGTTTGGTTTTTATATTGGGATTGGGGGGAGGGGGATTTAAATATAAAAGCCATGGAATTGACAGATTATGTTGTGGAAATGTAATGGAGCAGAAAAGAGTAGAATATGGGAAAAACTTAGGGTGGGGAATAGAAAGAGAAGGTAGGGTGGCTAACAGGTTTCACTGGGCATAGTGGCTGAGATTCCTGACTTCGAAAAAGGGAAAGCCACAGTGCATTACATCACATCACATATAAAATTTTAAAAAATATTTTTTTGCTAAGATGCAGATGCATGCAAAGTTTCAAATACATCAAAAATTGGTAAGAGAATAAAAATTGAGTTGCAAGATTTATCAGAAAGATAGGTGGAACAAAAAATAAAGTTAAAAATTCAAACAAAGACAACTTGCAATTCGCTTTGATCATATTATTGCAGATCTATTCGAATGCCTTGCCAATTATTAATTTGTATCTCCCTTCCTAATCATTAAAATGTAATATTTTTGAAAACCAAAGAAATGGCATCTTTGTAAAATGCTTTCATACTTATAAAAGTATAGCTATGTTCTACACAAGTTGAAATTCAGGGGTTTTTTTTTTAATTATCTATTTACATAATTATTAACTACTAAATCGTCCACCAAATCTTTCAGTAAAATTAACAATCTTAGGCATAAATTTATATTTGGAGTAAAAATTATTGGACACACTTTATATTACATGTCTTACATGCAGGTGCTTTTTTCTGAACATTTTATGTTTTAAAATGAAAACTAATTTTAATAAACAAGTCACAATGAGATTAATAATGTGTGAATTAATAATGTGTGATCTATATTCACATTCAAATATAAAAAAAAATTCAGTGTATTATTTCCAAAATTATTATGTAGAACAAAAATATGAAATAAAATTTTACATAGATAATAATATACATGCAGATTCTGAATCTTAAAATTTTTCTGCCCAAAAAAACTCCATTCACTTTTTTTTATCTGGTAGATGTAAGATTTTGCATAATTTATAAGGATTAAATTATAATATAAGTTTAAAATTTTTATCATTTAATTTTCTAAATATCTACAATAGTAGCAATCTATATGCATGACTTTTTAATTTAAGCTGAACAATAAAAATGAGATTGAAATTGGAAAGTATTCTTTTTATAACTAAAAATTTCAAAAATCACTTTTTAATTATGATTTTTATTCTACATTTCTTACACTGAAGATGAAATCTCGTAATTAAAAAAAACCCTATATGCCCAAATTTTAATCTCCATTTAGAATACATAAATTTACTTAAACAATTTCTAATAACTTCATATATATCCCCCCATTACTGATCCTCTAAATCAGCTTTCGTATAGTGTATTTAAATTTAATATATCAAGTGTCATAATAAGCATTTTTTAGTCTGTGATTTATGACTCTCTTTTTAACTAAAAGCATTTTTTTATCTATTTTTGTTACAATTCAAAAAAAAAAATAAAAGTTAAATCTGTGAATGATCAAGTTTAAAAGTTGACTACCATTGTTATAACCAAAAAAAAAGGATTTAGTTATATGTTTTATTCTATATCTTTGGCTACTTTGGTATGTTAAAATTAAATCAGATTTTAAATGAAATCTTAAGTTGTTTTTTTTTTAATGATTAATTTATTTTAGGGTCAAATTCATGAAATAATAAATTTTGGAATATAACCTAATAAATAAAAGCAAAAGAAATTAGCAAAAAAATTAGTAGATAATCTGACTAAACAACATGATCCAGAAAAAATTGTTTAAAAACAAATGAGTAATTTAAATATAACTAATTTTTACTTAATAGATTATTTAGAATAATTTAAGATCAATGCCTATGCATACACAAAATAAGCATATACATTTGAGTATATGTTGATATGTTCTAACAATTATTAATAAATTGAATATATATTTCAAACAAATGAAAAATTATTGAAGTACAAAACATTAAAGAAAATTTTAAATTCTCAGATAGATGGTCATTACATTAGTAATATAATTTTTGTCTGATGACAAATAAATTGTGGAGGGAGGGGAGCACATTACTTACAAAATTTATTGATTACAAAAATGTCAATATAATTTATTTACAGATAAGTTATATGATAACTTTGTTTCCTATAGTAAAATAAATAAAATTTAATAGCAACTATAGATTTAAATGTTTTAGAATGCATAGTCAAAACAATATTTTATTTACAAACTTAAAGCTGTATTCAACTTGGAATACTGTACTCAATTTGGATTATAAACATTTGCTATACTTTTAAAATACAATGAACTTTGATATATAAATTTTTTAATGTATTTTAACAATCTTTAATACTACATAATATAAGGAAGCAAAGCTGTAATAGCCATTTAGTACTCCTAGGATCATGCAGAAAAATGCATAGAGAATATTAAAATTATTACATTAATTTTTTTAAAATTAATAATGTTAACTGAATGTGCTCATTATTTTTTATGAATAGTTTTATTATAGATATTGAAGCAGTCAATGTCTAATCATCATCGAGCTTCATGTTTCACCATCTACACTAACCTCCAGCGGGGCCCGATATTCAGACTTCGCCGTAAATGTGCCATTCACCCACACACCGTATGCATAATGATTAGAGAAATTAGTATAATTAATTATATTTAGTAAAGTGAAACAGTAGTTTGCATGATGCATATATATATGAACGAAACAATAATTTTATTAATATTTATTGCTGAAAATTAAACATTTCCTTATATAATTGTAAATATCTTTTTATATATGTGTATTTAATTAAGATATTGAAAAGTAACAACAAAGAAAAATAGGGAAGGTTCGAAGTACTGAAATAATCTATATCTAGATTCAAACTGTTTTCATTAATTAAAATTATAAATCTTAATTAAAATCATAAGCAATTCTTTTGTTAGTTGTTTTCAAATCTTTAAAAATATCTAAAATGGTATTTCGAGCCTTATCTGTTTTAAAAATATTTTGCTAATTAAATGTGGTTTTTAAGCAAGAGATTACATAGATAACGGTGGGCAACTGAAATTGCATTCTTGGGAGAATTAAAGGGTGCATAAAAGGGGCTCATAGAACAAGAGGCAGTTTAGTTCTTTTAAAGTCAGTTTTAGTTACTTTGAGTTAGTCATTAAACTTAGTTACCTTTCAGTCAGTTACTTTCAGTTTTTACTTTGAGTTACTTAGAAAATTCTGTGAGAACGTCTTTCAGTAAAATAAATTTTCAGAAGTGTTTCTAGATCTTAAAATTTTAAGAAGTCAACAGAAGTTAGGTGCTATGAACTGTGAGTAGAAAAGAAGCACTTCTCTCTGTGCCTCTCGGAAGTCTACCTGATGCCGTCAAGTTCCATCCATCCGACCGGCCGTACAAGATGACCGTATAATTGCTAACCTGACTGCTTGCCGCTATCCTTAGGTAACCCTCACTGTATGTAGAGCTGCCTTCATATGCAAATCCTTCAGTAATTTGTAATATGTAGTTCCTTTGTATTTTAATTTATACATTAATTTATAAGTTTGTTAATTATGCTTTAAACTGTAATCCCTTACTAGTATAATGTAATCCTCACTATGCCCTTTCATGCTTAATTTATGTTATATAGCTTTGTGCGGTTCAATTAAATATTTAACTTATTTTGTTTAATATATGTAATTTATTTTAATTAATATGCCAATATCATTCAACTTCGCGAGTCTAATAAGGGTTTACTTTCTTTGTTTAATTGGGAAAGAAGCGGGGGCTTCAGTTAAATTTATTAGAAAGTTTTGTTTATTTAAAATTGAAATCGCTCGCTAGGTTGGTTTTATATTTAAATCTGTTATTTACGTTTTTTATCTAAAATATTTTATTGTGGATGCATATTTTACTTTGTTATTTGAATTTGTCTTTAAATTTCATTTTAAAAGATCGTGAACCTTTACATAATTAATCCATTCCTTCTTGCTTTGCCTGGGAGGCTAATTCTATCAGTTAATACGTATATGGGAATCGAAATAATATATAAAATTTTGTTAGTTTAATGTCTTAGTTAAAAGAGTTATTTTCCATTATAATTTTCTGAATGATTATTTAAATATATCATTGAGCAGGAGTCAAACCATTTACGATATATTAAGTTTATCGCACAGATACAACGCTGCTGGCATACCTTTCCTTTCTCTTATGGTACTTCCACATATATTTTCTTTAATGCTTTGTCATTGGGGACTTCGGAAATCCGAAGCTCCCGGTCTACTTTTTCAAAATCGTTCATAATCAGGGATATACACTACTCCCTGTGGAACGCGAGGTTTATAGTGTTTTGATTGTGCTGCGGAAGTTCCATATAGCTGACTCTCCATTCGATACCGTACCGTCAAAATGGTGGAAGTATCACCCCTCATTCATTATCAAATGTCTTAAAATGATGAAGCATTCCCACTACCAAAAGATCCGTACTTCTTTATTTAAATGATTTATGCCTGTTTGACCTTTTGTTAGGTGTTGGAAATAATGACTCATTCATGAAATGCGCCAATATGCTAATTAGTCAGTATGTTGATTTTAAAGCTGCTTTCTTTTAAAATACTTATCGATTCCCATAGACGTAAATCAATTTACATTAATGATTGTATCATGTATTCTCGTAAATGTAGCGCATTGTTTGTTTCTTATTTAATAAGTTCCAAAGACGTCTTTTACAAACAATTCAAATAAAAGTATATATAATGATTTTTATAAGATAGATAAATGATTAAAAGTGCATATTTTGCCTGTTTATCAAATCATTTAGTACTAAACCTGTCACGATCTTTTATATTTATTTTAGGCATCCACAATGCTGTTAATAAAATTTTATTAAATTGGCATATTAACTCCGCAAAAGTTATAATACCCTCCATAAAATTATATTCGTTAAATAATTAATGTAAAGGGGATTTTATAAAAACAAATCCCAAGTTTTGTAGATAGACAATATTCCAAATGTGAAACCTTTTGTAACATATATATGCGTTTTCATATTTTATTAAATATATATTTCATGTAAATCCTGGTTTGTTTTTGAATTATTATTTTCTAGTTAATATTTAGAACTATTTTCTTTAGCTAATAGCTAAATAATTTCAATAAATGCAATTCCTGGGCTACTCTTATTTCGATTATCATCATCAGACTGATCTTATGCTCTACCGTTTGCTTCTGGGCCTGGAATTAAAATAATTGTGCTGTATCAGAGATTCGAAAAATAGGCAAATAGGTTAGAATTCAGGATTGCTCCAGACCTGTGTATCTCGAGCATGATCGGATTCGAGATACTTTTGCTTAGGATTTGAATCTTGTTAAGTGAGCACACTGTTTTTGACCAGTACAATATACTCAAATTGTACATATTGTATTAACATTCATTCATGAAAATTAAAAAAGCTCAATTATTTAGTCAGTATATACAAGGACTTATGGTATAGTAGTTATCATGCAGGCATGGGACTTGAATCTTATTAGAATACAGAAATTTTTTGATAACTGTGGATTTCTAAGCAAGCATATTTCCCAGATGGCCAGTCTAAAACTAACACCACTAACCATCCAATCAAATATAATAAGTAAAAACTTTGACTATACTGGTGATGGAAGTGTCATACTTCTATGAATACTATATGTGTTAGTAAAAATTTAGAAAAATAAAAAACTGTACTATTAAGCATATAACAGCTTTAACATTTTAACTGACAATTAATTTTATTGGCTGAGTGAGGTAAAACTCTAAAATTTAATTGCTCGATTCACAATAAACATATATTCATCTTTTAATATTATATTCACTTTAGTTTCGTTTGTAAAAAGTATATTAATAATTTGTCAGAGGTTATGAAAGTGAACTAAAGTTTTTTCAAAAATAAATTTTTATTTATAATTATAAAAATATTCAATAGCGGCAAATCTAAAACGAACGTTAGTAACCAACTAAACTGTTGCTGACGTCAGTGATTTCTTTCTCAATTTTACATTGCGGATAAGTAAATAATTCTATAATAATTTTATTTTTAGCATATTTTATCAAAATAATTTATAATATGTCAAAAAAATACTTTTAAAATGGTCTAAAAGATTGGTTTATCACTTTCAAAATGAAAGAAAAGAAATTGTAGCGGTAAACATTATTGATAAGCGGTTTTCTTTGTCCTTGATGGTTAACAGCCAATCAGCATCAAGGACAAACTGCCCTCTTTAATTGTTAAACTTAAAATTTGAATACTATTGATTTTTTATTTGTAAAACAATTCAGAAGAGGGCAGCATCTTACGGAACTTTTTTAAACCTTTAAAAAGAACATCAAATCTTAACGGTAGCGCTAAAAAAGACGGAATTCGAGCGACTTGAAGCCAGCTCGTTTATGATCGTAGAACTCCTTAAAAAGATTAATTTAGGAGCTGAAATAATAATAAAATTTTAAAAAATTCAAAATAGATAATTGGTATTTCAATTTCAGGATAGATTCTCTAACGAGTCATCTTTTTTTTTTTTTTGGTGAATAATTATGCAAGTTTTTCTAATAGCTTTTTGTGATATAATAAAATGACCCTTTATTTTGCCCATGATCATTCATTTTATTAGCATGAAGCTTCAGTTATTATTTTTTGGAAGTTTGTTCATTAATACATATTATAGTTTTTAAGATGTTTTCTTTTATAAATGGCTATGATGGCTCTGAATAAAGTTATGCTATTTTCTAGTCCAATTTCTTGTTTGAAAGTGAACAAAAAAGTTTCACTTTGTAACAATTCTAGCTAATTACTTGTCAGAATTTTCAAAATGTGTATACACCTGGGTCTCATTTTATGCGGATTTATTTAATGTGATTTTGAAGTTATGCAATTCATGTTTCTTCTTAATATCTTTGTATGCGGTTTTCTTTTATGCGATAAAAATTATCAGATCAGAAGTCAAGTTCCGATAATGCGCTATTACTTTAAATATTATAAATTTCGCGCACTTACGTCATATTTAAAGTAATAGCGCATTATCGGAGTTCGAATTCCATCTAATAATTTTAATATTTTCAGCACTAATATTAAATATTTACTTGAAATATATCATAAAGAAAAGATTTGAACTAATTTTAAATAAATAAAAATTTTCATATTCACCCATTATAAAAAATACATATTTACATTACTTGTGAAAATTTATTAATGACTTTCATATTCAGACATAATTCTTCAAACTAATGTCTACTAAATATCAATTGTTTTTCTTTTAAATAATTTCATTCAAATTCTCTAATTGAAGTAATAAAAATGTTTGCAGAAGATCAGTTAATTCATAATTAAAATAGTTTAACAAAAAATCAAATTCTTGAAAATGAAGCTTGCTTATTCAATAATAGATTGGCAATTACAACATTAATAGACATTAAACATATTAAAAGAAATTTCTAAACTGCTGCAAATAAAAAAATTTCTTAAAATAAAAAATTGTTTTTCAAAACACTATAAATGTATAATTTCAAATGCTGTGGATTTAAATATTTTTAGTTAAATATTCTACAAACATCAAGCAAAATAGACACAATACAATCCTGTTCATTTCTATTTTTGAATCACAGTCTTTACAATTAATACAGTACAAATTTACTTATTTTAAACTATACAAGTGCACATGCTAGTTGCAATATTACAAAAATAAGTTTTATATATAAAAAGTATATATGTTTTCTGCCTGAAAGCATGCTGCAGAAATTAAGCAATACAGGATACTAACGATGATAATTCATCATATAAATTCATTTGTAATCAAAAATAATCAGATCAAAAAATATTATTATCTAACAGAAAGTTAATAAAAAAAAAAAA
The DNA here is from genome assembly GCA_028023455.1 of Epiperipatus broadwayi. Lineage (NCBI taxonomy): Eukaryota > Metazoa > Onychophora > Udeonychophora > Euonychophora > Peripatidae > Epiperipatus > Epiperipatus broadwayi. Next base: position 2,873,082 of record JAQFVV010000074.1, on the reverse strand, counting down.
AGAATAAATTACAACAAATTTTTATGTTTTTATTTTCATGCACAAAAGATATATAAGCAGCTTTATTTCAGTCTATAAATATGAGCTGAAAAGTACATAATGACTGCAGTATAAATGAAGGAAACTAAATAACAGAACATTTAATACAAAATCTTAACAGAATAGAAGAGCAAATAAATCAACCCCTCCTGCATACCAAATTAATGATAGAAATTCAATTTATGATATATAGACAATAAGATTAATTTTATTTCAAGGGAAGTGATTCTCAGTTATATTCAGATTTTTTTTTTTTCCTTTATATAAAAAGCCCTTTACTGAGAAATTTTTTTTAAAGAAACTCTCATTTCTTTCATAAGATATTTGACTATCTGAACAAAGTGAGAGTATAAAATTGTGAAATGTATTTATTATTCAATAATAATGTATAATTAGTTCAAAATCAGTACAGGCTGGTTTACCTATACCTATATCTAATAATGAAATAAGCACAACTTATTCCAATCCTGTTAAGAACTACTGCTTTAATTAATGATACTCAATTTAAGTAATTCATTATATAAATATCATAAGCTAAATTAAAAATAAAAAAATTGCAGAAAATCAATATTTTGTTGATTTTAAATATAATAAACTAAAATGAGTCATTAAGTAATTTTTATGATTAGTTAATTATTTACAAAGTCATGCAATGCTTAGCATCAAAATTGAGTAAACACATCCCCCTATTTCAATTGACTACGAGATTTTTTTAATCTTATTTAGCTGAGAATCAATTCAGAAAATATTAATACATGAATTCATCTTTTTATTATTCTAATCCACCTGTGTGTTCTAGCTACAAAGTTTTAATACATAACACATTATCTACAATTTCTAGATGATTTAGATATAATTTTATCATAGATTTGACTACTTATAGACATGTTCAATCTGAAACAATTTTTTTTTTTAAAAAAAAATTCACGATATTAAGATCAATTAAAATATTTAGTGTGGTAATAGTATATAATGCTAAAAATAATCAATAGAATTCAAGATTGATATTAACTCAATAAATTGTATTTTTACTGTTGATGAAACCATTAAACATATAGTAATGAATGGATTTAAGCCAGAAATCCATCAAAAACATATCTATTTATATCACAAAAATATAAAATCAATATTAAATCCAAAGGAAGTTCAATAGATACTTATTAAATATGTTACAATTTGAATATTCTAGACAATCATCCTCAATCTGAAAAAGAAAATTTTTTCATTACAAAGGATTTAGTTTTAATTTAATATATGATATACACAAATTACTACTATTAAACATGGGAAAATAATATGTAATTAATAAAATTATAATATATATTCTTCATTTAATGTTATTTCAATTTCAAACAGTATTGTATATTATATTAGTATTCAATTGATGTATCCCACGTACAAAGAGATATTTAACATTAAATAACTAATCTGTACCTTAGAATATTTTTCTCTTTTCTTTTACTGATTAAAATGATTGTCTAAAACAATAGGAATAAAAATTAAAAAATTATGTAAATAAAAAATTATTCTGGATGCAATGAATGACTAAAAATGATCTTTACATTGTAACAGAGATCAAATTTGCCAACAATCTTAGATGCTAAATAAAATAATTACTTTCATATGATAGCCCTGAAAAAGAGTAAATACAAGTTTAACAAAAATTTTAATAAGCTAAACTAATCCTAAAAGTGAAATGCATAATTCAGTATAATCTTAAAAATTTGGTTTATAAAAACATATAACAAATAATCAAGGTGGGGGGAAATGTCAATTACAAATTTTTAACTATATATTTTTAATTATAAATATTTGTCCCCTTAGTTTAATGTACAAAATGATTGCATTTCAGAGAATATGTTCAAAATAACTTTTAACTAATTAAATCAGACAGTAGTTTCTGCCAAAAGACCAACTACAAGTTATCTTGTAGTTCACCAGCTTTTGACAGAATTGCTTTAAGCTACATAATTGAATCTATTAATGAATATAGATTTTATATATATTCATATAAAACTATAAAATCATCTACCAACAGAAAATTGAAATTATTCACAGAAATAAAAAATTAAGCAATATATCTAGACATGACCCATTTATTAATTTATAATAATTACATAATTTATTTATATTAAAGAAATAATCATTTTCCTCTTTATACTGATTATTCAAAATTTTCTATAATTAAATAATTTATTTATTTCTTCATTTATGAAAAATAAGATTAATAATTTCGTACTTTTGCAAAGAAATTGTGTTCCCCAGACATAAATATAAGATACTTGTAAAAGTATTTTACTTTTGTGCTTGTTGCAGCAAATAAATCATTTATATTTTCATTCATTATAAATTTTTTAGCAAAAGCAGGTTTTTAATATGAATCTGGATAAATGAATATGCTTAAAGAGTTTTATATAGACTAACATGCTAAATTTTAGTATGGAAAGCTATAATATTTCTACACTACAAATAACTGGATTAATAATAATTAAGATTTATTCTTTAAGGCTAAGATTAATTATTTGACAACGAACATTTTTTTCAACCTCAATAAAGTTTAACTCAAATGTTAGAATAAAAAAATAAAAATCTATAGATAAATTTTGACTATGAAAAAAATGTTTTATAAGAATAAAACTGTTGTTTATTTCATTATTGAAATCTAAAATTAATGATATTTTCCACATCATTAAAACAAAAAAAAAAATTTCAGTTTATATAAAACTATTTTTATAAGTAGCTAATTTTGATCTTACAAAATATATAAACTTATCAATAATCCCTGCTAAAAAAAAATAATGAGTGGTATATACAAAGAAAACCATTAGATTGATATTTTAACTGTTCTAAATTCAATTCAGAATTAAAATGCTCATTTTTTGTTTTTAACACATTTTGACTTCATACATAAAAAAGCTAGTTGCAAATGAAATTTGATCAAGTATTTATTTTCAAGGCAATTAGTTTTGTTTATAAAAAAAAAAAAAATCAAATAAAAGACTCTTGCAGAATGCCCATATAAAGTCATTTTGAAGTTATAGATTAAAAAGCAATTTCTAATCAATCATATATACAAATGGAAAAAAAAAAAACCAAAAAATTCATAACACCAACAATAATTATGGTTTCATAACTTCAGCAATCACATATTTGCTGAGAATACCAATCTTTTTGATTCATTTATTTCCACTTATTTTTAGCAATCTTATATCACTTTTGAAATAATTAAAATGTCAAATGCTCTTGTAATTCCTGTAACAATTGTAGGATAGATGTTATGGCTCTTAATTGTCAAATAGTATTTTCAAGAATGATAAAATACTACTAACATCTAAAGAGAAGAATCAACAAAAGCAATTCTGACTTTTCAGTCCTCAATACCAATAATTCTCTATAATTTTATTCAACTTTTAAAATATGACTACTATTCTCAAAAAGTGGATTAGCAGGTTAAAAATATAATAATGAGGGCTTCTTTTAATGCTAAGAGCAATGAATTATTTCTGAATATTTTTTTATCAACTTACAGATATTTTATTTATATAAAATGCCAGTATTTTCTAAATTTAAACCCAAAAGTTCTATAAATAGGGTAAATAATATTAACATAGACAATTACTAAACCAAGTCCTAAACCTGATAAAGCAATTAAAAAATAATATTCTTTTAACATTTTTGCAGGTTTTGTTTTAGTTCTATTGCAAAGTCAAAACAGTTTAAATATCTAAACAATTTTTATTTATTTAAGTATAAAGTTTGAAATATTTGCTTTTATGTTTAATCTTAACAACTAACATGATATAAATGAGTATCATAAAATCATTAATTTTTAAAAATACAAATTAACAAAATATGGCCAGATAAAATGAACTTTAAAAAAAAAAATACTTTGTCCTGCTTTGATTTATGTTCAAATTTAAATAATTAGTGAAAGAAATAATAACAGAAAAATAATTATGTAAAATTCATTTAAAATAAACACAAATTTAATATAATGATTACTTTATTCTATGCTATTAATATTAAAAAGAATCTAAAACTGCCAAAAATGTTTACAAAAACAGTATATTATTATATTATTTATAGAAATAAATATATTATACTTGTAGTATATTATTTGTAGAAATAAATATACTATTAACATATAGTTTTAAAAAAAATGCATCTAGTAATTTAGATAAAAGTATACTAATGCTTTATCTATAAATAAATTATACATGTTTATTTATATAATGTAAACACACAAATAGGCATATTAAATGGGGCAAAAAAAAACCTTTCAAAACTCAAAAAATACACTTTTACTAATTATAATTTTTAAAATATATTAAAAACATTCAATGGGATTTTTTTTTAAAAAAAAAAAAGGTTGAACAGCCCTTTAAAAGCAGTTTAAGTTGGCTCTCCTCCACTTCCTGTTTTGGTGACCCTGTTTGATAAGATATGCTTGTGTAGAGGTGGGCAAGGTTCATTCTGCTAGAAAAGGGGAGGATTCAATTTGATAGCCTCCCCCCCCAATAAAAAAAAAAAAGGCTTCCAGGAAAAACGTTCCTGAGAAACCTTTTGCATTTGTAAATTTCTACTTCAAGACAAATTAATTCAAAATTATTTTAAATTTTGAAACAAGCTGTTTAAATTATTTTTTAAAAAAAAACAATATGCTAAACAGCTGTTTGAATTAAATATATTTATGAAGACTATTATTAAAAACAATCGAAGTCAAGTTGCAATGAAAAGATATAATTATGCACCAAAAGATAATGACAATGCAATATTTCTGTTCAACCCTAATTAGTACTACTTTGCATACCCATTGCTATCTTTAATAATTCCATTCAAAAATGTAAAATTGTTTAAGTAAAAGCATGCATATGTCTATATATGCCAACATATACTAAAAAAAAAAAACATGGCCTATAGTGTGTACATATATAAATTCTACAGTATATTTACAAAAATATTGACTTAAAAACTAGGTCTACTGGCAATGATAAAAGGATAATTTTACAAATAATCTTTATTTTTTAATAATTTAACAATAAAAAAGAAAAAAAAAACAAATTTAAATACTCGACGTTACCTTTGCATTTGTTCTCAGTATAGGGAGGAAATGGGGGGGGAGAGAAACTACCTTACTACCTTTTACTAATGGATATGAAAAAGAGCACTGCTTACTACACATAAAAATAATCTGAAAGGCCTGTCATACATACTTTCTTTGACTTTGACTTTTTCCGTGTACAGTTTAATATTTTTGTCTCCTCCTCATGTAGGACTTCCAGTGTTGGACCAGGTTTCTATGAAAGATGTAGGGTTCATTTGTCTTTGTTTTCGTTCAATAGTACATGTGCTTTAATAATTTCACTTTCTTAGAAAAATTCTTTGCATTATCTTACCTGATACATACATATATATTTATTTTTTATTTTTTTTTTGTTAAAAGTTAGACACTATGTGTTTTATTTTTTTTTTTTTATATATATATGTTTTCACTCAAGACTAAAAAATAAAAAAATATATATATACTTACATAGTCGTGAAATGCTTTTGCTTCACTCGAGTGGTCACATGTGTCTCGCCTCTCTGGAGCAGCACAGTATAAATCCCAGAATACACTGCAAAAGGGGGGGGGCAAAAACAATTGTTAGAAAAACTACTAGTAAGCAGGTTGAAGTTGGGCTCTTCTACAAAAACAATGCTGGAGGCTTTTTAATGGAATGTCAAGTATAGTAAAAAAAAAACTATAACTGAACAAAAAAAAAAAAAGCTTTCCATAATACATATTTATATAAATTGATAAATACATACTGGATTATTATAAAGATGATAAATCAATGTATGCATGCATCCAGAAAATCAAGAATTAAAAAATTCTAATGAATATACTAAATCATTTTATTAGGCTATATTTTCATAACAGTTAATGAATGCAATACGAAATAACTTAATCCTAAACGCTTTGTAAAGATATCTCTAATAAATTTAATGAAAATTAAATGATATATATATATTTTAAAATATAAGCCATACCGAAATCAAGATCTAAATTTCAATGATTTCTTTTACACGCTTATAGAACAAAAGCTACGAATAGAGATCTCTTTATGTTAAACTAAAACCATTTTTATTGTCCTCAAAACAATTAAAGGAAGTTTAACATATGCCAAAAAAATTAAGAAAAAAATATAATAATTTGTGACTAATTTTATAATAATGTTTAATTGCCTTTTTTTTTTTTGTTATTCTGTTATAGATTTGTTTTAAGTACCTGATGTAGGCGTTATATTGGGATGACAAGAAAGCTTAACTTACCACCACCACGAGTGCAGAAATCCCGGTGGTTCTCCTAATGTTATGTTTTTCTCCCATCGTATCTGAAAATAAGTAATACCTTTATAAATCGCTTTACAAAATTATATTTATAAATATATATTTAAAAAAAATAAATTGATGGATAAGCATTAGAATAAACAAATTAGTATTCAGTAAAAATAGTAATAACAAATAATAAAAATATTGTCTGCAAATTCAATACAGTATAACGTTATGCTCTCTGTTTAACGTTCATAGTTTAAAAACAAGATATTTACATACTATAATTTTCAATAAAATTTACAATAAAAAAAAAACTAAGATATTTACCTCTGATAGGAATGTCTGTGCTGCTTTCTGAGCCCCTACATGTAGTAAATATTCGTATACATATAAAGCTAACCTGAAAAAAGAAAAACAAGAATCAGTTGTTGTTTACGGACTTATGGCGGCCATGAACAAGCATGGACGAGAGTACACTATGATAAAATCAGAATGCTTAAATTTATCAACACACACAAAGATTATTCACATATAAATTGACAACAGCTAAACGTTTTTAGCGTTTAAATGGCAAAAACAACCAAGTTTCTTTATATATCTAAATCTGTCTTTGTATTCCTGGTCAGCCATCTTGGGGTGAAAGCGCATACTAGAACAGCCATTATAGAGCGTTTTTCAACGGAGAGTAAACCCTCATGCACAGGTGGACGAGGCTTGGTAGAGAAGTAGCTCTGGCGCAAATGAGATATTGAACCTGGCAAAATGAAACTTACATAATTGAATAATATGCAAGAAATTTTATTCTAATAAAAGGTTACTTACTTTTCTCTGGCTTGAGCATCGGAAGGTACCGTTGAGCCTTTCCCTTTAGCGTACATGCTGTGGAGCTGAACTGTCACGCACCTGTCAAGCCATCAAGGACGACACCGACCTTGTTTCCATGACAAAATCCATCGACCTGTCAAAAGCTTAAACGTGATTGGTCCATATCCTTATTTCACAGTGAGGTTTCTCAAAAATAATGTTTTGTATTTCCACGTGACCAGCAGACTTATATTTGATTGGTGAAATTGCAATTCGTTATTGCATTTGAGGTTATTGTATCTTCCTCCTCTATAAAGCTAATGATTATTAGACTTGATAAAATATTTTGTTGGCAAAAGAAAAAAAACAATTGAAGAAAAAACATTAAATAATTAATACCAATATAAATTAAACAATTGCATTTATTTAAAATAAAAATAAATTGTTTGCACATTTTATATACATAAAATCTATGGTCAAGTTTAACAAATTAAACAGCTAGTTGGAATATTAAAAAAAAATACTTAAGTCTTGGGAAGTTTCTGTAGCATGTGAAAAAAGTCAATAATAACAATTAATTATGAAATTTTATTTTCAGTGGTTTTTTTTTTAATTCTCAATGAAGATATGTAATCATGTGTATATAGTTGCGGATGTCAACATTTAAAAAAAAGTTGCAAAGCATCGTATTTGATAGAAGAAAACCGTACAGATGACCTATTTTCTGGATACAAAAAAAAAAAAATGGGAACTTCCAAGAACCAAAAAAAAAATAAAAGATGAATAATTAGCTTTTAAAAATTAACAGCATTAAAATGTAATATTTTAATGAAATAAAGTCCCATTAAGATTAAAAAGTATTCAACACTTTATAATTTCAAAAAAAAACTAAAATCATACACAGACGGAAGAGGCAGAACATTTGTTAATATTTTGTTTCGTATTTATTCGAAAAAAAATGTATCTACCCACTGCTAGGTTGGAATGATCCTACGTCATGTCCGGTGATGGATTTACCTCCCTAAACTAAAAATAATTTTAGGCTCAACATGGCGGCAGGTTTAATTTTTTGAAAACGATTCTAAGCAAATCTAATATGAATTTTGTAACTTTCACTTATTTAACTAAAGGCTAGCCTGGTAAATTATTAAGGTTATTTATAAACAAATGTATTAACATATCGCTTATTGCTAAAAGAATTTCAGTCAAATTTACAAATTATCAATTTTTTAACAATTTTACGTATTTTAATTTTCGATATCCTTTACAAACAAAAGGTGCATGTTTTTTTTTTTTTTTAATCATATTCAAATATATCGGTATAATAATAATTTGCTATTTCAAAATAAAAACAAACTGCAATAAATATATAAGCTTTTACCTACAAGAAGGCCCTAAATATAGTTAATACAGTTTACGACTTGTATATTTACACTTAAAGTTAATAGTCCACTCTTTATGTGCCCACATATATAGCAATAGTAAAATAATAAATATTTAAGGAGAATCAAATGATCGTAATAATATAAAATTATTATTGAATAATTCATTCAGCAATAATAATACTGATACAGAGAGAAATAAGATTACATTTAAGAGTGCTATAAATTTAATAATAACAAAGATTTAATTAGTAGTTTTAAATTAAACCATCTACTAAAATGAAATTAATATAAAATATTATATATGTGTGTATATATAAAATAGTTTATTTTACCTTCGATCCACTAGTCTTATCTCAGAGGGGTGGGAAAATGTTATAGTCGGAAAAAATACTGTAACTGGTTTTAGTCGAAGATTACCTTTATTACAACTATCCAATAAACATCACAAGGAGTTGTACAAATGATAAATAGTTTTAATTCTCAAAGTATTTTAAAATATGAAAGAAAATAATACGCCCTCTAGTGAACATGGGTATTTGAAAGAGCATGAGCAATAAGAATTTTTATATTAATAATACAAGTAATTTTATTTACTAAAAGACAGCAAAAACTCAATTTGTTTGTATTAAACATATATATACCACGCATAGAATATGAATTTTTAAAAATTATGTGCATATATATATAAACCGCCTTTATTAAATGAATATACTTGTGAAATGTACAATTTTCTTTGTGTTTTTGAAGCGTAATTAAATTATATTTGAAAATCTATATATATTTAGATATTTCAAAATCTTTTCCTAACAATTTTAAAAATGCAATATTTTTTAAACTACAACTTTTGCAGCAAAAATATTGCGCAGTTAATAAATCAATTGAAACTTTTTTGTATTTATAATTTTACATGTATGTGTGTGTATAGATGATACATATAATTGGTTAGGAAAATAAAATGAATTACAAAATATTTACTGATTACAAAATTGTAAAATTTGACTACAAGTATTTTGAAAAAGGAAGTTAAAATTGACATTTTGAGTTTTAAAAAATATTTAAAAACAACTTCTAGAAGATAAGGTAAATTAAATATTTCATAAAATATGTCGTATTCATTACGAAAACGACTAAGCCAAAAATAAAATAAGTTAAACGAGTTACAGTTAGTATGAGAAAGTTCACAATACTGTATTGAAATTTTATGGTAAAAAAATAATATAGTTGGGAAAAATTGATAACGATTACATGTTCCTTATTTCTTTAAAATAAAATCCGTCTATAAATTTAAAGTTTATTATTAAGGAAAACTGATCATGATATATCTTGTTCTTGTTTTTATTCTGTATGTGGTTGAATGTTTTTTAGACCAAAAGATTTGACTTCCTACACATAGACATGAAAACATGGGGAGAATCATATGTGGTTGAATGTTTTTTAGACCAAAAGATTTGACTTCCTACTCATAGACGTGAAAACATGGGGAGAATCATAAAAATTAAAAATAGAATAAATTGGAAAATTCACAGGTTCTATTCTTCATTAAATAGCATTAAGTGGAAAACTTCATTTAATCATAGAAATGAAAGAAAATATAGTGATTAGTAAACCTGGCATATTTATAACAGCTTTAATATTTCTAAGATTCCAGTATTTATATTCAAGGATGGATACTATAAATTAAAAAATATTATTACATATTTGTCAAATTGAAAAAATTTAAGTTACCTATTTATTAAAATATCTAATAATATGGGTTGAATCTAGAGTCAAAATCTGCAAATTTGTAAGTATAAAATTGAATCCTAATATCATTTGCATTATCTGCCATTTCAATAATGGGCTTTAGAATTGCTTCTATGATCTTCTTTCTCAGCTTTTCTATAAGCTTCAATGTGGTTAGCCCCATCCATTTTTTGATTCAATCATAATTCAAATCATGATATGATCTTTTAATGTGTTTGCCAGTCTTATCTAATGTCCTTATCATCACCAACAATTGTCTTTATGTGTCAGCTTTCTTCAAAATCCATTCATTATTTTTTTTAGCCATCCAATTATCCCAAATATCCTTCAATAATATTTCATTTCAGAAGTATCAATCTTTGCTCTCTCATATTTATTTTGAAGTAAATATGAACAAAGGATGATAATAAGATATCAATATCGAATTAATGATATTAAACTGAATGAGGCTGATAACATTGACATAAATAAGCTGCTTTTAGAAATTTACTATAGGGAATATACTTTTTTTTTTTTTTTTCCAATAAATCAAAAATTATTCTCTTATTTTAATATTTTACGTCGAAACAAAAGTTGAAGCTTGTAAATATTTAGGAAATTGATTAACTGAAATTAAAATGAAATTTGCTATAGGCTAAGCAACCTCTAGTAAGCAAAGGAAGTTATTTTGATAGAGTTAAGAAAGAAGTTCATTAATTGTTTCATTTAAATTGTAGAAGTATATGATTAAAAAAAGAATTTAAAAGAAATCATATTAAGAAAAAAGATATATCTATATATTTGAAAAATAAAGGAAAAGATAAAAAAGCTCAGAGAAAATGACATGTAAAATGTGTGGGTCCTTCCTATATTGGCAAGTGATTCTGATTTTGAAAACTTGGAAATTTGATTAACTATTATTTAACTTATTTATTTACCTAAACTAATAATGTAGTAGAAGCCCATTGTCATCCTAAGGTAAAATAATAAAACTATATACAAAGTCAAGTGAACATGTTTTAACAAACATGATAGTATTGGCAAAAATAAAAACCTTTCTATATATATACTCATATACAGTTTGATGTTTAAATAACTTCTTCAAAGTGACATAGTGATCAGCATGTAAATAACATATAATTTATACAATAATCAATAATGCAAGTCATATATAGCGCGACATTGCTTTATAAAAAGGTTGTATTTACAAAAATGCAGTGTAGAGGGAGTGCCAATAGCTCAAACAAGCTCTTATTAATAAGGGCGGTGAGAAAAAACATTTAAAATCTCTATCTGGAATATTCTTATCACCAGACCAATTGGTTTTGAGCTTATGGCTCACCTCAGTGAGGAGCTAGAACATTCAGACACTAGATTTAAAATATCAATTCAAAACCTAGCACTTATTTAATATGTAACTATTGAGAAGAAACTCTGTAATTTTCAGACATAAAAAAGTCTTTAACTTCAGCTATCTAACTCAAATAAAATAAGTGATGAATTTTGAGTTTATATTTTAGATCTAGTGTCTCAATGTTCTAGATCCTCACTGAGGTGAGCCATAAGCTCAAAACCAATTGGTCTGGGGATAAGAATATTCCAGATAGAGATTTTAAATGTTTTCTCTCACAGACGTATTAGTAAGAGCTTGTTTGAGCTATTGGTATGCTCTCTATATTGCATTTTTGTAAATACAAGCTTTTTATAAAGCAATGCCACGCTATATATGACTTGCTTTATTGATTATTATAATTTTACCTTTAAGACTTTGGTGATGCTAGGGCTATTAATATATGGTATATCTGAATTTGGTTCAGGCCCATATAGGTATTTGAGTTAGATAGCTGAAGTTAAAGACTTTTTTATGTTTGAAAATTTCAGAGTTTTTTCTCAATAGTTACATATTAAATAAGTGCTGAGTTTTGAGTTGATATTTTAGATCTCTCTGTATTGCATTTTTATAATTTATACAGTACATTAAATAAGAGAAAATCATGTCATTGCTATCAAAACATCTCAATTACATGATGTATTATCAAGTAACAAGAACTCTGTTATATCTTAATCACTATTTATCTGGCCTCATAATTCTTACCATGCGCAATGTTTAAAGATGATGTTCAAAAATATATATAAACTTGGTGATTAAAAATCCAAAGATAGAATTGGCCACAAAAATAATGTAAAATGCTTATAGGAAAATTTTGGTAATATGTGATCCTTTACTACCATGTAAAAATAACTTCAGATTTATTGCTCAAAAAAGATAGCAACATAAATGTTAAATTTTATTACATCATCAACATATAGTAATTTGTACCAGGGATATCTAGTTTCTGAAAATAATGGCATCCTATATAAGATTTCTTATTTACTCCATACTAACTTGATTAGCTGTGACCATAATAACATTTCATCAGATGTTGTCCAAACAAAACCTGGATTTTTACTGAAAAAGTGATAGACTCAATCCTGTCTCCATACTTTTCGAGTTTCAAGAAAAAAGCTTCTAAAAGATCAAGATTGTCTTTCCCAACATTTCATTCATCAAATAATCTAATTAATGACATTTATTTATTGCTATCAGCCTCATTAGATTGAGATTTTTGAAGCAGATTTGAATGAATTAGTTTAAAATTAAAGTTATTTGATAATTTAACCACAAACATCCTCACATATCACATGCTAATTCTTTAATTGTTTATTTAACATACTGAATTGCTATTTATTATCTTTCAACAATTTTTTTTTTTTCTGAAAGACTTAGATATCTTACTTTTTTTTTTTCATCTGTTGTCAGTATGGTCATATTCCTAATGGATGCTTATTAATGATAATGAATAATAATTGATAATTAATATATAGTACATTTATAATGTTTAGCCTGAAAAAAATTCCAAAAAAGATATTTATATATTTTAAAAAAATATATTGGGAAAACTTTATAATGATCAGAGTTGAACTATTTCTTGTTGCTTTATAGAAAAATTGTTCCAAGAATGTTTAGCACAAGAATGTTGATGGCTTAACAGACTATTTATTTTGATAACCAAATATTCATCTGCAAGTAATATAATTTAAATAATTAAATTGATTATTTCTAATTATATTAATTCTGTCAAACCACTAAAACCATATGATCACCATTTTATGGCTATACCAGCTATTAAAACAGTAGCAACTCCATCCATATATTAATGGCACCCAGTGCAAGCCATAATAATCAATGGATGCCAAAAGGGTTGTCCATAAAAAGTTCCTGTATTAACATTAATCCTGGCCAAGGATGATGGTGTCTATGGTTATTAAAAAAACAGAGATAGCAAAATGTATAGATAATGAAATGGGTTCAAATCTGTATGATTATACAAGTGAATGAGCTTGTATTGAATATATTAGGCTGTTTTGACTTTGGGTTTTATGTTTAACTAAAAAGGTAGAAGATGATTGTTGGAGGGTTGCATTAGATCCAAAGATCTAGGTTGAGTGCTTTCAGGTCCAAAGGTCCTCACTGATGCAGGTCACAAGTTAGAAACTAGTCTGGGGATATTAGATGAGTAGGCACTAGATAGGGATTTTGATGCACTTTCTGGCATTTATTGATTATTATGAAGAGAGTTGTTATTATATTAATTCTGGATGATAGTCATATATGATCTTTGGGGCTGTAATTTTCATTAGTTTTGTCGATGATTTGGAAATGCTTGAGCATTTAGCTTATTATCTAGTTTTTTTTTTTCAACTAGAGAAATGAGATAATGATCTATTTTTTAATCACTGGATGACAAAAGTATGAGGTTTTTTTTTCTAAATTTTGTCCATTTCTGTATACAATAAGAGTGAAAATTGTGATATGTAGATTATTCTGAATGTTATAGATAATTTTATTAAAATTGTTATCTGAAATCAAGAGGTAAAAATGTTGATTTAATATGTTAGAAATTGATAGTAAAAAAGTCATTAATAGTTTTAGTGATTTAAAGGTTAAATGTTTATGTGAATTGATTCTTGACAGATTTAATGTTGTAATTGCAAAATATTTGTTAGAAATTATATATTTTTACAATGAAATTCTAATATAAATATTAGATCTATTATCAAGTCTTAATTTTATGTATGCTATTATATTATTTAGCATTATCTTTCTGATTTATTCTAAGATAAATGCTAATAATGGTCAAAGTGAGTCCACATATCAATTTTGCATATGATGTAATGGCAAGAATAATGAATGACTATGATTTCTCTTGAGGCAGTAGAATTTAGATTTCATATATTATACTTTGTGAATAGTTTCTCTGGTAATTAATTTTTGACTGATCTTATTTTGTTTTTTGTTTTTAAATATATATAATTTTATTTTTGTCTTATGGTAATTTTTTTGTATGAGAAGATAAATGCTGTCTCCTATGTTATTCATTTATTATTACTTATTTCTTCTCATTTTTTCACTAGCCTTTGCTTTTCTACTCAAAATTCAGTCATTCTTTGAGAACAACTCTTGTTGAAAGAACTGACTTAATGAATCACATTGTTATTGGCTAGATAGTCCATTTTCATCTTTTACAATTACGAATTAACTTGTTAGTTACAAATCGTGTGCATATAACTAAATACCATAAGCAGTTTTGCTTCATATATAAAATCTGTACTATGATTTACTTTTAATATCAGTATTTATTGATGGTATTAAAGTTACTATCATTAATATGTTTGATAAAATTGTAGATTGATGTCTATATCATCCAAAATTATGGAATTATTTTAATTATGATATTAGACATGGTACTGTTCTTCATAAATAATATAAATTTCAGACTTACTACTTTTTTAACTCTGGATAATTTAAACATTAATTACCCTGGCTGTTTAGTAATATAGTGTATCTATTTTTCTAACAGTTGAACAATTTTGTTTCTGCTAATATTATTGCTGAAGATGTCTAATTGTCTAACTTTATCCAGATATTTCTGTAGCTTCAGCAGGATCCAAATATTACTGTAAGTCCAGCAAAATTATTGTAGATATTAATAACACTTTGAGCAGAAATTCACAACTTGATAATTTCTTAATCAGTTTTCAGATTTTACTTCCAAATAATCAACCCATAGTCAATCCAGCTGGCTCTTCACTATTAGTTAATAAATTTATATGAAGATATTTTTAAACTATAAAATAAGATTTAAAAAATCTCAAACCTTCATTATCCAATAATTGTCAAATCTGGAGAAAATATTACTTTTACTGTCCCTCTATAAAGTGCTACTGATGAGACTTTGCCTGAATTGGGCTATTTAAAAATTGTTTTACCGTATATTTTGATGTTGTAGTTTCACATGTTTTAGAGCAGTGTTCTTCAACCCTTGGTCCATGGCCCGGCACCGGGTCACGGAACTTTTCTGCAGATCCGTACGCTAGACGGGCAGTAAAAAGTTTATAATAGTAAATAATAAGAGTTTAAACTTTTAATTAATATAGCCAATTTTTATTTATTTTTTCATCTCATTTTTACCCAATTAAAAAAAAAAAGAAAACAGAACGAAAACAAAATCTAATCAATCATTCATAAATTAAATTTGTTTTTCTAGTTATCACAGATGTTTGTGGGGGGGGGGTAGAATTAAATTTTTTATTACTTTTCTAAAAAAATTTTAAAAAAAGTTTTTTATTATATAAACTCCATATATCTAAAACTTTATCTTATATATTTAACATTGTGGTTTTGATCAGTTATAACAATTATGCTTATCTTTAAGAAAATTTATCTATAGACTTCTGCCGTCTGCGAAATCTTATCCTTATTTTTGCTGGTCCGTCGAACCTTATCCTTATTTTTACCGGTCCGCAGGTGTGAAAAGTTTGAAGACGACTGTTTTAGAGCACTTTAAATAGTAACTATGATTTTTTGTGAGTCACCTGGATAGGTCTGTATGCTTCCTGTAGAGAATATTTATTTTCTCCTATTTTTTTATTACTTTTCATTTCATTCTTTCCATTTCAATTAGTGCACATATTTTTTTGTTTATATGAGGATACATATCTTAAATATAGTTTAATTTGTTTCACTTGTGCATTGTTTGACATTCTAGAAATTTATTTTCATGTAGGTCTTTTCCTTTTTCAAATCACTGGTTTCTGAACAAACTTCTTTTCCTCTGTCCATAGTGACAGTAAAACTCAAGGTTTTGTGTTTCTGTGATTGGATGTATATGCTAATTATTTTTCTGTATGTGTGGGTTTTCTATAAACTATAGCTTTGATTTTTGTCATAAGAATATCTAAGAAGGCCAATTTTTGTTTTTATTCTGACTCTATTGTGAACTGAATAGAAGGAGATATGTTGTTATTGTGATTTCAGAAAGTTTGCAGTAATGCTCTGCCATGGGATCATCATATAAAATATTTTTAGAAATTTATGTTTATAATATAGATAAAATATTACAGTAAATAATATAACATTTTTGCTATTATGTAGCATTATTTTTTCTGAATGATTTATGCAAATCCAGTCTTTATAAAAGAATTTGGCACTAAAATTTTTTTGAATATATTTAAAATAAGTTATCATTCTTAGTCTTCACATGAAATCTATTGGCCATTATCATGCTATCTGATAACTTCTGGTAGTAAATGTTTTTGTTATTGAAAGATAGTTCACATTGAAAATGAGCATGAATAAAACTTTTGGCTGTTAAAAGTCATTGCAGAATTTCCCATATTATAAATGTGTCCTGATCTTCAGTGCTTGTTGAATAAAGTCATAAAGCTCTGCCACAATTTCAAAATATAAAATGCATCTTGGCAGCCAGAAGAACCTTATAAAAAAAAAAAACTGCTCATAACCTGTGTTTTTTTTCTGTAAAGTGTTGATACAGATCAGAACATTAGTGATATAATATCCTTAATGACTTAGTAAGGTTTCATTTATGAAAGAGAAATAGGAAACTAATCAGTAATATTTCATAGTTTTCATGGGAATATTGCATAAAAAATATGATTGACTCATTCAAAGAAAATATGCCTTGTATCAAATACTCTCATTAGGATTTACACTTATGTATTCTTAATTACCATGTATATAGTGCAGTTAACCACATGTAGATGTGCTAAGATTTATTTATAGCATGTATTAATAATTTTTTCAGTGATTATGCATGCTTACAGTTAGAAAAGCCATTGGACTTCTTTAGTATTTGTATGTGTCTAATCATAAGAATTGTATATCATTACTATTTACCACTGATGCATCTTACAAGGATTGAAAATTCAGACATAAACATAGCTAGATCTAAATATTCATTTTTTTTTTAATATATTGTGCTTGTAACTGTACATTTATAGTGTCTTGCAAATTGTGAGATTTTGGAAAATATAATACTTAATGTTATAAGTCGGCATTTATATGTCAAATTTAGTCTTAATCCAATTATTATTCATTCTCATACTAATATATACCAAACAACATCCATAAAAATGTATATATTGGACTAAGTATTAATGTCTTCAGAAAAATTTAACTTTATTTAAATTTTCCAATTACGTTTCAATAATATACTTTATTGTACAAAATAGATTACATGAATTTGTTTGTTTACCAAAAATTACATTGTTGAAAATATATGGTTTAAAACTATATGGCTTTGGAACAAACAGAAAAAATTGTTTAAAAAGGGATATGTAAAAACAACAACAACAAAAAAATTAATATTGTTCTTATTACAGAAAAGTCATAATTTGTTTTCTGAGGTTATGGTTTGTCTCAGGTTTTTAATAGTGACCATGTAGCAGCAAATATATCTGGGTGTGCAATTTTGCCATCTCTGGCCTCCAGTTGTTTGAGCTTATTAGAGAATGTGGCTGAATGCTTTGTCTCCAAGGCAGAAAGTACATCTGGTGCACCAGAAACTATATAAAAAAAGTTGCTGCACGAGCTGCTGGTATTGAGCCTTTACTCAGTGTCTCTATTAGGTTATCAAATGTGATGTTATTTTGTCTATATGTGTTAATCATAATTTGTCGGGTATTTGTTAGAGCTGTGCAGGCATGAAATAGGTGCTGTTGTGTTTCTTCTTCCCTGTGGAACAAGGAACAAAAAGCATCTATTTTGTTGTAAAACCTGCAGTATTTAAGGAAATAAGAGGTAGGTAGAGCATGAAGATTTATCTTTAAAAGAAAGTCAAAAAATTTGGGTTCCAATGACCATTTTTTAAATTACTGCATCAAACGACTTGTTTATATTTAGCATAGGTGAGTGAGGATCGGTAGTTATGTCTGGGTACAGCATATTATAAATAGTCCAATAGGTGTATCTACCTACATCCAAAAAAGACACCTGATCATAAGTGCTTTGAAGTTGGTTTACGAGCAAAGACAAATATCCATGTGAAGGTGGTGGTCGGTCTGTGGGTGTTATTTGAAGGATGCAATCGAGCGCTGGAAAATTTCTTATCAGTGCAGCTAGGAGATTAATATTTTTTGTTTGTGAAAAATATGTATGGAGTATTTCTGGTTGTTGGAAGAGTAAGTTGTTTTACAGAGATAGGGACTACTTTTCTGCGCCATAATAGCTTGCTGCAGAGTGAGTAAATGGACGAAATGAAAAATTTAGTGAAATTTGTGATTGGTGAATAATAGGTTATTTTTATAAGTTACAAGCTGATTGAAAAGGCATACTTTTGCATATAGTGAGAGGTAGGTTTTGGAGAGAGAAGTGGTTGTACGTACAGCATCATCTTTCAGTTTTTTTTGGATCTTTTGTCTCATTCCAGAGGGCCCTAGGTAGAAAGGAAATCCAAAGAAATTAGTTGGTTTCCCATGATAAACTTGTGTATTTATTTTGCCAGTGTAAAGAAACCAAGCTGATTTTTTGTTAATATTGATTTTAAGTTTATATTTGAGGGTGTATTCATTAAGTATTTTTTCCAGAGTAGGTAGTTGTTTTTTGGATGTAAGAAAAACAGTAACATCATCCATGTATGCAATACATGGTATATATAGTCCAGTGTGGGGAATTTGGATTCCTTGTAATTTTTGTTGTATTTTGTTTATGAGAGGGTTAATCAGAACATAAATAATAATGAACTGAGTGGAGATCCTTGAGGTATGGATTGGTGGGGAGAGAAGGAAGGTGATGTTCTACCATTAATTGTAATATGGAATTCACGACTAAGGAGTAGATTGGTTATGAAAGATGGCGAGGTATTTTGGTGTCTGCAAGTGTCTCAATTAAAATTTTAAATAGGGACAGTCAAAAGCAGCCTCAATGTCAATTTGAACAGCCATTGGAGCATACTTTTTCTGCTCTGTAACTGAATTTACAATGGTTTTGAAAATGAGAGCAACTTGGCCTGTTCAGGAGCCTTTTTTTGCATGTTGCATTGGTGATAATAGAGGGAGGAGATAGGGTTCGATTTTATTTTTTAGAACCTTTTCCAGAATTTTAATACCAAGGGGGCTCGTGGAGATTGGTCGCAGATTAGATAGATTGGATATTGAAGCTTGCTTTTTGTTGAATGGAACTAAGGAGATTGGATATACATCTTTTATGTTATACAGCTTTTGTGATAGATAATTTGCTAAATCACATAGATATGTGGGGGTAAACTGACTGAGATGTGAGAATACAAATTTAGGGATTCCTTGTGCCCCTGGATGACAAGAGTTTGGAATTGTGGTTAGCTTCAGCAAGAAATCAGTAGCATGGAAAGGTTTATCTAACTCTGGTTGGCCAAATAGATCTTCAGGTGGTGTGAAAGCACAATGTGACTGCAGCTTTTGCTTGAAATATTTGTATATTGGCTCTATCATATTATGTCCGGCTTTGGTAACACTATTGGTTTCAAGTGCTTGTGAAACTCTGACAGTGGAAGGATACCCCAGAGCCCATCTAATGTACCCTCATGTCCCAGTGTGTTGTTTTGTTAGACAGATTTTTTTTTTTATGGCAAGGTACTCTTTTAGAGTGTTGCAGGTGTCATTATATATTTGTGTGTCGTTTTATATGTGCGTAGGAATCTGGAGCAGATTTACACATCGTGATTCTTTTATGTAGCTCATCGGCCAAAGTTAGGAGTCTTGATAGTGTTGGTGTGGTTTGGGTAATATGATTTATATTAAATGACAGAATGTTGATAAAGGAAATTTACTGTTGAACAGGATGAAGTTGCATAGTACTGAGTTTAAATTATATATGTTTCAGAGTACAAAAATTCAGGTGTGTGCATGAAGAATTATTCTTATTGTTTTATGAAGTTGAATGGTTGATGTTTGCATTGTACTTAGATTGAGTTCAAACATTTGGCTAAAGTGAATCAGAGAAGGGTGGGGGATTAAGTGATGAAGCATGGGTGAATAAAAGCACAGGTAAATGAGATGTAACGACTGTTGTAGAAAGAGTTGGAGTTGGGTGGTAAAAAACCTTCAGCACTCATTAGTGATATTGCAAGTTGATGTAGCCACTTTGAAACAAAAGTGTGATAACTGATGTTAAAATCACCCATTAAGATAACTGAGTAAGAGGTTGATGATAGTAGTGAGTTGATGGTAAGCAGTAATCTTGAGATGACAGCTGGTCCAGAAGGTATGTAAACAAAAATTATGTTGAGTGCAACAGTATAGTGATGAAAAGTAACTATAAGCAGGTTGAGTCGATATATGTATAATTTTAAAAGGATGAAAAATGGCAGATTCTTGTGATGACTAATCCAGTGCCTCCTGAAGGTGATTATGAATCTCATGAACAGGTGGAAAAGTCTTGGGTTCTTAAAAAAAGTTGTGGGGTCAATCTGAGAACCACTATATATTTTTTTTATATATGTCAAAGCGTTGACGGGGAAGTGAACCTGGGTCACCTGCTTGGAAGGCAGCTATGCTAACCACTAGGCCACCAATGCTTGACTAGGATATTTATAGTTGTTAACTTCTAATTCATGATTATCAATCTTTATTTTCTTCTAAAAAAAATCCATTGAACATTAGATTTTTTACCATTTATTTTTAATCTTACTTTCATCTGATAACTCTTGCAACATATCCTGAAGTCTGAAACAATATTTGCAAATACAAACACATCATCTGCAAAATCTAAATGCCTTAATTAAATAATTTTAACACATCGTTTGCAAAAATCTAAATGCCCTAATTAAATAATTTCCATTTATTCTTATTTTTTTTAGTTTCCCTTTTTAAATTCACAAAATACTGCTTGTAAAACTGTTATAAAACATTTTCTAATCACAGCTGTTGCACTTTGATAAATATTCTTTAAAATATGACATTATCCTAGGACTATATTTTGATGATCCAAACTTTTAATTACAATGGGAATACTTATAGAATGAAATGTCTTTTCATAATTTATAAATTCAAAGTATAATTGCAATTCATACCCATTAGTTCTGTCAATATTTTTTTTTAATACATGGATGTAATCCACTGCATTAAAGCAATTTTTAAATCTAAATTGTTCATTTGATCAGTTTTAATCTTGATAAAGATATTGTACAAAAATGGTAAATTTCATCAATATCAATGTACTATTGCATTCTTCCATTCATGTAGTATATCATTAAGATTTTTGCTATAAAATTTGGTCAACAATTATTCTATTTCTTTACCAGCTTCTCTAATGATATCAGTAATAATTTCATCATTTTTTGGAAATTTTTTTCATCTTCATAGATTTAATTGCATGACTCACCTCAAAATTTTGAACAATTCAGATGTAGTAATTATAATGTTTTATTGATTTTCTGATTTTTTTATTATTATGTAATTCTTTGCAAAATTTTATACATTTCATGATGTTATCTCTCTTTTTAGTAGTAGTTTCATTTCTTCTTAGTATTTCTGAAATAACTTTTCTTTCAATGCCAAACACTTTTAATTTCTTTTATATCTTTCTTTTCCAATTTACAATTTATTTTTTTTATACAAGGGGAGACTCAAAACTGGAATTTTGTAATAAAAAATTATATATTTATTTTTAAGTATTGTAAATTGAATTTCTTTAAAAAATATAGTCTATTTAATGCAATGCACTGGTCTAAATCTCTGTGTCACTTTTTGAAATAGTCAGAAGTACTTGCGAAAGTGATGCATTTTTTCGCCTCTGTCACCCACACCCGCAATTATAAGTCCACAAAAAAAAAATTTGAAATTTTTTTATTCAAGAGATTTTTAAAAAATCACACGAAGCAAGATCGAATGAATATAGCTGATAGATAAGCTGGATCATGTTGAATTTAATTAAAAAGTGTTTAACATCAAGGTTTTGAGAGATGCAACTTTGTTTGGATGGAGCTTGCAATCTTTTCCTTGCCAAAACAGAATGTTTACATTTTACCACATCATGTAAATATTTCAGAAATTGCAGATAAAATGCCTGATGGTTACAAACTATATTTGAGAAAGAAATGCATTGGCATCAACAACAAAAAAAATCAGTGTATTTTTTTACTTTGCACTTCACTTGCGACATTGTTCAGGGACATGATAAATTTAACATTTCAGTTAAACTACTAATAAACTTGTTTTTTATGAGAAGCTTGTAATCTGTTTTAAGCATTACAACTTTTTTTCCTTGCCATTTTCTTTAAACAAAAACAGAATTTCACATTGTTCAAACATTTCAACCATTACAAAAAAATTGATGAATACGTAAATGCATTTTACAAAAAAATGTACTATGTGGTCCCACAATTTCACACTGATGTCATTTGGAAGATTGATGTCAGAAGGATTCCTGCAAAAAATATGTAACAGCAAAAGTATATACTACAACAAGTATGCAAAACAGAGAAAGATTTCAGTTATTTCTGGGTCACCCTCCCCCTGTATACCCTTATTATTTCTTTTCATACCATTTTACAGAATGCCAGAAATTTACACTTTTTCAATGATAATTTTATTTTTTCTTAACTGGATTCTTTTAAAATATCAGTAGTAATTTCATCACTTCCTGGAGCTTTTCCCATTTTTATAAATTTAATTGCAAGACTCGCCTCTTTTAAAATGCAAAGTAATTCAAAGGATAGTAATTGTAGTGGTTACATTGCTTTCTAGTTTTATTATTATATAATTATTTGTAAAACTTATATTTCATGATGTCCTTCTTTTTAGTAATAGTTCTATCTTTTCTTGTATTATTAAAATAATCTTTCAATATAAAAGTATTATTATATTTATGAAACTTTTATTCTCTTCTATACCACTTCTTGCCAATTTGTAGTTATATTTTTTTATATTATTACTTACTTTTTTCATGCCATTTTACAGAATTTCAAATATTCATTTCTTAGTAGATCGTTTTTAAATATTTTCATATTCCTTCTTTTCTTTCTATATTCTTTTGTAAAATTTATTGGTAAATTGCTACTTTTTATACCAGCTATTTTTATTGCACTTTTTCATAGATTATCATTTATCTTATTAATTTCAATTAAATTTGAACCATCTTCTAAGACTATTAATACTTTAAAATGATCTGCAAGTTTTAATTTCAATTTTTGAATATTTCTAAAGATTATAAATACCAATTGCCAACATTGTCTTCTTTAATAGTTTTCATCTCATCTTGCATAACATTATCTTACATTTTACTAATCAATGATTGTTATCTGTGTTGAATCTATTAAGAATTTGCAATCCTGATGTACATATTTTTTGTTAGTTAAAATAATCCAATTCTGCTCCATGTCCATTTCCATGTAGCATTTTTCTCGAAGAAAGAATTCATAAACATTTTTTGTTTCTGAAAATTTCACAACTATGTCTTCTCTTTTCTATAAGAGGAATCAAAGTATCACTTTAATTATTCAGCAAAATTAACTCCTTTCTGCAAGTATTTCTATAAATCTTAATTATTAAAATGTATTATGTTTTAAAACCAACTCCATAAGCTTTGACTAATCATTGAATATTAGATAATAGTTTCCTATAGCTTTAATTTATAGTTTGAATAATATTTTTCACTTTAATCATCAAGTGGCCAACTTTTAGTTTTTATATGCTACACCAAAATCAAGAAAACTGATTTGAGACTCAAAACATGTTATTTGAAACTTTTCCATCATTTTGAAAAGCATAATATATGTAAAAAAGAAATAACTAGATATAATACCTTTTACCAAGTGAAGATTAGTTGACTAAGATTTAGAATAGGAGTCAGCTATTTAGCATTCATGATTCCACAATATTTCAATTATTGGTTTTGTAGATTGTTCACTATTATCTAATGCGAATTGAATTTGAAATAGAGAAGTCATATGGATCAAACCTTTTCCAAGAAGTTCAAAGGCAGTTATGTTTACCTGAGAGTATATATCAGATTTAAATCGAAGCAAACTGATTACAGTTCATTGCAAGGAGTTCAAATTTTTTCAAGCTATTAATTTCAGTAGCATTATAACCACTGAATGAAAGCAGAGCAAAACAGTAATTATTGTCAAAAAAAGGTTGATTTATTGGAAATTAGTGACAGAAATCTGTTTGCAGTAGCATATAATAATAATTAGATATAGTTTATGTAATGAAAGAAAAGTATCCAGTTCCAATTAATTGTTATTACTAATAGATGACAATCAGGAAACTTTTATTATTAAAAGAGTATTATTTTCAATTTTTTTAAAATTCTATTTATCTTTGACTTAACATTTTTTGTTATTATTATTAATGAAGACCTTTTGATGTCTTTTCAATCATTATTTATTTATTAGAAGGAAAAAATGTTTTATTAATCTAATATTTAGCAATACATTAATAAAAGATTTATATCTAATGCAACATTCTATTTACATTGGTTGCACTGTTTACAAATCTCTTGTTTTCATAAGATATTGAGCTGGGGTTTTTTAACTCTTCTTCTTTTTTTTTCATGTTTTGATTGACCAGATTTCACTTCTTTCTATAATTACATAGTTAATTCTGATTACTATTATCTGTTGTTATAAAGTTGCACGAACAAAAATGTTGTATACACAATAATCCATTGAGATAGTATAATATGTAAGTACTTTAAAATCTTTTTATTTCCTATATTGTGATCACAAAAAGTAGTATTTTTATATTTTATATAATAATGTTCTCTGTCATATGAAATTATTAAAAGCAAATAGTATATTCATTTTTTTTTATATCAAACAGAATTTTTTATGTGATCATGATTCCCATTACAGCCTAACATCACTTCATTCTTAAAGTCATTACAATAAACAGAAATATTTCTCTACTCCAATGACATTCACAACAAGCCTGAGCAATCACCTACAAGATGGTAATACAATCTAATCCCTATTCTGAGACCAATCGTTGACCTTTTTATTTATAAGGATTTATGGTTTAAATTTAAAACCACTGCGGCTATTAATTTAATTGCCATCCCTAACCATTTTTTTAACATCAAGCTAATGGCCAAAAAAATTCAAAAAACCTTAAGGCTCTAAACATAAGCCAACTTAACCTGCCAGATGCAAAACAGCAGCAGATGATAAAAAATAGTGGAGAAATGCTCATGATTCATATTAGAATTGGTAGTTCATTCTTGCTATATATTGAACTATTGTCTATCTTTCATTAAGACTTAATCCTAATTTATTTGATGGATACAATTTTCTTTGCAACTTTAATTAAGACCTTCAAATTTTTAACTTGAAATTCTTTTAAATCACCTTTTCAATACTTATTTCTAAATAAATTATATGGACTGTTATGCTATTTGTTTGATCATTTATTTTTATCATTGTTTATTATCTTAAAATTCAACAGCAAGAACTTTTTTGATTGATATTTGGAATTTTATTTACTTATTACAAGATTTTCGAGCAAGTAATTTGCGAAAAACAGGTTTGATGGCTAAACACCTTGGTTCAGAAGGAAGGGAAAAAAACCCATTTGTTACTATTTTTCATTACATTTCACAAAATTTATAGTAATCTCATGTCCAAGATTTATTGCAAAACAATGATCTTAAGATGCATATCAACAAACTTGATGATTCTATTGAATAAATGTAAATGTTTGACAACTATAGTAAACTGTAAAATTATATTCCATAAGTATGTGGACACATGACAATTAATGTGGTGTACAATATATTTAGAACTACTTGGGATGCAGAGCATCTTTGACAAAGTTTTTTTTTTTATCAAGAATGTTTATTACCTGTATATACAGTGGTTATTTAAAGAATAAATCAATATATAAATTAAAATTTTTACATTTATTTTGTAAAAGGATATGATTTAAAAAGTAGAGTCTAAATTTTGTTGAGTTACCTCATGTTTTAAAAGTCCTGTGTTGACTTTGCGTAGTCCACAGAACTATCTTTGTTTGTTTTGTTGCATGCTTTTAATGACTGCATCAATGTTCTGTACTGATTTCATATATATACATGTTCTAATAGAGTGTTTACAGTGCTGGTACAGGATCATTGATGTTTTCACTTTATGCTCTTTATTCTGTTGAATTGCTCTTTGTGCTTTTGATCTTCTTGTTTACTGTTCTGTATCACTAGTTGTTTTAGTGTTAGGGTTTGTTAGCCCCAAATCTATTGACGTTTCCAATTTTATAGACCCCATGTGTTCTCATGAGAAAATTGGGAGGTCCACTGGTCTCTATTTTTTGTAACTGTTATTTTTTTTAGTAGGATTTGTTGTGAATTTCTATTGCATTCATTGAATACCATTTCACATCTTGTAAGCCAGAAGCAGTACAGCAGAAAAATTGCATTTCTCACTGTTGCAATTTCTACCACTGTAATTCCATTGCTGTGCATTGTAATTAGAACTGACTTTTGGAGTGTATATGTGCTGAACTAACATTCTACATCCCTGCAATGCCAAGCACTGATTAAATATGTGATCAATTGGATCATCTTCTCTATGACACAACTGGCATACTGAGTCCAAGGATGTGTTACCTCTACACATGACTAAGAAATGGTTGGTGGGTAGAGCATTCAAGTTTACTTTAATCAAAAAATCAAAAAACTTTGGTTCCAGGTTCCAATGTCTGAATTTTTTAATTATGCTGTAATTTGTGGTGCTGAGATGGGTTGTATCTGATGTTACCATCTCATTCTGGAGCTGGTAGGCTTCCCAGTAGTTGAATTGAAATTTGTTATAGGTAATCTTTGTATATGTATTCTCAATATAAATTTTAAAAAACAAACTCAAATGGGACACTTGATTTTATGTTAATGGTTAACAATGCATATCAGCCAAATCTCATTTTACATTTTTTATTATTTCTTTCCAAACAAATAATTTTAATATTAACATATTCATATATAAATGCCTTGCCTCATTCTCGTCTTTGAAGAATATAGAAGTATGTGTGCCATTAGTTTTACTTTTTTTATACAGATGAATTGGTATATTATTATTGCCTTCATTTATGTTTGTCCACAATATCTTGTTTGACAAATCTGGAAATCCAAGGCATATACAAATTGTGCCTTATTATTTCTCACTGATTAACTGAATTGTTAATTTAGCTATTTAATGTTAAGGAATCTTGGAAACCTAAATTAATTTTTTTTGTTTATAAGGGGATATATCTTCTTTTGTAACTTAGCTATATACTACATTTGAATCCCTAATTTTAAAATAGATTTTGGATTTTTTATATTTATATTGTAATTTTTGTATTTACTTATCAAGTACATTTTGTAAGGAACAAACTCTGATCAATCCAGGTATATATAGTATTTCTTTATAATTGGTTTCTTATCAATTTCATATTTATACATAGGAAAGTTTTTAATTTTTTCATTTTATATAATTAACTTTATTTTGAATGTTTATGGAAATCATACAACACAATCATGAGTTTTAGTTAATTTAAATAATATTTTATTTTGTGAAGAGTTTTATATGAAAAAATATTCATAAAGCATGAAAGTTAAAAATATTCTATATCTATACTGTGTTACTTTTGACAAATTTAAATACATTTATTTATAGATTTTCAGGAGCAGTTTTTTTCACTCTACGTGGACTATCTAATTTAAGTTTGAATAATCAATGATCATTATTATATCACATTCTAGATCATGGTTTGTCATCATCAATGAGGAGTTTGAATCTACTGTATTGATACATCTAATTGTCATCTTTGACTTTCATTTCAGAATCCAAATCAACTTGCTTATATTTTAATGATTTCAGTGTTTTCATTAATTATAGGCATTTTTATCTTTTGGCTAGAATTCTGTATACCAACAATATATCACATGACTTCAGATGTTCTAAACTGCTTAATGAAAAAGCCCATAGTCCAAAAATTAATCTAGGAATGGCTACAATAGCTCTATCATCTGATATTCAATGAAATTATATGTCAACTGTAAGCAGACAGAGTTGTGATTTTTATTTCAGTTGAAAATCAAGCAGCTCTTCAATAAATAGTGAGATCTTATTAATGCTACTCTTGCACATCTAGTTTTTAGTACATCCACCTCTAAATATATATACATCCACATTCAAAAAACATTATCAAAATACTTATTCCTCTCCCCTCCAACATACACAAAATTTTTAATATTCCTAAAATTAGACTTTTTAATCCTCTAATGTTTGCCTTTGGACATTTTTACTGCATGGGTGTGTGGTTTCCCATAAAAAGTTATTTAATATCGTTTTCAAATAATAGGCTTATTACTAATGGCAATATAAAGTTGGTATGTATATATATAAATGTGTGTTTGCATATATTTCAGAAAAATATACACGACATAAAACTCTTTCTTTTCCAACAAATAAATAGTAAGTAAAAAAAATGTTATTAAGAATTATGGGAAAGCTTAGAGAAAATAGAACTCTTTGAGTGCTAATTTTTTAATGCTATTTAGGTTGTGGTGATAAATTTTTATTTCATGTAATTTTTTAATGTTTTTATTAATTTTTAAATCTTTAATACAAAATTTCATATGTTATTGTCAGCAGTATTGGTGGAACTATTGTATAACAAGCTTTTTAATTACTTTACAGACTGTGACAATTTATTTTCCTAAAACTTTTAAACATCAAGGATAGCACTTGTATTTAGTTTTTTTTTTTTTTTTTTTTTGGGGGGGGGGGGTATAAAGTTCTTGATATTCAGGCACTAATTTATATAAACCAAGTTTCTCTAACTCTGTCAACATATCAATGCAATTCTTTTATTAGAATAAATTGTTGCTGCTCTCATTTATGTTTATTAAAAATTAGATTGAGGTAACTAGGCAAAATGGTACCATGACCAGTGATAACATCAGTTTGTTATTCTTAGTAGGTTGCTATCTCAATTTTTCTAGCTTCCAACATATTAAAGTTAAATCTTGAATTTTAATGTCCTTGATACTGTTAGGTTACATAAATGTTTTTAAAACTTGATTAAATTATGCTATCCAGTGGTCAATGGAATATTCTTTTATATTTGCTCTATCAGATAAATGGACTTATTTCAAGAAATTATGAAATTAACAATAAATTTATTGATGAGACTATAAAGTAGACCTTGCACAGATACGATAAAAATTATAGAGGATTTGAACACAGACTTTCAAGCACCCTTCAGCTGTCGACTATCTCGTATAACGGATACACATGACCACACATGAAAAATAATAATCTCCAATATATATATTTCATGCTGAACCAGCCCTTATCAATTGATCCAGATAATTATTTCCCACACATATATAATCAGTGCTCAGTTCATATTAAGATAGCAAAACTTCAAACTTTAATGGACATGCTTTAATCTACTCCACCCTCCCAACTCTTCAGCCATCCATACCATTGAAAATCTGATGATGGAATGCTCAAATTCTTTGTTGTTACCAATATTGTGATACCCATGTCAACCTTAACTCACTCTGACCCCTCATGTATAGGAATTTGTCCATTTAAATACAGAAGAGGGATAGGCAGGATATAGGCTGAATTTGTAATATGTAATATACTTGGAAATTAGATGTAATTGTAGGGGATTTCAACATAGACTTTCATTTCCAATGGTAAGAGTTGGAGGGTGCACTAGATTGAAGCATGTCCACTAAAGTTTGAAGATATGCTATCTTAATATAAATGTAGCCTTGACTATATATATATATATGGGGAGATAATGATCTGGACCAACCAATGAGTGCTGCTAGTTCAGCATGAAATACATATATTAGAGATCATTTATCTTTTTCACATGTGTGTGGTCATGTGAATTGGTAGTATGTTATAGAGTCGATAGCTGAAAAGTGCTTGAAAGTCTATGTTCAAATCCTCTACAATTACATACAATTTCCATGTATATTATTCATACTTGCATTCTAATATTACAGATAAGATAAAAGTAAATCCTGAAATAGTCTACTACAAGACAAAGGCTATTCCATATTCTATTTAACTTCATAGAAGTATTGGAGCAGAAGATACTTGCATTCTAATATTACAGATAAGATAAAAGTAAATCTGAAATAGTCTACTACAAGACAAAAACTATTCCATATTCTCTTTAACTTCATAGAAGTATTGGAGCAGAAGACAATATTAATCACCTGAAGGTTATTTTTATTTTATTTCTAGTTAATAACAGCATTGTACAAAAAAAGGGGGAATATGTGTTCTTTTTATTATTTACAATTAAGATCTGTATTACCAGAAGTATTTCAGTCTAAATCACTATTGTTTTGTATGATTTGATATGAGTAAAATAGCAGACTCTGGAGTTCACAATCTATGGATTGCAGCTCCGCTGTATCACTTTTTATGCTTGAAATTCATATAAACTCCTGAGCAATGAAACTTTTCATTTTTTTTTAAAAAAAAGATTTTACTGAGGCATTTATATAAATATGAAAAGGTGCTGAACAAGGATGGTGGTATCAATGAGATTCTGAGACTAGTTTCTAGTTATTAATCTTACACATATCCATCCAATTGCCAACATTAATTTTTTCTTGATACGTGAGTAATAAAAAATAAATGTATCTGCTTAATAAAGACTACTTGGTGGTAATCATTGATTGCTCAAGTGTATATATACATCTCTAGAATAAAATAGTACAGATTGGATTATTATTGTTGATGCTAATTATAGCTTGATATTCATTTACTAAACAATAAATGAATGGTAAATTAGTTTTACCATAGCTAACTGTTTGAAGGAAAAATTCTAAACTTGCTGGAAATATTCAATCAAGTGCAAAATGTTTATTTTATTTCCTAAGTTAAGGGTACTATATTAAGAAGTTGTATATTATTGAACACACATTATTTAAAGTTACTAAAAATTATTAAATACACTTAAAACTTCTTTTTTTTAATATATTCTTGAAATGTGAATAAAGAATCTATGTAATAGAAAAAATAAAGATAAAATTAGTTTAATGATACTAAATGGTTTTGTTTAATTAAAAATAAAGACAAGTCAAGCATTGTTTGCCGAGAGGTCATCACACCCGCCTTGCAAGCAAGTAGTTGGTTGCAAATGGGTATGGGTTCATGTCCTGCCTGATGCTATGATTTATGGGGAAAAAAAATAAAAACAATGTTTAAATGAGTTTAAACTTCATATTTGGTGTAGGCATGATATAATATCTAGCCTAATAATCATTTAATATATTTATTTAAAGTGGAAGATATCAAATGTTGGAGTGGGAAATTCAATATACATACATCAAATTGTTAAATCTTATTACTAATACTATTTTATATGAGAAAATATTGAAAACATTAAATATAATCTTTATTGCAGCTTCTCCCTATCTAAAATAGTATTAACTTTAAGGTTAAAAAGTTTTAGCAATTTTTTACAAAATTGTTAGGTATTTTCATAATTTTTTTTTAGAAATTCTATAGCTTGCAAAAACAATAAACAATTTTAATTACAAACTGTGAATCCATAATTGAAATATAATTAAAAGTAATAATAATTTATTAAATATAACAATTCCTCTCTGTTGTGAGTAGCAACACTTCCAAATTTTTTATTATCTAAATGCTCTCAAAAATTTTTGAATGCTCAATGTTATTTTATGTGGTAATGATCAGACTAGTGCCCCATGGCTTTTCATCTTTTAACTTTTTAATTTCAATGTCTACTATAATCTTTTTATTTTTAAAAAATATTTCATTTGATAATGATATTTACTTCAGTTACATTTTTCTACCAAGTATTCAGGGTTGCATTTAATAAGCGATACACTTCCTTTATACAGTAATAATTTGTTTGTTTTTTTCTAAACACACATATACCTTATGTATATATAAATTAGTTTCCCTGAAATGACTTGATTTTAAACACTGATGTAATAAAATATACTTAGGAACAATGTTAAAAGTAATTTATATCACAATGTTTTGTAATTTTATTTTTTGTTGTCATTTATTTGTTTTTAATATATACGAATGATATGTTTTAATTAAATTGTTTTTATGTAAAATTAAGTTTATGTAAATTATTTACATATTAACATACACAATTGTTAGTAGTTCATTCCTTAGAATCAATAATCTTGTGATATTATGTAAAAACTACAGTTTCATGATTTCAGTTATATCTAGAATGATTTTTGATTCATTTTTATCACATGATCACCATTTCCTATATTTACACAAGCTGTTAAAACAGAAGCAAACTCTCCATACACCCAGTGCTAGCCTTAGTAATCAATGGATGAAAAAGATTTGTGTATGAAATCTCTATCTAGTGCCTACTCAATCAATTACCCGTAGGCTAATTTCTAGGTTGTGTCTTTTATCAATGAAGAATTTTGGATCCAAAAGCACAGCACCTAGATCTTAGGTTCTAATGTAACCCTCCAACAATCACCTAGATCTTAGGATCTAATCTAACCCTCCAACAATCACCATTTACCTATTTAGTTAATTATAAAGCTATGAGTCCAAGATGAAAACAATAATATTTTCAATCCAAGCTAACTCACATGTATAGATTACTAAGGTCCACAGTGAGTAGCATTACTGTATGAAGAGTTTGATAATGTTTTAACAGCTTGTGGAAGCATAAGAAATTGTGATCATGGGGTGTTTTAATGATTTTATACCAATCCTGACCATGGGATAATGGCGACTGCGGTTTTTTAAAAACCAAAGACACTAAAATATGTAGATATTGAAGTGGCTTCAGATCTCTGTGACCATATAAGTGAATTAGCTTGGATTGAAAATATTATTGTGTTTTTATCTTGGGTTCATAGTTTTATAGATATCTAAATAGGAAGGGTTGCTTTAGATACTAAGATCTATATGCAAATGCTCTCAGATTGAAGGCTCTTCACTGATGAAAACTAAAAGCTAGAAACTTGTCTGGAAATATTGGATGAGTAGACACTGGACAGAGATTTTATAAAAATCTTTTTTCATCCATTGATTACTAAGGCTTGCACTGAATGGTACTTCTGAACGGAGAGTTTTATTTTTAAGTTGTTGAGGAGTATTAAAAGTTTCATGGAGGTGACAATGCATCTTCCTACTTTGAGTATGATTTGCAATTTGAGTTCTTACTAGGTGAACTTTAATTTTTTATGTGAAGTTTAGAATTTTACTTTCAGGTTGTAGTCCCTAGCCAACTCAGATAATCACTTAGTAATGATCAATAAAAAATATCTAGTTATTATTAGCTAGAATTAAAGTACAGATTAAATCTGGATTGAATAAATGAATATTAATGCTGTGACTGTAAAAAAATTGTAATACTATACATTTATTATTATTGGCGAGATAGATATTTTCTTGCAAGCAGTCAGTCTGCAATATCTTTAGTGAGAAATTATTAAAACTAGCTAGGATTTTTTTTTAAATAATCATCTATAGCTAATCTAGATAGCTCTCAATTATTTATCAATATTGAGTTTATAATTATTTTTCTTGGTTGGAGGGTAATACTAGCTGAACACAGCACTTACATTTCAGACTTAATTTATAAGCAAATAAAAAAAATGCATTTTTTTTTTGTTTGCTTAATGACTTTAAAATCTAGGTGTCATGTTTAGCTGGTAATTTAAGCATAGATTGTTCTGTAATTTATTATATATATATATCAGTTTATTGTTATATGCATATTTGTACTTGGGAGTAAAGATTCCAGAGTATTTCTAGATTTGTCAAATTTCTGACAATGTAGTGACCATAAAAAGTAACATGTTTGTAATGTGTAATAACTTTCATTTTGGTGAGAGACTTCTCATATATCTATCAGTGTTAGCCCCCATAGTTTAACGTTACATTAAGATTGAATTATTATAATTTGTTATTTTTTTATCAATAGATGATGTAATATAATAGTTTTCCAAATATGTTCTGCATACCATTAAAAAAAGCCAATAAAAACATTCTGCCCATGATTATCATTTTGTAGTTGAGCTTGCTAATGCCATTCACTGAAAATTTCAATTGATTATTAATAGAACCATTGCTCCTTTCCCTTTGGGATAGCTAATAATAGCTTCAGTTTTTATTAATTAACTACTTTAATTACTATTGCATAATAATTTTATACCAAATGCTCTGGTCAATATTTTTTTTCCTGTCTGAAATTGAACTAGAAAGAGTAAAGTTACCAGCAAGATACTCATAACAAATGTTTAGAAATTGTAGTTATAAAGCCATGTTTAAAATATATGCTATTTTCTGAAAAGTATGATTAGAGTAGATTCCTGTTGAAAGTAAATGCTGGGCTTATCCATCACAGTTGTATGAAACCTCATTATGGCTTCATTGTGTTTTTGTTTCTGGTTGAAGGTATATTTTTTTATGTTAATTCCTTAATAATTTCTAACATTAGTGAACTTTTAAATTTACTGTTAATAGTATTTAATAATTGTGATGATAACTGCATTGTTGCTGTAGAAAAACAATTTTGGATTTTCTGTCCCATCTTAATATTGGTGGCATTAAATAAACTGGTTAGTTGTTGAAATTCTAAAATGTCTTGTTTATTTTGCAGTGACTTACCCTATTCTAAACTAGTCATTAGATCAATTTATGCTTTCAGAATCTTTTGATGTTTTACATTCGTTTTACTAAAGATAAAACAATTAGAGATGTATAAGTGTTTTTTGTTATATCCTATCCATTAAAAACAGTTCAATTTCATGCACTTTCCAACTCGTGATTCAAAAAAATATTTCGTTATTAAACAGTATAATTTAAGGTTATATGACTAATGATATCTAATCATCTCTCTCTCTATATAGATATACATATTTAAATGCATTAAGTTGTTATAAAATTATTAGTTCTTCATATCTTAATTTTATTTATGTGTATGTGTGTGTAATCTTCAAGAACTATTATATAAAATGTAATAAAATAAATAGTAACTGTTAAGCTTTAAATAAATAAATTTTATATTAAAAGTATTTTTTCAGTTTACATTTCCTAGAATCTTCAATTATACATCATTTGATTTGTGATCTACATATCTTGTACTACATGATGTTAACACCCCAAGCATTATGAATTTTTATGCTGGATTATTAATAGTTTATTGAATGTTTTTTGTGTTTATAAAAAATGTACATTTTCATATTCCTGTATTTTTTTTTTATGCAATATGTTAGTTTATATTATCAAAACAAAAATTATTTTAGTATATTAGTTCATAGCTTATAAATAAGGTGTTTGTTTGCAGGTCAATGTGCTTTTTTTTATCCCATGTATTTTTATTCCATCATGTTTTTTTTTCTGGATTCATCAATAATGTTATTACATAAATCATGTTTTATATATATTGATTCTGCCTTTTGGCTTATTAATTAATCTCTGAAGATTAAGTGAGATAAAGTGTACTACATTATATTTAATATAAAGTTATTTTACTCTTGTTATTGTCATTAGCATTAAATGGAATATAAATTTATTTTTAATGATATTTTTACTAAATCTAGTTTTGTGGCTATCAATTATCTTAATGTTTTTAATTCCATAATCTGTCTTGTATTTTATGGATGTATTTATGTATTTCATTGCATCTGAAGCATGCATAGTTTAAACCTAGTGTATTATGCA
Source organism: Epiperipatus broadwayi (assembly GCA_028023455.1). Taxonomy (NCBI): domain Eukaryota; kingdom Metazoa; phylum Onychophora; class Udeonychophora; order Euonychophora; family Peripatidae; genus Epiperipatus; species Epiperipatus broadwayi. Next base: position 2,836,811 of record JAQFVV010000074.1, on the reverse strand, counting down.
TTATCAGTATTTTGGAGATGAATAAAGCCCTTTTTTTCTGACAATTTTATAATCATTTATAATTGAAATAGTTTTTTTCTCCCTTAATATTTATCACATCTGCAAATTTTAAGGATTATTTATCATTTTCATTTTTTGTCCATTTTAGTCTATAATATTTATCTAATAAACACTTCAGGGCCTTTTCTATCTACTTCACGAGTCGCTTGTAATTGTAATTATTTAATGATTATTTCTTTTAATATGTTTTTATTTTATTTACTCTATTTCTTGTCTATCTGTGAAATCTTATAACTTAATTTTTACCTACTTTCCAGTTTAGTTTAAACTTTTCATGTATATAATCTCAATGATAATACTTTTTTTTTTAGAATTTGCAAACAATTTTAGCAAAATTTATATAGGATTCAATAATACTCTTTGCATAATGCTATGTAGCAGTATTAAATTATACCTAAACTTTCTTGATTTGTAATTTCTGGAACTATAAAAAATTAAAAAGTAGAAAATAAATTATATATATATATTTCACATAAATGATCTAAAAAGTAATAAAATGAATTTTCTTCAACTTTCACAAATGAAAGTATGGAACAATCATGTTCTGATCGTGTTTAGAATTTCCAAAGAATCAATTAAATAAACTTACAACTAATGCTAATTTTAAATAGATTTGCATTGATATAAGAAAGTAGATGTGATTCTTTGAAAATCTGATTTACGAATTTTTGAATATGATTGGCCCACATTTGATAGAGAAAATTTGTTTTTTTATTTTTCAATACATTTGTGCAAATAAAAGCATTTCTTTAAATTTTTTTATTTATAAAATGATAATTACATAATTGATATACACATTATGGAATCATTGTCATTTTTTACATTTTAAAATGTTCATTTTTAAGTATAGCTGCTATAACTTTTTCTATAAAATAGAGAAGAAATGCTTTTTGGAGCTATCATGTGTGTCTCAAAATATTAATGAATTAGAATGAAAATAAAAAAGATTATGACAATTAAACTTTAAAATAAATAAAAAACTTAAATTACAATTGAATGTAATAGTAATAGATGAAAAAAACTGTTCATTGCTACTTTAACTATTGCTAATAATGGAATGTTTAAAAGTTTCCTATGTAGCAGTGATAAAATATATAAATATTAATGTAATAAAGCAGCAAACATATGCCCAGAAAATAATATATGTTACAGGATTAAAGTTATCAGAATGGTTATTGAATTAAATTTATTCTAGTTTATTAAAGATATCAATAAAAATGAACAAAGAATTTTTATTCCATATATTGCTTATAACAAATACTAAATCGTAATATCTTCATACTATGTAATATTAGCAAATTAATTAATTACCACCAAGATAGAATTGATAATAATATATACAATCTATAAAACTATTCTAAGGATTATCAAAATGCATATATTGGTAAATTTATATGTTGCTTATAAAAAGTAGTAAAAATATGCTAGGTTATCTGCTGAAAGGCAGGTGAAATAATTAGATAACAAGTTTATTTATTATTTCATCTTTTTAACACAATTTATTCTAGCATCAATACTTGAAACTACATCATAAACTTTAAAAATCTTTTTACATAAAGAAGATGCATACAAAAAAAGACTAAAAATTCATAAATATAAAAGAACATATTAGACAAAAATTTATTTTAAGACCTTGAATGAATAAAATGATTTTAGTTTTGATAATATAAACATTTAACATGTAAAATGAGTCACAAGAAACAGCTTTTGTTGAAACAAAGTAACACTAACGTTATATCATTGTAATATTCCATGAATGCTCTGTCACAATATGAGATCTATATATATCATAAATCACATCACATTTAAATGAAATTAGATGCTAAAAGGATGCTGCTAATAACATAAAATTTACCAAGAATTTGCTATTATTATTTATTTTATTATATATAAAATAAATATTTTCCCAGATAAAATATATTTGTGCATAATTTTTTACTACATAACTATATATAGATGAAAGCATTTAGCCTAGTTGTAATATCTGCACTTAGTTTCTTTTAGAACTCATGGATCTGATATATTTCTCCAATGAATATTTTGTAGCCGACCAGAAAATTATCATGTATATGACAACAATTTATGAAAATTGTACAACGAAAGATGAGAGCATATTACTGTAATTATGGTGAAATCTAATTTTTCAATTACTTATGTACAAATTAAATTATCAATTCGTGATATTAATTTCACTAAGATATTTATTCTAAAAAAGATTGACCTACATAGTTATTAAGAAAAGTTGTGGAGGTTTTCAATGCCTCAATAGCACTAAAAAATATTAATGAAATCTTATTTGGAAAAATTATTTAAGGGGAATTTTTTTTCATGGTTTACACACAATAAGTATTTGAAATATAAAAGCAGAAAAAAACAGATTTAAGTTAAGACTTTATATTGCTTTAAAAAATTTAATCTTTAAAGAACTTGTAGTATCATCATTACAAAACATTAGATTTTTATTACTAATTAGTCACTTTCAAAATATACCATAGAAAATTGCAACAGAGAAATTATCAGTTATATATACTCACACAAGTGTATCTAATTAATAATTATTTTGATACAACATTCAATTCTGTAAATTATTTTGAATATAAAAAAATACAAATAGCCATCAGTTTGTAAGAAATTTTTATCTTTTTTTTTTTTTTGCTAATTATCAAATTAAGTTTTATTAGAGTATATGTTATTGCTCTTGGAAGAGAATTGTATTTATGTTTAAATGCATCATTTGCTTGACTAATGTTATCTCAAATTTTGCCATAATAAATTTATGAAATAAATTCTGTGCTATTTTTATTAAAGAAAATTATTGAACCCTACAGATAAAAATGATAATAATTATTCAAAAAGGGTAAATGCATATTATCCTGTCTGTCAAGCTTGGCAGCCATTTTTTAAATTATACAATTTCAGAGGCATACAATAAATATTTAAAACAAAATGGCTGATGAGAAGTAGTCATATTTAATATTTATTGGGTTTTTTGAATTAATCATAATATTTCCACTTTACTTATTTTTTTTATATTAAGTCAATTTATTAATATAAAAATATAAGAAGCAAAGTGTCGTATCGTGCACATTATTACAAACTTCAACTTATTAAAATAAAAAAAATTGAAATAAACTTTCTGAATGGAGTTTATAATTGACTTATTAATTTTTTTAAACTTAACAACTAACACATATTTGGTGAAATAAAATTGAAAAAAAAAACCAAAAAAACAAATACTTGTAGGGTCTTAAACTATAATTACAAAAAAAAAAGATTGCCAAATTTGATAACCAGGATAATACACAAATATTCAAAAAGTAATTAATGTATTATTATTATTATTATTTTAAAAACAATATATTTTATATATACGTATTTAGTACAAGTAAATTATTGTTATTCCAAAATCCACAAATTCAAAATTGTCTGTTGTTCAAGAACTTTTAAATCAGCAAATATGCCATTACAAAATTATACACAAAGTTTATAATTTCTGTATCACTTTGACCAATTAAAAAATTAAATTGTTGAAAATATATGATATATGAATAACTGTAATATATAATGATTCTCAATTGTGCATGCCATATAAAGCCAAGAAAAAAAAATGCAAGTTGGCATTAAAAGTTTATTTTTTAAAGAATTGGAAAAAATATATATGGCATCAGCTTTTAATTTCAGGATAAAAAATTTGCAATTCTATACTAAAAGTTGGTTTTTAAAATGAATAAGAATAGAAAAAAAATTGACAGTTTTAATGTCAGTACAATTATATAAAAAACTTGATGTTGAAAGACATGTTCAGACTATAGTTTTCCCTGTAATGTAATTAGAAAAGTTATAAACAATATAGACATTTTTATTTTAGATCACAATTTCTGAAACTTCATGCAAAGAAGACACTTTTTATTATGAATTTGTTACTATATATATAGTACAAAATTTTTTCATAATGAAGTAAGTATAAATATGTAATGAATATATATATATGTATGTTTTATTTAAGTAATTCTTTAAGCATTATTAGACTAATTCCATGCTTATATACTACTTACTTTTTTAAATTAATAATTCTTTTTAAGCATTCCCTGTATTTTTTGAAACATTGTAGCAAAATGCTACAATTTTTATTGTAGTATTGAATTTCTGCTACATATCAAGGCAAAATATTTTTGTAATGAAGAAAATTTTAAAATAATAAAATTAGATGATTTTATGCAACTTATTGAGCAATATGCATTTACAAGCTATTTTTGCATTATATTAATATATTATGTTTAGTTTTTAAGTATTTTACCATTATAATTACAATTATATATTTAAATGATTTTAATTCATATCTGTAAATTTTTCAATTCCAAAAAAGGTTGATAAGAAAGAGTTTTGAAATAATAGAGTGTTATCTATATTACAGATGTATTACCATTAATGTGGCTGCTTTTATTCTGGAGCTTTCATTTTGCCAGTTGAAAAATAATTCAACAATATACATCTATTTTATTTTTATTATATGCATTGAGGATACTGTGCAATATTCCATTGCAGAAAGCTTGACAGGTGTTTTTTTTTTAATTATACATTTTCAGGGATGTCAAAGTATTTTTTTTACCCTCTAAATTATTTTACTGAAGAAGTATTACTTGTTATGTTTAAAAAATATTAAATTGATTATAAATTCCTGTTAATGTTAAAAAATATTACTAAATCTCTTATAAATTCCATTCACAAGTTTAACTAATTATATATATATATTCTAATATACACACACTAACAAAATATTAAGAAGTTGATTATAAATTCCTGTTAATAGATATTAATATTTTTTGTTATAAATATTAAAACATACAAATATTAACACATTACAAACATTGTCATGATTTTTTTACATTTAGCATAAAATTGTCATTGAGCATCTTTGTTTTTTTTTTTTTGTTTTTTTTGGAACATTTTTTCAAAGGATTAAAATTTGAGATTTTCCATTGACAGAAGAATATGTAATGGAATATTTCCAGAATTACAAGTTGCTAACCAATAGGGGAGAATTCTTCCACAGCAATGGTTATTTAGTGGCGTGTGCAGAGAGACTAACTAATGCTTTATTGTAACTGCTCCAGGTTTACATTTATTTTAATTATAATCATTCTTTTGTGGAATTTCTTGTATTTTTAATTGCCCTTCTTTTATGGAATTTCTTGTATTTTTATAATAATATTAAAAAAAGAAATATTAAACATGACTTCTAGTCAGCCATATTGTTTTCAAGAATTATCAGAGGCCCTGAAAATGTATAATTTAAAAAAGTGTCTATCTAGCTTCTGGCAAAAGGATACACAAGTACTTATCTGAGAATTTAAACAAATATTAAATGTAAAATATATATTGATAAAAATATTTTAATATGTGGAATGTTGATTTGTAATTTTAATTAGAAAAAACCCAGTCAAATGTTAATAAGAAAGTAACCAATCAAGATTAACTGTCAAAACTGAGGGAGATAATAAAATGTTAGTGGGGGAGGGGGTGCATTTTAAAGGAATTCTCTTTTAAATACTGCTCTAATTGCTATATAGCGATAAAGCAATACAATAAACATGTATTAGTATAATGAAGTATCATAAACTTGTATTTCTTACTTTATAATATTTTTTTCCACCAGTAAGAAAAGTATTATAATTTAATATATTTAATCGATTTAATTGACAAAAGTAGTTTAATACATGGAAATTTTCATTTATAATTTTAATTAGGAAAAAACCATTCATATGGAAGAGTCTATTATCAAATAGGAAACACAAAAAGTTTGTGATACTTTGATTTTTTATACTTATATATGTTTACTGTAGTTCTTCATCTTTATATAATAACTAAAGCACCACTTAGAAGAGAATTTCTTAAAATTGCTAATAGTTTATTATTTTCATCAGTTCTGAACAGTTAATCTTGATTAGTTGTGGTCATATTAGTATGCGACTTTTTTTCTAATTAAAATTATAAACAGAAATTTCTATATATTAAAATATTTTCATCAATTACATTCATTAAAATTATTAAATTCTAATACATATGTTGTCTATATATCATTATCATTTCCATCTATTATCATTTGAATTCAGACTGAAAGTTTCTGCATGTTTAATCCATAGTCTTTGATCTGTAATTTCTTCTCTGCATCATACCAGCAAACTTCCTCATTTCATGCATCTATCTTACATGCAGTCTCTTTCTACATCTTTTATAGTCTCATGAGATCCAGATTATGGCTTCATTATCCATTTATTATTATCTATTCTAGAAATATGTCCAATCCAGCTTCATTTCAATCTCTTAATTTTTTCAATGATGATATTGATATCAGATTTTTCTCTTATCAATGTATTTCACTTTGATCTCTTCTTGTTACTTCCACTATACATCTCTTCTTCTTCATTAAGTGATTTGAAGTTGTTGTATTGATTTTTTATTAAGCATTCAAGATTTAGAATTCTATGTAAAAATTGGTAAAAGAACATTTATTGAAAACCATTCTTTTCAAATAAATAGGCATATCTCTTTTTAATATTGAGTTATTTCTAACAAAAAGCACTCCATTCAAGTTTTATTTTATGATTAATTTATATTAATAATCTGACTAAGATTTTGTGGTTATTTTTTTCCAATTCATGATTATGAATCTATTTTCTATTTCTAAGAAAAAAACATTGAACATTACTTTAGTCTTTTTAGCATTTATCTTTAATTTCATTTTTTTTCTTTCATCTGATAACTCTTGTAACATTTCCTAAAGCTTTGAAGCATTATTTACAAAAATAATGACATCATATTCGAAATCTAGATAACTTTCAAATCTTCATTTACTTTTTATTTCCTTAGGTTCCCATTTTAACCCTTAAAATATTTTTTTGTAAAACTACTATATAAAGTTTTGGAGATATATAATCAACCTATCATGGTATCAGTGTTGATTTTCTTAGGATCATCATGTAATCTAATCACTGCTATTTCATTTTGATAAATATTCTGCAGACTATAATAGTATTCCAACTCTGGCCCAAAGTTTTAATTATTATGGAAATGCTTATAAAATCAAATGCTTTTTCATGATTTATAAATCTGAATTATATTGGCAAATTCATATTCATTGTTCCTTTTATATGATTTCTTTCAATGTTTAAATGTGATTCACTGTGTTAAAATTATTTTTAAATTCATCTTATTCTTTTGGTTGGTTTGAATTCTAAATTCCCTGATAATGATTTGTAATTATCTTGCTAAAGATCTTGTTTAGAACTGATAGATGATAGAACTATAATTTCTAATAACATATTTATCAACTTTCTTAAATATCAGCAATACCATTAAATTCTTCCAATCATCTGGTTTTTCTTTATCAATTATATATTTAATATATGGTTTTGCCAATAATTTTTCTATTTTTTCCATTTTCTTTTAATTAAAATTATAATTCCATCAATTCCTGAAACTTTCTTTTTATTTATATATTTAATTGTATGCTTACTTCTTCATTTAAAATGTATAACTATTCCAAAAATGCAATCGTAAGGATTATGTTTGATTTCTTCTTCTTTATTATATAGTTCTTTGTAGAACTAATTCCATTTTTATTCTTATTGCTAAAATAGCTATTTCTTCCAATACCAAGATAATTTTTTGAAATTTTTATTCTCATCTGTAGGTTTGTTTGTTTTCTTAACCAATTTACAATTCCATTTTGCAGAATTCCTAAGTATTCAATTCTCCTTAATGGATTATTGTTAAATATTTTCATATTCTTTCTTTTTTTTTTCTTGTCTGAATTGAAAATTTATTGGTTAGTTGTTGTTGTTTTTTTTATGTATCTAATATCTTTGTTGCAATTCTTAATGGAGTATCAGATATCTTCTTAATGATATCAGTCAAGTTTGAACCATCTTCAAAATCTGTTGATATTTCAAAATGATGAGCAAGTTCTAATTTAAATTAATTTGATTGTTTTGAAGATTAATAATGTCAACTGTCAAAATCTTTTTTAATAGTTCATCTTACTAGCTTTGCATTAACACATATCATATATTTCTTTAAACTATGATCACTTCCTTTTTTGAATCTATCAAGAACATTGCAATATACATATTTTATATTAGTAAAATATAATACATTCTGCTATATCTTCATTTGGATGCATCATATGCTTATTTCTATTTAGTATTTTTCTCAAATTAAGAACTTATCATAGTTTTTGTTTTGTTTTTTTGGAAATTCCACAAATCTAGTCCTCTTATTTCTATTATCAAGAATAATTTTACCCACTTTACTTTCATACATAAATCCTGTATATTTATTTTTATATAATCAAGAAATAAATAAAAATTTACAAATTATTTTCCCATCTTTTTTTTTTTTTGTCTTTTCATCAAATCTATTTTTAAAAACTATTGTAAACTTTTGTAGTCAGCTGATTTAAAGATAAGTTATTCCACCCCAGCTCTCTTCTGTTTTTAAAAAGTTCTCATTTTGATACATATAAGAATTGAAAAAAAAATTTTTTTAAAAAAAGTAATCGAAGTCAAACTAAAAATATTACATATCAGTTAGACTTATTAATTTTTAGATATTTACTTATGTGTATTTTTATTTTATGTATGCATATTAAACTTATTTACTGCACTTTATTGTTATTTTTTATTGTGTGTGTATTCAAAATTAAATAAAAATATTGTTTAAACAAATCATGTCTTTCTACAATATTAATGTTTGATAATTATGAAATAGTGAAATAAATAAATGCCTATTTTTTTATTTAAAACTAAAATATTTTTTCTACTATATTTATACATTACTGTTTTAAGAATGTATCTCATATTTATACATCTCTTCACTAGAGATCCTCTAGGTTAGATTTGGATGGGTGGCTAGATTCTTGATAAGTTGGAATGAATGATGCAGTACAGACTAGCAAGGTGGATAAGTATTGTTTTAGCACATTCATTTATTTAATGGGGACTTATGAGGAATCATTAGCATTTTTGAAATTTGTGGAATAGCTGAAATGATTATTATTTCTTTTTCTCACTATCAGTTAATTATTATAAAAGAAATAAAAAATGAATGGGCACATTGTGAAAAGATCAATGTTATACTAAATGAATGATTTTCATTTAAGAGGTAGTATAACTAATGTTTAGTACTGAAAGTGGTAAATCCACTGTGATTCATAAATTTTTACCTTTCAGATCCAATACTGCATTATAACACAAAGAGTACACACAATAACTTAATAAGATTAGTAAAATAAATAGTATAAATAATTTTATATAATCATTAAATATTTAGAGATGCAATTATTTAAAAACTCTGGATATATTGAGTTTCTATTTGATAAAAAGCAATTAGATATTTTGAAAAGTTCTCTTTTGATATTTTTAATAGTAATGGTCAAAATAAAAACTAAAAAAGCACTTTAAGTTGTTGCAATATTCGTTTAAAAGGAAGATTGTCACAATGTTCAAAAATTTAGAAAAGTTTTTATTGCAAAACTTTGGTTCCAGTAAGTTGTTAAGATATGAAAAGAGTGTACTTAATTTTAAAATATATAAGAACTTTTTTTAAAAAATTTCTTTGAAGATCTTGAATGAAATAGTCAAGCATTCAAGTAGCAATCTGAGCCTTAGAATTGATACAGGAATCTTTAACTTTTTGACTCTACAACTTTATCAATGCACGGGGCAAGTTCTTGATTTATTTGTACATAAGGAATAAAACTCCTACACACAAAATGATAGAAAAAGACTGACAAAAATAGTAATGATGTTTGTCACTAGTTTCATTTTTTAATTATCTATAAAAGAAATCTTAATACTATTAGCATTGCTTATGATATTTACTCCATAAAAAACTTTTTTTTTAAAAAGTTGGAATTTATATTGTATACATTAATACCAAAAAATATGACCTATGATTCGCTGGTATATATATACTCATCTAGTTTGCTCCAGAAAAAGATATAAAAAGTTATAACTTATTGGGTAAACTTCTGGGAATTGATTGATGTTTCTGACTTGTTAATGTTTATTATACAATTGTGTGTGAATCATAAAAGTAATATTCAAACATGGGTATTAAATAATGAAATTGTTAAAAGCTACACCAAAAGTTAAAGTAATTGGGTGTCAATTATTCTAATAATAAAAAAATAAGTATAGATTTTTATTATGAAGATTTTAAATGTAAAAATTTTGAATACTAGTTGCTGTAATAGAATGATTAATCATTAAAGAGGTCACTTGATATTTGAACATGTGACAAATGAAACTTCAATCCAGGAACCTTTAATTTGAATTCATCACTGTTACTGTGCTAATCGGGTTGCCAGATGCTAATGGGCTACCCACCAATAATAATGTTTTCTTCTAAATGACTTTAGGGTTATAAAATCTGCTTTCCAGAAGATTACTTTAATTAATAAAATATAATTAAGTTTAATTTTTGAATATAACATATTTGTTATTTATAAATTACTATGGTAAGAAGTATAAAACTGATAAAAAGGCTGATATGTCTGTAATTTTTAATATCTTTATCATCCTTTAATATTAATACTACATTCTTCCAATCATTTGGTACATATCTATCATTTAAATATTTGGTATATAACTTTGCCAATATTTTTTTTTATTTCTTCACCTACTTCATTTAATATATTGATTATAATTTCATCATTACCTGAAGCTTTTCCCTTCTTCATAAATTTAATTGCATGCCTCACTTCTTCACTTAAAATCCTGGGCAATACAAAAGATATAATAGATGTAGGAGGTACTTGTTATTTATTACATATATAATTCTTGATAGAACACTTCTACTCATTTCATGATGTCATCTCTCTTTTTTATTGCAGATATAAGTTTCCTACCAATACCAAAATGTTGTTTTATACTCTTGAGACTTTTATTCTTTTCTACAGCTTTCCTTGCTAGTTCACAAATATACTTTCTTATATCATTATCAACTCTTTTTTGCACCATTTTACAAAATTCAAGATATTCATTCCTTCTTAATGCATCATTTTTATATATCTTCATATTCCTTCTTTTCTTCATAAATTCTCTAGTCTCAGTAAAAATTTTATTGGTCAATTGCAGCTTTTTTCTACCAGCTATCTGCAGTTTTTAAAAGTGCATCAATTATTTTCCTATTAATTTTATTCAAATTTGAATCATGTTCAAAACCTACTAATACTTGAAATCGATTTGCAAATTCTAATTTAAATTCATTAGTACTGCAAAAAGTATTTTGTGGATTAAAATGGGAAACTAAAAGAATAAAAGTAACTGATGATCATTTAAGTCATTTAGATTTTGTAAATGATGTAGTTGTTTTTGCAAATAATCCTTTAAAGATTCAGGAAATTTTGCAAGAGATAAGATGAAAGTAGGACTAAAGGTAAATGCTAAAAAGACTAAAGTGATGTTTAATGGATTTTCTCAAAAGATAACAATAAAGATTGATTATGATGAGTTAGAAGAAGTTAACAACTACAAATACTTTGGTCAGATTATTACTACAGATAGAAATATAATGGATGAAATTAAACTTGGCTGGAATGCTTTTGGTAGAAATAATATTAAAAGGAAATATGTCTATGTGTTTGAAAAGAAAGGTTTTTAATAAATGTGTTTTACTAGTTCTTATTTATGGATCTGAAACTTGGACACTTCATAGAAGAGCATTACAGAGACTCCAGACTACTCAAAGAAGTATAGAGAGATGCATGTTAGGAGGGCAAGTGTTATCAAAATGTTGGATTTTTATTTTATTAAACATAGTTGCTCTCAAAAAACATGATTTATAAAACAACTTTTGCTCATGAAAAAATTAATATCAATATATATAAAACGTCCTGTTATTTAAAATTCAGACTTTATTCACAAGATAGTATGCTGAACAAATAACATTGGGGGGGGGGGGAGTAATTGACATTTTATATTTGAATTTTCAGCTAGTAATATGTGCTGATATTATTTCTTATATAAATATAAGCAATGTAAAAAAAAAAGTCTTTAACAAAGATATCGAAGACATTATACTCCAAGCTTGCCGATTGTCAGGTGATGAGCATTTGAGTGTTTTTTATGTCCTTCTAAATAAAAATAGAAGTATTTAGTGACCAATATTGTATGATGAATTAGGACATTTTTTTCAATTCAGATTTGAATTTGTTTCTGAAACATAGCAAGTAAATATGTCGTATCTAAGCTTTGATAAATATATTTTTCTTTATAGTATTCATAAATGTCCTTCAAATCTTGTTTTTCATGTATCACATTTTGATAGCTTTAAATCAACTTTTGTTCATTGTGTTTAAGTTTAATTCATCAACTCATGAACATTTAGTTAATTATGGATTCAAAAAGTCTTTTGATTTATATTGGAAAATATTTTACTTTTTTGACCAAAAATAATATTTAACTTTGGATCTGTTATAAATTTAAGATTTACAATTAGTTACTTAATGAAATAGTAATTTTAGTTTTATCAATAATTGGATTAGGTTTTAACCAAATTTAGTGAAGTAGTAAGCAAAGGAAATGTTTGTAATGGAATTCAACAGTTTGAATTGCTAACAGAAAATTTTTTCTAAATAGTGTCACTCTTTCTTAAGCCATAAATGTCCCATTGGTGAAGATGAAGTTTTTTTTCATTTCTCTGTTAATATCAAGTTTTCAACTTTAAAATAAAAAAGAATCACAAAACTAGACTCTGCAATGATAAGATTATTAATACTAAGTTTTTTTCAAATTGACATCTATTCATAGTGATAATATGAACGATATTCTGCCTACTTGTAAAATTTTCAATATATGATAATTCTCTGATTGCTTTTACATATACAATAATGTTATTGCAGTTGACACAACTATTCCTCATCATTGTATACTGCCTATATCTAATAAAAATAATAATAAAAGAAAGCAAAGTGAAAATAAGATAATGTAACAAAAAATATACATTTTCTTACTATAAAGATTTCATGAATATTACTCAATATTTTTCAATTAACACATTCAAAACACAAAATCACTAAGTTCTCATTTTTAATTATTTAATGAAAGATCTACATCATCTCCAATCTATGCCAAATGAATTTATACATGATACTGCAACATCAAAACATTATTAACATACAGCATTATAGAAATTGAATGATCTGAATACCTTATGAAGATTATCAGAGGAGAAAAAAGATAATATATATATACCTATCGCCTAATGATAAAAGGTAGTAATTATTTTCCCAAATATTTATGAATAAAGAGTTCATAATCATTGTGAACTTTACATTATTATTTAATTAAAAGAAATAAAATCGAAATTAGAGATACACAAAAGTTGTTGCATGATGGCATTATTCATATAACTTGCAACTATTCAGTTAAATTTTTTTTTAATGATTTAATATTCATTTTTATAATACAATTTCTTAAAGGAGATCGCATGAACATAACGTTGTCATAAGCTAATGTGAACAATCCTGTTATATATATAGCCCTTGTTAATTGTGTGAAGTTGATATAATTTTTAATCTTTTATTAGAATAAATACATTTTTTTTGCTAGAAAATTTTGTACTTATTCCATACGCTCAATGTATTTATAGTATGTCCATTGATAGAGTAAGGTATACAAATGGGGAAGGGAGCACAGAATACGTAGTTCTATTAGAATTATTATATGAATTTTAACGATTTAAATATTTTAAAATTATTTTTAAGAAGGAAAAAATAGATTAACTTTATTTTTCGTAAATGATTATTAATTATGCAAATTAAATATTTTTTTTTAAATTTAGAGATTAGAATATTGAGGGAAGAAATGTTTTTTAAAAAATAATAAGAATTATTCACTGCCAATAAAATTAATGATTTTCGTCAGTTAGGTTGGAAAGTAGCATCTAAAAAGATGCCAGTACTAAATAATTTATATTTAAAATAAAAACTTTTTTTTTTTTTTTTTTTACGGTAATCTCTTACATTTATATTGAGCGTAGAAGTTTTTTCAAAACCATAGAATGAAGTAAAAAAGCATACGATAAAAAATAATGAGATTCCTTTCTTATTACACAAGAGAAATAAAAAGTGAAAATTGTTGAATAAGTACTACTTTTGAAAAATGTGCGCAAGGAAAGCGGTCATTTATCCCTGCTCTTCGGAACCCTAGGTATTCCCTGCTTTTTGGATGTCCTTACTACTAAGTCTATCACTGAAGGATCCAGAAATTTTCAAAAATCGATGTTTTTTTTATTACTCCCATAATAATTAGGAACAATTATTGAAGCATAGGAAATATTTTGTTAAAATTATATATAAATAAACAAGTGTATGGGAAAAAACCTCAATGAGCAAATGAAAAATAAATTTACTTATTATGTAAGTTCCTCTAAGAAACAATATGTTTGAATATTTGTAGTATGACCTTTGAAGCTAAACTAAATATTATGTTAAAGTCCATAATTGAATATTTTGTAAAAAAAAAACTCTTGCTAAAGTAGAAATATGTTATACTGATCATGATAAAATAAATAAATGATTTATTGCTCCGAAAACAGCAGCTGATTATGTAACTTTGGACAAAAACTAGAAGGAAAATATATTAAATTTAAAAAACCTTAATTTAAGTTATCTTTGTATGAGTTAATAAATGACAAGGATGGAAAGATCAAATCATATCAACCGCAACACTCGTGTTATAGAAAAAATAAAAATCGCAACCCAGACAAAAATTCAAAACTTATGACAAAACAGTGCTTACATCCAAAAAAAATTTAAAACACTAAATCTTATCTACACTAATAAATAAAACAAAATTAACACTTATTAAATTCACAAAATTCAATCAGTATTAGATATAATGTACTTAAACTATTATCTAAAGCCTCAATGATTTCTAATGTAAAGTTTTTAATTAAAGCGGTACTGCTTGATTATCCACCTTCATTCATATAGAAATAACAAATTAAAGAAATAATTGATACTTGTTAATAAGATCTGTTTGTGAAGTCTATTTAAGTGAAATAATCTGCATCTTTCTTCATTGAAACAATATTAAAAATAAATAAAGTTTTGCAATAGCTATAAAAAGCAATTATAAATTATTATCACAAATATCAAATTTCTTTTTTTAGTCAATTTACTAGACATTTTCATCTGCTACAAACTTCTTTGAGAAAAATTTTAACAGCTTGCTTAATTGTAATTCCATTGCATTCTATCATCAGTCATTTTATTCCAATGAAAGCAATAAATATTGCATGTTTTTAGTGTTTTGAAATTAATGTAAATGGAATCCACTTTCATGAAAATTAAGCTGAGCATTATATTGTCATTTATTTTACATGCTCAATCCGAAATGAAGACGTCCATACAGTAAGTAGTAAGCTCAATTACATCCAACAAATTGAATATACTGATTAATCTTAAGATCTTATTGTATTTTCAAAATATTATAGAGCATCATTAAATTTTTTCATAATCTTTCTATATATATAAAATAAGATGTATATATAAAATGTAAAATTATATGTTCATGTATATTTCTATTCATATATTTATATTATTAAAACAGGCAAAACTCACTATATATATTGCCACACACAGCAAGCTAGAGTAAGCAATGGATACCAGAAGGCTTGTGCATAAAATCCCCATCTAGTGCCTACTCATCCAATATCCCCAGACTAGTTTCTGGCTTATGGCCTTCGTCAATGAGGAGCCTTGGATCTGAGAGCATTGCACCTAGATCTTAGGATCTAATGCAACCCTCCAGCAAACACCTTTTTATCTCCATTTAACTACAAAACTATGAGACTTAAATTTGCTGTGTGTGGCAATATATATATAGTGAGTTTTGCCTGTTTTAACAACAGTTATACACAAGCATAAGAGGAAGTGGTCATGTCATGTTTATTGGCTTAAAACCAATCCCGCCTAATAGGATAGTGATGGCTATGGTTATTTAAGAACCAAAGACACCAAAATGTATAGGTACTGAACTGGATTCAGACCCATATGACTATATAAACTAATGGGCTTGGATTGAAAACATTAAGGTGTTTTCAGTTTAAGACTCATAGTTTTGTAGTTAAATGGAGATAAAAGGTGGTTGCTGGAGGGTTGCATTAGATCCTAAGATCTAGGTGCAGTGCTCTCAGATCCAAGACTCCTCACTGATGAAGGCCATAAGCCAGAAACTAGTCTGGGGATATTGGATGAGTAGGCACTAGATGGGGATTTTATGCACAGCTTACTCTAGCTTGCTGTGTGTGGCAATATATATAGTGAGTTTTGCCTGTGTTAACAACAGTTATACACTAGCATAAGAGGAGGTGGTCATGTGATATTTGTATTATAGTTCAGAAGAAGATTGCTGGGCAATCGAAACTGTCATAGAGGATTGTAATTAAAGCATTGTAAAACAATAATAAAGAGCATAGATGATTTAATATTATATTAATCTTTATGTTATAAGAATAGGAATCCATAACTTAATATAAAATTAGCAGAATAATTGCATTAAATTTATTAAATAGATATACAACTATGATGAAATCCTCTATCTCTTTAAGTTATTAAATATAAAAAAGTACTTTGGAGTCTATTTGGATTTCAATATCCAATTTTACTTTTCTATCTAAAAACCTACCAAAATATGAAATTGATTCACATTTTTAAACCAGTAACCAATCAAGCTAAAAATTGAAGATTTTCATTGCTGCCTGATAAACTTCCTGATTTTTTTTTTCAAGATTAATTATTAAATAAACATTCTATAGATCATCATTTGATTTGGAAGGAATAGCACATTTATCAGTATACCATAAATCTAAAAGAGAAGACTATAATTTTTGCTTTTAATTATTTCAATATTAAAATCCACCATTAAACCTCTGTTGAATAATAATGTCTACTTTATGATATATCTAAAAGTGTTCTGTATCAAAAGTGAAAACAAAGTTGGAAATAATATACTTTCCTATTTAATAATTTTCATATCAAATATTTTAGATATTTTTATTGACATTCCTCCTCAGTCTATCATGTAAGAAATATAAATGAATAATTTGGATCAATAATTTCATATTTTTTTAATTAAATGAATCAAAACCTTGGATAAAGTGATAAGATAAGTTTATAAATTGTACTTTTGCTCATAACTCTTGCATTTGCTTGATGACAAAAGCTATCTATTGCTAGGGTTTTTGATTCATTAAAACTACAGTTAATCTCTAATAAACACTCGTCTATGATTAGAAGTCAAACTTACTTAATAAAGCTTTTGAAAGTCCTTTTTTATAGTAGGCAATATTATTTCCTAATATTTATTGCAGTCTTCTATTTAAAACAATAAAAGTATCTTAAGTTCAAATAGTACAATTTCATGGGTTCATATATTTTCAAAAAAAAATCCACCAGTTTGAAGTTAGTGTACTATTACTACATTTTTAAAAACTTTTTTAGATATTTAATAAAAATCTGCAGCCTTTCTAATTTTAAAATTGCAAAAAGTTGTTTTAATTTAAATTTGATAATTCTCTCTATATCATATGAATTTCCAGGATAAATATATCATTAAAAACAGTCATCTGAATTCCTGCATCATTATTCAAAACAGGATCAAAATGCTTCCTTCATCTACTTGAAATATTATCATATTTAAAAAATTCCACTCATTGATTTTATAAGATTATAATATAATTATTTAAGTTTGTATGTTTTTCAATGTGTAAGAAAAAGAATTTGAAATGGTCATGCTTAACAAATGATTATAATTCCATTGTAGTTTTAATCTGTTAGTCATTTTCAAATTCTTTTAATCAAGTTTTAAACATATATCTTTAAGCCTCTAATCAGTTTATTATTGTTATATTTTCTTTTAAATAAATGACTTATTATATAATTATTATTAAAGAAACAATCAGTGTTTTTCCTTATGAATAAATCCAAAAACAGATCTGTGACGATTTTTAAGCTAATCCATGGTTCTTCAACATGACCAATTTAAAAATTGAAATTGCAATTTTAATCTTTAACAGTTAGTTGAAATTTAATATGAATAGCATCTCAGGAAAAAAAAACTTGGTGAATTATCAATAAGCCTGAGATAAGTTTTGTATTTTAATACAACTCCCATTTAACTTCATAATGTTTACCAATTTATGATCTGTCCAAAATTCTACATCTATAAATGCTTAAGTAATATTGACATTTTTTTACATTTTGATTTCCACTTATTAGCTATAAGATTCCATTGTTATGAATATGGAAACCAAATGATATTAAAAATTGATTTATATAATGATATTGTGTCTATTTTATTAGCTCAAAAATTGCATTTAGAAAGTTCGAAAAAAAAATTTATTACATAATATCTTTATATCAATACTAATAAAGACCAAAAGTTTTTTTTTTTTAATTTTCATATGCATTGTTTTATAGTTTGTTTCTAACATAACATACATTTAAATTTTCAAGAAAAGTAGCAGTCTTTTATTGGTGTTGATGTAATAATTCTGTTTAAGGAAATTTTTTTTGTACTTTTTAAATGCCATTTTGGAGTTAATAAAATAGGTACAACAAATACCATTGTGCAAATCAATTTTTAAGATTATTAGCTTTCCATTGATATATAGGAATTTTAAGAAAATAAGATACTAAGTTAGATCTCATAGCAATAGAAATACCATAAAGTGTCCTTTCACTTGACAAGTAATAAACTGTTTTTAAAATAAGGATTCACTGAGAACAGTTATATAAATCTTAAACAATGCTTAGCTTATATTCAAATATTGTTCCATCAATTAAATTACACCCATTTCATGTATTTTTTATTTTTTATTGCTCTATTTATCTCTATAATTACCTTTTACCACTATTACTATTTTTGTTATTACATTTATTTTTAGCACTCAAATTGGTTATTTCCAACTTTCCAATTTTATATGAGAGTTTATTTTCTATTTTATTTTTCCAAAAATCAAGTTTTAGTGGAAAACATATTAAAAATAAAGTGCTGTTATTTTGCTGAAAAATATAATTACTCATAATAAAGAGGTAATGTATATGTGGAAAATATGAATAATATATTAAAATTCATTTGCATGAAATGATTTGAAGCAGTGATTTTCAACTTTTATACATTTAAGGACTAATTTTTAACTAGTAAACATATAAGTTGCAAAACACCATTGTGAGATTATATATGTACATGCAATCTTACAATACCACAAACAAATAAGAAACTGGGTTTTATGTGACATCCTTGGTGGTAGAAAAAGAAATAAACAACAAAGTTCAACAAGCACATAGTAATTGCTCATTTACTTTAATAAGAGGATTCCTTTTATTCTTGCATAAATACTATATCTTGTATTGGTGAGAAAGTATTCATTTGTTATTAACACTCGCAAAGCGTATGCACAATTAGCTTAAAAGGCTGATATTTGAATGTATACAATTATAAACATACACTATATAAAATAAATGCTTATTTAATAAAGTATCCTATATATTTAGGAATAATGGGAATGATATCAAAGCATTTGATACTGATATGATACAATTGTTGTAGATAGAGTTATATAAACCATAGATTAGGAATCATTGATAGAGAAAAGGTAAGTAAAAATAAAGGTGATAATTTCAGTATTACCAATGTTGATCATCACTTTAGAAATTCATCTTATTAATACAAAATTATTAAATGAAAGTGATAAATTGACTAGATGCAATTTACTACAGAATAGTAAATGTAATTTCAGGGAAAGAATAATCAAATAGCTTATTGTTTGGAAGTTCATAAGAGATTTTAGCACCAGAAGTGTCAAAGCTAATACACAATCATGGATCTTGAATACTAGAGTCTGTAACTGCACCAAATCACTCAGGGCAATCTTAGAAAAAGAGAAGACTCTTTGCAATACCCTAAAATGCTTTGTTAGTTTACTATTTTTTTAATTAATAAAATATGTAAATGAAACAAATATTTATAAGATTAAAATTAAATAAATTATTTAAATATAAAACCATGAGAAATATTAATATTTTTTAAAAATATTTTTTTTATAAACAATTACTATTGGCCTTTTCAGAAAATAAAATAATCCCTTTTTTATTAGCCAGAAAAAAATCTTTAAAAAACTTTAAATTTTTTTATATTAAAATAATTTATTTAGTTTAGTAATTATGGCATTATAATGAATAATAATTACTTGTATTTTATTATCGCAATCAGTTTTATCCATTACAACTGTAATGTTATGTTTGTCAGCAGGAAGAATGATTATAGATGTATCCTGTTCAGAGATTTAATAGCTTTCTTCTTATCACATGAAATGTTTGATTTCTGCTTGTGCATTTGATGTCTTTCAAATGTTATTTTTATTCTCTAGCATACATCTGCTGCTAGAATCACATTTTGGGTCACCTCCTCAGAGACTGCCATTATATCCAATAATGGGATAGTAAAAGGTGTAATGGTGAAATTCAAACCTTTTTTCAAGAATTGTTAATTCAGCATTATAGGTGCTTAGAACTATGATTTTTCACTGATAAAGATGATAGTCTAATTGTAGTATGGCTTTTGACTTGCTCATGTAGATTTACAAGCTTCTTCTGAAGTTCTTTTATCCTTCCATGTAAATTACAATATGATCGGTTCATCGCTTGACAAATTCTTGAGAAATCTTTATTTGTAAGTTTATTTTGTAGAAAACATTCTACATTTCTAATAGAATGCAATGTTTGATGCTCAGAAAACTGCTGAACCTTTATAGTTTCTCTCAATAAGGCCTCATTTATTCTCTGAATAATTTTCTCGGCTATCTTGGAAGAAATAGGAGTTTTTAACTGCAAACCCTTAGAAATATCCCTTCTGATTTACATTTACATAAGAAAGTTAAATGATTTTCTATTTTAGCCAGTTTTAGACATAATCTTTCATAATAATCTAAATTTCAACATAGCATCAGGTCCAAACTGAGTACTTAATTTTGTCTGAAAGTTTGTGATGATGGTATATTATTTGATATGATATGTTGGACTATTTCCATCATCTATGAGTGAATGTTGAATGTATAGAAAATTTTAAACTTTCCAAATACAAACAACTTGTTAGTAATAACACAAATAAACAACAGGTTAGTAATTACACATTTCAAGTAGTATTATTCTCCACTCTTCTTCAAGTGTTTGCTGGCTGATATGCACAGTAACAGTATTCACATAGAAGTTGAATTCACATCTTTAGATTCTTGAATATTAAATTTAAAGCAAATGTTCTAACCAACATATAGGAGAAAATTGATATATTTATATGTGAGGGTTGGTTCAAATCCTCCTGAGTTTCAATTTTTCTTTTGCCAAAATTTGTCAAGATTTCTTCTCAAAGTTCTTAGTTCATTGGTATACAGAACACAATCTTTTGACAGGATTTCTAAGCACTTTGTAGAATTAGTCAGGAACTTGAAAATGGAAAGAACTGATTTATTGGTAAGCTTTGATGTGGAAAGTATATTAAAAATGTGCCATGTGATGAGGCATTGTCTATTATAAAGAAAAGATTATATGATGGTTATGATCTACAAAGTAAGAACAACTCTATCTATTGATAGTATAATGGAATTATTAACATTCTGTATAACAACAATGTACTTTCAATATAACTCAGAATTCTTCCAACCAAATTAAGGGATGGTCATGGGATCATCACTGTCACCCTTGCTCAGAAACATTTACATGGAAGAACTTGAAACCACAGCCATAAATCCTACTCCATGTCCACCTAAAATGTGGCTTCAATATGTTGATGATACATTTGTAATATGGCTGCATGCATGGTGAGGTACAATTACAATGATTCTGGAAGCACATTAACAACATATCTCCTACAATTAAATTCACAATGGAATCAGAACAAGAACAAAAATTAGCATTATTGGATGTTCTTTTGACAAGACTCCTTCAGGGAAAATTAAAAACAACAGTGTATAGGAAACCAACACACACTGGCAAGTACTTGGCATATATATCCAATCATATGAGAAGCACTAAACATGGAATTGTATTATCACTATAGAACAGAGCAATAACCAGTGATTTGGAAAAAGAAAAGATTCACATAGAACAAAAGCTTATGAAGAATGGTTATCCATAAGAAAATCTTCAATAGACAACACAAGGAGATTCCAAAAGAGAAAACAATTATTGGTACTGTAGTGTATCCATACATACCAGGAATTGCAGACAAATTAAAGAAAATATGCAGTCAATATAACATTGGAACAGCTTTCCAAAGCCATACCACACTTCAAGGAGTTCTTACTTCTACTAAGTCGAAATTGGAAATGCTGAAGAATAAAAACTGCATCTATGAAATACCATGTGAATGAAGAAGGAAATATATTAGTGAGACCTGTTACCATGTTGAACAGCAACTCATATTCATTGTTCTTTCTATAACTTTTCTCACTACTTGAATATGATCTATTGTACTAAAACAATTTTTCAATCCACTTGTTCTTTTGGTTGGTTGAAATCCAAAGTTCTCTGTAGATGAGTTGTAATTATCTTGTAAAAATTTTGTATAATATTGATAAAAGATTGATAAGTCTCGCCTTTTTTAAATATTAATATTAATACTGCATTCTTTCTACCATCTGGTATATCTTTATCATTTAGACATTTTATAACTTTGCCAAAAAAAAAAATCTATTTTTTCACCTACTTCTTTTAAAACTTCATTCTTCCAATCATCTTGTACATCTTTATCATTTATTTGGTATATAACTTCGCCCCCAAAAATTCTATTTTTTCATCTACTTCTTTTAAAATATCAATTATAATTTTATCATTATCTGAAGCTTTTCCCTTATTAATAATTTAATTGCATGTCTTATTCCTTTCATTTAAAATTCTAGGCAATTTGGAAAATATAGTAGCTGTAGGAGATACTTTTTCTTGTTCTTTATTGCTATATAATTCTAGATAGAGCTCTTATACCCATTTCATGATGTCATCTCTTTTTTTAATAATAGTTCCATCTTTTTTTCTTATTGCAACAATAATTTTCTTATCAATATCAAAATGTTTCACATTTTTCAAACTTTTATTCTCTTCTATAACTTTTCTTACTAGTTCATAATTATACTTTTTTATATTATTATGAACTCTTTTTCATATCATTTTACAAATTTCAAAATATTCAATTCTTCTTAATACATCTTTTTTTTTTATTAATTTCATATTCCATCTTTTCTTTATAAATTGTCTTTCTCATAGAAATTTTACTGGTCAATTGCTGCTTTTTTATACCAGCTATCTTTGTTACAGTTTTTAAAAATGTCTCTGTTATCTTCCTATTAATTTCATTTAATTCTGATTCATGTTCAAAATCAGTTAATATTTGAAAATGATTTGCAAGTTCTAATTTAAATTTATTGGAATGTTTCTAAAGATTAGGAATATCATTTGTGAATATTGTTTTTCTTAATAATTTTTGTTTTTCTAGTTTTGCATTAACATGTATCTTACATCTTAATAAACGATGATCACTTCCTGTGTTGAATTTATTAAGAATATTGCAATCTTGAAATACATATTTCCTATTAGTGAAAATATAATTCAATTCCGCTCCACCTTCATTTGGATGCTTCCATATCAATTTCCATTTAACATTTTTCTCAAAATATAATTCATAATATAAAGTTATTGTTTGTGTGTGTGTGCAAATTCCACAAGTCTATGCCCACTCTCATTTCTATCACCATAATCAAAATTACCTATAACAATTGTTTGTCAATTCTAGCATTAAAGTTACCATGATAATTTTAAAATGTTCTTTGGTCTAATCAAAAGTCTTTTGTAGACCCTTATAAAAATTATCTACTTTTTCATCACAATGAAAACTTGTTGAGACATAAATCTGAATTATTTGTATTTGATATTTGCTATTAAGTTGAATAAGTAATCTTGCTTCTGTTTGATACACCATCAATCTCCTCAATATTTTTTTTTCTACTTTTTATTTACAATGAATCCTACTCCACTTACATTTTCAATGTTTGTGCCTTTGTAGTATAGTACATGTCCACTTTTTAAATTTAAATGTCTCTTCACCTTTTCTTCTAAGTTCACAATGTCCAATAATGTCCCATTTAATATTAGATAATTCTTATTTCAATACTTGTAATCTTTCTTCACTTGAAAATGATTTGCAGTTTTAAGTATCTAAATAAAAGATCATCAAATGGCAGACTGGGTCCATAATGAGGAGATTCTTAGCAACTTCTGCTTTTGGCCACCAACCACTGCCTTAGCCAGCAACTTTACAGCCTCTGGGAATAAAGGCCATGATTTTTTTTGTCTGTTATAATTGTAAATATTTACTAGAAAAAAAATCATTTACACACACATTTTTTCTGCCTTCAAGAAAACTGAACAAATATTTCAGTTAAGAATTATCAGGCAACTGAGAAGGAAGACTGTAGTGTTTTTTGATCTTCAACTCAGAGGTAAAATCCAATAAACTCACTATGCTGGATAGTGCTTGTTGGTGAGCAGCTCAGCTATGTTCATATATTATATGTATAATCACATAGTAATAACATGAGATAAAAATGTGTGGAATAGTCATTAGGAAATTTCCTTGCTTGGTTTCTTTAGAACCTCCAAGAGTAATCAAGCTGTTTCCTTTCAGTTAATTAACAAATTTCTTTGTGCAGTCAATACAGTGCAGTCATACATAAATTGTATGCTTTTTTGTTAATATAAGCCAAAATTGCTGTTACATAAATAACTGAGGAAAAAAAAAATCTTTTTTCATTGATGCTTTTTATATAATGGGATAATTGGTAAAATAATAAAAAATTCAATCAAATAAAAAGCACAAAAGTTGAATTATAACAATACTGTATGTTCAAAAATATATCAATCAATAGTATTGCATCCATTGGATAAGTCCAGAGACAATAAATCACAAATTCATCCATTTCTCTGCTCCATTCTTTTCAATGCCCAACTTTTTAAATCGATGTACTTCTTCCCAATCTTTTATATCATTTAGCAAGGTTAATTTTTTTCTGTCATTTCTTTTTGTTTCCATTCACTATTTCCTCCAAAACATCTTTAATTAAATTGTTCTTTCTTCTTAATGTATATGTCTAATCCAGTTTCTCTTTGTATCTTGAATTTCCTCAATCAATTTTCTTTTTTCAATTATTCTTTTCAAAACAACTTTATTATATTTATCCAATTTTTTTTTCTATCCTTTTCCAAAGCCATATTTCAAAGACTTTCAATATGGTCTTAATTTTATTACTCATTGTCATATTTTACAATCATATAATAGTACACTCTACACATAGCATTTCATAAATCTTTTCTTTTCTCTTCAAAAGTTCACAAAATATCATCTTAATAAATTTTTCCTTTGCTAGTGCTATTCTTCTTTTAACTTTAACTTCATTTCTTTCTTCCTCACTAACCAACTACCCAAATATATAAATCCATTTACCTTTGAACTACTTTATCATGGATTTCAACTTGCAATCTTTTTATATTTCTCCCTATCCATAAACACTTGATCTTAACATTAATCTTCATTCCACATTTTATATATCCTTCCTCCAATTTATTTAGTATATTCTGAAGACTCTTTTCATCTTCAGCTATAAGAGCCATATCATATGAAAATCTTATACATTTTACTTTTCTATCTCCAACAATTTCTCCTCCACAATCTAAATATTTATTTAACATATCTTCTAAATAAATATTAAAAAGCATAGATGATATATTGCATCCTTGTCTAACTTATCTTTCTATATTCACTTAATCAGTATTATAATTCTCCTGTTTAATTCTTAGTCTTTACCTACTATGCATTATCCAAATCAATATTCTCTCTTTTAAAATTACTCCTATATTTTCAAGATGGTCAAAAGTTCATTCCAGATTACTTTATTAAATGCTTTTTTTTCAAATCCACAAAATATATGTCAATTTCTTTATATTTTTCATTATCTCTCTGCAATTATACTGACAACACCAATACGACTCTATTACTTTTTCATCTCTGAAAACCAAACAGTTTTTTCCAATATAATATTCTATCTTCCCATAAAATCTTTGTTAAACTCCTCAATAAAATTTTAGAAGCATGAGATAACAAACTTATTGTCTGTACTCTTCTCATTTAACAGCTTCCTCCTTTTTAGCAGTTGGAATCATTATAGTTCTCAAAAAAAACTTCAGGGAAACTCCATTATTATATATCACATTACAAAGTCCAATTATTTCCTTCTTAATAATTTCTTCCATTTCTTTCAAAAAATTCTAGAAATATTGTATCAAATTCGACAGCTTTATTATTTTTCATTTATTTCCATCTCCTTCATTTTCAAGTTCATAATTAAATGAATTACTTTCTTTTCTGAGTAGACATTGAAGATATTCTTTTTATTTTTTCAATATATCATTATCAGTTAATTTATTTTCATTCTTAGTAGCTATTTCATTTATTACCCCCCCCCCCAAGTGACATTTCTAATTCTATCAAATAACATATCTTTTTACTTGATGAAGCATTTCTATCTCTCTACATTCTTGTTCCAACAGTTTTTCTTTTGCTAAATCTGTTTCTCTCTTTAAATCATTATTAATTTTTCTATATGTTTTTTGCTCTTCCTCAGTATTGAAATTCTTCCATCCTCCCCACACCATCTTTTTCACCATATCTTTCATTATCTAAGATTATTTAGCTTTCTTTAACTAAATAGTTTTTATTTCATTTTTTGCTATTTCTAATATTCCTTCTTTAATCCTATACCAATGCTTATCATAACTATTAATACACCCTCCTAATCTTTAGCATTTTTTAAAATTATATTTTCACATATTAAAACAAATAATTCCTTTCTCCATTTCTCTCAATTTACCTAAGTCCTATCTTACATATTTTATCTCTCTTTTTATTCTTTTTAAAGTCAACTTTAAATTAGTCATAACTAAATTATGATCAGAGTTTACATCAGCAACAGAGAAAGCATGAAAACACTTAATAGCATTCTTATATATATTCTGATCCAATATATAATTTATTTGATATCGTTCTCTATGACCTGGAACTTTCTCTGTATACAATCTAAGCGTTTGCAATCACACAAGCACACACGTGTATTTTGATATAATTATTTATATTTCAATATATATATATATAAGGTATTATTTTTCATAAAAAATCAATACTAGCTTTTGCTGTGTTTTCCTGGCTCAATGCTTTATTATTAACATAAAGACATCATTTGTTAGAAGGAAAAATCAGAAAGTATCATTTAGAGTAGCGTTTCTCAACCTTTTTACCGCGCGACCCAATAGACTTCATTGAAATAGTTCTGCGACCCAAATGTTTATTACATAATATAAATTATAATATAAAATAAAAAAGATAATATATTAGCACGGTACTGTATATATTCGGATCAATTTGATAATATTTATAATGAACAAATAATTAGTAAGTTAAAAGTTGAATTAAAGTTAAACTATATATTTTTAATTTAAAAGCTTAACACATTTTGCTAATTACCAAAAAAAAAAGAGTTTTCTTTTCAAATAAGGTTTTATTTATATACGAAATACCAGCAAAAATTACAATTTTTTGAACAATTACATTTTGAAAATAATCGCGAAATTTAACATTACGATTATTTAAGTTCAAATTTACAATTGAATTTGCAATTCAACACACTGTACAGGTTTACCCACACCTGCACATATATAATGTAATGTATAAGGAATTCGAACTCAGACTTTCATACGACTCTCAACTCTCCATGTCATCTCATATTGCTGACCCACCTGATCACACACATGTTGAAAAGATAAATAATCACCAATATATGGATTTCATGCTAAACCAGCAATCATCAGTTGGTCCAGATTACTATTTCCACACACACACACATATATATATATAATCAATTGAGAAAACTACACAAAGCCTAGATAGTATTACTTACTAATTATTTATTAATACTAATATTTTCTTAAAATGTAAAAAGATTTTTACTATCAGATATTTGTTTTTATTTCTTGGTGCATATTCGCGCCCCATTAAAAATTTAACGCGACCCAAAGTTGAGAAACGTTGCTTTAGAGAATAGACATGACAATCAAGCCAATGGTACACTTGATCATCATTGGTAATAATTTTCTTATAATTAACTAAATATTTAAGTTTGCATTTTATATAAACTTTAAGGCATTCTGATATTTAGAATTTTATTATAAGTATCTTTCACTGCTAAGTAAGATGTTTAGACACATATATATTTACATTATTTTATATGACATGATTTTTATTTACAATTTAATAAAATTAATATTGCTAAGATTAAAGAATTTTTGTGATTGTCTAAAGGCTTCTTAATACATTTTCAAGATTGATCCATCCGTTAGCATAGTAAAGGCACTGTCTAGAGTTCGCGATTATCTCATGGTTATAAAATGATGTACTTTTTTTTAATCAGTAGGAAAAAAGAGAACTTTTAGAGTGAGTAAAACTTTTTTTTTCACCCCACTTTTAAAAAAAAGAAGAAAATTTAAAGCCTATAAAAAAAATCTATTGCATCTTCTATTAATTAAAAAAGAATTTTTATATATTTGCAGTTACATTGAAAATAAATTTTAATATTGATATTATTATGGTGTGAGACCATACAAAGACAAAATTCCAATACAGATTTGGGTGTTGTTAAAAGGATTTACAATTGCATCATCTTAAAGGTTTTTAACGCACAAATATATTACTAATTATTATTTGAATATTATTATATAAATGTGCTTTTATTTTAACTATTTATTTAGTATATTAGTAAAATATAAAAAGCTGCCATTAATAGACAAAAACTCAAGTTTTACCTCATCAAATGCTATAGCACTGCATCATTTTATAAATGATAAATATTTGTTTTGTAAGTTCTGATTTTTTTTAAAAAAGATTAAAGTATATACATATTTAGAGCTATATTATAGCCTATAAACCCAGGGCTCATTCTCAAAAAATTTTTATTATTAAACTTTAAGCATAAATTAATAAAGAATGGCTTAAACCCCTTATTTTAGTTTAGTTTCAAATATATTTACAATTTGAGGATTGCCTTGTCAGAATGTTTTGTAAAGTCTAAATAGTGTACAATAATATTTTAAAAAGTGTCTTGATTAAATTTATTCTCAACAGATTTTATAAATAACTTTGTAAACCATATCCATTAATATCCTTTACTAAATCATATTGTAGTGGGAATTATGATTTGATTAATTAGTTAATGCTAACATGGCTTTGCATGATTATTAAACATAAGATTGCAAAACCAATTGATATGTTCTTTAATTTGCTGGATGTCTTGTTAATTATTTAATTTAGTATTATAATGACACATTGTCACTTGACTGGTCTTGTGAAACAAATGAAGAACAACAAAATTCCTAAAAACTATTTTAATATAAATTTGTGTATTATTTTTATTTAAAATATGATAAAACACTCTAAAAAATGCAATATCTATTGTTTTTGTAGAATTGTATCACTAAGAATAGAATACAGTGGAGAGCTACAATTTGCAAGAAGTTGCAAGTCTTTCACAATATAAGTTTACTGCAGAAGAATGTAAAAAAACAATATTGGAAGATGTCAAATAAACAGATTAATAGGTCATATATGTGGATTTATTTGCGTTTCATAGCTATATAAAGAAATTTGCTGTTTATTGAAAAGAGACATTTTGATTAACTTAGTTTGTATAGTGGTTGCAAAACTCTATTTTAACTTTATTTTTTTCTCTTACTATATTTGAATTTCTTTTTCTTCTTCTGGAAATGACTGCTAGAGAGCAATAATATGATTAGAAAACATGGAGACAAGAAGATGATTTTAATGATTTACATTATCTCTAAACCTCTCAAATATAACTTTTTCCTATATTTAGTTAGGTAACATTATAACTATAAACTTTTCAAATATTAATATTAAAAACAGATTTATAGTTTATTTATATCTAAGCAAAGATTAAAATAGTTCCTCAGAATGACAAATTTGCTTTTAGATAGATTATAATTGAATCACTCAAATATACAACTTCATACCTATTTAGCATGTCAGGCAGATTAGTTTGGGTTCAAAACTTCATGGTGTTTAAATATATTCAAGTCATTAAATTGAATAACATAGTAAAGACAAAGATAGATATAATCCTGTATTTTTCACTGATGTTAATTAGCCACTATTCAATAAATGGCATAGAACATAGAATGCAGAGGATTTTTATTAATAATACAAATAATGTTATTATGTTTATGATGTATAAATAAAATTATGGACTAAAATAACTTTATTTCAAAACACCATTAGAAAAATAATTTTTTGTACAACTGATGACATATTTAACTTTTTGGAAACTATTTTTCTTTGTTGTAAACAAATTTATATCAGTTCTTTTAAGACTGGTATATTTAAAATGTAAATGTGCATAATATTTACCATAACATTTTATTGTTAATATTATAATGGAAATTATAATGGAAAATTAATATTTTGGATGTAATTTTTTATACATACTGTTTTAGCATAATACTAAACTATCAGATAAAGCTACTAATATATATTATTGGCAAAATAAATAAATAAATAAAAACTAATTGCTGAGAAATAAAATGTATTGATTTTGAAAATAGTAAGAAATATAATGTACTCAAAATAGTCAAAATAAGAGGCATAGATCCAATTCATAGATCACATGACCCTATCTCTTAAGCTTGTAAGTTGTAAACAGTGAGGATTGCCAATTCCTCTACAAGCTTTATGATAAATGCTTAGCCAGAGCCAGCACTTAAAATATCTCTGTCAGGAACCCCTCCCCAAACCCCTGACCATGGTTTCGTGCTTTGGCACTCCTCAGAGAGGTGTCAGGGTAGGATCAGACATTAGATCTAAAAATACCAACCCAAAGTCAAGCACTCATCTAAAAGTTATCTATTGAGTGGAAAATCTGAAATTTTCAGACATCTATATGTCTTCAAACCCAGCTATCCAACTCAAATAGCTATATGGGGCTTATAAATCTTCAGCCATACCATATATTAGTAGTCATAGCAATATAAAATTGCATAAGACTTTTGGAAGAGACTATAAATAGTCAAAATAAGAGTCATAGATCCAATTCATAGATCATATGACCCTATCTCTTAAGCTTGTAAGTTATAAACAATGAGGATTGCCAATTCCTCTACAAGCTTTATGGTAAATGCTTAGCCAGAGCCAGCACTTAAAATATCTCTGTCAGGAACCTCTCCCCAAACCCCTAACCATGGTTGGTATTTTTAGATCTCGTGTCTGAACCTACCCTGACACCTCTCTGAGGAGTGCCAAAGCACGAAACCATTGTCAGGGGTAACAATATTGTATTGTTAATTTTAACAGAAATGTCATAATGTTTCAAATATATAATTACATTACAGATATATTATTCATTGGATAATCTGTAGTCTAATGAGTGACTTATAAACATTATTAATATACTTTCAATAAGTGATTTGTGTTAAAGTTATGAGAGTTGCACATTTGACACACCACTTAAACTGTAATAATTTGATATATATATATATAGTGATAAATATATGTAAGAAATTGTGGACTGGGTCAACTGATGACTGCTGGTTCAGCACAAAATGTTGATCTTGGGAATCATAGAATTTTTCACATCTTTGATCAAATGTTTATAATTACATCCCTCTACAAGGTGTTAAAAGTGAATAGAAAACATTCTTTTCTTTGGGTGAGAGTGGTGTAATGAAAATTACACTACTGAAATATTATTCATTATTGGATAATCTCTAGTCTAATGAGTGATTAATAAAAATTATTAAATAGTCTGTAGTATTTGTAACTTTTCAACATGATAACAATTTTAATTTTTTATTGAACGTTAAGTACTATTATGATTCAATAATATACGATATTTTTGTTACTACAGTTTTAATATTTTTGTTGATCATTAAAATATTTCCTTTTTTTAATTGTTAGAAAAATGTTTATTTAAATGGATTGATTATATATATATATCCAATCAATGGCAGACTGATAAATTTTTAACAACAAGCTTGCTAAATATATACATATAAACAATATAGATCAGCAATCAGTCAAAAAAAAAAAAGCGAACAGCAATATACATGTAATTTTTCTCATTACATCCTTTTTCAACTACCTAACTGTATTTTCTATTTATAATCTTCTATACAGATTGCTGTTTACCTCATCATTTATACAATCTACTGTCTGCCACTTTATTATTCATCTTGTTGTTGATTGTAAACCTTTTTTTATATTTCTCAGAATACACTATCCGTGCTGCAAACTAAATGTGCTTTTTTACTTGAAAACTAAAACTAAAAATTTTCATTTTTTCTATATTTATCCTAAAGTTGAAGTATGAATGTGTAAAAATGGGTGTAACTTATTTATATAAATTTCTATTAACCTGCATTTTGGTTTTATTCTCTATAATTTATTGAATGCAAAATCAATATGTTATATATTGTACAAAGGAAGCAAATAATACATGTGTAAAAAAATGATAATCAAGCAAGATGAATATGTTATATACATTAATGAATTGATAAGGACATATAGATTAATACAAATAGAATAGGGATAAAATAAATGTGTGATAATAACTGTGATATCTGGTACCATTGTCTACTGTTCAAAGTAAGCAGTCTGTCAATAATGGTGAGTATTTACCCAATCTGCCTGAAAAATGACTCAGTTCAGCAGACTGTTACGATCATTGAATGTTCTTAATGAGATTCCATGTTTCACAAAATCTTGAGTTGGCAGTCAGCACTTTGTCATGATTCTTCATTTTTTGTAGTTTCCTAATGGTAAAAGCCTCTTCATTGAAAGCATGGGTGTTGAATATTTTTCCGCACCTTACAGTCCAAATTGCATAGTTTATAAATAATGACAATCTGTGCATTTTGGTTTTAATTAATACTTTTTCTGTGACATTTCAATCTTGTATAGTAATCTGATTAGTGTTTATTGTCTAAGCTGAGATTGGGCAAAAGCAGAGATTTATTGTTATAATAAACAGGACTGAAATTGAACTTTTTTTGTTTAGTAGCTCAAGTTTTTGATTTTGAATTTAATTAAATATTATAATTTTTAGTATTAATATTTTAAGACCCATCTCTAAAGTTATTTTATCAATTGCTTTAATTCATAAAAATATTGTACGATATTTTTCTAATAATATGTTATACAATGTATATATGAACTGTATTTACACACACACACACACACACGTAGAGTATTAATAGAATATTATAAAAATAAAATATGAATATATTTTAATCTAAAATTGCGAATCATTTTGAAATAAAAATATAATGTTTTGAGAAAGCTAATCCTTTAAAATTTTGAAAATATATCAAGCGATTGTATATATTTTTTAAAAAATGAATTGTGTCTATATGAGTATATTTTTGCATGTGAATAAATGTGTATGCAATGTTTATATCGATTGTTGATAAATATAACATTGCATTTCAGATTTAAATAAGTCTTCATAGCTTGTATCTAGCACATAAGGATTGAGATCTTTTTATGTAGCTGATATTTTTCTAGTAAAATTAGAATTCTTTTCAGGTAAGATACATTTAGTCTACTCAGTTAGTCATGTGGAATTGATCATTAAATGGGTATTGGGGTATTCATATTTTTTTAGAATTAACATAAATAAAAAAAATAAAAAAACTTTCACTAAAATTTATCAAAAAATAAAAATCCTATTCAATATTAACCTATAGTTAGCATAAAATAGGGATCTTTAAAATAAAAAGAACAGATTTGGTGTTCAGATCTATGTAACTATACAGATGAATTGGATTGGTTTCAAAACTTTCAATCAATTTTAGACTATTAGTTTGAATAGTATAAAGAAATAAGTAGTGACTTCTAGATATATAGATGTGTTAGTTTCAACTTTGACTCTAAGTTTTTACTGATGAAGACAATAGCCAGAAACTTATTTGGGGATATGGATTTTACAGCATTATACCATCTGATATCCATTGATTACTCAGATTTATAATAAAGATTTTAGAACAGGATGAAGAGACATGCTCTTGGAAACAGCAAAAAGGATTTTCCATTAGAAATAAATTTTATAAATACTTTCAGTGATTGTCTTAATCCAGGGGTCCCCAACATTTTGCACTTAAGAGCACATTCTATAATACCAGCCAGGTGGCGGACACCATTTATTTTTTTCAACCAGGTGGCAGGCACCATTTATTTTTCAATGTAAATTTATAGTTAGATATTGTTAATAATATACATAATGTACAAAAAAATATTTATTTCAAAAATAAAATTTTAACATATAATTAACGTTTATATTTTTATGCTGTAAAAGTATAGTATGCCCTACAATTTGATTACAATATAATACAATAATTTATAAGAAATTTTAAAAATTAAATTTATTTGTATCAGATAAATAATTTTTTATTGTGTTCGTATAGTGGCGGGCACACGTAAAATGGTCTGTGGGCGCCATGGTGCCTGCGGGCATAGGGTTGGGGACCCCTGTCTTAATCAGTCACAATTCTTGAAACAAGTTAAACGTTTTATTTTCTACTTTTATTAGTGCTTATAATATCCATTTTAAAACTTGAATTGAAATTCTTCCTCATTTATTTCAAAATAAATGATTGCAAAAAATAAAAACTCATGGTGTGCAGTTCATTTTTTTTTTTCAGATTTAATAAATAATAATCAGAATAGCAATTACTCTATTCCTTTATATCATATGGAGTTTCAATCATCATTAATATCTTGAAAACATTGATTTGCTTAAATATCAAAGTTTAGAGATTCAATGTGGCAATTTGAAGAATATTCTTTCTAAGTTTCATCTCCTCTCCATCATAACATTGTCTTTAATATATGCAAAGAATCCATTATGTTGCAATTTATTTAATCAATATGCTTATTACTTTTTCTAGTTTAAAAAAAAAAAGAGTTGAAATATCTTATTAATAAATTGTATATATGTCATCTTCAAATAATTTTTTTCTTCCTCAACTTAAAAAAACAAACAAAAACAAACAAAGCAAAATCAATAATAAAAGATTTTTATAATAGTAGTATCATATTTTACTAATGCCTTTCTTTTATGATTCAGATTATTCTGAGGGAATACCGAAAAATTAATTCCATAAAGATTATTTGTTTTACAACATTTTAGTTTTTAATGAAAAGACTTGAATTTTTTTTAATAGAAAATTAAGAATCTCATTATTCTTATTTTAAGTGTGCATTCTGCTAATAATTTAACTATCAGAAATGAAAATCCAATTTTGGGTCAATTCATGATAAACACACATCACTTAATCTATTCCTGTAATTTTTTTTAACAATAACGATAAAAAATAAACAGCTGTAATAATAAAAAAATATATAATTATTACATTGATCTACATCATAAATATTTCATCAGTGAGAATTATTGTCATCTGATTTTTCCTTATTTGCAGTGTGTATTCATTTTTTATTAATTCAAATACATTAACTTTTCAATTAACTAATATTAATTTAAAAATTTGATTCACTTTTTTTTATATTACTAATAGATATTAAATTACAATTCAAGGATATTCCACTTAAAGCCATGGATGACCACTATATTTGGTGATTACCATAACATTCTCATTCATAGCTCTCACCAACATCCTACCTCAACTAGCAATTTATAAATTGGCACATCACCATTTTCTATCATTTTTTTATTAACCTGATCTATTAGAAATCAAGTGTATAAAGTTGAATGAACTATCCACACTATCTTTCCACTGATACATTAAGTTTACGTAAAGACAACCATAATGTTTATGCATATGTATGTGATTATGATAATAATTCTCTTTAGTTCAGCTTTTAGTTTTATATTTGAACAGTTAAAATAAAATCAAACTCTTACACAATAAAAGTATATTTCTGGATCATAAATTCTCATAATTATTTACTACATGATACCATAATAATGGCTGCAGAAAGGAGTTTGCTATTAACTGAAAGGAGACCCTTTGATTCCTCTTGGAGGCCTTAAAGGAACCGAGCAGGGCAAATTCCTAATGTCCACTCCATACGTTCTTGTCGTTGCAGCTGTTATATAGTATATAAACATGGATGGGCTGCTCACCAACACGCATTAGCCAGTGTGGTGAGTTTATTGGCTTTTTACCTCTGAGTTTAAGATCAAGAAACACCATGGTCTTTCTTTTCAGTGCCTGATAAGGCAGAATGAATGTTTGTGTAAATGATAAATATTTTTCCCATACATATATACAATTATGACAGACAAAAATAAAGCATGGCCCTTATTCCCAGGAGGCTGTAAAGTCACCAACCAAGGCTGCGGTTGGTGGCCGAAGGCGGAGGGTGCTAAGAATCCCCTGATTGCGGATCCAGGCTGCCATTTGATGACGACTTTTTATTTAGGTACTTACAACTTCAGATCACTTTCAAGTGAAGGAAGATTGCAAGAATTAGAAGAAGAACTGTCTTATATTAAATGGGACATTATTGGACTTTGTGAAGTTAGAAGAAAAGGAGAAGAAACAATTGATTTAAAAAGTGGACATATACTCTATTATAAAGGCACACATATTGGAAATACAAGTGGAGTAGGATTCATTATAAATAAAAAGTGGAAGAACAATATTGTGGAGATTGATGGTGTATCGGACAGAGTGGCAAGATTAGTTATACAACTTAATAGCAGATACCAAATGCAGATAATTCAGGTTTATGCCTCAACAAGTGCTCATAGTGATGAAGTAGTAGAAGATTTTTATATGGATGTACAAAAGGCTTTTGATCAGAGTAAACAACATTTTAAAATTGTTATGGGAGACTTTAATGCTAGAATTGGTAGACAAATGAAAGATGAAATTGCTGTAGGTAATTTTGGTTATGGTAATAGAAATGAGAGAGGACATAGACTTGTGGAGTTTGCAGAAAAAGAAAAACTTTATATTATGAATTCATTTTTTGAGAAAAATGTTAAAAGGAAATGGACATGGAAGCATCCAAATGAAGGTACAGCAGAATTGGATTATATTTTGACTAACAGAAAATACATATTTCAAGATTGTAATGTTTTTAATAAATTTAACACAGGAAGTGATCATCGATTAGTAAGGTGTAAGTTACGTGTTAATGTAAAACTAGAGAGACAAAAATTATTAAGAAAAACAATATTTACAGTTGATATTCCTAATCTTCAGAAACTAATGAATTTAAATTAGAACTTACAAATAGGTTTCAAGTGTTAGGAGATTTTGAACATGATTCAGATTTGAATGAAATTAATATGAAAATAACTGATACACTTTTAAAAACTGCAACAAACATAGCTGGTAGAAAAAAGCAGCAATTGACTAATAAAATTTCTACTGAGACTAGAGAATTTATGAAGAAATGAAGGAATATGAAAATATACAAAAATGATGTATTAAAAAGAATTGAATATCTCGAATTTTGTAAAATGGTACGGAAAAGAGTTGAAAATGATATAAGAAAGTATAACTGTGAAATAGCAAGGAAAGCTGTAGAAGAAAATAAAAGTCTCAAAAATGTTAAACAACATTTTGGTATTGGTAGGAAATTTATATCTGCAATAAGAAAAAAAGATGGAATTATTACTAAAAAGAGAGATGACATCATGAAATTGGGAGAAGATTTTTATCAAGAATTATATAGTAATAAAGAACAAGTACCTCCTATATCTATTACATCTTCCGAATTGCCCAGAATTTTAAATGAAGAAGTGAGACATGCAATTAAGTGTATGAAGAAAGGAAAGGCTCCAGGAAATGATGGAATTGTAATTGATATATTTTAAAAGAAGCAGGTGAAGAAATAGAAACAATTTTAGCAAAGTTATATACCAAATGTCTAAATGATAAAGATGTACCGGAAGATTGGAAGAATGCAGTAATAATATTAATATTTAAAAAAGGTGATAAAGAAGATATTAGAAATTACAGACCTATCAGCCTTTTATCAGTTTTATATAAAATTTTTACCAAGATAATTACAACTCGTCTACAGAGAACTTTGGATTTCCACCAACCAAGAGAACAAGCTGGATTTAAAAGTGGTTTTAGTACAATAGATCATATCCAGGTATTGAGAAAAGTCATAGAAAGGACAAACGAATATGAGTTGTTGTTATGTTTTGGATTTGTAGATTATGAAAAGGCATTCAATTCTATACACATTTCTTCAGTGATTAAAGCATTGGATCATCAAGGTATAGATCCAGGATATTGTCATATTTTAAAGAATATTTATAAAAATGCAACAGCAACAATTAGATTACATAATGATACTGGAAAAATCAACATTGAGAAAGGTGTAAGACAAGGTGACTCCATATCTCCAAAACTCTTTACAGCAGTGCTGCAAGAAGTATTTTGTGGATTAAAATGGGAAACTAAAGGAGTGAAAGTAAATGGAGAGTATTTAAGTCATTTAGATTTCACAGATGATGTAGTTGTTTTTGCAAATAATGCTTCAGAGCTGCAGGAAATGTTGCAGGAGTTAGCAGATGAAAGTACAAAAGTAGGACTAAAAATAAATGTTAAAAAGACTAAAGTAATGTTTAATCAATTTGCTCAAAATATGAAAATAAAGATTGATTATGAAGAATTAGAAGAAGTTAACAGTTACAAATACCTTGGTCAGATTATTAATACAGATGGAAACATAATGGAGAAAATTAATCATAGAATTAAACTTGGTTGGAGTGCTTTTGGTAGAAATAACTTGATACTAAAAGGAAATATGCCTATGTGTTTGAAAAGGATGGTTTTTAACAAATGTGTTTTACCAGTTCTTACTTATGGATCTGAGACTTGGACACTTAATAGAAGAGCAATACAGAGACTTCAGACCACTCAAAGGAGTATGGAGAGATGTATGTTGGGAGTAACAAGAAGAGATCGAAAACGCAATGTATGGGAAAGCCAACAAACGGGTGTTACTGACCTTATTGAAAAAATTAAAAGATTGAAATGGAGTTGGGCTGGACATATTGCTACAATTGAAATTTTAAACTGGATTCCAAGAGATTTTAAAAGACCCAGAAAGAGACCACATGTGAGATAGATGGATGAAATAAGAAAATGTGCAGGGGTGTTGTGGAGAAGAGAAGCTAAAGATCGGAGAAGATGGATTAAACTTGGAGAGACCTTCATCCTTCAGTGGATTGATAATGGTTGATGATGATGATGATGACCATATTAATTTTAATGATTACTATTTTGGGAATATTGTAAATTTAAGCATTTATGTCCATGGTAATATTCCGGAAATGACTTACTCAGTTGATAAAGATAAAATCAACAGTGAATATAATGAATAAGCCAGAGCATAAAGCAAGGAAATACACATAAAAAAATAAAATAAGAATTAATTAAACATGTTAATATCAACAATGAAAATTATCAAAATCTCCATAAAGCTCTATAAACATATTCTATTTTAACTACTTCTCATAATTAGCGATGCTTAGTTTTGATTTTATTTATTCAAAACAGTAATAAATATTTTCACTAGATATGCAGTAATTGTGATACTATTGATTCAAACATTTAAAATTGTATTATCACATAAAAAATACGAGATTTATTTTCATGAATAATATCCTTATTATATAAAACAAATAAAGTCATCTATCTATTAATCATTAATTATTAAGTATGTTAATTTTTATACAAATTCTTCAACTTAGAAAGTTTGTAACTTCAGGATTCCAATTTAGCTATAAGAATGTTTATAATATTTTTCCCCTTCTTTTTCCATTACTCAAATATATCTTTACAAGATGTGGAGTTTTATTGGACTAGTTATATGGCAACAATAATGTAATTTAAATGTATATGTAAACTTACAATTCTGCATATTATTTCAAGATTAGAATATTATTTTCTTTGAATGAATCTTTCTATACATCTTAATACAGTTTTTCAATTTCTGTTAAGATGGTTGAAATAAATATGAAGAAGTCATTTATAGTTGATTCAATGTATATTTTTTACTACACCTTATTTCAGAGAGCTGATTCACATTTGCC
Organism: Epiperipatus broadwayi; assembly: GCA_028023455.1. Taxonomy (NCBI): domain Eukaryota; kingdom Metazoa; phylum Onychophora; class Udeonychophora; order Euonychophora; family Peripatidae; genus Epiperipatus; species Epiperipatus broadwayi. Next base: position 2,796,503 of record JAQFVV010000074.1, on the reverse strand, counting down.
AAACTAATCTGTTATTTTATGCAACTAATTCTCTGTAACAAATTTGTCTGCTTTTTATTATTATTTTTTCACACATTAAGTTCTCTAAATATATATATTTTCTTTAAATTGTTTCCCAATTCTTTAATAATTGCTTAATTCTTATTTTCTTTTTCTAATACACAAATTATAAAGACAATTAAAAAATTAATCTTTTTCCAGAGCTAATTACTTTGTATCACTATGTGGATAAACACTTTCTAATAATAACTAAAGAAGAAAAATAATATTATAAATAAATAAGATTAAAAGAAAAAAAGCTAATCAACATTTTAATCACTAAACCTTATGTATATATAAAAATCAAGGAAAATAAATGAACTAACTCTTATTAAATAGATAAAAAAAAAATTAATAACAAAACTCTAAATACTATATTATTTTGTTATTCTCTACTTTGAATTGAAATGTTTATAATCATTGTCATAACAACAATGTCAGATGACTTTCTTTCTGTAAGTTTGAGTAATCAATGAATATCAAATAATATATTGCTCTAAAATTCTATGTTCAGACTGGTTTTTGTCTTATGCCTTTATCATTGAAAAATATAATTAAAAGCTGAAATGATACCCTCATGCATTTAACAGTCCTATTTTATTCTTTATTATATTAAAAAATATTTTGAAATTAAAAAAACTTAATGCTTTGAGTTTAGACTGACTAGCTTGCATATTTATACAGATATGACACTAAGATCAGTTTTTATACATTTTAGAGGTTCTGTTGTATAACAATTGTAGGCCTCCTTTCTTTAGCTAGGCAGATTAATATTACCAACAAATGACACATAACTTTTTTATACACTTACCCATATCTATTCAAGGTCAATTGCCTGAATATATAAACTCAATTTTACATTTAACCATCATCATTTTACAATAATTAACAATAATCTCCTGTTATAGCATATTACCAATATAATCAAAGCATTTTTACATACAAAAATTTCTGTTGTTAACTGCTTGGCAATTTTTCTGAATCACTTTCAACATAACAGTACTGCTATCATTTTTTCTAACTAAAAGATTGTTATGAGAATTTATCATTGAAAAGATGCACTATAAATTGACAATATTCTTTTTTTTCTTCTCAAAGTAATCTTTATTAATAAAAGATTACAAAAATTTTGGGTACACTTACCCATTGAGTATTACACCGTGATTCAATGTAACAAGGATTACACAGTGATTCAATGCAACAAGGTAAAATGTACATATGTTCAAAAGTAATTGCATCCATAAAATTGCTGTAATGTGATTAATGTGTGGATCCAAATGGCCCGGCCATTGAGAAATTAACCTTCACCCAATGGTCCCACCCCTAGGGCCCCGAAGCAAAGACTCAAATGCTTCAGCTGAATGGGTGAAGTCCAGCATTGTGCCAACCACAACAACAGGCAGTGAGATCCAAGGCCCAAGTTCACCAAGCAATAGACTCTCGAACCACAGCCGAGCCATGTCAAGACAATTCTGAATACCTCTGCCTCCCAATTAGCAGTCCAAATGAGCAGGGAACACAATTGGTCTACCTGCCCAAAATTGGAAAGCCAACTTGGGTAAAAACTAAGAAGCAATAAGTAAAGAACCAGATCAACACTGCCCAAAACCAGCCTATAAGGGACCCAGCAGCCAACCAGAGCAGGAATAGCACCAACTTTGACTGTGTAAGCCCCCCAGCAGGTGTTCTGGGCAGTGGCAAAATTGTTAACAGCCTAAACCATAAACCAGATACCTAATGTCTACAACCAGCCAACCCTGAAGAAAAGGGGGAAGTGCAGACCCATGCCCACAAAACAGAACTCCATCCATGTTACAAAAAAAAATGGTGGTGGCTCAAAATAGACCAACTGCTTTAAAAATGCATTAAATTTAAAGCTAACAAATGTAACCTAATGATAGTGAGTGCAAATCAACACTGACCTATCAAATGATACATCAAGGGGTGCACTAGCCCTTTGTGGAGAAGTCCATGTGAAGGTAGTGACTTTCACCCTTCCGGCAGGTATTCCCAGGGTAGACAATGATCGTCGACCATCCCCTCAAATGAACCAAGCCCCTTATGACCACTATCATCACACTTGAGGAAAATGAGTGCAAACTCACACCCACCAGTACAACATTTAATTCATGTAGTCTTGAAATCAAGCCGGATTTACTTGCGCACCATGGGAATAAATAATTTGTCCATATCATCTTGCACACTGAGGTCAATGGGGCTAAACATCTGCTCTTGATCATCATCAGGCTCCTGTGTCTGCAAATATTCACAGCAGCTCCTAAACCCACCAACCAATGTCCTTCAGGGTTCACAATGATTTTTCTTTGTTGATACTAGTTGGATTCTGCTTCTTTTGATTGAATTTTAGGTTTTGGTTAGTGATACAAGTATAATCTGAAAGTTTGTTGTTAAACTTTGGAAAATTCTCAATAATTATTGCTTAAAAAGTATGATTAATTTGTAGCTTCAAAGTTTCTGTTTAGGTCTAAAACATCATTTGTACTCATTTTTGTCTTTAGATCATTATTTTTTAGCTCAGGAATCACTTCATTGTAGTTCTGTGTTGATTTGAAAATTTTTTATTTATTGCTTTTTTTAGGGGGGGAGGGAGCAATCCACCGGAAGGGGAGTGATATCTTCTGTCCTGATCATCGGAGAAATCTGATTTTTGTGCAGGGCGATAGCTTAGGTTATTTTCTATAATGTTCACTTCCAAAATTGAGATTGAATTAATAATTGAAACTTGTTTAACACTGCTAAAATCTGATGCAAAGATAAAATTCTTAAACCGTCATTGCTAATATATTATATTCCATGTTTTCTATGAGATTTGATGTGCAAATGAATTTCCTGTTTATTCTATTAATAAAATTAGAATTTCTAGTGTCTATTCTTCTTAGAAATATTTGGTTTCATTTAAAATTATTTTTAAAATGTTTATAATATTTTAATGATTCCAATAATTATTTAAGCTAGCTTTTGTCTCTTTCTAATGGCATCCATTTGCATAAAACGGAACGATGGATAATTTCAATTATCATTGAATGAAAACTGTTTCAAAATTTCTTCTAAAGATGAAAAAACAATAAAACAGATATTCACTTACATTTTGGTAATCTTTTTGTTTATGAATCCAACAATGGACTATGACTTTGGTGAATAGAACAGGGAGCCTGAGACAGCAAAAACTGGAGTCCCAGGCTCCCTCTAGTGGACTATAACAATATTCTTTTTGGACAAATTAATACTAATTAATGCTACTCTGTTTGGCTTTTTATTTTAGCTCAATTTTACCTTCAAATTTATCAGTTTAATTTATTTTAATTTTTTTTCTAAGATATAAAACAAAAAAGCAAAGGTGTAATTAATATGGTGCCTTTTTTCAATGAAGATGTAGAAAGAGAAGATTCACATGCTAGCTAACTATTAGATAATAAAGAATTTAAAAGATTTTTTACTCTCCCAATATATCTAATTACTGATCAATAATTAGATGACTATCTGTATTGGTTGTATATATTAAAAATAAAGTAAATTTATCTGTAAAGATAAAACTTATTTGATATTTCAGATTTATGACAGCATCTATTGTCAGAGGAAACTTGGTCATTTACTTTCTAAATTGTTTAATAATTTTTTAATGAAAGCAGCAAAATCTCAACTGCTTGTATATACATTCATCACTATCATTATTAGATATGTGCTAAATAACAAATCTTATATGTCTGCTCAGATTATCTTTCTCATTTTTTAAAACGTGTAATTTATTTAAAATCATCTAACAATTTTTTTATGTGTGTCACTTCATAGTTTCTCAACTTCTAATTATAATTTTTTTCCCATTTCATAATGTCCTCAGTAAATAATCATATATATGTATATATATATTTAATACATTTGTAATTTAACATTATCTTTCAAATAATCAATAAATAACTTTAAAATATATATTTAATTTTTAAAAAATATATACTATAAAACACCATTATATTCTTATTCTGAAATATACATTTTCAATATTACCATACAATATTAAGGCAAATTTTAACAACTAAGGTTCAATTTTGATTTAGCAAAGAAACATAATAAATACTGAATGACTGTACTTTGGAAAAAAAGTAAACCTAAGTCTGTAAGGTAATCAATCATTTCAAACGTCTACAGATTCTTTCAAATGTAATAGCTTGTCAAAAAAAAAAATGAAAGGGCACATATATTCTTTTTTTTTCAACATTATTGGTGGAGATTGCATCATAAGAAGAATATGAATTTAAGATAATAATCTTTACAAGATATCCACATTTTACAATGATTAATTTGTTAATTATCATAATGACATTGTGTAAAATAAGATTAATGAAAACAAAATATTTGATGTTACTTAGTGTACTTACATACATATCTATATTTATACATATGTTGTCAATATTATTAATGGTTTAAAGTTCTTAAACCAAATGCCATTTAATGTAATAATAGCCAGTGGGAAAATAATCATTTTATCTCACATTCAATTTTTTGCTGCAGATTTTTCATATATCTGCATTACTCTACTATAAATATTTTTGCATTTATTTCAAATAAGATAGCTGTTTTTTGGATCTGCTCACCAGCTCTATAGTCATAATCTAACCCCATTTCTGTTGTATTTTCAAAATGTGTACAAATTTTATCAGCTATAAATACATAGCCAACATATATGTTTACTGCATAACTGGCATTGCCTGTATATTCTTCTCATTTTCTTGTTCATATATTTTAAATATCTTACATGATAGAACATTTGAAATGCATCATTTTTAAGTTTTGTTTTGGCTTTTTTATTTCATTAAAAACAAGCGCAAATAGAAGAATTTGGAATATTTACCCATTATATATGAAATTCCCTTTTAATAAAGTCAGTCTCACTTAAATAGATCTTTGATTTAAAACTATCATTCTGTGTCAATCTTCAAAACTATATAGATTGAGGTTTAACTCACATTCTTACCTTGAAATTCATAGATTTTAAATAACCTTGATATTGGCATTTAAATATGATATATATTTCAGCTAGAATCATTTTAAAGTCTTAATGTTAGCTGCTGTTTTTTTGTATCTTCAGTGGATTTGTATACAACTCCAAATACCTTTTGTCAAAAAATAATACTCAGTTTCATCTGAATTTGCAGATCATCTACACATGATAATTTAGAGAGTAGATATTCTTTCATGACTGGATTAACTTCTATTCCCCATGGCATGACTATATCTAGTATACTGGAGTTTTTAAACACAATATACATAAAAAATAATATCCAGTTAATATTATTATTGAAATTTTGAATATTATCTAACTTTTTAGTTTTGGTTATAACTATTCTTTTCATTATATAGTTATTTTTTAATTACTAGCATTATTTTAATCATTATTTTATAGAAAAACCCAGTTTAATTTCATACTTTTTTTTGTATATGTATATATTTTATTAATTTCCATTTTAATCTTATTTTTTCTCTTGCACATAAATTTGCAGTTAACACCTTTTACATTATATAATTTAATTTTTTTTTTTTTATATAATTTAATTTTTTATTTAGGTACTTACAACTGCAGATCACTTTCAAGTGAAGGAAGATTGCAAGAATTAGAAGAAGAACTGTCTTATATTAAATGGGACATTATTGGACTTTGTGAAGTTAGATGAAAAGGAGAAGAAACAATTGATTTAAAAAGTGGACATATACTCTATTATAAAGGCACACATATTGGAAATACAAGTGGAGTAGGATTCATTATAAATAAAAAGTGGAAGAACAATATTGTGGAGATTGATGGTGTATCGGACAGAGTGGCAAGATTAGTTATACAACTTAATAGCAGATACCAAATGCAGATAATTCAGGTTTATGCCCCAACAAGTTCTCTTAGTGATGAAGTAGTAGAAGATTTTTATATGGATGTACAAAAGGCTTTTGATCAGAGTAAACAACATTTTAAAATTGTTATGGGAGACTTTAATGCTAGAATTGGTAGACAAATGAAAGATGAAATTGCTGTAGGTAATTTTGGTTATGGTAATAGAAATGAGAGAGGACATAGACTTGTGGAGTTTGCAGAAAAAGAAAAACTTTATATTATGAATTCATTTTTTGAGAAAAATATTAAAAGGAAATGGACATGGAAGCATCCAAATGAAGGTACAGCAGAATTGGATTATATTTTGACTAACAGAAAATACATATTTCAAGATTGTAATGTTCTTAATAAATTTAACACAGGAAGTGATCATTGATTAGTAAGGTGTAAATTATGTGTTAATGTAAAATTAGAGAGACAAAAATTATTAAGAAAAACAATATTTACAGTTGATATTTCTAATCTTCAGAAACATTCTAATGAATTTAAATTAGAACTTACAAATAGGTTTCAAGTGTTAGGAGATTTTGAACATGATTCAGATTTGAATGAAATTAATATGAAAATAACTGATACACTTTTAAAAACTGCAACAAACATAGCTGGTAGAAAAAAGCAGCAATTGACTAATAAAATTTCTATTGAGACTAGAGAATTTATGAAGAAAAGAAGGAATATGAAGATATACAAAAATGATGTATTAAAAAGAATTGAATATCTCGAATTTTGTAAAATGGTACGGAAAAGAGTTGAAAATGATATAAGAAAGTATAACTGTGAAATAGCAAGGAAAGCTGTAGAAGAAAATAAAAGTCTCAAAAATGTTAAACAACATTTTGGTATTGGTAGGAAATTTATATCTGCAATAAGAAAAAAAGATGGAATTATTACTAAAAAGAGAGATGACATCATGAAATTGGTAGAAGATTTTTATCAAGAATTATATAGTAATAAAGAACAAGTACCTCCTATATCTATTACATCTTCCGAATTGCCCAGAATTTTAAATGAAGAAGTGAGACATGCAATTAAGTGTATGAAGAAAGGAAAGGCTCCAGGAAATGATGGAATTATAATTGATATATTAAAAGAAGCAGGTGAAGAAATAGAAACAATTTTAGCAAAGTTATATACCAAATGTCTAAATGATAAAGATGTACCGGAAGATTGGAAGAATGCAGTAATAATATTAATATTTAAAAAAGGTGATAAAGAAGATATTAGAAATTACAGACCTATCAGCCTTTTATCAGTTTTATATAAAATTTTTACCAAGATAATTACAACTCGTCTGCAGAGAACTTTGGATTTCCACCAACCAAGAGAACAAGCTGGATTTAAAACTGGTTTTAGTACAATAGATCATATCCAGGTATTGAGAGAAGTCGTAGAAAGGACAAACGAATATGAGTTGTCATTATGTTTTGGATTTGTAGATTATGAAAAGGCATTCGATTCTATACACATTTCTTCAGTGATTAAAGCATTGGATCATCAAGGTATAGATCCAGGATATTGTCATATTTTAAAGAATATTTATAAAAATGCAACAGCAACAATTAGATTACATAATGATACTGGAAAAATCAACATTGAGAAAGGTGTAAGACAAGGTGACTCCATATCTCCAAAACTCTTTACAGCAGTGCTGCAAGAAGTATTTTGTGGATTAAAATGGGAAACTAAAGGAGTGAAAGTAAATGGAGAGTATTTAAGTCATTTAGATTTTGCAGATGATGTAGTTGTTTTTGCAAATAATGCTTCAGAGCTGCAGGAAATGTTGCAGGAGTTAGCAGATGAAAGTAGAAAAGTAGGACTAAAGATAAATGTTAAAAAGACTAAAGTAATATTTAATCGATTTGCTCAAAATATGAAAATAAAGATTGATTATGAAGAATTAGAAGAAGTTAACAGTTACAAATACCTTGGTCAGATTATTAATACAGATGGAAACATAATGGAGGAAATTAATCATAGAATTAAACTTGGTTGGAGTGCTTTTGGTAGAAATAACTTGATACTAAAAGGAAATATGCCTATGTGTTTGAAAAGGATGGTTTTTAACAAACATGTTTTACCAGTTCTTACTTATGGATCTGAGACTTGGACACTTAATAGAAGAGCAATACAGAGACTTCAGACCACTCAAAGGAGTATGGAGAGATGTATGTTGGGAGTAACAAGAAGAGATCGAAAACGCAATGTATGGGTAAGACAACAAACAGGTGTTACTGACCTTATTGAAAAAATTAAAAGATTGAAATGGAGTTGGGCTGGACATATTGCTAGAAGAGATGATAATAGATGGACAATTGAAATTTTAAACTGGATTCCAAGAGATTGTAAAAGACCCAGAAAGAGACCACATGTGAGATGGATGGATGAAATAAGAAAATGTGCAGGGGTGTTGTGGAGAAGAGAAGCTAAAGATCGGAGAAGATGGATTAAACTTGGAGAGACCTTCATCCTGCAGTGGATTGATAATGGTTGATGATGATGATGATGATGAATTTAATTTTTTGCTTCTTCCACATATACCACTATTAGTATAATTATTCTTCAATTTTTAAAAGTATTAGTTTTAATTCATTTGAAGTTATTCCCCCAGTCCATATAGAATCATTGCAATAGAAGCACTTTGTTCTTAATTCCTACAATTCATAACAGCTAAATTTAAAATCTCAGCATTGCTTTTACTGATTTAATTTTTGAGGAACTTTTATTTTTGGACATTTTTTTAAATTGAATACTTTACAATTCCCATTATAATTGATAAATAAAGATAAATTTTAGCTTGATTCCCATATTAGTGATTTAAATGTGCCAGCAGGACCATCAAAGATGGTATAACTTTATTAATATGAGTTACACTTAATTATCATACTATGAAGTACACAGTGTCTAGGTTATTTCTTGTCTTAATTTAATTATATTTATTAATATATATTAAGATTTCTGTGCTAAAAATATATATAACCAGATTTGTGTTGCTGGGTTACTATTATTTAAATAAGTATTGATAATTTTGATTATGTCTGATTATTTTGTGATTATCAATTATGAAGTATATGATGGATAAAAAGATCATTTACAAAATGGTTGGCATTGATAGTTTAAGTTTTTATTCAAATTTCATGAGCTGTTAATAATAGTTTGTTCAAAACTTAGTTACAGCAAAGAGTGTGAATTTACTGTTAAAGGTGACCAAGTAATAAAACTAAAACTGAAAGTGAATTTGTTTTGATTTAAGTGCTATTTTGTTATATCACATGTATGCAATGGATATGTGAGTATTTTTGGGTACCTTAAACAAACTAAACATTTGTAGCTTCTCTATTTCTATCTCCAAATAGATCTTAGAGATTGATACCAAGCACAGCTAATAATGTGAATAATGCAAAATCATTGATTAATAAAATAAAGTCTAAATAAATTAAAAATTGTTGAAATAAATTTGCATAAACATAATTGACATCATTACATTTTCCACTCAATCAATGCCCTAAATATTTGCCTTCTCACTTATCAGTATATCTCTCCTTATTCAACGTTTTTTTTTTTTTTAAAAAATCATGTTAATAAAAGTCTTCCAGGAAAATTAATATTTCTAAAACTTTTGAAATTCTTTTAATTTCCTTCCTACTTTTGTTACAAATATATTAAGTTACAGTAATATTCCGACAAAAAAAAAAAAAGAATACTATGCAGAATGTTATACTCCAGTTTAGTAAACTAATAATCGTTGTATATGCTAAACGTTATATATTTTTGTTAAATATTTTATAAATATAATATATTCTATAAATTTTATTACAGTGTAATTTTCAGTTGTATAACTTGCAGTTGATTAAAGTATAATTGATTTATTAAAGAGTACACATAAAACATAAATATATTTTTAAAGTTAATTTAATGATCATATTAAAATCAAGTATTATTTTCTAAGCTATAAATAGTCAGATATTTATTACTATATAAAAATTAATGTCAGTTCCATGTAAAACCCTGCTTTTCTTTTTACATGATTGTCACATTCATCCTTAATTAATTTTACTGAATGATTTTGGAGGTTTCTCCAGGAAAACTTTTAATTTATATCACAAATAGTGTCACATATTTGTGGTCTGGCAGATTGATTTAAGCTATATATAAGCCACATCTTTTTGTATTCATTTTTTTTAAAATACCACATTTACATTAAAACAGCAACAAGAGTAATACTAAAATAAAATTCAATAGCAACATTATAAACTCAATCTTTTAAAAAAAAATTATATGCAGCAAAAACTAATGAAAATTTCTTACATATCTGCTATAAAATTTAAATTAAAAAAATAAAATAAAATAAATAAATACTAGAATTGAGATAATGACTTTAATAATACATCTAATCTAATTTAGATTTAGCCAAAGATGTCTAAATTTAAACAGTTCTTAGCAAGATTAACTAAGAGTTCTGAAGCAGTAGTTAGAAATATTTTAAAGCATATAGATATTTGTTTGCTTCAACACTGGCTGGATTTTTTAAAAAGAATATATGGTTCTATGTTGTACTCATAGAAGCTTAAGAATGCTCTTATAGTTGCACTCTGTAAAAGCTAAGAGGATAAAAAAGATTGCAATAATTATTATGAAATATTATTGTTATCCATTGCAAGGATATTTTATAGAATTTTGTTAAATAGGTTGCTTCCAATTATAGATTAATCACTTACAAGGACTCATAATGGTTTTAAATAATCAAAAAGCACTTCAAACATAATTTTTGTTTGCTAGGCAAATGCAAAAAAAAAAAAAGAAGAGGATCAAAAGCAAAGAATAGATTTACATACTGGTCTTATTGATTTGGTCAAAACATTTGATTTAATTAAGCAGATCTATAACACTATTTAAAATTAGTTGTTTGTTCTTTGAAGTTGTTTGTATTATGCAGCTTTTATTTAATGAAATGAGATGAAGCATTATCTCTATTAATGGAAAGTCAGGCATTTGTAATGAAAAGTGAGTCAAGCAACTATATGTACTAGTTCCAAATTTGTTTTTCATTTTTATGATAATAGTCTTTCAAATTGATCTTCACAGAGAAAAACAGTAAAGCTGCCTATACCTATTCTTATTAATTGAAGAGAAATAAAAGATTAAGTTGTTGTTTTAAAAATTGAAATAATTTAGTCATTTATGTTAGCAAAACTTATCAATTATGACACTCCAAAAGTCTTAATTCTATTTGTGAAAGAATCTAGTAAAACAGATAAATATAGCTAGATTGAAATTAGAAGACAGAGTTAAACAGAAACCATTAGAGATCAACATTAGTAACTCTACAATTCAGATAAGATCTTTATTATAAATTCATAGCAAATTTAGTGTGTAAAATTATTTATCGATTATTTCATGTTAAATATAATTTATATATATATATATAATAACAATTTATACATATATAATAACAATGTAATTAATTAATGGACATTTTATTTGTCTTATAAATATATATATAATGAATGTGGAAATTTTTTGTTCAAAATTCTATTTTTAATAAGGTATGAACTTGAGTTGTTTAGTTATTGGGATTATTAATATCTCTATATTATTTTGTCCAAGCACTTTTTAGTCTCTCAATAATTTCATGACAATGTCATAAATAGTAGGCCACATGCAGAGTATAAATAGAAGACAAAAAGAACGTTTATAGAGCAAAATTTTAATACAACTAAGTTATTGGATTACTATTTTGTAACTATGTATATAGATGATTTTTTATTCTTAAATAAAATTAGTGATAATAAATGGAAGATTACTATTTTTCATAGAAACACAAATTATAAAGATAATAAATCTGATATGTAACCTTAGAACACTGGAGAAATTCATGGAAAAACTCATATATAAAGTTATATAGCAAAATTACATTTATAAAAACAGATGCCAAATTAGAAATAAAGACTCTCTGAGTACAATATGGTACTTCATGATTTGGGTAAAACATGTCTATATGAAAATTTGTAAAAACTTTTATCAAATAGTTATTATTAGAAATGTCAGGTGGGGAACTCAGCCAATATTTACAAATTCTTAGCATGCCTTCAAAGAAGCATAAAGAAAGAGAATAGATTTTGAAATGATATTGGAATAAATGAAACAATTTCAAAATTAAAATTTATATAAAAAGCTGCAGACATTAATTCAGAATATTTCAGAGAGAGAAAGAAAAAAGGTATAGTAGGAAATCAAAATGAGAAAAATAACATAATATCAAAAGATAGAGAAATAAAATATACCTACTATAGTAAATATATAGGGTATATGAGCACAGACTTTCAAACATCCTACCACTCTCCACACCATCTCATAACATTGATACACTCGAACACATATATGTTAAAAAGAAAATAATCACCAATATACATATTTCATGCTAATCCAGCAATCATCAGTTGGTCCAGTATACCATCTGTACACATATATGTTATAAGTGCTCAGATATATATATATATTAAGATAGCCAATCCTCATACTTTAACAGACAGACTTCAATCCATTCCACAATCCAACTCTTCAACCATCCATCCAATTGAAAATCTAATGATGAAAATGCTCAAAGGCCACCCAGAGGCTGAGATTCTTGTCCATTAGAGTATGACAATTGGCTATCTTAATATATATCTGAGCACTTATAGCATATATATGTAGAGATGGTAATCTGGATCAACTAATGATTGGTGGTTTAGCATGAAATGAGTATATTGGTGATTATTTATCTTTTCAACATATATGTGTTTGAGTGTATCAGTGTTATGAGATGTTGTGGAGAGTGGTGGGATATGTGAAAGTCTGTATTCATATATCCTATATATTACATATATAGACACAGATATATAATAATCCTGTGTGTTTCAGTTACTACTATAGTAAAGAGAATCTTGAAAAAATGAGATTCTCAAATATTGTAAATGGAAAAACATTCCTTGAAATAAACCAGGGCAGAGAACAAAATATAAAATAAAAATGCAAAAAGACCCGTATCCCTCCAGAAAAAAAAAAAGGTTGGAAGAAATAATTCAATCGCCATTTATTTAAAAATAAATAAATTAAGTAATAAAGTTACTTAATAATTCTTATATGTATATAATAAATTAAGTTTGATGTCTGTATTTTTTCCAAAATATATGTAATATTCAAAAAATTTATATATATTAAATACAGTAATATTCATATAATTTAACATTTTATTAGAAATACTTTCAACTATATTCCTTTTACATTTTGTCAACTATATAGCTGATAAAATCTAAAAGGAATATAGTAGAAAGTACTTCTAATAAAATAATATTATATGAATATTACAGTATTTAATATATATATATAAATTTGAATATTACATATATATAATAAACCTATTCACAGAACAAACATGTCTGAATACTTTATTAAGATAATTCACAAACTAGATTCCCAAGTAATCATTTAAATGAATTTGTAAATAATATTCACCTTTTGTTATACTAATGTCAATATATTTTGTCAGATAACACATATCTGACATGATAGATTAGCATTGATATGATATACACAAAAGGTAAGTATTAAATGATTCTTTGGGAATATAGCTTATGAATAAGTAATATATTTAGACTTGTTTGTTTCATGAATAGGTTTATATTCTTAGCATTGCATATTTAATAGGCTGTAAAAATATTTTTATACTCATTAAAAATTAAAAATAATAATGAAAATTGCGACAGACTGGGAATTTCTCTTATATCAAAAAAGATAGATTTGATTAAAGAGAAGATTAAAATTTATCCATACTTGCATAAAACTACATTAAAAGCCAAAGTACTACTAAGTTTAACCAACAGAAAAACAAAACATGAGTTATATATCATTCAAGTTCAATTAAATCATTATGAGAGATTTTCGAGGATTAAAATTCAACATTGTAAAAATATTATTATAAGAGAAAAATTAATTTTCAAGTTTTTTGAATCTTTTTATTTTAGAGAAAAATGATTTGATTTTTTCAATTGAAGAAATTTGTAGACTAATAATAAGTTCATTTACAGAAAGATAAGATTAAGGATATTATATATGAATTAGTAAGGGAAAATATTCTAACACTAATAGAAAAATCAAAAAGGACAATGCATATATAGCAGTGATTACCAAATGGAAACCTAAGAATATGGGGGAAACTATCAGATAACAGTCAATAAGATTTTTAAAAAGGAAGTTTATTCTCTGCCAAAATGTACAGAAAATTTTAGCATTATTACAAAATCATTTCAGGGGATTAGTTTAAAGTCAATTTTTTTTGCCAGTAAATGAAAATGTGGGGAAACAAATACTAAGAATAGCATCCTATATAAGATTATATATATCAAATAAACTAATTTGAAATAACTATAATGGCTAACATATTCCAAACAAAAATAGATACTCTCTTGTGGGAACAGAAAATGTTGTTTTATATTTTGATGATATTCTCATTACAGTGCCAAAATTAATAGATTGCTGCATAACAAAAGCTTGCAAAAAAAATTAGATAAATTTGGAGTTAAACTAAATGCTGAAAAATGTTTTTGGAATGTCTAAGGCTGAAGTCTTGGAACACATTATTGTAAAAAGGGGACAATCATCAATAAGTGTGATAAAAGTTAAATATCCATACAAAAATGTAAACGAATTACAGACATTTCTAGACATTGTAAACTTTTTCAAAAGTTTTTTAAATAGAAATGTTTATATGGAAAAGCAGCTACATAATCTTAAAAAAGTAAAAAACCCAAGAAGACAATTTTTAAAGCATACTAATGCTGCTTATCTTATATGAATTACTTATTCATTAGAATACTGATTTTAAAGTAACTTTTTCAAATGATAGTTTAGTGAGTTGGAGTGATTATTATATATGCAATAAATTACGAAGAATTTTCTGTAATTTATGCATAAAAAAACTGTTGTTAACTCGATTAAAAAGTATTTGCTGATGGTTTAATAAATTTTACTAATATTTTTACATCAAACTATATAAAATAATTGACATCATTGTTAGACACAATCAAAACAGATGCCTGATCTCAAATACAATGTATGTTATAATAGTATAATTTATTAGCAGTATATGATTAAGAATTAACATATTAAAAAAATGCTAATTCATTACCTAAAATGTCACATAAATAAGAATCATTACTGAAAATAATCAACATCAAATTTATCAAATTATTTAAATTTGCTGTTTTAAATAGTCAGATAGTAAACAGATTGGGTATGAAAGGATATTAGTTACAAATCCTACTTAAATGAGTAATTCTTCATATATATTTTTTAATCTTTCAATAAACTGCATGGCATTTAGAATTATAAGCAGTCAGTTATGAATGAAAGATTTCTAACGAGTATATGTAGCATAAATTGTTAGTGGCAGCTTTATGAAGCAGGCATTTCAAAGCAGGCATCAAAATGATGATTAACTTTGTAATTTGAAATCATTAAAAAAAAAATAATCTTCTTGTCTTTTAGAGTTATAGTATTCTGATGATTGTGTTACTCTTACTAACTTATAAAACTTTAGTAATTAATGATTACAAAAAATTCAAGTAAGTCTTTTACAAACCAGTAAATTTAAAAAGTATTCATAACGATATTTAACTCGGCTGATTAAGAACTTGAGGATGTGAGCCAATTGAAATATTTTTCTAACTTTTTAAATAGAAATAGAAATTAAAATGCAATTCAGATTTCATTGTGTTGCTACTGCAGTTATTCACTTAAAAGATGAATTGCTTCATAATGATATGATTACTGCAACTAAATTAGATGTGTATTAAACTATTATTTTGCTCAATGAGTTATGTGAAAGTAAAATTTAAACCTGTTCTATCAAAATAACATAAAGGAATTTAAAAATATTTGAAATTGCTCTATAAGATTCTAAAACTACAATATCAATTATCATAAGGCTAATCAAAATGTTCTTTAATGTGGTGAAGGTGTAATATAGAATCTATTTTTTATAAAATCACATCTTGATTCAAATGGGTATACAAAATGAATGAATGATAAAAGATTAATTAAAGACTTGATTATGGTTTTGTGGCAGATCAGACTCTTTATGCTATACATATCATCTTAAAAAGCACACAGTGATTAATTGCTATTAGGTAGATATAGCAGAAGAATGAATTTAATGGAGAACTACAATTAAATAAGAAAATGAAATATTTTAAATAGTAAAGTTCTCTATGGAAGAAGTTAAAACACGACATTTCAAAATATCAGATAAATTAAGAAAAGACCTAGCATGCGATATATATGGACATATTTGTGTTTCACAGATTCTACTAGTATAATAATCGCAACTCATTTTTAAGGTATTATTATTTTATTTTTGTGTTGTTGTTTTGCAAGTAATAATTGTTGCTGATTATTTAGAATTAAATATATATAATAAATAATATCTCCTCTATAAATATCTTTTAAAACAAATATTTTTTTTATTATAAAAAAAAAAAGAAAACAAACTTTTTAATAAATAACCTAATGCAGGATAAACACTTCCCACATGGGTTTTAACTTTAAACAGTGAATTTTACACTTTGAACACATTATTTTAAACATATCAAACATGGAAAAAAGAAAAGCTATATCTCTTACAACTTTTTTTTTTAAAAAATACATATAAACAGATTTCAGTACTCAGGGTATGTGGGTGTTTATATCGAAGCCCCACTTAGGAAGCCAAGCCCGAGAAAAATCTATGTAGACTATCTATGCTCGACATGCTAAAGCTAGTTGGTGAGAGTTTGAGCGTTTTCTATTTACCCTCTAAGAGAGCTAGAATATTGAATGGTTACTCGGCTACTTGAGAAAAAAATTCCAAGTCTTATGAAAAGATCACTTAGTTCGGATTTGAATCCCTTACGGCGCTACATATAATACTTTACTTAAAATAAACTTCATCTCGTTTGTTAATAATTAGTTAAGAGTGAACTTATTACATTCATTTTTTAATATCTTATATTAATGTAACATTTATTGTTACATGATATTATTTTATCTATAAATAAATTAGTCATACAGAATAAATTTTAGATTAAAATATAATTTTTTAATAATAGTTCTTAAAAACAAAAAATATGTTAATCATTTATTTATATCGACAGCACTCAATAGCAAAAAAAAAATAACATTTTAGCCATTTCCTAAGAATGAGGGCGTCTATTAGTCCAGTCAATACTGGTTTACATCCTGTTTATCTTTTTTCTATATATATAAAAAAGATGTCTCGAAAGATAATGTACTCTCGCCATCTTTTTCCCCTTCACAATTTAAGTGAACTTCAGATAGAATAGAAAGATTGCATCTTATCCATTGATAGTTTATTTATTTTGAATTAGTTGTTCTTTAAATTATTAGTTATTTACTGTATGAATACATTTATATTTATTAGATGATTAGTTGCTGGTTTCGCGATAATCAAGCCCTTATGTATTATGTGGCTGCTGAACACAAAATTCATTCAATTTGCCATACTGAAATTTTTCTTCTTTTTCTATTACTTCCCTCAGCTGGATATTGATCCAGATTTACTCTTGAGTTGCTTACTAATAATAATAGGCTAAACTTCTTAGCAGTGAAATCGTGGAAATAATATAATAAATTAACAAATAAGTATATTTTTAATTTACAATAAGTCTTTAATTTCTTCTTAAAAATATAATAATTTTTACAAATATAGTAATAATTTTAAATTTGTATTTTAACCTATTTTAAATAGTGTAAGTATTACGGAATTGATTTAATCCCAAATTTATAGTGCCTAGAATGTTATTTCACAACTAATCTATAAATGAACAACCCCTTTTCTTTGTAAAATTTTCATATTTTTTTAAATCAAATAATATAAGTTCTGAGTTGAGAAAACATTTAAGCATTTACAGGGGAAAAAAATCCTGATTTATGAAAACTCATTGGAGACACTTTAAAAATAGATTGCATTCTTTTGCTAAGTGTAAGTTTATTTACACGTGATTCCTACTTGTATAATTAAATAATTAAAAAGAAAAGCCTAATGGCCTATAATTAACTGCTGTTTAAGCATATCTATTAATATCAAAGCCACTGTAATCTAAAGTTCATTTGCTAGAAGGCATCGGTGATAATTTATATATAGTACATTTGAGTATGGAATTCAGTTCATTTATTAATTAACTTTCAATAAAATAGAAAAACAATAACAGAACTCAGTTAAAATAAATAATAAAAATATTTACAGAAGTTGGGAGAAAAAAAATGGGCCACAAAAAAAAAAAAAATGTAATTAGAAGCATCATTTCCTAACTCAAAAAATAAAATTAATTTCAGTGGCATTGTTGTGCTTAGCCTGTCATAGAGCAACAAATCATATTACTTTTTTTTAAAATTATGTTTGGTCCATTTTAGTACAATAATGGAGAAGTGGCCTCAAAAATTTGTGAGGTCAATTTTCACCTGAAGAAAAATCGTTATCCTTATAAACCCATCAGTTTAATGACTGAATATCAGAGGATTTTCAGAAAAAGATAATGAATTATTATTTTAATACTTCAACAAATCTAATCATTAAAAGTATACAGAATTAATGGACTTCATTATTTTAGCTCATTGTGGAATACCTTATATGATTAGTTGCATGGAAGACTGAATTTTGAACACTCATAGCAAGTTAACACAATATTACTTAATTGGTTATTAGAATGCTGAACCACACTACACATTCAATGACTAAATACATTGATATAGGGTGTGTTGAAGAATTCATAAATAGCAAAAATGTACATGGTATATATGGAAGATATTTTAACATTTAGATTTAAAGGTAGAGGTTTTAAAATTAAAAAATAAGTATAAACGCAAATTATTAAGATGATCCTAATAATTGTACTAAATTTGTAGTTTATTTTTTAGTTCAGAGTAACACTCATATTGTGTCACAACATCAAGCTTTTTTTGAATTTCTAAGATTTTTTGTTTAATTTGATTTCTAAAATTCTTATTCAGAGAGCAAGAGAAAGCAACACTAAAGTATAATTACAATATCCATGCAAAATTCAGAAAATCTGATCATAGGAAAAACTAATATTATCAGATATTATTTTTTTGTGTGACTAAGTAAAGAAAATGCAGATTTTTGGAGTGGTTAGTTATGAGCATGATGTTAAATGAGTGATGACTTTACATGAGTGCAAATATTTGGGGAAAAGACTGCAATTTAGAATTGGGTGTTAAAGAAGATATGAAAAATGGAAAATTTTTCGTTGCTGTAGAAAAAAATCAAAATTCCAATAGTTTTATTTCTTAAAACAACAGAAGTCTTTCAAAAGAACTACCAATATCCAACTACAAGCAAACATATGTTGAAGTTTTTTCTAAAACTTATAAATCACAGGATCTATATCTTATAATTTACAGTATAGTGCTGCTCAAAAAATAGAATGATATATGAACTTTAAGAAATAGAATTTAGATTTTACTTTGGAAAAATTTATATTAATCAATACAGTAATACTTTATGAAGACTTTATGCTCAACATGGTAAGATAAAACAATTTTTAAATAGCCATCTTAAACAAAGGTCTCTCCCAAAATTCTCTTGAAGAAAAATATCAAACTTTCTATATATTAAATCTAGAAGTTTTAATGTTTTTCTATCATTAGTGAATTTTTGGATGAAAATGGTGCTAAGCAACAATTAAATAAAAAACTGATCTAATTATAGACTAGCTGATTAAACATACTTTTGCATTTTATCAGTTTTATCAGACCCAGATTTCCATCTTGGGATATAAACATGTTAAGATGATATAACTACTGCATCATAAGACTCTTAATTTGGTGTATATATTGGAATAAAATTTTATATAAAATGTTTTTATGTTAATATGCGAAAGTATATAGAATGATAGTTCAAAAATTTATAGATTTATTTATTTTTGCATTTATTCTTCCAAGCTCAGTATAGCAATTGTTAAAATAGTAAGTGAAATTAGAACAACCCTTTATAGGGATTTTGCTATTTTGAAGAGTATTCATTTCATTTTGTTTGCACAATTAAAATTCTAAGTTAAATGATGAGAAAATCTGTTACAGATATGTCTTACTACTTGATATCCTAGCCTTTTTGTATGATTAATCAGAAGAAATTTCAACCCTATTTCTAAGAGAATTTAAATTTATCTGATTATTAAGTTAATATTTGGTATTAAAATTGACATTATCAAGAAAATTGCTATATTCTCATCAAAAAATATTTGGTTTGTCATATGACACCTTTAATATAATGTTCTGAACTTTTGGAATTAATATAGAAAAAGAATTATTGAATTAATAATGAAGGCATATGGCATTGTTTATTAGGTATCACTATAATTACTTCAAAATTTGAGACTTGCATTTTTTCTGAAATAATTTATTAAATGCAATTCCAAAATCAAATAGAATTTTGGATGCTCTTATATTAACTTCACAAAAGTTTTCCAAAAATTTTAGCTTTTGAAAATAATTTTGTCAATGGCAGGTAAGGAATGTAAATTGAAGGATTTGTTTTCTTTGAAGTAGACTTCTCTCTTGTATGCTTATCAGTTATTTCAAAAGTTTACAATGGATTTTTGAAAACAATTAATAGAAATAGAGCAATGTTATAAAAGGGGTATTGATTACTTGATACGGCTCTGGTATCAAATGAAATTCTATTATTTAGAAGTTATAGTTTTTAATCATTACCTACAATTAAGATAAAGTAAATATAATAATGAGCTCAAGATTATTAAAAATATGACAGCTCCTTTATCAGTCTGCATAATGTTATAATGCATTGATATTCATCTGATCAACTCTCATTAAATATTAAATGTAATCTTATAGCTACATTAAATAGATTTTATTAACTGATTATTATTAAATGGCTAGCTATTTTGATTATAAAACTTCTATAAAAAAGAATATTTTTAAACTTGATTGTGGCTAAAAAAATATCAAACTTTTATTTATTCAAAGCCAGACTGAATGTAGAATGATATGTTGATTCTATGCTTGGTGATTTTTAACCCATAACTGAAGTTTTTTTTTCCTCTCTTTTTTTTTATTTATCTTGGGATTATCTTTTTGCAACCAACACTAAATTTCTTTCTAGACATTTAAGTACATATTAACATTATTTTCAAAATAACATTTTGAGTTTTTAATTCAATTATTATTTTTTTAAAACTTTTTTTAATTTTTTGATGACTGAATTATAGACATAAAGTATAATAATTTGATTTCAATAGTAATTTTCTGATTTAGTCCATAATTTAATGAGTATATTATAAAAAAAAAAAATTTGAAAATTTAATTTATAATTTTTTGATTTGATTTTCTTTATAGTTTTTTAGTCATTGAACATTAGTTATGGGCAATGACATTTTTTTGTATATTATATTTATGTTTTCATAGTTTGAGACTTAAATTAATTTCCACCTTTATTGTTAAAAAGAAGTTGTCTTGACAACAGATTAAGATTGTTATTGATATTGAAATTATCTAAGTGTTGACTGATTTGAATGATTATAACTTTTAAATATATATATATTTGCTGTTAACTAATGAAGAAGTGTGTACATTTTTGGGCATAAAACATTTTAATTATACTTTTATTATTTATTTCTCATTTAATAGTGTTATTTGGGTTACTATTAAAATTAATGCCTATAAGTAATTATTTGGAATTAAAATGTTCCCATGGTTGGAAATTTCATCAAACAGATATCTAAGCACTAAGAATGATTTTGTTTGAAATCTTATTTAAAATGTGTATTTGTCAAGTATATGTTATCTTGTATTATGGCATATTGAGAAAAAAATATACATGGTTGTAAAACTAGAAAATATAATTTGTAAACTTTTATGCTAACAAAACAACAATAATTTGCTATTGTTTAATAAGTAAAACAAATATATTTGTAAATAAGCAAATAATGATTATAAGTGATTAATAAATGATTTATTTATTGCTGTGTGTTAGTCAAATTCTTTGCAGCAGTTTAGGCAACAGAATACGGTAATTAAATATTCATATTTGATCATTATCAGTAATATTTTAACCATTGGATTGCAATTCTTTTAACATAATTTAATTTATTGTATAAATTCAGAGCTAGATCATAAACTTTAAAATGAAGCCTATGTTATTAAGATGCATAATATTCATGAAAAAAAAAAAATGATATGTCATAGTTAGCATCTGAGAATAAAAATTCTTTATAGAATTGGAAATAGAAGATAAATCTTTTTTTTCTTTTGATTTATTTATATATGAGTAAATAAATAAACTTTCATTAAATGTTTAGGCACAATTAAAATAATATTAATAATAAAATAAAAATCACATTTAATTTAAATAAATTTAATAATTTTTTATATATTTGATATAATGAATATAAAAATATGTATAAACAATTTACATTGTATGTATATAGTATAATAATAATAATAATAATAATAATAATAATAATAATAATAATAATAATAATAATAATAATAATAATAATAATAATAATAATAATAATAATAATAATAATAATAATAATAATAATAATAATAATAATAATAATAATAATAATAATAATAATAATAATAATAATATTGATACTTGTATATATTGTGTATATATAGTTCTGAGGAAGACTCTTGTACAGTAGAAAGTGCCATTTGGATGGAGAATTTAATAAAAATATTGTATTGTGTGGTATATTTAAAAGAGTGTTTAAATATTATCCCTATTTATATTAAAATAATTTTATATTATTTAATGAAAAATAATACTTATAAATAAATAATTTTAAAAAATATTGCATTTTAACATGAACAATTTTAAAATAATCCATTCTGATTAAAATGTAAATAAGTCAAAAAGACCAAGGAATATACAGTAAATGATTTTTTATTCATTTATAAATGAATAATAAAAAAATTGAATTACTTTATTTATTTATAAATAATAAAATCAATAATACATACATTTTCAATCAAGTAACAGATGAAAAGTGCAGGTGTTATTAAATATTTGAAATATTTGCTTTTCAGATTCAGTGCTTATTTTTATTTTCTATGAAGAAATCTGTAATTTTCTGACAACAAAATAATATTATCATAAAAGATTTGATTTTAAATGTTATTTTTAATTTTTTGAAATCAGTCAATTTCAAAATAACTTTTAATAATCATTCTAGGAAAAAAAAACATAAGTTATCCTTATAAATTTTTATTAAACGCCCATTATTATATTAAGTAATAATTTACTAAGGCTGTAACCTTAGAAATAAGCGTCTGAAAAATACGAAGGTAGGGACCTCTATAGGTCTTAAATATAGAGGTCCCTACCTTCGTATTTTTCAGACGCTTATTTCTAAGGTTACAGCCTTAGTAAATTATATAAGTTATCCTTGTAAATGATAGCAAATATTATAATTTCATGCAGAGCAATAAAACAATCCTTCAAACAAGATGGGATTTATATTCACATCATGACATTTCTGTTCATGGTTAATGCTCTTTATGGTTCTTATAGAGCAAATGACCTTGCTATTATCAAATTTCAAGTTTATATTAAATATCATCTACATGATGTCACATTTTGATAATAATTCAACAAAAATCATTGATTTTTAGATTACATTAATGATTTGTAAGTGGTGAATTTGTTTACCATTGTGCAAACCTAAATAAAATATAAAAGAAAAACGAATAGTTTCTATATGGATATTATGCTTGAAGAAAGGTTATAAGTAACAAACTGATCATAGATGTCTATATGCAGTGCTGTCTAAAGTAGTCATTTCAGCATAAGTAGGAACAATCCCATTACTAGTCTTCATGTAAATAATTTTTCTGAATGTAACTTTTAGGATTTTTAATTATACTCTCATTATACAATAATTGATTTTATCACTTACGTTTTTCATACTTTGAACATTAACTTTTAAAAGCATTTACAGACTTTTACAGAAAATTATTTCTTGCTAACAAAGCAAGATTTCTATATCTGTATCAGTTTTATAATTTCACACAAATACCGAATCTTCAGATAACAGTAAACATTATTTAATGTGTGTGTGTTTCTAAATATATTTGTTAATAAAATAATTAAAAAACAAAAATAATTACTATAAAATAATTTAAAACATTTTTTACAAAAATTGTGATGCAATTATAAAATGTGTGTGAAAGAATGAGCATATTTACATGTATATGTATGCCCAACTGATTATTGCATTCAAATTAGATATGTATTGTATTAATATGTTCATTCAATCTTTCTCTCTCTCAAAAAAAAAAACCTTATTCTTCATTTTTCATGGGATGAAAGTTGATGATGGAATGCAAAAGATTAATACATAAGTAAAGTTAAATTTGTAAATTTCAAACATGCTTTTGTACAGAAAGTGGTAATCATTTTCTTGTGATGTTGCAATTGCCATGCTAACTTGTTTTTGTCTAACTTATCTAAATTCACAGTAGCTATTTCATAATTGCAAATGGCATCTATGTAATTGCAATAATGTTATTAGATTAATTCAATGTTATTTTTTAAAGCTGGGGGACTTTAATTATATTTAAAATAATTAGTTGCAAATCTCAAAAACATTGTATTTAAAATATTTAGCACTATAAATTATTATTTATTAAATAATTTTATTAGGCATACAAAACAATGTATGAGACAAAAAATGGTTGCTGCTATACTTTAAATCTAATTTCTATTTTTTCTTTTTTTATTTAATTTTTTTTTCATTATTGTGCCATTAAAGTCAATGAATGTTCAAATAAGTAATATAATGATACTATATTTTATTAATAACAGTTCATTTAGTATTTGTTTCTCCAATCAGAATATATGAATTTCTATTAAAAAAAAAAATCAAGTCAGATGTCACATGACCTAATTTAATAAGCTTGTATTTACAAATGTTATATATAGAGCTCACGAAATAAGCTTATTTTGCGAGCTCTATATATATAACATGAATTTCTATTTTATCTTCTTTTTCATATATTTAAGCTAATCATTTACATTTATTTATTTCTCGTGTGGTTTATTTGTAAGTGGAATTGCAAACTATGTTCACTATCTGGTGTTTGAATCCAGGTAAAACTTTTTTTAAGTGCCCATTCCCAAAATTTGAGACTTTTTTCAGGTATCTGATTTATAATGAATTTAATTAATTATCTAATTATTACAGGTATTTAATAAGCAGATATCTAATTATTTTTAGACAGAAAGTAAAACAAACAAAAAAAAAGGCAACATAAAATCCATCAATGTTTTATCTTTCATTGTTTCTCTCTGGAGAGATATTAAAGAAATCTTTGCCTTGTAGTGGGCTATTTAAGGATGGTTTATTTTTCTCTTAACTTAAATTATAAAATTTCAGCATCTTTGTTTTGTTTCTTGTTAACATGTTTATCATTTAGAAAATTAACATCTTTCTTTTTTCTAAAAAGAATTTAACAAATAGTTCTAAAAGCTATGGTAAAAACAAATACAACCCTTAGACTAAGGGTTTTATTACTAGATCAGTCTTGTTGTTTTTTTTTTTACTAACTTTCTTTTTCTTTTAGTTAATTTTTTTAAATCTAAGATCCTAATCAGCCTTAGTACATCACAAATCTAGACTGTCAAATAAAAAATATTATTTACATTGTAGATTTATAATGAATGACTGCAAAAAAGTATATAATTTAATTTGAAGTATGTCATTTGAAAGAGAGATTTCAACAACAAAAAGGAAAAAAAGTTTTTTTTTTTTTGTAAATATATATAGATTAACAGGAGAACAAATAGATAAAGTAAAGTTTTAAAATGATTTTGTGAAATGTGAATATAAAGAATGTACATATAAAGTTCATTTTCAAATATATTTTTTAAAAGATGGTGAATGCTTTTTTTATTTTTCTTGTCCCTACCTTTATTACTTTATAACAGTCTCCTTTTTCTTTTTAAGTGTCATAGCATCGGCCAGGACGCAAACCCACAACCCGGGCAACTGCCTGCAAGTGCAAGGCCGTCGCGCTGACCTCTCGACCACCAATGCAAGACATCCTTTTTTTTGTATTGATATTCGTGCATATTACAGATCTCATGACTTGCCAAACTATTTCCCACTTTCATTTGTTTTTAAATACTCATTCTGGTAACCAAATTAAAATTCGTTTTATACTCTATGAATTTATTCAGGAACTTTTAGCTCTTACTACCTAATTTCTCCACTGTTTTTTTTTTTAGAAATTATTTGCTCTTCACAAAATTCTTATGTGTAAAAGTTTTTCTGCCATCGCAAACTTCAAAAAATTTATGATGTCAGGAAAATGGTTAAATAGATTCCAAATTAGATTTGTTCTAAGTTTTTATTTTAGAAATAAGATCTATTTATATATATATATATATTGCAAGTCAGAGTTAAAGTTTTGAAGAAGAGAATGATCAGTAGTGAAATGATGGGATTTTTTCATCACAAAAATGAATTTATAAGAGTAAAATAGTAATATAAAAAAAAAAAAACATACTGTACTCTTAAAATACTATTGTTGATTATTGACTCATGGTGATAATCTTATTGAAAGTATAATTTATTTTTATAACTTTGTTTTCATTTCATTTTATTTCCCAATTACTTTTCTATTTATTATTATTAGTCTTTAAAATTTTTTTCACTACACTAAAATAATAGCTTATTATATATTAGTAATATATATACACAACAAATAACATGTCATGCACAATATCATTCTTTTATCTTTTAGACCAATGTTTTTCAAAGTTTTGTAGGTCTAAACCCACTTTGAAAAACAATAATTTTTCAGGGTCCAATTTGCTAGTAGTACATATTTTAAAAAAGAAGAGAAATGATGAATAAAATAATTGCTTATTACTTTTACCTTTTTAACTGAATACATTTAAAATTAATATATATATATATATACATTTTTTAATTACTAGATACATAATGATATAAACATATCTATAAATTATGGGTTTGTTTTCTATAATTAAATTTAAAATTATATTTACATTTATTAATTAAATACATAATGTGGCATATGAAAAGAATGGGCTTGTATTCTATATTTACTGATGGTATCTTTGACATCTAGATCAATATGTGTTCCTTTCAGGTGCATAGATAATTGCAGTTTTTAAATTCCTATCATTTCCGAAAATCCAACTACACAAATATAAAAAATAGTAGAGGGAAGCAATATTTTAAGAGTAGCTGTAGTAAAAGTGATATATGTAATTTTAACTGACACCCAAAATTTTACTAATTTTTTATAATTAAAATTCATTTTGAAGGAAATGTCTCTAGACATATCAATATATTAGTAATAAAATCAACACCCTGGAATGGATTTACAATCCAGGTATTTTTCTTCACATTTTTTCATTTCTTAGCTAAAATAATAATCTAAATTTTCTTTCATGAAATCTAAAAATAATGTTATTGGAAAAATTAAATTGTCATTTGGCATCACATCATTTTCCATAATAAATGTTTCCAATGTTTCAAAACAATCATACTTTTGATTTTTAATATTTTTTTTTACCCAGAATAAACTGTTTTGGCAAAACTTCAAATGTTATCATGTACTGTGAATATATCTCCTTCCATTTCTTAAAGATATAAATTTGTTTATCATCCAAGTAGGTAAGATTTACAACATAGTTTTCATCATGCAGAGATTTTGCATAATCATTCTGCTCGTTCCAAAACATTGCAATTTATTTGCAAACTTCAACAAATCTTGTTGGATTTTGCACTTCAGTATACAAAAGAAGAGATTTGTGAAAATTTTCCATTTCATTATACAATTCTTCAAGTAAGTGTGATTTTAGTGGTTTACTCTTTATGAAATTTATAATTTTCATTGCAGAATTTAAAAATTTCTTTTCAAATCTTCTAATATGGTTTTAGATACTAATGCTTCTCTATGAAGATTGCAGTGAACTTAATTTGGGAATGCGTGTTATAATATCACTATTTTTTCAACACATGGATTGATCACCAGCCATACAAATACTAACACAATTTTCCCAGACTAATTCATTTGATTTTACATAAATATTGAGAGTTCCAAAATTTTCTTTGCTAATACCTTGAACAATTAGTTCAGAAAATAATAAATTTTCATGTGGTCCATTTTTCCATATAAAACAAATAAAAACAATCAATTGAAGCAACTCTTGTACATCTGTTGATTTATCCAATTGTAAAGAAAAAATACCTTAACTCTGTTAATAAGCTGATCTCCTATCTATTCAGACATTTTATCAATTCTTCATGCAACTGTATTATTGGAAAACAATTATTTTAATATGCATTTTTCTCCACACCAACAGCATCTTTTATTACTTGAAGTACTATTGACTCACCAATTGCATGAAACATACCAGTGTCTGCAATTTTCAAACTGATAAGGGGCATGCATAGTTTTTTTTATTAATACTAGTAAAATGAGAAAGCAAATTTTTTGAAATATTTAGTTCTTTCAATTTATTTTCAAAAAATGAAGTGGCTTTGTTTTTTAAATCTGCATGTTTTGTTTCAAAATGTCAGAATAATTTGTTTGGGATACATGTTCTCATTTGCAAGAATTTCACAGCAAATAACATGCTGCAGATGTAATGTCCTTTGTCACCATTTTAAATAGGATCATATATTCTTACTACTTCAGCTCATTTTGATTAAAATCTTTCATCATTTTTTTGTATTTTTTAGTTTTATTAGTGAGTATCCCTTCTTCTTGGAGTTTCCTTTGATAAAAACACAAAAAATAATGATAAGAGTGGTTATAATTTATATAAAAAGCTAATTATTTGGTTAAAAAAAGTACTTACTTTTTATTTGTGATTATGCACAATTGCTGGTATCATACAAAAGACTAATGTAAATAATGAATATAAAACTGATATTTTTTGGATGAGACACATATTTATACTGTAGCATTAAAAAATTAAGAAAATATATTTATGTGGAAGATATAAAAAGTTTTCTATTAGCAAATAATTTGTGAAAAACTGGTGTACAGATGTTCCTATGTAAAAATTAATACACATTCTCATCTTTATATTCCAATTTTTGCTGCATTAGGGTCTTATTGCTGCATGCTCAAAGGGAAGACTGACCAATGGTATATACTTAGAATGGTTCTATGCACAGCAGGTCATCTTCTGCCTCCACTATGTGCATCTTGACATATTTTCCTTTTTTAATAAACATGTAAAATACTTTCATGTTTTAATATTTGGCACAAAACACTTAAAATTATCTTGCATTGGATCATAACCCACACTTTGGGAATATCTGTTTTAGATAACTCATTTTTAGCATCTATAACATTTTTAAGTGATTAAGGCATTATTCTGCTAAGCACAAAATATATGATTCAATTTTTTGTCAAAATAGCTGTGAATTTGCTAAACAAATCTCAAGATTTGTTTTCATGTGGCAGTCTATAACAAATCACTTTTTTTAAATAGAGAAAAATAACATGAATTGTTTTAAATTGCTGTCAGTCATTTGATTATTAAAAGTATGAGATAACTGCTGATATTAAATTTATTATTTATCATTAGTTTTTTTATTAACAAAATTAGTAGTGTTCTAAAAAAATGTTTTTAATTTTCTTCAACTCTTTTTCTATTCTACTAGCTTCATTCCTTTGTATATATTTTTAAATTGTAGTTGGTCAAAAATAAATTGGCTCTTTTGAGTATAAAAATAATAACTAGAGATAATTTTTTTAAATATTAAATGCTTTTATTTACTATGCATTAAAAAGCAAAAAAATATTTTTTCTTCAACTACAATGGGGATTTTTAGATTTAACTTTCAATAAAAGCATGGGGGAATTAGAAATTAATTAACTCAATTTATTGTTATGAAAAATAGGGATAAAAAGTAGGAATTGGCTTAATTATAAGTCAATTCTTTTCTGTGAAAAATTAATTTTTACATCCCTATGCCATGCTTTTATTTCAGATTAAATTTAAAACACCAATTGTGGTTGAAAACAATTTTACTTTTTAATGCATGGTAATAATTGAAAGTTTTCTAGTCTTTCACATGCATGATTGTCTCTCAGACAGCCAATCAGATTTAAAACAACTGTTTTAAGAACGATCAGGCTTCGATACATGACAGAGATTTTGATAAGAAAAGGATGATACCAACCTTTTCTCAACTTAACTTTTTATATATATATAAGCCAGTCTTAAGCATCTTGGCCTGAAATCTTGAATATATAAACATATATACTTATCATTCATTGTGTTATTAATTTAAGATATTACAGCGCGAAATCTCAGATTTACTACACTGCAATTTTCTAGATGTTAATATAATTTATCAGCAACGTATGTAAATAATATTTGTCTAAATCACATGTTGTTAATAAATTGGTAATAATTGAAAGTTTTCTAGTCTTTCACATGCGTGATTGTTTCTCAGACAGCCAATCAGATTTTAAACAGCTGTCTTAAGAACAATTAGGCTTCGATACATGACAGAGATTTGGATAAGAAAATGATGATACCAACCTTGTCTCAAAATAAAAGCATTTAATATTTTTTTAAAAATATTTATTTATTTTTAACTTTTTAGTATTGACATAGTAAATAAAAATATAAAACAATATTGTACTTTAATCAATTTGACATTTAAAGTTTATATATATATATAAATATCACTAAATATTTCTGCTATAAGTTAATATATATATATAAAATTATATATGTAAAACTTTAATATGTGTTGATCACACACTATATAATTCAAAAGCAAAATATATATAGATCAAAACTTGAAAATAATATAATATATTGAACAATTATATAAATAATAATAAATTAATAAATTTTGTTGAATCTTCAAATGTTTTCAAAGACATAACCTTCATTATCAAGAAGTACAAACTCTCTCTTCATTTTTCACGATGTACTAATATGCAAATATGTGACAAAACCGGGCAAAATATGCAAATCAGAATCAGAACGTTTATACTTGCCATTTCTTCAATGTGGCATAAAATGATTCCCTTTTGTTCATC
The DNA here is from genome assembly GCA_028023455.1 of Epiperipatus broadwayi. NCBI lineage: Eukaryota > Metazoa > Onychophora > Udeonychophora > Euonychophora > Peripatidae > Epiperipatus > Epiperipatus broadwayi. The sequence continues at coordinate 2,765,440 of JAQFVV010000074.1, read as the reverse complement.
GCATGTTCATTTGACATGATGTAACACACCTCCTTAACTCTCCTCCACAGATCATTCCACTCTCTACACAACATTCTTGGCCTACCTGGTTTGCACTGATGGCCCACAGCCACTGAATGCTGAACAAAAATTGAAAGATGGGATAAGTCCACTAAGGCCTTATTGTACACATATACATGCTGGGATAATCTTGTTACATCATGTCAGATGAACACGCGATGAACAAAAGGAAATCATTTTACGCCATATCGAAGAAATGGCAAGTAAAAACATTCTGATTCTGATTTGCATATTTTGCCCAGTTTTGTCACATATTTGCATATTAATACATCATGAAAAATGAAGAGAGAGTTTGTACTTCTTGATAATGAAGGTTATGCCTTCGAAAACGTTTGAAGATTCAACAAAATTTATTAATTTATTATTATTTATATAATTGTTCAATATATTATATTATTTTAAAGTTTTGATTTATATATTTTTTGCTTTTGAATTATATAGTGTGTGCATGTTTAATATCAACACATATTAAAGTTTTACATATAGTATCTAACACACAATTAAACTTTATATATATTACAATTATATATGTGTAACTTAAAATCTGAAAATATTCTTTTAAGTGAAAATTGGCATTTTTGTTTTTGATTGGAATTTTTTTTTAAAAAAAATGTTTGACACTTATAGTTTATATATATATCATCATCATTATCAACCATTATCAATCCACTGCAGGATGAAGGTCTCTCCAAGTTTAATCCAACTTTTCTGACCTTTAGCTTCTCTTCTCCACATCACCCCTGCACACTTTATTTATTTCATCTATCCATCTCACATGTGGTCTCTTTCTGGGTCTTTTACAATCTCTTGGAATCCAGTTTAAGATTTCAATTGTCCATCTATTATCATCTCTTCTAGCAATATGTCCAGCCCAACTCCACTTCAATCTTTTAATTTTTTCAATGAGGTCAGTAACACTTGTTTGTTCTCTTACCCATACATTGCATTTTCAATCCCTTCTTGTTACTCCCAACATGCATCTCTCCATACTTATTTGAGTGATCTGGAATCTCTGTATTGCTCTTCTATTAAGTGTCCAAGTCTCAGATCCATAAGTAAGAACTGGTAAAACACATTTGTTAAAAACCTTCCTTTTCAAACACATAGGCATATTTCCTTTTAGTATCCAGTTATTTCTACCAAAAGCACTCCAAACAAGTTTAATTCTATGATTAATTTCATCCATTATGTTTCCATCTATATTAATAATCTGACCAAGGTATTTATAACTGTTAACTTCTTCTAATTCATCATAATCAATCTTTATTTTCATATTTTGAGAAAATCTATAAACATTACTTTAGTCTTTTTAAATTTATCTTTAGTCCTACTTTCATCTGATAACTCTTGCAGCATTTTCTGCAGCTCTGAAGCATTATTTGCAAAATCAACTATATCATCTGCAAAATCGAAATGACTTAAATAATCTCCATTTACTTTCACTCCTTTAATTTCCCATTTTAATCCACAAAATACTTATTGCAACACTGCTGTAAAAAGTTTTGGAGATATGGAGTCACCTTGTCTTACACCTTTCTCAATGCTGACTTTCCCAGTATCATAGATATTTCTGCAATAAATTAATATGTATACTCCATATGTATATACCATATTAAGTATGTTTAACATAATTGTATATATTATAATAAAGCATTAAGTAATTTTTCTGTTGAAAAGTATTTGATATTTTTCCTTTTTATTTGGGGGGAAAAATTTTTTTTTTTAATATTTAACAAAACTGTATTTATTGTAAACTAACTTTCTTATTCTAACTTAAATCAAGTTTACAATTAAAGCCAAGAAAATTGTGTGCATTACATAAAACATATTGAAGTTCTAAAAACATTTTTTAAATTTGATATCAAAATATTCAAAATTATCCCACCCAGTGTTTCATAAGAAACTGGATCACCTACTTAAAATATTATAGTGTCTTATCACTTTTGGTAATGATTTTTTTTAAAATGTACAAAATTTCAACAAATTATATTGAATTTAAATCTATTAAACCTCGACTTTAAAATGTTATTAAAACTTTAAATTGAAAATAAAACAAAAAAAATTTCTATATCTTTTTTCATGATCTTTACTTAAAACATATTAAAGTTTTAAAAATGAATTATAAATTTGATAACAAAATATTCAAAATTTCATCACTGGTCCAGATCTAAGAAATTAGTCACCTATCTAAAATATTATTGACCCATATTGCTTTGTTTGGTATATCATTTTTATGTATCAAATTTGAAACAATTATATTGAATTTAAATCTATTAGAACTTCAAATAAAATTGTATTCTAACTTAAATAATAAAAGTGATTACAATAGTTTACATCAAACATACAAACAAACAAACAGATATTATAACTTAAATAAAAGCATTTAGATAAGGCTTTCTGGGTTTAAAGAAAAAACATTCAGTTTGCAAAACATTTGTTAATGATTGTTATTTTGCCAACATTATACTATGGGAATGTGAGTTAGACTCTATCAATGTATCATAAAGCCATACACTATAAAATTCTAAAAGGTAATGACAATATTATAAGACCAATTGGTATGTTATTTAGTTCATTGTATTTGGTAATACTAAACAATTTTTGCTATACATATATTTATCTGTCCTTTCAGCTCTTTGAACATCAAATCAATTCATGAGTATGCTGTGTCCACAAGTATGACTGGGTGGCCAGTAAATGAATATATACAATAAGACAATATTTTAAGTAATCAGAATTGTGAATAGTCTGTGACAACACTAACTCAACAGTTCACTAATGTTCAATTCCCTTAATGTACATTCAGACTGGCTGCTACAAAGCAGTTCACAATAGGCTAGGTTTACACACCCCTTGACCCCGATCCAGTTTAGCTGTATATGAACACATCATAGTGTAGCACTGTGACCAACTATAAGCTCCTTACAGCTTCTGTCTCTGCAACAGTCCACCAGTAACTTCACTTGAAAACTGCCGGAAACTCAACTCTTCATTCAGCTGCTATCTGGACAGTTTCCTCAGGCTATGGTCTCCTAATCTATGTGGACCCTTTCAGCTATACCTGTTAACTACATTTCCATTGAGCACTGGACATTAACCGAAGCACTGACATTAGATCTCTCCTACTGGAATTGAACAGGAAAGTCAACTGGAGATGCACTCGAATGGCCTGACGTACTTGTTACATACTCTTTAGAGCTTGCTGATAATTGCAACAATTACTTACCTTCCCCAATAAGGTAAGGTCTCTTATCTAGAAATATCTGCAATCAGCAAATATTTCTTGGAATTTTATCGATCGCCATTATGTTAATTCTTTAATTTAATTTTTCAGTTATCAGTACACGATCTAAAAACAATATCTTGAATAAATTCTAGTTTTTCTGGAGGGCACAAATTTGTATGAAATTTTTACAAAATACAACAGAGTAACAAATCTCTCATTTGTACTTTATTTTTCAAATTTATGGTTAAAGATCACATTACTCAATTGACATAAAAGATTTTGTAAAAAAGTAGTTTATGATGGATTTTAATAGGGTATCTGAGAAAGAACCAAATCAACTTATATTACAAAGATTTCAAAAATGTTGTGAGACATAAAATAAAAATACAATGGAGAGCTACAATTAGGCAAGATATTGATGTCTTACCAAAAGAAAAGTTTACTATATAAGAAATTAAAATAAATCATTGGAAGATGTCATGCAAACAAAATAAAAAGCCCATTATATAAATATATAATCAAAATTGCCCCAAATTCACAACTCAAACAGATTAGCCAAAAAATATAAATTCTAAAATACAACCAATGGTTTCACTACTACAAGCTGACTTTTCAAGTGTAAAGAACTACAAAATAATATATTTAAACATTACCCACAATTTCACTTACATCCTATTTCATTTCTCTCAAAGAAGACAACCTTAGCCTTATCAAAATTAATAGTGTGTCCTATATCTTTTTCATGGATATATAAAGCAGAGCTAAGATATTTATTTCTAACTCACTTTATGTACCTTTATTCTTTCATTTAAGCTCAAACAACTCTGATCTATATATATATATATCTTCTTACAAAAACAAGGGATAATATACACTACTCCAGGAATAGGTTTTGTATCAAAAATTTATTTTGTATTATTTAATTAATTCCCCTTTTCCAGGCAATTTTTCTATTTTCAAACAAATTTCTATTTTTACATACATTTATTTTTATAAGAAGACAATTTAAATGGCAAAGAAATAAAATCATATTTTTCTTTATCCTTTACACTTTTACAAATATTATTACTATTAAATAAAATACTTTTAACAAATTTATCAGAATAGCCAATACTTAAATAATCTTTATAAAATTAACCTTTTTGAAACAAAGCTACCCCACTAGAATTATTTAATATCTTATTTCTATAACAATAATATCTTAAAACAAATTGTAAAGGATTACAAGATCATGTAGTCCTTTACCCTTGAGAATTCTGCTTGCAGAAGTGAGACTATTGGTTGGGTTTTAGAGTTTATTTTCTTTGACTAGTCTGTTTGAGTTGTGAATGTGGAGTAATTTTGATTATTTTATTAACTAGTTTAGCTTTAGACCTTTAATGTTTATATATATGGATTTATTGTGTAGCTTGAGAACTCAATGTTTTTTCCTCGTGAATTTTTAGGTCATAAGAATACTTAAAGTCTATAATTTTACATGAAACAGTGGACAACAATAATATCTTCATTCATTACCATTTACTTTAACAATCATAATTGTATTTATATACATGAGTATTTCTAATTTTAATAGTTACATTATTAGTGATGATATATACTATTTTCTCAAATCATGACAGTATTTGATAAAACATATATAAGAAGTTTTAGTTGGAAAATATGAAATTTCTAAAATTTAAGCAGTCTTGATGAAATCTGGTTTAAGAAAATATTTTTAATATTAAATATATTTAAATGAATTTTTTAATTCTTTTTTTTTTTTACACTTATTTGTATTTTTTTTAAAAATTATACTCTTACTAATTATTTTTAATCAAATATAAATTTGTATAAATATACATATTTAAATAATATTTAAAATAATAAAAAAATAGTGAATAAGAAGTTTGAATACTGAAAAGAATAGTAACAGAGATGAGTCACAATCCAAGGATCTCCAGCTTTAGAATCCACTATTCTATCATTGCATTAGTCCAGGCAGGGCATATTTTACATAAATGTATGTACATGTTAAGTGTGTGCCTGTAAGCATATATTTTTGGATCAACCATATATATATACACACCTGGGTCTCGTTTTACGCGATAGATAGGTTCCTCAAAAAATGCGCAAATAAAATCGTGCAAAAATAGACGTAACTTACATTGAAAAGGGGGGGGGGGATGCAGTCTATGATTTTTCAAAATTCGCATAAAAGCAAAGCACCAACGTAAAATTACTTTGAAATTTGTGCAAAAAAAAAAAAAATAAGGAAATAAAATATGACTAATAAAAATTTTCAAATTTGAAAAAAATTGATACAAGACAAACTTTTTTTTTGAACTATAATATTTAATTTTATTCAAACTAATATATTTTTATGCATAATTTACAGTACAGTAATTTACATTTTTTTATACACATTTTAATTATTATGATTTTCTGGTGACAACGTAATTAGTAATTAATCTTTGGGACAATGATTTTATTAATTGTTTACGAAGCTCGCGATATCCAGACATACAACCATTTAGCTCTCGTTGGAATTTAAGAGCATGTTAATGATTAGTGTCATTAATAAGAAAATAATAATTGATTACGTTCTTTTTTAAAAAGCAAAAACAGAATGTGATTTAAAATGTAAAATTAACACGCACAATGTTTGAACAAATTTATATTATAATCTTGTAAAATTTAATGTGTGTATACATAAAATGTGGAAATCATTATTTTAATTTCATTATTGCATAAAATCTTACTATTATAAAGCACTGAAAATATTGAAATTACTAAGATGAAAGTCGAATTCCAATAATGTGCTATTACTTTCAATATAACGTAAGTGCGTGAAATTTATTATTTAAAGTAATAGCGCATTATCAGAAATCGACTTCTGGTGAAACACGAATCGCGTAACTTCAAAATCGTGTTAAATAAGTCCACGTAAAAAGAGACCCAGGTGTGTATATATATATATTAGTATTATAGTGAAATTTTGGCTATGGCATACCTGACATCACACTTATGATAAAAGTTGATATAATGCTAATATTATCAATAAATAAATTATACATGGATGAATCTGAAATATTTGTCTAAATTTTTTATTCATAAAAATCTCCATCTTAATACGTACATGTATTCTATATATATTTTAATATAATGTGATTAGAAGCCAAGATATTGATATCTAAGACATGGCAAATCTGTTTCATAACTCTATGATTTTTCATGATCTGATAAATTAGGTTTCATATAATGAGAATCCTAATGATCTTGAAGGCTAAAATTATAATGATTATATATATATTTAAAATATATTATATACTTCTATAAAATAAATAAAAAAACCAAATGGTAGAGATTAATCAGTTTTCCCACTCATGAGGAGAAATTTCTAATCCTGTACACTATTTTTTTTCAGAAAGCTAAAGATTTTAAGCAATCTTGGTATTTATTTTCATTTAGATATATCATTTCTAATCCAGTTACTTGACAAAGTATTGATCAGTCAAGGAAATATCACCTTCACAATTCATCTGTGAGAATTTTGAAGAAACTTCAGGCCTATTTAAGATTAGTTCAAAAACAAAAATTGTAATGGCAAATTAAAATATTCATAATTTAATTTACAATAATTATAAATAAGTTAAATAGCTTTAATAGATACAAAAACTGTAAAAGTAAGGAATAAATAAAATATAAAATTATTATTTGTTTACTATAAGTGCATTTATTTTAATATATAAAATAAGATTATATATATGAGAAAAGGTGTGTAATAAATAATAGAAAAATATTGTGATAACTAAAAATATTGAGAAATTGGATTTTGTGATAGTCTTTTATGAAATAAATTTTTATATTTTTTGAAAATGGTTATTTTAGTTAGATATTTATAAGACACTATATTGTTGGTTAAGGAAGACAAATTTGTATTTTACAATCCACATGGCATAAAATAAACCATGATTAAGAACATAAAATGAAACTTTTAGTCTGAAAGGTTTAATAACTTTTATATAATAGTGCTTCAAGTTGGCTGATAAGGTTTACAGTCAAATAACTGAACATTCTTAAAAATTATCAGTACTGTTATACAACTAAACATCACATGATCACTATCTCATACTAGCACAATAATTGTTATTAAACAATTCAAAATACAGCAAAACTCTCCATATAGTAGTGCCATCTTGTGCTAACAAGAGCAATCAATGGATGCCAGAAGGCTTGTGCATAAAATCCCTATCTAGTGCCTACTCATCCAATATCCCCAGACTAGTTTCTGGCTTGTTGCCTTCATCAGCGAGGAGCCTTGGATCTGAGAGCACTGCACCTAGATCTTAGGATCTAATGCAACCCTCCAGCACCCACCTTTTAACTCTATTTAACTACAAAACTATGAGATTGAAATTGAAAACACTATTAATATTTTCAACCCAAGCTCAATAGCTTATATAGTCATATGGGTCTGAACTCAATTCAGTACCCATACATTTTGGTGTCTTTGGCTCTTTAACAACCATAGCCACCACTATCCTATTAGGCAGGATTGGTGTTAAACCACTAAACATCACATGATCACTATCTCATACTAGCACAATAATTGTTATTAAACAATTCAAAATACAGCAAAACTCTCCATATAGTAGTGCCATCAGATGGCACTACTATATGGAGAGTTTTGCTGTACTGTTATACAAGTTGCATAGTGGTTAGATTTTAGATCAAATCTTTTGTCAATGAATACTTCATAGACACAGATCCATGGAACAAATTAAAGTAAAATTTTAACTTTGATTGTGGCATCATTATGGCTTTGAATGATTTCATTGATTTGTAAATAGAAAATAAAGATCCTGGATGAATTTTCATGTTTAATGTTTTTATAAGCCAATATTAAAAAAGTGGTATATTTAAATCTGTATTCAAAACATAACATAGTAATGAGATCTTTAGTAATTAACAGCCGATGATTTGAAATATCCTTGCATGTGTGCTCACATCAATGACTGATTACTCTACTTTAATATGCTCGTTAATTTGGAGCATAATCTAGCAAACAATTTATATCCTTCACACCATTCTTTTTTTTTTTTTTATCTCTTATCTGCTTGATGACTGAACATAATTTTTTTTTTTTTGACATCAAAAGACGCATTTATTACAAACAATAAGTATTTGTATAAAACTACAATAGTATTTATAATTTCTTTTTTATTATTATTTATATTTTATAAAAAATGATAAATAAACATTGAAAGTTTTTATATAAACTCTTCGATATTTATTAAAAAGGACAAGTGGTTTTTTTTTTTGTTTGAGAATTGTGGAAAAGATAATATGGTGGTTTTACCTTTACTAGATTGTAACAATAAAATACATTTTAACATTTAAAAATAACTAAAAAGTTTACACATATATATACGTGTGCGTGCGAGTAAATTTTGTTTATTTCATTTTCTATTTATTTTATTTTTGCCAATTGTAAAATTATATCTTTTTGTTTTGATTGGTTTATATATTTTGCACCATTATTTCTTATTTTCAGTTATATAATAATCTAACTAAATGTAATTAAGAAAAGATCCTGCTGTATGATTTTAATCTATTCAACTCTTAGTAAAATTTCTTTCTTATATCTCTCTGCTGCTACCCGCCTCCCCCATTGATTCTTAATTTTAACATCAAATTTATGGCACAATCATAAACATAAAAAGTAAACTTTATGGAAAAAGAAAATGTATTTTATTTAAAATTAATAGAAGAAATAAAAATGTATCTTTATTAGATTTTATATTTTTACCTATTCATTAGAAACAAAATGGGAATAGTTTAATAAAGGTAATTAATAACTGATTATAATTTAAACTCCCAAATGAAATCACATTTCACAATTATAAATTACACCTATTATGGACTCTTCCTTTTCAGAATAAAAATATTGTAAATAATAACAATGATGATGATAATAATTTTATAATTCTCTAAAATAATAGTATAAGAAGAATCCAATATTTTTCTCTTTAAATTTATTAATTTAAGAAGGGAAAAACCCGAGGAAAATTTAATCTTTTTTACTTATAAACTTTGTCTATGGGGTTTTTATTAGATAAAATTCTTAGCATTAACTACTTTAGCACATTATTAAAAGATCTCCATCTATGTCATTTTTTATTACAAAGATTTAATATATTTTATTCTGAAGGAACACATCTGCAGGAACTGTAGTGATTTATATACCAATATATTGTATCACTTATGATGAGACTGCTGCTACTCACCTTTGAATTATATACTTTGTCATCACCTATTTCTCAACCAATGAAATGATTTAACTCAGTATTTTTCTGTAATTCTGTGCAATACTGTGGTTTAAAATAGAGAGCATATTTCTCTTTTCTTTTTTAATAATTTTTCTAACTCTGTTCTAAAAGTTAACTTGCTGTATTACACACTTTAGTTTTTTATAATATACAGCCAAAGGCTTAAGGATTATTCCTTTGGAATTAACACATCTTGTTGAGCTCCTCAAATTCTGCCAAAAACAAAATAACTTCTAGACTTTTATTCAATATTTTTCTAGAGATTTATGAAGGTGGTATTTAATCATTAGATACCTGTATAATAGTTATCAATAGATTTGCCTTTATTTCTGATTAACATGTTCTGATATTTCACACCAATCAGACTTTTATGGCAAATCGAAAATTCAGAAGACATGACTGCCCTGTCCATTAAAATTTCATCAGAATGTGGAACTTACTACATAATTTAAAGCAATTTATATAACTCTTTCTGGGTAAGTTATCTTCTTACAAAATCCAGACAAATGAATAGATAATAAGTAGTGAGCCAAGCCATACTTTTTTATTAACACCTGCAATCTTAATTAGTTACTGAAGCACATTTAAAATGCTTTGAAGTATAATCTAGATTACAAAAAGTACTTAACAGAGCATCCTATCAATAGAAAAAAATATTTTTAGTAATTACTATTTTTTTAAAACATATATATATACAGTATTGTATTTAGCACAAACAACTCTCAGTTACTCCTATGTGATAGATTTAACAAAAAAGCAAAAAGAAAGGTAAAAAAAAAGTAATAAAAAGTTAATTAAAGATATAAAAACCATTACTTTTATAAAATATTAAAACTTTTTCAGTGTATATATGATAAAATAAAAAAGCGTTTCATTCTAGTTTTATTTATAATAAGGTTGAGTACTCAGTGATTAGCAGATGACATATATTTGTCATGATACTATCGTGAAGGAATAAAAGAGTTTTATGAAAATCATCTTTCTTTCACTTTAAGAATAAAGAACATTTAATGATCACCTAAAGCCAATTCTTTTTCAGTGCTCTGCTTCTGGATTTCCCAAATTTTATGGCTTTGAAATCTAGAAAGACTTTCAGACACTACTCTGCATTTCTTTCTCTTATCAAAAATTAATTTATATACTCCTTAAGAATTGCTCTGTATATATCTTTATCATTTTCAATCATTATCAATCAATTGTAGGATGAAGATCTCTCCAAGTTGATTTCTCGCTTTTCTTTTTCACAAGTCTTCAGCAAGCTTCTTTATTTTATTCATCTATATCATTCCTCTCTAGATCTTTTACAGTCTGTTGGGATTCAATTTAAAATATTAATTGGCCATAAATTATCATCTCTTCTAACAATATTTCCAGCCCAGTTTTATTTCAATCTCTTAATTCTTTCAGTGATATTTATTTGTTTGTCCAAACATGTATTTTGGTTCATTCTTTTCTTGTTATTTCAAACATGAATTCTCCTTACTTTAGTGAATGCTCTTCTATTAAATGTCCAAATCTCAGATCCACAAATAAAAATTGATAAAACATATCTAATAAAAACCTTCTAACTACAGCACAATATTTTGAATAAATTATTGCAACTATTATTCTGTTATTTTTGCTAACCTTAATTCTTACATAACTCTTTCATGTGAGAGATTTGGACTCTTTGTTATACAGTGAACCATTACTTGTCTCAACCTTTAAAATTTTGTAGATTTTTACACATGCTTTTTTTTATACATTAATTAATATACCATCTAATAAAAGAGAGGCAAAATGAAGTTTCTTTAGTTCTACATACATTTTTAATTATTGGCCATTTACACCGGTGCTAGGTTCTGTCTTACAATTGTCACTTGAAGCAGACACAATGTTGTTTTTAAAATATATTCTATATCTGAGATGCCTAGAAGATTGTGCATTCAAAGAACAATCAATATTTGATGATTTTTTCATATGCTCCTTATGGCCAGTGGCAATTTTAATTGAACTTATAGTTATGCATAATAATAACTTATAAACTCTATATTTGCTCAAGTGAGATGCACTCTTAGTTTTTGCCTTATTAATAAATAGCATCACCAATTTCAATTTTTCCATCAATTTTAATGTCATTATCTCTCATACCAACTCTTTCCTCAAATTTAATTTTGCATTTCAAATTTCACTAAAATATTTTTTACTGTTGGAACTTGATGTCTTTTCAAAGTCTTTTTCATCTCTTAGTACTGTGATTAGATTTGTTGCAGAATTAATATTTAACTATCAATTTTCTATTAATTGGCGTCATTCATTTACGATGTGAAAACGTAATTTAAATTGATCAATTAATAACTTCACGCTCTTCATTTCAAACACTTCAGATTTGCCCATACATATATGGTTGGGTCGAAAATATAGGTGGATTCATTCTATATTTTCTTAAAGACTTTATCTTGGGTTTGAAAAAGTGGGCGTATTCATTTATATTGTGACATCTGCAAAGCGCATGTGTATCATCTTATTGGCTTATTAATATTATATATTACTAAGATCATAACTTTCATCTAAATTTATTTTCAGTTTTTGAATCTATAGATAAAGATTTTCAAAATTCGCCCCCTCTATATTTTTTCTTATCTGTTCTTTCATTCAAGATTATCACTATATCATTTAATTCTCTATGTTCTCCAAATAACTATGTAATCAAGAGTTTACTATATTTGCACACTCGTCACTTATTTTCTGAATAAACTTGTCTTTGTGAATTTTATTTATCATTTCCATAGCCTTGAATATTTTATTCAGTTTTTATTCAAATCATATAATGTGAACTCTTGTATATATTCATATAACACTTATACCACCTACCATTTTTTATTCTTTCTATTGTAAATTTATTTTTTGAGAACTCATTGCCTTTTTATAATTATAATAGTTCCTTATTCCCAATATTTTTTTTATACCTGTGATGATTTTCTAATTAATTTGGTAAGATAATTTCCAATTTATTATGATTGTCTCATCCATTTGACTTTATCTGGGCTTTAAGAAACTTCCACTATCATATCTAATAAATCATCTTACATTTTTTATGATGTGGTTGTTATCATCCAGTATTATATCTATATTTTTAATTTACATATAGGGGTAATTGTGACTCTACATTTAGATTTGACTACTTCTTAAATTAAGCATATCTATCTTTCTATCAACCTATGTACCTATCTATCCATCAATTTAGTCATACATCTATCTATTTATCTATCATCCATCTATCATAACATCTATCTGTTTAAATATCTGTCTATCAGTCTGTATATCTATCTGTCTATTTACCAGTTTGTTAATATATATATATATATATATGTACCTACCTCCTGTGTACTTGCCTTTTTTTCTATCTATCTATCCATTTATTTACCTACTTATCTATTTACCTGTCTATATTCCATCTGGCTGATAAATTAAGTTCACCCTGAATTATCAGCAATATTGACAAAGGTATTTTTATAAACATTAGAGAGAATATGTGGATTCATTCTATTGTTGATCCTTTCTTTAATATTTAAAGTGCTTTTAATTGATAGCTTGGGAAAGAGTGATTTACTCTCTTTGTTTGTTTTTAATTTATAGCTGAGGAGAGTGATTTACTCACTTTGTTTACAATATCTATCTATATAATATAGTCTACTTCAGGGGTCCCCAACCCTATGCCCGTGGGCACCATGGTGCCTGTAGACCATTTTATGTGTGCCCATTGCTATCTGAACACAATAAAAAATTATTTATCTGATACAAATAAATTTAATTTTTAAAATTTCTCATAAATTATTGTATTATATTGTAATCAAATTGTAGGGCATACTATACTTTTACAGCGTAAAAATATAAAATGTTAAAATTTTATTTTTGAAATAAATATTTTTTTGTACATTATGTGTATTATTAACAATATCCAACTGTAAATTTACATTGAAAAAATAAAATGCCCGCCACCTGGTTGAAAACATAAATGGTGCCCGCCACCTGGCTGGTATTATAGAATGTGCTCTTAAGTGCAAAAAGGTTGGGGACCCCTAGTCTACTCAATAGGCATTTTGATTTTTTCTTTACTTCTCAGATGCTTTCAGGAGTGTTATTTACTTTGAAGGTCAATATAATGTATATCATCACAGTATAATAAATGTAGATACAAACATTGGTGCAACCTTTTATATAAGTGATATCTTTAGATGAATGATAGAAGAGTTTAAAGTCAATTGGACTTTGACAGAGCCCAAGCTAAAATCAGCAAGACAGCCTAAGTACAAAAGATATGGACAGAAAATCTCTGAGCTTTGTATTGGTAAATTGTTAGAAATCAAACAATATGAACATCTAACATAAGACTGAAAGTAGAAATATTATATATTTTTATATATAACACTGTAAATTAATCAACTCTCAGGAATAAATGTACTCTTGCATCAATATATATATAATATTGCCTTTTGTAGAATATATATATATATCACTTTCATAAAATTATCATAACCCATGTTTTGTTAGTAAAAGATCTTATGGAAAAGTAGTTAATGCACTTATCTACCTTGCTTATGACTGGATTGGATTAAGACTAGATAACATTTGATTTTTTTTTTTCAGATTATAAACAAGGCTTTGATTTTTTTTTCTTTTTTTGCTAGTTGATAACTAATATAGTTAGTTAGACATCCAATCAGCATTTCATTGTCATATAGAAGATAAAATAAATATAGTTAATTATTTAAAACCTTACCATAATCATTATAGAATAGGTGGAGAGATTGTTATACAGTGGGTGATTTGAAAGCTGTTTTATATTCTTTTAATATCTGGTTATGTATACAAGTTACATAAATAAAATAAAAAATAACAGCATTTCATTGTTCCATTGAAAAACAAAGGTCTTCTAATATTTCTTAATATTTCTCAATAAATCATAAAAAAACAGTCAACACTTAAACAATCCTAATATCAATAAAAAATCAATTCAAACTGTTGTCAAAGCAATCTCCTTTTAACAATAGATAAATAAATAATTGGTAATAGTATGATTACTGAACTCTACCGTTTGACAGCGTTCTTTTTCGCCCAATACATCTCAATATACTGATTCACGGGCCGACCGTTTCTTTATAGAATACTACTATGGTACAAAAAATGTTTTTTTTTTTCCACTTTCTATACATAAAACTCGTATGGTTTTTTTAAATTTTTTTGCATTTTTAATAAACAAACACTTTGTTTTTATATGGTGTAGGGTACGGGGGAGGGGGTTGGTTTGCTTTTAAATTATCGACTTTTTTTTTTTGAATTATCAATTTCTTTACATAATAGTACGGTAAAAAAATTTTTTTGGTTTACCCCTTTCTAGACATAAAACTCATACAGTTTTTTTTTTTTGCCTTTTTAATAAACAAACAACACTTTGTTTTTAGATGGTAGAGGGGGGGGGGCATTGGTTTGCTTTTAAATTATCACCTTTTTTTTGCATTTTGAGCTTCTCTTTTAATTAAAACCTTAAACAATTCAGTTTTAATTAATAAACCAACAGTTGGTTTTTAGAGGGTGGATGGTTTGAATTTTAATTCTTGTCTTTTTGTATCTTTTACCAATGTACTGGAAACTTCGCATATTAATTTTAAATGTGTTTGAATATAGAAGACATACAAAGAAATAGATTAACAAAATATATGAATTATTGGAGAGGGGTTGGTTTGCTTTTAAATTATTGACTTTTTTTCCTTATCGACTTTTTGTTGATTTTTAACTCTTTTTTTGTTGTTGGAAAGCCTTATTAATCAATTCATTTTTAATAAATCAAAAGTTGGTTTTTAGAGAGTGGAGGGGAGTTGGTTTGAATTTTAATAATCGTCTTTTATTTTCTTATTATGAAGTGTTTATTTTTTTTAAAAATATTTGTTACCAAAACTTTTATATGATAGCGAAAAGTTCTTCTTTTATTTTTTGCCTTTTTCAAAAAGCCTTAATTAAACAGTTCGTTTTTTTTTTAAAAAAAACATTTTTTTTTAGAAAGGGGGTGGGGAGTTACGATTTGTTTGGCTCCAATAAGAGATGAGCCTCAAAGCTATAAGTAACGGGATTTTGGAGCCATCCAACCTTAACTTCCCTTATGCAGATCTACACAGGTATGATTGCAGAAGTGGCAACAGAATTGCCCAGATCCTGTAGTTGACTAAAACCATGTTCCTCCCACAAATGCATAGCTTCGCATCTGACAGGATGTTTGTTCTCTTTTTGGAAAAAACACAACTTCTGTGGCCTGCAATTTACTCCCCTTCAACCAATTTTGAACACTTGCCATGCCAACATTTTACTGGTCTCACATGGATTCATGTGTAAACATACATTTGTGCATGAACTTGGCAGAACTCTGCTGAAAACCCTAACTTTTTCAGGTTGTGTGCAGTTCAAAATCATCGGGAAGTGTGCATGATGGCCTGACAATTCTTAATATGTAATACTAAATCCACTATGCTTTCTCAAATTTTTTCCACAATGAATTTTTTGATAATTTCACATCCTTCAAATATGGCCACCATCAAATCAGACTGTAGTAAGAGTTGAATTGCGCTCACTTGAGGAATAGTGTCACAAGTCAATGGGCATAGTATTTCATTATATAATCATAGGATACATCGCTCTCTAGGCAGCCTATTATGGCTGTTGTGGTGTTAGCCATAAGTTAGGCTGCTAAAACAGTATATTGATGTGCATTGTGTAAAAAATGCCATCAAACGGTAGGGTTCAGTATTCATACTATTACCAAGTATAAGCAGAAAGTAAGAAAATCATAAACACTAGAGTACTAGACCAATAAAATATTAAATAATGTAGGTTTAAATCTCTGTTTGTTTACTTGATAATTAAAAACAGCTCAATATCCATTTACTGATCAATATTTACACAATTAACCCAATTAACCACCCATCAATAATATAAAATAGAATACTAAGCTTAATTGAAATCTGAAAAAAAACCTCAAAGTTTAATTTAGATGTAATCTCCCAATCTTGGAATGACCAATGAATACACTAATCACTATACACTGAGAAGTTCTTCAATGGCTTATATGAATATAGGTGCATTGTATAAAAGAAATTTATTTTATACAAAATATATAAAAGGTTTAATTAAAAAAAAAAAACAATAAACTATAAAAAATTTACAATTGCTATTAATAAAAACAAATGAAGGATATAAAAAGGTTAACACCAACAATATCACATGATCTTCTTATATCTTATTGATAGGCTTCTATCAGCAGTTGTCTTCTCTTATTCTAAAGCCATCTACTGTTAGAAAGAATAAAGATTATGGATTTTGTTTTTATTAGTTAGGACTAGAATTTAAAATCTGGAACTTATACACATTATCTTTTTCTGCTTTATACTATTCAAGCTAATAATCTAAAACAAAATGACTACAAAAAAAAGTAATTGTTTTAAAACCAGTCTGGGAACTGGTGATATTATAGTATTATATTACCTGGTAATTATTGAAACAGCAAATGGTGATCATGTGATGTTTACTGGTAATTATTGATTACTCATTAGGAGATCTATTCTTTAAAGCATTTTGAGTTAGTATAAGAGAAGGTCATGTGATATTGTAGTTGATATTAACTTTTTTCCTCAAAGAATAGAAAAGTCTTATAGTTGTCATAAAATTGAGGCTTTTAAAATGTATAAAACTGACTTGATATCAAATCTATATCACCTTGCAAATGAGTTAGCTTGGGAAAACCTAAGATCCATTAAACTAATATCTGGATTCTACCAGCTTATAACAATGCTTTTGTGTGTGTGTTTACTGTATACAAATATCATTAATATTTTTTTTTTAATTTATTAAAATGTATACTTTGAATTATAAATAGGAATATCCATGTAATAATTAAAAAAAAAAAGTTCATATATTATAGTTTTGGCATGATAACGGTGCCATCGAGCGGCGTCTTTGTCCAGAAAACTACTACCATATTTAATTTAACATATGTCATATGTAATGCTGATAGGATTTCAGAAAAGTTGTGAATTTTCTAAGCCCTCATCTATACAAAAATATCTGATTTACCAATATTATAATGTTATGGGTACTGAAATAAAATTGGATATATTTTATCTCTAAGTAAATTCAAATAAAAGCTACTGTTGTTTGTTAGAACAAATGGTTCAGTTTGAACTATCAATTTTAATTAATGGTTATCCAATTACAATGTTGCTGGAAATTTTTAAAAATTATTACACAGTTATTGCCTTATATATAAACATTAAAAGTTAGACTTTAAATAAAAAATCTCTAATTGTATTTTTATTATAAGTTTTCTAAGTAAATTCAGTGCTAAAAAATTATGTGTAATATGCATATAGATAATTTATATAAATCATAATTGCTTGATTATTATATTCATTCAAGATTGCCTTATCTTTATTATATTTCTGGTCACAAATGATTTTGTTATTATTAAAATGCTGATGTCCCAACAATTCTTCAAAATGGAATTCTCTGTTTTCTTGATTAAACTTATTAAAAGAATGGTCTTGATTTTTGTTCTACTTTCTCTGTTAGTAAATCAAAACATATGTTTTTTGAGTTTATCAATCAAGAAGAGAAATATTTTTTATATAGTCTGTAAGAGATATGTACACATTTCTGGTTCACTACATTTTTGTTTGTCTCATACATTATTTTCAGAAAAGTCTGAAAAATCAAAAACACTGTAATCTTAAGTTATTTCATCCAAATTGATTATCATACACATTACTAGTATTGCTTATAATCAGATTCATAATTTTAATGTTGCTTTCTGGGAAACTAATATTTTCTAAGAATAATCATTATTAATTCTCTAATTTTCTATAATTACCTTACATAATATGGATTTATGAGATGATATAATTACATCCTTAATCTTTGCATTAACTCTAATTCATATGCTCTAATTTTATAAACAGGAAACTTCTTAATATTTTTATGAGGTTAATTCTAATTGTGTATATATTTAGATGATATTAATCTCAAGAGTTAATGCTTAAAAATAGTATTCTTTATATTATACTTATTAATGATCTTTTAACTATTGCATTTGATTGAGAATAATAAATGATCATACATAATTCTATTAATTTACAATATTATATATCTCATCTCATAGTTGGTATTTACATATTTATATTCTTTAATGGCTAGGGCAACATATTAGCATTTGATTAGACATAAATATGACACTTATGTCTAAATATTGCCTGATAAATCTTTATTCTATGGTTTATATTGTATATCTTAACAGTGTTTTGTATTCCAGTTAGGAAGAAGTTTTAACACAATTATTAGTCCAGTACTTTTAATGATATTTTGAAGATGATTCTTTTTGCAAACTGTCTCATTATTTAAAAAAAGTTGTCTTTAATTAAATTTGATTTAATTAATTTTATTTTCTATTTCATTTTGACTTTTCTTGGTTGCATTTATTTGTTTGGATATAGTGGCTGAAACTATATTATATTTGTTTGGAACATGGATCATTTTCAGATTATATTAGTGCATATTTGAAGTCAATCCCATGTTGTCTACATTATAATATTGAAAATAATTATTTCTTCTTATATTAGATGCAGTTTTAACTTATTTATTAAACAGAAATTTAGTTAGGTTATATTTATTAAAACAATTAAATGAATGAAATAATTATGTTGCAAAATTTAAGACATTTTAATAATAATATAAATATTTAATTTTTATTGGATATAATTATAAAACAGAAAGAAAAAAAGATTTTTTTTGTTCTTGCATAATTCATTTTTTAATATATTTACTTTTGAAAAATACAAACAAAAAGAAATTAATGTCTAGGATATAAATATAATATTTATTTAAGAGCTTTATTTATAAAGAAATTAAAACTTCTTTTGCAATTAATGTATAAATAGAATATTTATTTTTCAAAAAACAAAAACAAAATATGAACACATTAAGCTCTCTATATCTGAAGAAATTAGAATAATTTTTTTAAAAATAAAAGATAATTTTTTTTTGCAAAAATTAAATTAATTGGTCAAGATTAAATGCAGAATTTCTGAGACAACACATGATTAAATGGAAGATTGATATCAGAGTTATGTGGGCAATAAAAAAGTAGACTTTAGTAGTGATGAGTTAAGCAATTAGAAATTCATCAGGGAATATGATGCTAAATTGATCTCACTCTTAGTTTTAAAAAATGATTTTTATGAATACATATAATGATATGGAATATTACAATAAGCTCTTGATAAAAGCTGATTCATATTGATCCAATCTTATAACCAATCTCATTAAAAGAAATACAGGAGAATGAAGAAATTTTCAATTAATCTTATGCAATAATTCATCAAAATCATGCTTGTTTCATGTTATGTCAACCTGATATAATTGTTAAACTGAAAACCTGGAGATACAAAAAGAAAAGGAGGAAAAACTAAATTGAAGAAAATGGAATAAAAATAATTGTTAAACTGGAGCTACAAAAAAAGAAAAAGCTAAATAGATTAAAATAAATACTGTGAAAGCCATAACAAGAAATAAAATAGAGATCAAGAGGTTGGTCAAAATGCAAGCTGCAAGAATTACCAGAAGTAACATTCAACTAAGGAAACTATAAAAGGATTGAAAATAATAATGTTAAAATGAAGTATTGTTAAGTATACATCTAATACTTTTATAGATGTTACTTTATAAAAAAAAAGTAATAATTGAAAATATTGTTTTTTATATATTTTTGTTGAATGAAAATATTTTTTTTACTTGGTTAAAATTGTGTGGGACACTTTCATTTTTAAAAGGAAAAAAGGAGGAAGATTCAAATTAAATTTTTTTTTTCCTGTCAAATAATTTTTATAAGATTATTGTAAGGGAATAATTCATTTATATTAAATGTTAATTAATTAAGAAGAATCAGAAGGGAATAATAATTATATGTTTTTATATCAAACATGTGTATTGTATGAAATTATAGGTCTTAACTTTGAGTTTGTCATATTATTTTCTAAATTTTTGTTATTTTTTAAAATAAGTAATAATAATAATTGCCAAAGTTTTTTTATGTCTTCATTCATCTATTGGCTACTCTGTGAACTACTTGGGTGAATGACTGATTTCATCATAGACTTATGCTTTATTGTTTAAGCTCTATGATATCTTCATATAGATTTTGGTATTTTAGGTATTATGATGGTGCTGTGATTACTATTTTGACAATGTTGTTTTAAGTCTATCTATAATTTATAGTATGGTTTGTGGTGTTTGCAGTTTTTTAATGTATTAATTGGAAAAAAATCTAAACATGTCAGTATTTGACAGTACTCTATTAACATAACAAAGTCCTCAGATAAATGGCTTAAAATTAGAATGAGATTTTCTGACTGGACAAGTGTTTAACCTGAAAAGAAATAACTGAATTCTAAAGAAAAATTGTAATTTTCAATAATTTGTTTACAAATTAAAGGTTATGATGTAATATTTTTGTAAAATAGTTATTGTTAAACCAAAAACTACATCACTAATAAGAGATTATCTTAGCAAACTTTTGTTTTTAAAAAGACAACTCCTAAAACATTTGTTACTACACAGCAAAAGCAGTTGTTTATTTGCCAAGCATAGAGTCACATTTGTCAAATGATAAAGTTTTTTTTTAATTTTAATAACAATAAATATTTTTAGTTTTAATACTTATTTTTTTCTTTGATGATAACTCATCCTAAATTTAAACAACGAATTGAAATTTTTTCTTACATTTTAAATACGAAAATTTGTCCAATGTCTATCTAATATTTTGGTGTAGTAATTTTTTGAATAGATAAATTTATCCAGTGATGCTAAGCTCCATTGCTGTAGATTAGAACTTCATTTAGTGATTTATTTTCATATTTTTAAAACATAAATTGTTTATTTTTAAAATGTGCACCACTTGAAAATTTATGTGTAATAAATAATGTCAATATTATCTATATATTATATAGAAAAAAAAAGTTTAATTGTTAAAATAAAATGTTTAAGTAAGGGAAAATACAGGAGGAGTTTCAGTTCAACAGATTAAGAAGTTTGTAGATTATCCCATTTAATATTATTTAATAATAGGATAACTTAAGCATATAAACTTTCTTTTATTCACAGTCACTAAGATTCATGTAATCCCAAAGCTAGTTCAGGTATAATAGCATTTTCAATATATATGTGGGAGTGTAGGTGTATAAGCATTTAAATTGATCTTTGTAGAATTATTTTGGTGGTACTAAGGCTGGTAGGAAAATAGAAAAAAAAACCAAGATATTCAATGTCCATAAAAATGGGAAGAAATTAATCAGAAAAAGAAATAGATGTTAAAGAATGACACTATAACCTGAACAAAAAAAGAGGATAAAAGCGAGCAGAACAAAAAAATAAAAGATGTTATATATCATATACAGAGTGTGACATGAGAGAAATCTGAAAGAGTAGATCAAATAATGACAAGCTAAAATTTTCAAGATAAGAAAGAATTGCAAGAACTAATTGATAAGATGACCATAAGAGAAAATGAAGAAATGGTAAAACAAATGCAGGATCAAGTATTAAAAATTAAATAGGAAACCAAGGAATAAAGAATTGAGAAATATTGACTCATGGAAAGTATAAAGGCAAGAAGAATTAAGTGAAAATTTAAACAAAAAAATGTGTAAAATAAATAAATGAAAGATTTAAAAGTGAGCCAATGGAGTAAGTGGAATTATAAGTCAAAAGCAAGTCTTCAAGATCATGAGTCATACTAACAAGATATCAAACAATTACTTAAGATAAAGTCATTTTTAAGTGTGATGCAATGGAAAGCCCTATGGAGTACTGGTGTGTTTGGTTAGGCTTGCAGGTTCGTTTCCAAACCAACAGATACAAAAAGAACAACTATTCAGCAATTAATATGTATACTTTATTAGTACAAAATATATACACACGTTAGTTAAACAAATGTGCAAATATAGTTGATGTACTTCAATGCTGAGATAGTCATGTGGAGTAAGGAACTCACTTCCAGCTAATGATTAGCTTGGGTCATGAGTTCTAGTAAGACTCTTCCAGCTATGTAGTTAACTTGCCTTGAGTCGTCTCTAGTTCAGACATAGCAGTTTCCAGTTCATACGTGGACTTGCCTCACTATGTGGATGTCTCAATAATGACTAGATAAATATTTTCGCTGATGGCAGAAGGTTTAATGGAGAGCACATTCTGTCATTCAGGTTACCTGAAGTAATTGCTCTCTGCCCTGCCTCCAAAAGGCTGACTATTTATAGGCAGATCCCTACCTTACTGGAAACATGTGGATTCAGTGCATGAACCTCAGTGAAAGTTTTAATCCTGTTGGATAGCAACTGGGTGCTAACCAATCAGATAAGGAATCTGGAATATTCCACTTCTGAAGGCAGGGTCAGATATGACAAGTACCTTGACAGTTTAGAAAACTATTTATCATTAAATAGATTAATGGAGCATCACAATATGACACTGACTTATGTTCACCTTTGAAATCAGCAAATTACTGATGGAAATTATTGATCCATAAACAGAAAAAAATATGAGAATTAAGGATGCTGTGTTGCATGAATACTGGACCAAATACTATTAGGATGGCTTACAGTAACAGGTAACTCAAGACAGATATAGAATAGATATAAGAAATATCTACACTCAGTTTTTCAGTGTCAGGTATTTTGGTTGAAAGTCTTAATGATTTGCATCTTGTCAGATGTCCAAATAATTATAAATTTTAAGGCTTAACTTCCCATATAAGATAATCCAATTGATTATGTGTACAGATAGGAGAACTATTGAGCAAGTTGCTGAGTTGCTTATATATGAGTTAATAAGAAGGATTAGAAAGAAAAGATTTTGGCTTTTTCAACTTCAAAATAAAAGGCCACAAAGAATGAGGGGTAAAGCCAATATCAGTAGTATATCTGCTAAAATATAGATAGTCCATAAAAGAAAATGTGAAAATAAAGAAAAAGTAACAATAATTTGGAGAAAGCAAGAAATTCAGAGGACTTGTATTGTAGACAACATAAACAGGAATTCATCAACACCCCATTCCAGCCATACTCAGGTGGAAGAACAATCTCCAGGTAGTTATCTACAAAAATATTTATAACAAGTTGATCAAACTTATATGAAAACCCATACAATATTGCACTGCATTAATAGGTAAATACCATTAAGTTAAAAGATGAAAGAGATATCAAGGGCACCTATAATACCCAATTACTGTGAACTTTTGCAAAAGAAAAATACTAGTAATAAACTTATATTTTTATCTTCATATGTAAATGAAAGGAAAATGGAGAGTAAAGTAATCAAGGTAAGATATTCTTCTCATCTGGATTAATCCTTTTATTTCCAGTTATGTAAGGGGGAGGAATAATTTATTCTTATGTTAGCTTCAAGATAAACTATCTGTTAAATAGGAATGTAGTAAGATTCTTTTATTAAAAGGTTTATATACATGTAATGATCAAATGACAAAATTTAAGACATTTTAATATCAATACTTAATTTATATTGAATATAACTGTAAAAGAGTAAAAAAAAAAAAATTCTTGTGTAGTTTATATTTTTACATATTTATTTTTAGAAAAAAATAAACAAACAAAAAGAATTAGAATCTGGTATATAAATGTAATATTTATTTTAAGTTCTTTATCTATGAAGAAATTAAAAGTTATTTTTTAATTAATATATAAATATAATTTTTTTTTTTTTAAAAAAAGATGAGATTAAGAGCTTTATCTCTGAAAAAATTAATAGAATTTATTTTGAAAAAAAAAAAAAACTTTTTTTAAAGTAAATCAGTTGATCAAGGCTAATTGCAGTAACTTCTAAAATAATCATATGATTGAATGAAAGATTAGTATCAGAGCTATTTTTTAAAAAAAACAAAAGAGAATGTGTATAGTAGAATTTAGCAGAGATCAGCAGTGGTGAGCTTAGCAATCAAAAGTTCAGCTGGGAAGTCTCATGCTAAAGAAATCTTACTTTTAATTAAAAATAGAAATGATAATTATGAATTTGTGTAATAGTATGAACTTTACAAGAATGATGTGCTTACACTCTTGTTAAAAATTGTTTATCACTGATCCAGCTATGTAACAAATCTCATTAAAAAAAATATAGGAAAAGTAAAATATTCTTGATAGAAACTTTCAAATAGCATTATGGGTAAAAGCCTGAAATCCGGGCACGGCTGCTTGGAGCATTGTTTATGTGTCAAAACACATAAAAATGCCATTTCGGCAGCCGTGGCCTTACAGGCTAATACAACATTTACGTATTGTATTAACCCATTGAGCTAGGCTGCTTTACATGACATCGCACAAAAATATTACAGCCTGTTTTGTGCTTTGAAGCTATTTATGCATATTCGTTTTTTCATAGCTGATTACCATATTGCTTGAGGGTGTTTAAATTTCAAGGCGGTACGATTTTTTCAAATCTCCGTAATAGAGTAATGTCATTCAATTTAAAAAATGTTGTTAATTATTAAGAATTGTCATATGGTCGCCACCCTTCCCGAAAAAAAGGTTAATATGTAAAAAAATTGGCAAAGTGTATGTTCGAACAGACTTCGACAAAGCTCACATGCTAAGTCACGTTTCAGCATGATGGGGAAAATATTCGAGACCATTAAAAGATCTGAGACAAATGTGCAATTTTGAAACTTTTCTTCAGATAAATTGCCAAGTACAGAAAGTGTGGTGAGATTGTGTTTTTTTATTTTATTTTGTCAGGCACACGTAATGTCCACTTTTTATTACAGCAATAAAATCAAATAAATAATTTTAAAAAGTCCAATGTTTGTGTCCTTTTTTTTTTTGTTTTTATTTCATTAGAAATTGACAAGTATTTGGATTCAATTTTTTGCAGCGGGGTTAAAATAAATGTCGACTTTGGTTGACTTTTTGTTAAGAATAACAAATTACAAAATACATCCCACCCCCACCCCCAAAAGCAGTTTATTGTAGAAGGCTAAAAAAAAAAAAGGTAATTTGAACGAAATAGAAATCAAAGTAAAAAGTGAGAAAAAATTGTTTCAAAAAAAGAAAAAAAAGGTTAAATTCTTGACTATTTGGTTACAATTCTTTTTCCGAGTATGGGTGGGGGTGGGTGTTTGAAAACAATTTTTTAATTGGCAAAAACACAAAAGTAAATTTGGATTTAATATTAAGAAAAACAATTACGTCAACCAAAAAGAAATCAAAATTCGAAACAAGTCCCAAAGTTGATTCTCTTTTTTCAGCACTGTTAAAATAATTAATTATTTTTGTTGCCTTTTTGTTAATAATAAACAGTACAAATTCCCCCCCCCTTCCCCACTCAAAAGCTGTTTCTTGTAGTAGCCAAAAAAAAAAAAAAAGGCTAATTCAAACATAATCTAAATCAAAGTGATAACAAGTTGTGTTTAAAAAAAAAAGTAAAATTAATAATAATAATAAGAAAAACCATTTAGTCAAGACAAAAAAAAAAAAAAATAAAAGAAAGGTAGAATTAAGTTCTAAACAAGTCGCAAATAATTGTATTCTATTTTTTCGGTGGTGGGATTCAAGCAAATTTTTTTGACGTCGTGAAACGGTCCGAAGTTTTCAAATGATAAAAAAAAAAATACAATTAGCAAAATTTGTTGAAAAAATATCAGGTTCCAACAAAAAAACCCACAAAAAGTAATGAAAATGAATATCAAAATTTGTTTAATAATAAAAAAATCATGTTCTAAATGAAATAAAAATTATTCGTTTAATCAATATTAGAAAAAAAAAAAAAAACCTTGTTGTATAAAAAAAGAAAAAAGTTGCGGTGGCCCGGTAATGTTATATTTCATTGATTTTGTCTAGCATCAACGCTCCAAGCGGCTTTGCCCGGATTTCAGGCTTTTACCGCATTATGTATTGAAACATCCAAATTTACCTGAAATTAAATTAAATCTTAAACTAAAAACTAGAAGTTAAAAAATAAAGAGAAAAAAGTGAATAGATAAAAAAACTATTGACAAAGCCATAACAGAAAATAAAACCGGAAATCAAGAGGTTGACCAAATTAAAATCTGCAAAATATATCAGAAGTGACAATCAACTAAACAACTATAAAAGGATTGCCAAAAAATTAATGGTAAAATGAAATATTGTAAAATATATGCATAATACATTTGTAAATGTTACTTTATAAAGAAAATAATAATTGAAAATATTGAATTTTTTTTTGCTGAAAATATTTTTCTTTCTTGGGTTAAAATTGTGTGGAATTAAAAGAAAAAAGGGAGGAAGACTTAGATTAAATTTATTTTTCTTTCTTGTGAAATAACTTTTTAAAAAATTTACATTATTGTAAGGGAATAACTCATCTAGATTAGATGCTAATTAATTAAGGAGAATCAGAAGGGAATAATAATTATATGTGCTTATATCACATCATATATTTTGTATGAAATTGTGTCTTAACTTTGAGTTTGTCACACTATTATTTTCTAATTTTGTTATTTTTTATTTGTTAATTTTTTTAAATGAAAAAAATAATAATTTCCAAATTTATTTTTTTATGTCTTTATTTTTCTGTGTTTTGTGAATTACCAGTGGGTGTGATTGATTTCATAGTGTTGTGATTTAAAAAATTTGTGGGTTAACCGAGTGAAATTATTTAATAATATAATGAATTAGTCAGTATATTTCTTTTTGTTCACAGACTCAAGGGTTCCTTGCAATTTGAAAAATAGTTCAGGCATAATGATATTTGTGACATATGTATGAATGTAGGTCTTGTGGATATCCAGATTATTCTGTATTTATAAATCATGCTAATATCATAAAAGTCATCACATGCTTCACTTTATAGATGAGATTAATTTACTGAAGGCTATTTCAGTCATGGTAATCGATGAATCAGACAATTGGTAATGATAATCATTGATATAAGAAGCCCAGCATTTTTTGGGTATAGTATTACTTTTATAATTGTTTTATCATTTATGTATATATTCATGCAGATAAAATTTTGAGATTGATTTTGTAATATGTCCTAAATTCGGCATTGGTTTGATGATTACCCTAAGATTTTACATTATATCTTTTTTAAATTCAGTTACAAAGAATGATTATTGTTTTTTGATTATTAATGTTGGAAATGCCTTATGATTGGCTTTGAATGCTGTTTCTTTGTTCATTTTCTTTGCATATTTTTTGTAATATAATGATAAAAAAATGGTGATGTCTTATTTTCTTAATACATAGTACTTCAAAATCAGTCCTGAATAAATTTTTCTCATAGAAGTATATAATAATATATTCTGTTTCTTTTCTCTTTTTTCAATTATGCTTCCAGAGCATAACAAAATAGAGAGTTTTTTTTAATGATATGAGAACTTCAATTGAAAACCTTTAATTAACTATCTATTAATTTTGATAAAAGTATGTTTCATATTTTTAATTCTAATCAAATTTTGTATTCTTTGTGTGTGTGTGTGTGTGTGTGTTACATAATAATAAAAAAATGACTAAATATTTTTATTAAAATCAAAGAACTGATAATAAAATGTCTTAGGCTTTTTTTAAAAAAAATTTAAGATTATGATTAAACACTATTGGAATGTGAGTTCTAGAACAGAAATATAGTATTACTAACAGCTTTATAGATTTCTAGTGGAACAATTATCCAATATTAAAAAAAAGGACCCATTAGATTGGTTCAGGTTAAGGTATTTACTATAGTTTTTTAAGATAGGAAAATTAGATATTGAAAAAAAAGATGGGAATGTAATTAATGTTTTTAAATTGTGGTTTAAAAAAATTGAGATTTTCCTGAACTGCAATAATAATAATCACATGGATACTCTGGTGATGTCTAATTCTCACTTCAAGTAGAAATGATCAAAGTGATATTGTTATATTGTGATCATCTTATAAAAATAATGCAATTTGTTAAACCAATGAGATTTCACGACATAAAAAGCAACACATGGATTTTTTCTTACACATTTTGCTATCTAATAACAATTTTGTACCAGAACATCATTCAAAAATTCATAAGCTCCTCACTGCTGAATGCCATATGTTAAAAACTGATCTAGGGATATTTGGATAGAATATCACTGGATAAAGATTTATTAAGCATTATCATTTGGCATCTATTGATTACTAAATCTTACACTAGATAGTATAAACATAGTGAAATTGAAAGTAAATTGCTAATAGATTGTTAATAATTATTTATCTAATTTTTTAAAGAAATAGTTATCTGGCAAACGCTAGGTCATTATGAAGATGTCCATTGGATGGCATCTAATTATCTTCATAATTATAATAAGTTTTCACATTTTACAAAGTTTTATTGATTTCACTAAAATTATGAATCAACTTCCTCTAGTTATTACTTATATCACAAAAATATCTAACTTGATAAGATGTTATGAAAATATTCTTGATAATATTTGCATTATTGGAGGGGGGGGCATCAGTTATAATAATAGATAATTCCATTAATACAAATTTGACTCTGTTGAAATGTAAAATAAATTCTTTTTTTTAAGTTTTTTAAATATACTTACTTAAATCATTTGCTCAGTGGCAAATTTTGCCTGTAAGGGAATTTTAGACAAAAAAATATTAGGATCCCCATATAAAAAACAATCAAACATTTATAACTCAAAATTTTCTATTAGGTAAACTTTATATTTTCACTTTACAGTTTAGAGCAACAATCATTTACATTTTGTATATTAAAATAGAATTTTTTTAATAGTAAATCAATGTAGAAAAAAATCTTATGAAGAAATACAAGCATCAAAATCTGATTTGTTAAAAGTGATGTAAGATTTATTTATAATTTTTATCACTTAAGTTTGTAAGTCATGTCTTAAAACAGAGTAGACAAATTTTTGTTTTGATAACTTGTTAAATTTAGATACTGTGTGCATGTAAATCACACTAAGTATTGTATATAGTGATCTCTTTGTGGTTTTTTTTTAAAAATAAAAACCATGAAGTTATTGAAGAAACAACTGTTTTTAGAATGCAGCATTTAGATGCACATTTCTTATAAAGATGGGCCAAATATGTTTTTTTTTCTTTTCAACTTTGCTGGATAATGGAATTTTGGTTTTTATGATTTAAATACATAACTATACAGATATATGCAAATATTTTTTAGTCTTGTATATATTAGATCTTTTAAAATGCTATATTAAAGAATAATTATAATTAAATAATAAAATACACACCTACTTTAATTCATTCAATATATATATATATCAATCATAAGAGCAAAACATTAACAGGTAAAATGTAATTCTTAGGTACAGGCAGAAAGACAAAATTATGGTATTTCAATTTGAATTATATTGGGATAAAACATTAACAAAGTGATATTAGCATAAAAAGTGGTAATGCAACAACAACGAAAAATACATCATAACTTATACAATTTGAAATTGTTAATATATAAAATGTTACCAGTATATCAGTTGAAATATATGCAGTGTCTGAACATAAATGTATAATTGCAATAAATATATATTTTTTTATAAATACAAGTAACTATTAAAATATTAAAATGAAACTTAATAACATATTTTTAAAAAATATGAGTCTCTTGATAATTTGAGATCCAAGGCTCTGTTCTTATGTCTTTTCAAAAAATGACCTAAGTCTGCTATACACAATGATCCTACTATTTCATACATGATAGTCAAAAAATGATAACTCATTATCTTTGATGTAATTTAACTAAATAGATCTTTATAATATATGTAAAATATTTTTAATTGTTCTCAGCGGAGGTATTTGATTATCCTCTGGATTAAAGTTGATTATGCTGACCATTGAGTCTTAAGAATATTTTGTAGAATTTGCTTAAAATATAACATAGATTAGATGCCTAAGTAACTTCATAAACCTTTTTCAAATTTAGTATCGGTCTAAACTTAGAGATACAATATTCTGTATTATTATAAAACAACATGTTAAGTTCATCACTCTCATTTTTCACATTTGAGTTTCATTATTGATAAAGTGAATAAAATATTGTTTGATGAATGTAGGTACTTCGGTGATTAATTCAACAGAAAAATGATTCATTTTATATTTTCTTGCATTGTCTGTTAATATATCATTAAATTCTTTATATAATTTCTCTATATCCCCCCCCCCCCAATATTCTAGTGGTTTTTTTTTACAACTATATCTTATTTGCAATTTTGTAAAAAGGCTACCACATAATTTTTTTACCTTGAAATTCTCTTAATTCATTTTGTTTAAACATTTAACAAATAAACCTCTTTTTCATTTCGAGTTTAATAACTTTACTACTTTCTTATATGTTATTTTGTATTTTTTACTGTGATTAAACTTTTTTATGTTTTCTTTATTTTTAGTTAGTTGCTTTTAGTAAAAAATGTTATTTTATATATTTTTGTCCCTTCTGTTATTATATTCCGATTTTCTGATTTGTATATGTATACTTTTATTATCTCTTAATTTTAGGTGAAAATCCTATTTAATTACACATGTACTGTGGGCTTGATGAATAAATTGCCGAGTTATAAATTTCAATTTATATTTTAAAAAAAAGATCATAATTAGCTTTTTACTACTTTTATACAGTAATATTTTTATATTATTTTAATTTGTATTACATTATATATATATATATATATATATATATATATATATATTTATATATATATATATAAATAGATAGATAGGTATTTAAATAACATCTAAATTCATTACCTTATACTCAATAAAAATATACTTGTCTTAAAATACTGATAAAAACCATATGTCAAGCGTTCTACCATTACCATATTACATAATACAATTTCATCTTCTAAATCATCAAATTGGATATTTAAAAAGAAAAAATACATATGAAAGAGAAAATCTCAGAATATATTATTATATTATCTAGCTACTCTAGTTAAACAAGGATGAAAAAATGCTAAAATTTTACTATCCAGTAGTTGGTCTCATGAGCAACATCATTTTATTACTATTCCCTTTAGAAGGGGTGTTAGAGAAGCCATTGCCTGCAGTGGGATATTTAAAATCTGTTTTATTTGTCTAACCAATAGCCATCTATATCATTATTTCATCATCACTATTCTTATTTATTTATTGTTAAAAAAATATTATTATTATATATTTATTTTTCTCTGTTTTATAAATTTTTTATTTGCTTTATCTTATCTAAGCTGCTTAATTAGTTTATTATATTCTTGAACAATTTTGTTAGATTTACATTTATTATTGAAAATATTAAGGATTTTAAACTTCTCCCTCGATAATTTAATATACAAATTAAAAAGCGTATGAAACACTTGAATGAGAAGCTATAAAGATTCCAAAAATTATTATACGCTAAGCGCTTTCGAGGACATTTGTCTCATATTCATAGCGGTAATGCGAGATGCAGAATGAGAAAATAGGGCAAGGAAACAAAGTGGTATGCAAAACATATGCAAATGAGCTAGATAGTCCAATGTTTGAAGATGTCAAAGCAGGTATCTCGTCTATTGATAGCGTTATTATTGCCATTATGTGTTTGAACCCTCCAACCCCAAAATAGTCAGCATTGAGAAAAACGACATCATGCGGAAAATCAGAGAAGCATACCCCATTAATGGCAATAATAACACTATCAATAGATGGACCTGCTTTGACATCTCCAAACGTTGGACTATCTAGCTCATTTGCATATCACTTTGTTTCCTTGCCCTATTTCCTTGTTGTGCATCTCGCATTACTGCTATGAATATGAGGCAAATGGCCTCGAAAGCACTTAGCGTATAATAATTTTTGGAATGTTTATAGCTTCTCATTCAAGTGTTTTATATGCTTTTTAATTTGTTTATTTATTATTGAAGTAACTACTGCATTTTTCTTTACATTCTCTTTTATTGTTTTCTACATAAGTCCCTCTGTCTTGAAGTTCAATGTGTCTTTTACATTTTTTTTTTTGCAAAGTTAACATTTTTTGCATAGGTAAAACACCATTTTATCTTACTTTTACATATTTGATATTTTATTCTAGTTTTAAAAACCATATCTTATATTAATTTATTTGTTTTCCTGGATTTGTGAGAAAGTTCTCTTTTTTATTTTTATCTATCTTGAATTATTCTGTCATTCTACTTAAATTTTTAATTATTTTCTGCTTATGTAAAAATTATCTTTTTTATATATTTATCATTATTATCTTTTCGGCCTTTTCTTTTTCCGTAATTTTTTATTAACATTTCATCACTTCCTCATATGTTTGTAATACGCTACCAATTTTGTTTTATAACTGCTTTGTGTTTCTGATATAAAAAATTTTATGCAAGGTTTTTTTTTTTTACTTTTTTTTTGGGGTTCAATTAAAGATCTCTAATTAATATGTGAATTTATAAATACTGTTTTCTAAAACAAGGATTTTACCTGCCTATCACCTTATCTTTTTTTTTAACAAAAAAGTTGCATTGTAACTATTTTTTCCATTTTCTGATTTTGTTATCATTGATAATTTAATATAATGGATAAAATCAATCATAGAATTAAAATTGAATAAAGTGCTTTTAATATAAATAATTTAGCATTAAAATGAAATATGCTTTTGTATTTAAAAAGAAATTTTTTTTGAATAAAATGTGGTTTTCCAGTTCTTCCATATGAATCTGAAAATTGGATAGTTAGCAGAATAACAATGTAGGAGCTTAAGAGTATGAGCTAAGGAGAGATGTACATTAGGACTAACAAAAGATTAAAAAACAATAACAAACAAATATTATTTACATCATTGAAGGAATTTAGAAAAATTAAAAACTGAAATGGAGCTAAACTAGTCATAATTAGGGGTAGAAATTGATATCTTAAACTGGATCTCAAAAAGATTGTAAAAGATCATGGAAAAAAAAAACAAAACAAATCTAATAGATGGATATTGACGTTGTAGTGAAGAAAACTATGGAGTAGAAAAAACTAACTTATTTTGAAAAAAAATTGATCGCTAATGGTTGAAAATAATGGAAAAATGATTAATTTATATTCCTTCTTTCCCCCACACAGTTTTGATTTACTATATTAAGTAAACATCACTAACTGTTTATGTTAATTAATTTTTTGTCCCTTCGCCCAATAATAATGGCAATATATTATTATCTGTTCATCAGTGTTGGCTAAAGATTTTAGGTATTTATAGTGTATGATTCCATTGTTGGTTCGTTGTGGTGACTTATTTTTTAATTGCACCTTTATTTCAAACGATAATAAGCAAGCAAGTTGAAAATTCCTATTTATGTTTAAGGAAATATAGGCGGGGAAAAAATAATAAAATTTAAAAAAAAAAAATGAAATGATAAAATTTAAATATTGAATACATAAATTAAGACTTACTAAATTTTTAAAATAATACAAAATCATATTTGTTATAAATTAATTACAGAATAAAAAACAAAAAATATTTCTATTACTTCACTTTTCATGGTTAGCAGCTATTTCAAGTATAAGCAATTAGCATTAACAAAAACATCTGCTATATAATATATATCTGACTAATATAAAAAAATCCAAAAATATTAAAATCATTTTACAGTTTCTACTATGGCAACAAAAAATTTATTCAGTAGAAATGTTACTCCCAAAACATAATTTTGTATTTCTTTCTAAACTTTTTTTTTATCAAAACTATTATGAAGTGGGAATAAATGACTAACAAAAATTATTAATATACTTCTTGATTTAAAATTTGTAAAAAAAATTTCACGTATTTTGTAAATTTATATATTTAATATTTCTTTCTGCGATATATGAAAAATGTTATATTCTTCTTTATGCATCCATTTTCCTCTCCATAAATTTTTACAATTATTTTTAATATTAAAAAATTGTTTATATATATATATCTCAACATTCTTAAATTGGTATGATTAGAATATTAGGCTCATGAAAGATTTATCCTATACTTGTTTTCGATTATCATTTTTAAAAAGAATTTTTATTAACATTGCCGATTGTCACAGTTATCAAAAAGACGTTTTTAAAATAAACTATTTAACCTGCCTTATTTATGTTTTGTATATTTAAATATAATAATTGAAAATTTATTTGCAAAAGTCACGTGCGCGCACACACAAACGACAATCTACATATATTTAATTAACAGATGTTGCATCATTAAATCCTTCGGAAAGCAAAATATGGAGGAATAACTTAATTTTGTTTTAATTTTGCGAGCTTGTACATATCTATAAAATGTTGGCAAAAATAGAAAAGATTTTTGAATGTTGATTGTAATTCTTACTAATCAAAATTTTATTTCAGAGATTCGTGAAAATATGCAATGTGAAATGACCGTAGGAAAAATTAACTTGAAGTTTTATAAAAGTTTTTAATTGTGGATTTTTTAAGCAATATTGAGAAAATTTCGAAGTTACATATGTAAGAAGAAGCAAAAAACAAATATTGTCATTAACTATAAACACAATCATCATCGCCGTTAATAGCCATTTATAAACAAATATGACCATTTTAATTCCAGAAAAAAAAAGAAAGATAGAAATAAGAATTGCAGTGAAAGTGCGGTTACACAATCACGAAATCACAAAGTTACAGCTAGTGCCGGAAAATGATCTGAGAGGCTTATTTTGTGACTGAATTGAAAATTAATTTAAATGGTTAATTATGATAAAAGAGTGGAGTTAAGAGATTATCGAAAACAACATTTAAATAATATCTTATCCTATAAGTCTGCAGGAGAAAAAATGGCTTCCTCAAAAATTTAAACGTTAAAAATCTTTTGTTTATATGATAACACAATAAATTTCTATGTGTTAAAATACTTTTTTTAAAAAAACTTTTTAAATAAGTCAGCTCGTTATTCATTGCGATAAATATCTTACAGATGTTTTTTTAGAAAAAAACAAAACTTTAACTATATTCTTATGAAACTTTACTCAAATAATAATTCATTAATTAAAATACTGTATATATATGTCTCTGCAAAAAATCATGTGTACAAATGATTGCGTTTTCAAATTAAATTTCAAATATATATAAACAAATATTTGTATATTATATCTTATTGATTAAAATATTAAACAAAAATAATTTAATGAAAAATAGAGTATTAGGAAACTAAGTAATTCAAAAATGTAATAGTAACTGTGCTCACATTCATATCACGAAGATGCAAAGTTTTAAATTTATATATATAAATAAATATTATGCTCTCTCTTTTTTTGTGAAGGAAAAATTATTCTGCAATATGAATGAACACTCTTAAATTATCAGCTGAGTGATCTGGCAAATTGAAGTGTTTCCAAACCGGCCTGTCTTCATTTTTATGTAAAAGGTCAAATCGATGATTATTTATTCTAATATGTAGACTGTTTGTTATTTCATATACATAGCAAGTAAAGCATCTGCTACATTCTATTAAATATATTATATTGTATACTTTTACAATCAATGTAATTGGGAATATACCATTTAAAATCATTAAAGATGTACCTATGAACCATGCAAACATTCATAGAAGTACCATTAATGATTTTAAATGTTATATTCCCCAATATATCAATTGTAAAAGTGTAAACTTAATATGTAACAAATATTTGAACTATTATTCAGGTGAATCAGCAAACAATCTACAAATTGAAATAGCTAACCATACATTTGATATTTTATATAAAAATGAAGCGCAGATCAGTTTTTACATTTTAATTTATCAGATCGCTCAATTGATTATTTAAGAGTAGTGATATTCACAGAAAAAACAGAGAGTTTTTTTATTTATAAATTTAAAACTTCACATTCTTAAGGTATGAATATGATCACAGATACTATTATATCATTGAATTGTCTAGTTTGCTAATGCTCTATTTTTCATTAATAATTTTTGTTTAATGTGTTAATCAATAAGATAACATATATAATATGAATACACAATCTTTTGTACATATAATTTTTTTGCAGGGATATATATATATTTTAATTAATTAATTATTTTTGTAAAGTTTCATAAGAATATAGTTTAAAATTTTTTTTGTCTTTTTCTAAAATATAACTAAAATATTTATTACGATGGATCACCAATTAATTGATTAAAAAAAATGTTTAAAAAGATTTTAACCTATAAGAATTTATTGCATTATTATATAAGCAAATGATTTGTAAATATTTAAGTTAAAACAGTAGCAAACACTTCATAAAGTAGTGTCACCCAGTGCAAGCCTTAATAATCAAGGGGTGCAAGAAGGTTTATGCATAAAATACCTATCTGGTACCTACTCATCCAATATCCTCAAACTAGTTTATAGCTTGTAGCTTTCATCAGTGAAAAGCCTTGGACTGAGAGCACTATGTCTAAATCTCTAATGCAACCATCGAGCTGTCTCCTTTTACCTATTTAGTTAACTATAAAACTATGAGTTTAAGATGACAACACCATAATGTTTTCAATCCAACCTCATTTGTTTGTATATTCATATAGATCTAAATTTGATCCACGGTCTATACATTTTGGTGTCTAACCACAGTTATCATCATTCTATGGGTAATATTGGTATAAAACCATTAAAACACATCATCATCATTTCTTATGCTTATACAAGCTATTAAAACAGTGGCAAACTCACCATGCAATAGTGCTACCCAGTGTAAGTCTTGGTAATCAATGGATGCAAAAAGCTTAAACTCAAACCTTTATTGTATTTCCATCTTGCATTCATAGCTTCATAATTAACTAATTAAGAAAAGGTCGCTGTTGGAGGGTTGCATTGGATTTTAAGATCTAGGTGCTATGCCATCAGATCCAAGACTCCTCACTGATGAAAGCCATAATCTAAAAACTAGTCTGGGATATTGGATGTGTAGGCACTAAATATAGATTTTATGCATAAACCTTACTGGCATTCATTGATTACTAAATCTTGCATTGAGTGGCATTACTGTATGGAGAGTTTGCTATAGTTTTAATAGCTTGTGTAAGCATGGGAAATAGTGATCATGTGATGTAACATTTAAGTTTGGAGGAAACCATATGTTGTAATTTATGATGAAAACTGGTCTTCTGATTAAAATATTAAAGCAGCTGCTTAGAGAAGTAATTGTGTTTGTTTTTAATTTTATTTTCTTTAGTTAGTTTATATATTTATTATTTTTATATATATACCCCCATATACATGGGCATATTTATATAAATAATAAATAGAACAGATATTTCTTGGTTAAATATCAATAAGTATATTATATGTAAAAGGGTATATGTGATTGAGAGATATGAGTTGGTTAAGTAGAATGTGTTTACTTAAAGTGTTTATTATGAAACCTATAATTTAAATAAAATGACGTTAGTACAAAAATAGTATAATATATCTAAATAAGATTATTTCGATGGTACTGAAATTATTCTTTTTATACAGCATTAATAAAAATATGCAAAAAAAATAAACAAATGATTATATTTGAAATTTGTAATGAAAAATAAAAATATGTTGTTGTAGTTGATTAAAATATTTTTTCATTAATCAAAAAAAAAATTAAAAGGTAATCTAATTAAGATGCAATCTGGAGAGGTGTGTTTTATGTTATCTTGAAAAACAGTAGTATATATAGAAGTTTTCAGTCAGATAAGAACAGTAGAAAAAGCTAAAAGCAGTACTAAATAAATTCATATTGCTTGGACTCATGATTGATAGAAAACAAATAATATTGAAACAAATGAGAATAGAGAAAAGTATAATTACTTTAAATTCTAATTGTTCACTATTATTAGAAGAAGATGAAATCTTAAAAAAACAATCTTAGAAAATCTTTCAAATTTACAGCTTACATATATAGTGATTCATATAAACCAAGATGTGTGCATTGCATAACCATTTTGAGCATGAAGCAATCAATCCCTGTATAATGTGAGAATCATCCAAATGTCTATGAAACTTTGAAGTGATTGAAAATATCTTTTTTTTCCAAAAGTAATTTATAGGACTTGGCCAAAAGCTATTTTAAAGATAAATTTAGAATCCCTAAATTTTGAATTAACTTGTTAACTTGTAAAATTGCTTGAGCAAGAAACAATATTCTAGAAAGAACAATATATATAAGAGAAGAATAAACAAGAAAGAAATCTGCATAAAAAGGATAAAAATTAAGCAGGATTAAAGAGTATTACTGGTAAAAGTTTGAATGTGTATTTAACTGTAGCATGAGATGTTTGATGTTTTATGGGAATCAAACTAAAATAATTTATATATAAAATTTTAATATATTATATAAGTATAAATCTAAAATACCTTTTAGCTGAAAATATAATCCTTAATCAATAATGTATCATATATGCCAG
The DNA here is from genome assembly GCA_028023455.1 of Epiperipatus broadwayi. Taxonomy (NCBI): domain Eukaryota; kingdom Metazoa; phylum Onychophora; class Udeonychophora; order Euonychophora; family Peripatidae; genus Epiperipatus; species Epiperipatus broadwayi. The sequence goes on along the minus strand of JAQFVV010000074.1, from coordinate 2,726,455 downwards.
AAAATAATAATAATTTTATACAATCAACAACATACTTGTTTCTTATTAATAATTTTATATTATTTTCTATCATTTATATTTAGAATTTAAAAAAATATTCTTTAAACATTTCCCTTTCATTTTAAATGATTTTGATTACAATGTGAAATAACATTAAATAGCTATAGAAAAAGAAATCTGGGAGATTTTTTATTATTGCCAGAAATCTAATAATTATAAAAATGAGTGCAATGATACAATCAGTGACCAATATATTATGGATATTGATATAAATGTAGCTAATTAATTTTTTTTGGTTACAAATCTAGTATTAAAGAATCCAATATGGTTCATGTGATTCAGTTATAGGTATATCTGTTGTAGTGCATGATTTTATATTGCAGGTTGAATAGGTAGTGTATTAAATCCAACTTTTGTTTATTTGAATGCATTTGTATATATTAATTTGCCATTATACCATTTAAATGTGGATAAGCACTTGCATAAATATGTGATAATAATATTTCTATGTGATGATGAAATAAGAAGTAATTATTTACAAAGGCAATTTCTATAAGAGAATATGAATTTAGAGCAATATAATGCAATGCCAGTGAACAGAGTTATGTGTGTGGTGATTATTTGTTCAGGAAATCTTGAAATATTTGAAATTAGAAATGATATTTTGGACCTTAATCCAGGAAGTTTTAACTCTTAAAATTACCATTCTATTACTATTGTAAGTCACCCGGTGTAATAAAGATGTAAAAATGCTATATTTGTTAAGTGAATTCATAAAAATGTGTACATATAGATCTTTCATATAATAGTAAAAATATATATATTTGAATTCACAAAAGTAGTATTTTTGCATAGTGAATTAAAATTATGAATACAACTATTATATCAACTTGTCTTCAATTAATGGACTAGTCCAAATTCCAATTTATCTTGATCAGATTAAGTGTTCATCATCATGGACCAAAATATATTTAAATAGGTAACATACAAACCTATGATGATGATGCTCAATTAATTAAATTGTTTTCATTCTGGAAAGGTATCTGGTTGTAAATAGTCAGTCTATTTAGAGATAAAGGGAAACAACAACAATTGACTGTCAGACCTGAATGCAGTGCACACATTAACTACATAGATAAATAAGTGAAGCAAGTTCATGTTAGAAATGGAAGCTACTACAACATAAATCAGACATAAGGAAAGCCATCACAATAAAGCTGGAAGTGTCACCATACTTATTCAGTAGGTGAGCAGTCACAGTACAGCTGGATATGATAGGTAAACTTAGATACTTGAAGTTTCTTATATAATAGTATTATGCCAATTAGATATTATGCCAAACCAATGGTATCAGGTGAAGATATAACAGTTGAATATATTATAAATATGTATTTTTATATTTGATTAATAAATATTTAATCATATTTTATGAGTTTGTATTTTTTATAATCAAGCATGAATGCAACATGACAGACTTATGCCTTCATTTAGATCTTTGTCATTAATTACTAAAAATTGGCAGCTAACATTATTAACACATCAATAGAAACTTAAAAAAAAAACCCAAAATGGCTGATTAAAAGAGTTTGATCTAGCTTATCCTGAAAATTGGCCATACATGGATTAAGTGGTTTTCTATAATTGTAAGCTAATCAAATTAAAAAGCTCAAATTAAAGTTACCAATATTTGTGTCTATCTGAAAATCTCAAACAGATGAGATCTTACAAGCATACAGGAAGTTCCTATGCTGCCAGCTGAGCTTGATTTTGATAAAACATTATTTATACTGTCAAACTTTTTCTGCCCCAAGCCCTTAACAATAATAGAGCGATATCACTTTAATCTCTATATAGAGGAGGAGGGAAGAAAAAGTAATATTTTGATGCTAAGCTCAGAAATCTGGCTCTGAACTGTGACTTTAAGGACTTATTAAACGAAGCCCTTAGAGATTGTTTCATTTGATGAATGAAAAATCACAGTCTTAGGGTACTGTTGATGTAGCATGCTACCATGTTTGATTTAGCTTTCTCTTAGGTGATCCTGTGTCTACAGTGAGTCAGATGACTTCATTGAAGAAAGTGGGTTATAGTATTAAATTTATCAATCAGAAAACTGGGTCAAACCCAGCTAACAAAAAAAAAAAAAACTACCTGAATAATTGGCAAAAACAAATACAGAAAGTTTTTTTTTTTTCATATGTCAAAAGCATTGACCAGGAAGCGAACCCAGGCCAACTGCTTGGAAGGCAGCTATGCTAACCACTAGGCCACCAATGCTTGACTAAAAAATATTGTTATAGATGTAACAAACCAAAATATCCAAAATCAAATGTCCACATCAGAATACAGTGTGTAGATGTTGGTCACATAGAAGCTGCTTGTGCTAATTCTAAAAAAACCAGAAAGGCAATATAAATCAAATACAATCAACAATGCCTGTACAAATGATCTCAGAGACATTTATTTGGCTTTCACATGCAGAATTATTATTAATAATACATCAATAACAAATAAAACTGAATACTGGATCTGCAATGTCCATTGTGTCAAAAAAATACATAGGCTACCATTAATAGAGAAAATAAATATTGGCTGCATTCTAGCAGTAAAACAATTATTGACTATCAAGAAAATCAACTATAACTCTTGGTACAAACAAAAGTTGAAGTTACTGTTTCTAATAAAACAATTCATTTGCTTCTTACTATGTTTCTGGTAAGCATAGCGATTTATTAGGCTATGACTGGTTCAATCATTTACTAAAGTGAACCTGTTCACAAATAGAATAAAATCAAAAAGGATTTACCCAGATGTGGTTGATAATAACCTGAGAACTAAGCCTAGGCTGATCCATGAAAATAAAAATGCTAAAATAAGTTCTATGCTATATGTTCAAGGGAACCACAAGTAAATTACAACAATTGTGATCAAATTAAAAGAATTGCAAACAGTAATTATTAAATCAGCTCATGGATAACTACACCACAGACAGAAATCAGCTAAGGTTGAATTACACATCACCAGACAATGATAAAGTCATAAACCAGCAATCTACAAAGTTAAAAATCACCACATCTACAAATGAAGACACAAGATCTGCTGATGAAGTCACCGAACCTGATGAGTCAGAAAATGACAAAGTTATCTACCAAAGCATCTGAATGACTACATTCTCCAGGTTAAATTTAGCCAGGGGAGAAAATATATCTCAACTTACCTTTATCTAATGAACTACTCTAGATTTCATTTTGATTGGATTGTGTATATTAATAGCCAATGATCAATAGATATATGAATAGATAACATATTCTATGGAAGATATAAGACAATAAGTGATGGTACTCTGTGAATCTGATTGTTTTCATGTGGAAAAAGATCTGGGTATAAATATTCAATGCAGTTGGAAGTAAATGAACACAACAACAATTGACTGTCAGAGCTGAATGGCAGTATGCATATCCATGAAATATTTGGAGCAGTGAGGCAAGTTCACATTAGAACTGAAAGCTTCTAGAAACTGAATCAGACATGAGGCACTCACAGAATAGCTGGAAGTGTCACCATACCTACTCATGAGGCAGATTGTTATGATATATACAGAAGTAGTAGGTAAACTTAGAAGGATACCTAAAGTTCCTTACATTAATAGTTGCATGCAACTAATAGCAATACCAAGCCAATAGGATCAGAAGGTGTAATAGTCGTATATATTATAAATATATATTTGTTTTAATTAATAAATATTTAATCGTATTTTACGAGTTTGTGTTTATTTATAATCATAAAAAACACAGAACAAAAGTTTGTGAATCACAAGTTTTGGGAAATAATGGTTCATATACTTTTAAATACATTGGTCATATTCACTTCATTATCATATCTCTAGAACAAACATTTTTTATATTTATTAATAATTTTATATAACCTAATCCATTTTCAGTTTTTTTTATCTTTTGGCATTTTAATATATATATATATATATATATATATATATATATATAAATATCTAGAAACAGATTTGTTATATATATATATATATATATATATATATAACAAATCTGTTTCTCCTATTGCAGTTCTGTCATCTATTGTAAACTTGAGTAATCAATAGATGCCAGATAGTAGCGCTTAATAAATTTCTATTTATTTCTGTCCTATTCATATTCCTAGATTAATTTTTAACTTACAGCTTTCATCAATAAGAAGATTTGGATTTGGATCAAAAGCACTAGAATATTGATCTAAAGCTTCTTTCCTCCTTTTGCCATCTTTTATTCTTTTTTTAATTATCAAACTACCCACATGAAATTTCAAAAACCTTGATGTTTTGACTGAACACCAATTTGCTTGCATAGTATATAGATCTGATATTAATATTTTGCTATTTCCACTTTTTTATAATTGCAGTCACTTATAATTCTTGCTGGATTATTCATAAAACCAACAGAACATCATGTGATCACAGCTTATTCAATATTATTATCCAGCAAATCCATACCTATGTAATTTAATTTCACCAAAACCAATAGTTGTAAAATGATAGTGTTCATTTGGAAGAACAGCTCTGGATAGAAATTAAGCACTACCATGTGAGATCTATTGATTACTTAAGATCAAACTAAATGGCACAACTGAAATAGAAGAAAAAGATTTGTGACATAAGAATACTATATAATGAAGTTACATGATGTTTCAATAGAAATTAAGATATTATTTTTAATGTACATATCTCTGAAAATACAATGCATTTGTTCATAAGGAATTAGTTTACACTTGGAGTACATTCAAAAAGTGAAGGAAAGTATTATTGTTTTTTTTTTCCAATAGCATTTCAGATTTAATGTTATTTTTCAGTATCATCATAAATTTGTTTTGAGTATTGTTAAACAAGATATTGATACTAAAGTCTTTTTTTTTGTGGTTTAACTAAATTAAGAGGTGCAGTTTTTGGATCATGCCCAGTTTTGTCATTTCTGGTGATTGAATTTCATTTGAACTCATGAATTATTTATTTGTCAACATAATGATTTACAAATTTTATCAAAATTATAAAGATTTTAGCAATAGCATTTAAAGAAATAGTGGTCATGTGATGTTTAAGAGATAAGTTACATAGCATCTAAAATTATTCACAAAGTATTTCACCACTTGTGCTTCTCTGACTTTAATACCTTATGCAAAACAGTGAATATTGAACCCTCATTTAAATTAAAAAAAAAAAAAAAACTGAAACAGTTTAGAAAATCATCATGATGAAGGATACAATTTTATGAGCTTGAATTCTATTTAAATTCTTCTCCTTACTGAAACTTTTTTTTCTTAGATACTAATATTTGATTCTATAGAATTACTATTAAAAACAATATAAAGTTTCCTTGCAATAATCACTGTGGATCAACTCACTATTTTTTTATAAGTATTCAGCTATTATGCCAGAATGATTTTCTAAAATCTACATCTTAGTTCATGTTTTATTAAATTCATTTTCATTTTATTAGAAATTGGTGGCCACAATGAAAATTATTAATGCTTACTTCATATGCATATTATACTCCTGTTCAACAGTTTTAAAATGTCTAATATTTATCTCTTTATCTTCCTTGCCCCTCACAACTGACTTTAAAATTTACCTTATATTTGTTGTTAATTCTATTTTAATATTATGAAACTTATTCATTTTCAAAAGCTGTAATGTTGTATTTTCTAGAAAAATCTATAATTTTTAATTCATTTCTGCTTATATATTTTTTTATTTGCTGAACCTAACTTCTTGTGATAAACATATTTCTTGAATTTGTGGATGTCATATTTGCTATTAAAAAAATAATATAAATTTAAAATACATCATTTATTTGTAATTAATATATTTTGTTATTAGAATTAATAAGTAAACATTTAATTAATTTGATTCATATAAATTATAATATTTAAGAATCAAATAGATATGAAAAAAAAAACACTTGTATCAAAATATGTAATTATGATTATCATAAAATTACACTCTGGGTTTTCAGATAAAGTTTGTGAAAAATGTTTTTTATAACGAAGTAACTAACAGTAAACTATTTATTATTGTCTTAAGTAGATAAAATGTAAAGTTTCCTGGTAAGTTTGTTATTTTCCTGGTAAAAATAAAATATATATATATTTTTCAGAAAATATTACTAGTTGAGCAAATATTATTTGTAAAAAGGTAATAAATAAAATTTATATTTTATTTATTAAAATGCTATTACTTTTTTTTTTGAAAAAAGATAAATTAAACAGCCATTAAAATAACCCATTTTAGGACAAAATCTTTTGAAACATTCCATCATAAAAGTACACTGAAGAAAAAAGTATTATTTGTCAAGAGATTTTGAGCACTTTTTCATTTTAAGTTTACCTTCTAATGAATAATAGTTAATATTCATGTACTGATCAATTCTGGTTAATTAACTAAGTTAGTTATAAGCCATAGAAAAAAATTTAAGTGCAATTAGAACCTGAAAAAAATAAGGTTTACTTGGCTCTGATTCTAATCTTGATCATGTGGCATGTCAGATGGAAATGGAATGAATTTAGTAATAAATAATGCTTTCTTTCTACTTTGCAAGGCTATATGAGCTCAGACTTTCACATGACCCACCACTCTCCATACTATCTCATAACAGTGATACACTTGAACACATATATGTTGAAAAGATAAATAATCACCAATATACATATTTCATGTTAAACCAGCAATCATCAGTTGGTCCAAATTACTATCTCTACACATATATGCTATAAGTGCTCAGATATATATTAAGATAGCCAAACCTTATACCTTAATGGACAGGCTTCAATCTACTCCACACTCCAACTCATCAACTGTTCATCCAATTAAAAATCTGAAGATGGAACACTCAAAGGCCACCCTGAGACCGAGATTCTTATCACACCCATGTTGAACTAAGGTCAATCTGACCCCTCATGTACAGGACATAATCCATTTAATACATATACAAGGGATGGGCAGACATCTCTATTATGAAATAACTGAAACACACATGCTTATTATATACCTGTGTTTATATATGTAATATATAGGGTAGATGAGCACAGACTTTCACACAACCCACCACTCTCCACACTATCTCATAACACTGATACACTTGAACACATATGTTGAAAAGATAAATAATCACCAATATACATATTTCATGCTAAACCAGCAATCATCAATTGGTCCAGATTACTATCTCTACACATATATGCTATAAGTGCTCAGATATATATTAAGATAGCCAAACCTTATACTTTAATGGACAGGCTTCAATCTACTCCACACTCCAACTCATCAACTGTCCATCCAATTGAAAATCTGAAGATGGAATGCTCACAGGTCATGGTGACCTTTGAGCGTTCCATCTTCAGATTTTCAATTGGATGGACAGTTGATGAGTTTGAGTGTGGAGGAGATTGAAGCCTGTCTATTAAAGTATATCTGAGCACTTATAGCATATATGTGTAAAGATAGTAATCTGGACCAACTGATGATTGGTTTAGCATAAAATACATATATTGGTGATTATTTATCTTTTCAACATGTGTGTGTTCAAGTGTATCAGTGTTATGAGATAGTGTGAAGAGTGGTGGGTTGTGTGAAAGTCTGTGTTCATATACCCTATATATTACATATATAAACACAGGTATATAATAAGCCTGTGTGTTTCAGTTATTTGCAAGGCTGTGGATTCAATTATAAATAATGTAAACAAATTTCTCAACTTCCCTCATGATGACAATTACCATTAGAAGAAAGTGTGAGCAAAAGATTATTTTTATGGTGTTGCACCTGCCTCTGTTCAACTACTTGCTTTTTATGCAGATATTTAAATTTTTAACTTTCATTTAATTATCATATATTGCATTAAAAATTTATTTTATTTTGGTGACTAAAATTCGGAACATACTCATAAATTTTATTATGCAGACTAATTCTTTTCTATTTTATTCTAATTCTGAATTATTTTACATCATGTTGAACTGCTTCTTAGTAGCTATCCATTTCTATTAATAACTATCAGTTTTCTTGCTCTATATTTTTTCAATGAGGCACAATTAACAATATGTTTTTTTAAAATTAATGCATCAAAATTTTTTAATCTTGACAGCGAATATATGGTTGTTTAATTAAATCCAATTTTGAATAAGTAGAATTAAATTTATACTGTAATAATATGGAATGAGGGCTGTAACAAGAATGATGCCAATCATTATCATCAATGAAGTATGGGGGCAACAGGTATAATGCTAATAAGCCATCAAATTGAATGGATAATGAAAAAATAAAGAATAAAAAAAAGAATCACTCTCCATTCTGAACATAGAAAATGAGCAAAGAATCAGCAACCAAAGCCATTATTAAGTAATTATAAGTTATAATATGGCACTACCAACAATAATCATTGTTCAACAGTCATATTCTATGAATGGATTTAAAAGAGATGGACTATAAAATTTTAGGCTATCATTTAGCCAATGCCAAACTTAAGGCAACATAAAAATAATCAATATTTCATCTGCATATGCATATACTTAAGGGCTAAAATAATTACAATAATAAACATAAAACATTGTGAAATCGTTTTATCAATGATAATCATCATCAATACTCAGTGCCCCCAGATACCATGAGTGTATTGACCAGTTTAACAATTATTTTTGTTTCAGGTCAATATAAGTTAAGCCAGTCATATTTGGAATAGATTTAATATATAAGAATAGTTGAAAGTTTTTCCGAATGATATTTTCGCTCTCTTACATTCCTTTTAATAAAATTGATTATGTAGTTGGATCAGTAACGATATTGTAAACTCCGTAATACTTTACTGCGTTGCATTCGTTATTTGGTTTTTAAGCTAAGAATGAGATCAAACTAGTCTGAATTCTATTACCCACACACTCCTTTTTTTTTTTTTTAAAAACTCTGTTATTAATTTTTCATCCCAATTATATGACTATCTTGGTAATTACTGCATTGTATCTTAATTGATTTTTTTTTTTTTTTTACAAGAAAGATCATTTTTTTAAAAAAAACAAAAAAACAAAAAACAAACATATTTATATACTAAAGGGTAAACAACTTTTTATTTCTTAAGAGAGAACGATCTTGATTCCTTCTTGTTTTTTTTATAAAATTATATCTATTCAGTAATGGATAAATAATTTTTATTTTTTCAGAGCTAAAGATCTCAATACCTTTTTTATTTTTTAAAAATAATATGTATATAAATAAAATTACATAAGAAAAAATGTTATTCTTTTATATATATATTATTATTAAAATGTCTTAAATTTTGGCACATAATCATTTCACACATAAATTTTTAATAAATTTAACCTATTTAAATCCTACTTAAGAACTAGCTTATCCTGTAACTAACATGAGAAGAAACAATTCTTCTTCTCTCTCTTTCTCTCTCTCCCTATATATATATTGAATAATGAATAGTGTAAAGATTATTCCAGAGCTTTTTGTTTATTATGTTTATTTTATTATTTGACTTCATCTAAAAATACAAAAATTTACAATGAATTTAGAATAGTTTCCTTTGATGTGACTGAGATACACATCTGACAATAATATATGTTTGGTCAATTAATATCCTCCAAGACCTATTAATGTGCAACACAATTAGCAAGAAGATTACCTAGTTTATTATGGATGTGTTGTGGTTTTCTTAGATTTTTATAAGGATGTGATATATACAAAAATGCTGTCTTCATATGTATTCCACCTGAACTGAGTCATGAAATGTTTGACAAAGTTAAAACAGTTCCCTAAAATCAAATGGACAACAGAGTATGAAGACAATCACTACTTTATTAAATATTTTGGAAATTGATAAGGCAGACTTGTAATTGTCAAACCTCTTAGTATTAGAGATTATTTACACCACAATCGAAGGTTCCTTTCCAATATAAAATAGTGGGCTATAAAGCATTTTTATTTTGGAATTTAAAACTTTGAAATATCATAGCTGATGCAAAAAAACAATTTAGTTATATGATTTAATTAAAGTTGTCTATTCTGCTGTCACACTTGGGCAAATAAATAGAGATTCAATGATAGACACAAATTTGATAAGCCACCTAATCTTAATCCTTGGAATGACATGCCTTATATTCCTAAAATCTATTCAAAATTTAATATCCATCTTAAACAAAGATTTCAATGTTGGTTTTAGATGCCCCTTGTCACTTAACAGACTCATTAATAATTTCAAAGATAAGATCATTAATGATTATAAGGCTCGACTGGTATATGCCCTAAACTACCAATTTTGTAATGGCAGACATTTTGGAGAAACTCATGCAAACTTAAAATTGAGAATCACCTAACATGTTAATTTATATAACAGAGCCAAATCCAACAGTGCTTAAAACTCAGTATTTGATATCATGGAAAAAAAAAAACACTAGCCATTCTTTTAAATCTGCTGACTCTAGGGTTATATGCTTCAAAAGTAATAACAAAAAATGTAAAATCAAAGAGGCCTGGTGCATAATCAATTTCAAAAATGCCATAAATTTAAGAGCCAATGGCATTCCCCCTAGCAAACACATCATTTAATTCAACAATATAATTAATTGCCTGACTGATTTTCACACATATATTCACATATACAAATTTTTTAAATTAAATGCCAGTTTAATTTATCTGCAAGTGGAAATGTCAATATCCTTGCTAATATTATTTCAGTTATGCTTTGACAAAAATACTCCATATTGAAAGCCTGGGTTTAGCATTTAATAAAATAAAAAATATATATTTTTATATCAAACTTATCAAATCTCTTCACCATAATATTATTTTATTACTTAATATCTATGGTTTTATGAACATTATATATATATATATATAAATATTTTATAAACTTAATGTCATATATATATATATATATATATATATATGACATTAAGTTTATAAAATATTTCTGGATATTTATAGGGATAGAATATTTCAGTTAGATTAGTATTATTTATAAACCACTCAACACTAAAGCTCAAATTATTGAACTCATGCATTTGGAAAAAAAAAAAAAGAAATGATGTTCATAATAGATTTTATATAATTATATATGAAAAATATAGATTTCACAGAGTAAATTATGTTTAAGTCTTCTTAATTTATGTCAGTTAAAACAAATGCTTTTAGCCTAGAAACTTAAAAATTGTTATGTAATATTGGACATTTAATATAAAAAAAACTATAAAGATTTATGATCATATAGTGAAACACAGAAAGATGTATATTAGGAATAAGAAAAAACATCCAAATTACATATATGAAAGAATAAACAATTATCATTGACATTGAAATAATAAAAGATTGTCTTGGAGCTAAGATGAATGTGCTACTACAATATGTATAATAGTGAATGGATAGTTAAAGTCTTAAAGTAAATCCTAAGTGATTATAATTGATCTAGAAAGAGTGTGAGGTGGATAAAATAAAGAAGTTAACCAAAGTGATGTGGGCAAACAAAGATAAAGGTCTGCGAAACAGAATTAAACTAAAGAAATTTTCATCCTATAGTAAAGCCATTTGAAGTAATAAAATGGAATTACAACATTTTGTCTATAATAATATGTTGCAGTAAATAGAGTTGTAATTGTTATAGTTCCTGTAATTTATTGTGGGTAGTCATTGTAAAATTTTTTAGACCAATGAATCTCATGGCTGTAGTTGTTATAACAATATTTTTTTGAGAGAGAGAAAATAACATTGATGCTTAATTAAAAATATCATTTTTTCACGTGTACAATTAAGTAAAATATACAATATAAATAAAAGTAGTTTGTTATTTTACCATTATCTGTTATAAACTTTTGTAATCCAGTGATCTAGTAATTATATTTGAATCTCTATTGCCAGACTAATTTCTCTTCTTTTCCTTTCGAATGGATTTGTATAAGCTAAAGTGTGAAGTAATGTTATGTTGGTATTAATTAAAATAGTCATGTAAAGGAGATATCCAGCTTTAATGTAATGATAGTTAAAGATCTTACACGAATAAGTCTTCAGTTTTTTTTGGTAAATTTTAGGTTAGAAATTTCACTCAGAATTTTCTGATTTTGATTGCTCTGGATCCCTTTTGTAATGTTTTCATATCTTCATGTGGATAATTATTCTTTGAGGTTATTGCATGAAAGACTGCTCAGCAGAAACTTTATTATTAATTTAACTTATCACTAGAATTCTTTGCTATGACAAATATGATAGCAAGTATTATAGGTTACTGTAGAAAAATGTAATTTTAATATTCTGAAAATGTTGCTGTAATTAATGAAAAGAAGTGACTTTCTATGAGTAAATTTAAATCATGAGTCACTAAAAGCAGATTTTATTAAATAGTATAATACGCATAGGAGAGAAATGGTTGAATTAACAAAAAGAGTTAGATGCATTCAGACATTATCAGAGAAATTGACAAATAAAACCTTATTTTTAACATTTAGTATGTTTAATGGAAAAAAAATTTCAGAAGTTGATCTTTAAAGAGATACAATAATAGTAGCAACATAATATCAATTTAAGCAAGCCTTTATACATATATTAAAGGATACTGTAAAAATGGCCAAATGATGTTTTAAAAATTTTGAAAATAAATAATAATAGTAATTATCTTCAAGTATTATTATACAAAAATATACAATCTAAACCAAGAAATTATGTATAGAAATTGCATTTTTTAGCATTAATAATTGCTCAAATGATTATATGAACATCCTTAAATGAAACTTTTTAATACTTTTACATTATGTCAAAAGGAGATCCAATTCTTATTTTACACACTACATTGATCAGAAAACAGCCACACATAAATTAATTTAGTTGAAATAGTTATGATAAAATGTACCATTTATTACAGTATTAAATGTGGTGAAGACACATTAGAACCTGTGCTGCACAATCCATAACTTTGAAATTCTTTTAGAACCTAAAAGGATTTACATTTAATTCTGTTGACATTGATGTCTTTAGATGTTATTTACATTTTTACAGAAAATAGTAAAACCTTATCATCTTGCAATTCATTTCTATTTATCGCCTCCTTGTTTTTATAGAAATAGGCAGTTTACTGAAATGCAGACTCATTCATAAACAAAACTCTTACAATAATATTTGGTATGTTCATTAATATACATTGCAAGATTAACGATACTTTTATTGCAATTCTTACATAGCAACATATCTAAAATGTAATAATATTTTTTATATATTCAATAAAACTTTATTGATGAATCTTTGAAATTACAAATTTATTGGCATATTTTGCATTATTTAATCATTAACAATCCTGATTTGGATATCACTCCAAAGCAATTATATATTTTTAACTGTTATTAAGATTCAATACAATTTGTGAGCAATACCTCTATAAAAATATTTTTTGAATATATGAAGTATTTGACACAGAATCAATTATACAGTAAACATTTTTTGAGTTGTGTTTTTATGTTCTGATAAGAAATTGGCTGTAACTAGGAACGGAAGTGAAAAATGGGATGACTCCTTCTTTTTGCCTCTTGTAGTAATCTACTTTGATATGATAGGCCTGTGAATGTTGTCAACAGATTTTTTTCTGAATTAGAAAAAGTTATCAAATATTATTTTGATTTAATATTTAGTAGGTTTATTTAGTCATGTGTTGACATAAATTATCTATTCTAATAATTAATTGAATGTCATTTGGAGATCATAAAGTATTTGAGCACTTGAAGTGACTGAGTTGAGCTGTAATTCATGGGCTTTAATGAGTCTACCTTTCCATCACTACCCTAATTAATTTAGTAAGTTGTTCTCTTTTAGCAACATGAATATTTTATTTCCACATGGCATCCAATGGCATTAGCATTATGATAAAATAAAGTATTTTCACAAATGTTTCACTAAAAATATTCTAAATAGATATTGATTTTATGTTTATGAAACTATGAATAGTGGAATTTGGTTAATGATGAATGTAATATTTATTTTATTTCATTTTTTTTTTTTTTTTGCTTTTACATGCAATATTTATAATCTGGATTTGAATCCACACTGAAAAAATTTCAATAGATTTAAGTTTTTAAAGAACATTTCCCCAGTTACTTATAATCAATCTAGGTAATTATTTTCTAGTGACTGGTAAATGGTTGTCTAGCTATTTTTAGCTGAAGATAATATAAGTATTACTGTACTAATGGTAAAAAAATAAGTATGACTAATAGAATACATTCTCTAATACTGTTGGGGGGAAGTAAAAATATGTTCCTATCTCTCTTGAACCCATCCCCTAACCATAGATTATACTTTTACCTTAATTATTATTACTATACTGAGATTAAATATATATTTTTTATCTACCATCAACAATTGATAAGTGGTACTGATTTTCTCTTATTGGTCAATAATTTAATTTGTATATCCATTAAACTTTAAATCAATATAATTACATGTGATAGCAATGTATTGCAATTTTTTTTCAATTTTATAGTGATAATATTATCATCTATTATGTAATAGAGTATTGTACTGGAGAGACACACATATACACTATTAATCTTTTATTCTACAATATATTAAAATAGAATCCCGTGCACTAGTGATGCATACATTTAGCATCAGATCACTTCTGCAAATGAATTATTATTATGCATACTAAACATAAACACATACATTGGATTCTTTAAGACACTATATATTAAGAAATTTTTTTTTTGTTCTATCTCATTATTGATATTTTTTTATCTTCATTTTTTATTATTAAAAGCTGTCCTTATAACAGCACCTGAAAGAATAATTGTATGATTTATATATATTAAATAAACTATTATTCTCACTTTATGCTACAATATCTTTTCTTTTTATTATTGATAGAAGTTTTTTTTTTAATATCTTTTTTGCATCTCAGATTGTATTTAAAAGTAGTTTAGCTACACTTTGTGACAGATCATCAAAGAGAAGTTAAAGAAAAACATTTTTTTTCCTTTGGTGTTTTGTTTTGTTGTTGTTTTAATGTAAATCATTTATATGTCTAGTTGATTGCTTATTGCTGTTTTTAATCAGGATGCTAGTAAAATACAACTTATTTGAGGACAATTTTATGGATTGCTTTACATTAGAATCTCTCAAATGATTGTGATCTATCTTTTGCTTTGCCACACAGGTGTTGTATTGCTTTGTAAAAAGATATGCTAATTATGTACACAAACAGTGGTGATGACAACTATTTTACAAGTGCTCCACCTTACAAGTCATATACCTTTATTTTTTAAAATATCTTTATTTATTAACAATATAATTTTTAAAATACTTTTCCTTTTTTTTAAAAAAACTTTATTGATAATAAATTATATATAAATATAAACATATTTACAATAGGATAAATTTATGTTTCATAGACTAGAAACCATAACTATAATGTACAGATAATACTTGATCTTTAGGAAAATGCTGATAGAACAGATAAACTATTGTTTAAGAAAATACCATTTAAGAAAAGATTATTCCTAAAAGCTTGTATGGTAAATTTTAAATATATCAAACAAATTAAAACATTAAGATAACATTTTTTTAGAGAGATGGAGAAAGTTAAAAAAAAAAGTAATAAAAAATGAATATAGTATATCGGAATAAAAAAATTTAAAAGAAATTAAAATAAATCATTTCACTGATCAAGAAATTGTTAATTCTCTATTATTTTAAAATAAAGCTGGTAAATTAGAGATTGGGTGGAAATCAATTGCAGCTAAAGATATAAGACACCAATGATCTTACTAAGTATTCTGATATATTTTTCTGGAATACACCAGAGATATTACAACTTCATCATACGAAGATATCTAATGGATGCAACAATTGTGGTAGTAGTGCAAAAAATTATCCTGAAAAAACAAACAAACAATCATACTCGATGGATAACTATAAAAATCAGACAGAAATATATTTTGTGTTGTTTGTGTGTGTGTGGGTGGGGGCAGAATCATTTTAATTTCAAAGATAAAGAACTTCTTAGATACAATTAATAAATTAACATTTTCAGAGTATGTTTCTGTTAACTAACTCATACTAGTATTTCCTGAATTTATGTTATAGAAAAACTTCATTTGTCAAATTTGCATTAATACTAATTTCATTGATCTAGTCTTGACTAAAAAACTCACAAAATAAAATATTTTCACAATGGACAACCCCCCCCCCCCCCCGGTAATTTAGAATGTTATGATCTTTTGAACCATTATCCTGCTAAGTAATGGACATTAGTAAGAATGGATTTCCATTCTTGCTATTAAAAGGTGAGAAGGTTGCCTTGACAGCAGTGAGAAATATTGATTACTATTCTTATTGTGAATGTTTATGTGTTTACTGGTGGTTTCTACTGGTTATTAATTATTAATAATTTATTTTTGCACTTACAGTATAACAGCAATACAAATGTTTTATTTATAATTTAAATATATAATTTAGTTTTGATAACTTCTACATTTTCTGAGACTACTACTTACAGATGCTTAAACCAGTTTCTCTAATCCATAGATTTTTTTTTTTGTCTATTTCACATCAAAATATTTTCTTCTTTCCATCCATCTTATACATGGTATTTTGTAGGTCTTTTATAATATTTTGAAATCCAATTTATTATTTCAACTGTCCATTTTTTTATCTATTCTACTAATATATTCAGCCTAGATTTGTTTCACCCTTTAATGCTTTTAATGATATCTGTTCATTTTGTTTTCTTAGACATGTATTTTATTTTAAATCTCTTAGTAAATATTCCCAAAACCATCTCTTCATATCTTGTTGTATTATCTGTAATCTGTGTATTGCTCTTCAGTACTATCTAGAATAAGAATTTTTACTACAAGGATATTATCATGACAATTTCATATTATTAGTAAGGATTCAGAGTTATAATGTATTGAGCTTCAAACAGAATTTGTAAGATTATAATTTTTTTGAAGAAACTTCTACCATCGTCCCAAAAAAAAATGTTGCAATGATATCAATATTTTGTGTAATTTATGTAGAAAATGGGAAGGTGTGTGTGTCTTTATTTTATTTTGTTATTAATTAACAATTTGATTGCAAATTAAATAAAATGTCACTAATTTATTAATCACCACTTCATATGTAAGTTTAATGGCTGAGATGTGCTTACATTTTTTGATATAAAATACCAAAATCAGATTCTGTTGATGTTGCCTGTATGCACATTTTACATTGTTTTCATTATTACATAGGTTGAAAATAATTTTTCACATAAGTAATTTGAGGTAAAAGATATTTGAATTTTCACTGCTTTGTTAGAAATTTCAGAATATTGTGTTTAAATCTGTAACAAAAAGTCCAGAAGTTGTTGCTATTATTCAACTTTTAATATCAAATTTGATATACAAATTAAAAAGCGTATGAAACACTTGAATGAGAAGCTATAAAGATTCCAAGAATTATTATATGCTAAGCGCTTTCGAGGCCATTTGCCTCGAAAGCGCTTAGCATATAATAATTCTTGGAATCTTTATAGCTTCTTGTTCAAGTGTTTCATACGCTTTTTAATTTGTATATTAAATTATCGAGGGAGAAGTTTAAAATCCTTAATATCAAATTTGTTAAGATATTATTCAATTGTTTTTTCTCCTTCATTAGTAAATGATATGATTTATTGCAATTCTGAAATGAATTTTAATCTAAATATATGAATCAAATTCTTTTCTGAAGTAATCTCTGACAATTTTTTTAACCTGGAAATATTTTCTAGTAATAAATTTGTAACATTTGTATACAAATTTAAGTAATCTTTTATTAGGAAACTAGTCAGTTTTCTAAAACATTATTCTATTTTTATATATGATTTTCTTATATTTAATTTTAAAGAAATACATACATTAATATTTTTTAGTAATTTTACAATATTCCTATTAAGTCCTTGAAGAGATTATTAATAGGTCATCAACTGCAAACACTTTTCATCATTTAGTTTTCGACCATATTCATGTTTATGTTCATTTATAAAAATTCTTACTTCATTTTTTAAGTTTAAAAAATCAGCACAATATTTTTCCTTACTTAGCACTGCACTTCTGCATGTAAAAGCAGGGTTTTATGATTTCTATATAATGCACCACATAACAAAGTAAATAATCTTGAATATGATTCTTGGATATGATTAAATTTATAACTTTTGTAACATCATCCAAAATCTTCTTTAATATTTTTGTACTCAAAAAGAAGTCTTAGGATATTTTTACTATTAGAGAATGTACATTTAGAAAATGCATTTCTTTTGTATTCAAATTCCTTTTTTATATTTACATTGAAATTATTCAATATTTTTATTATTTAAATATGTATGATTAGATTCCATATGGCTTTTTAATTTTGTATGATTTAAGCTATTATTACTAATGATATTTTCACATTCAACACACATCATCTTTTTGGTTAATTTTCATTCTCTAACCAAGTAAATCAGACATTGTGCCATTTTAATTATATTTTCACTTTTTTTTTTGTTAGAAGACAAATCTTCGTATAATAAACAGATGTGAATGTCCTTGCAATCTTTCACTAGAGATTATTTTTTTATTGTTGTTTCTTGCCATCCACTGAAGAATTTTCTTATTTTAATCACTCATTCATTCTAAAAATGCATTAAATTGATTATTTTTCTAATTATAAAAATTGTGAAAGGCAAATTATTAAAAGCAATCAAATTTCATGGTAAAATTGTAATACCCATATTATACATTTTAAAATGAGGACAAACATAAAAGAAATAAAAAGAATTTACCTTGTGTATAATTATTTAACCATTATAACATCACATAATTTTATGCTTACAGAAGTTGCTTGTGTATAATTATTTATGAATGCATAAAAATATGAACCAAACTATAGGAATCCTGGATTTACTATTAGTTAATCATGACTGTGTACATGTGCATCATTAATGCATGATTACTGGATAATAAAAATCAATGGATTCTCTTGCAGATGAATTATTCATATGTGCATAAACTAGATGCAAATATTTCCATTCTGGTATTAAGTAAGTTAATCTGTTGCCCAATAATATGCAAATACATTTTAAATGTTTTTATAGTGAGATATAATTTCATTAAAAAAAGTAAATTGTCTTGACTGAAAATGCATATTCACAAATTTTGAAAATCAGTCACATTATGTGACCAAAATATCTAATTGATTGAGATTGTTGTGTGTTCTTATAAATACTGTTTTGCTATATAATAGATATTTATAGAAATATGTTATTATAAATTGACTATTTTGAATTTTTAGTGTTTCAATCTTTTTTCTTAAAATCATTTGAGTTTTAACATTGACTTGTGGAATCTCTGAGTTTTGTGGAACACAATTTGGAGATTATTGCATTACTGCATTGGTTTAGCTCTACAAATTAATATCTATATATAATTTAATTTTTTAGAAAGTATTGTGATTCAGTCCATCATACTGAGAAATTTCTATTATAACAGTCAAAAAATTATTTAAAAGGTTTATGTCCACAGATACAGAAATATTTCAATAAAATCTCATTCATTTTTGTCAAAACTACAGTGTCCTGAAAAAGTATTGTATCACAAATAATGTTGGAGGTTATGTGTGAATCAAAGTCTAATATTAACTATTTTTCAATTAGTTGTCCAATTGTTGTCAGAGAAAAACTAAGACAAGTTTTGGTAATTTCTCTTTCGCTTCACTGTTAACTTATTTTTTAAAACTATTGTTAGAGAGTAGGGAGAGAGATAAAAGGTCTCTGAAAGGCTGAAATACATTGTAGTTTTTTCACACTTGTTTAAACTGGTAGGTCTTTTCAAATTTTGGCAGTCTCTCATAATTCTTAAATCACGGTTTCCCAATGTAGCTACTATTTTAATGTCATCAAAATCAGGTATGTAATTCATATTTAAAAAGTACTTTTTATAAAAGTTGATGCAATTGACTCTTGAATCAAAACATTTTTGTGCTCTTAGACTCTCACATTAATACATGTAATTTGATGGACTAATATAACTTTTTTATTAATGGAAACATGAAAATTTTTAGACATTTCATTACCCTGTATTCAGACAACAATTTTTCAATTTCATTATCTTTCTATCATTTGTCATCAATATAATATAAATCTTTATTTATACTTTGTTTACTTTAATCATTAAAAAATAAAATATTTTTAATTATACTTATTTCTTGGCCAAGATGATCTTTATCAATCATTTCTGATCTCATCAAAAGATTTTTACATTTAGGAAGTATATGAACAGGGGAAAAGCAGAAATTAAAACTGAAATATCTATTGATATTCTAAAACCAGTATAACAAAGATCTATCAGGAATTGTTAAAAAATCCAATAGTACTTCATCACATTCTGATTTTAGAAAATTTACACACACAAAATGATATCAAGTTTTAATTTCCACCATTTTTCTGCTCATATATTTTCTGTATGTAAAAAGCTTTTGATGAGAGCATAATTGTCTTATAGAGATCAACTTGGATAAGAAATAATACAATGGAATTAAAATTATGCTGCTTTTTTATAATTATAATACAAAGTTTTATATAGTATTGATAACATGAAAAAAGAGAAATTGAAAAATCTTTATCTAAATGTAGATAAAACAACTTGATTTTTTTGTAACTTAAAGACTAAATACTTTTAGAACATCAAGATATATATTTAAAGTTCCATATTTATGATGTCCAATAAGTTATATGGTCCAATCAAATAACATAATGTAAAAGTTCAGTAAAAGTTAATTACGTCAGCTTTTGCATCACAATTTTTAAATATTGTCTACACACCTAATTTAATAATAATAAAATGCTAACTAGATTGGAAAAGTGTTTTACAGTTTATTAGAAAGTCTGTTGAAATTCTAAAAAATCTAACAGTTTAAACAAATGTGAGGAAACTCAGCATAGTGCAACCTTATGGAGACCTATTATTTTATTTCTCATCTCACTATCTGGCAATAATTTTAAAAAGTCATTTAATTATGAAACAGTGAGATAAAATGCAGAAACTTTTGTGAAGCTTTTACTGACTATGATATCTAAATTTAGAAAAGACTAATTTATGCACAATTTCATTTCTATTTGAGATATAATAATTCCACAAAATACCATAAATTTGAAATGGATGAGATTTCATCAAAATTTGGTAACCTACTAATTTGAGAGTATTTCCATATCTGTAAATAGGATGATCACAGGGATTTCACCCTAAATTTCTTTAATTTCAAATCATGAAAACTTTTATTATATATATATAATGATACAATCACAATAGCATATCAATGGATTTTGAGTCTTACAATAAAATGACACATTAGTATTGTTTTTGTTTTTTTTATCTTCACTTTACTTTTTTTTATATTAGAAACTATCATTATGGTACTATTTTAAATACTCTTAGTATGCTATAAATATATAAGTTAAATTAATCATTAAATACTATTTTTAATGTATGAATAAATAGAAAAATTCTTTTTTTTTATGATGTTTTAAGTATTTTATTGTATTCCAGATTACACTTAAAAGCATTTTAAATTTCTTTCAGTGACAGATTAATGGTGTTAATGGAAAAATTCTTTTTTTTATCTTTGATGTTTTTGTTTTAATATAATTCATTTATAAGTCTGTTTCACTTAGTGCTTTGGATTTTGATAGAAAGCTGCCCACTTAGTCAGGAGAGGGTGGGGGCAATACATGTACTGCATTGTATAATAATTTGAGATTAATTCTGAACTTAACTGGAATTTTAATTGATTGGGTGGGTAATCATGCTAAAAGTCTTTGTTAGGTAAGTCTAATTTGTAATTTGGGGGCTTTTTAAATTTTTAAGGTGTATTTATTTATATCAAGAGAATAATAATCAAGGTTACTAACAAAAATAGTTGATAGCTATTGTACAAACAGCACCTGCTTGGGAATCACATAATCTTTCTTTAGAAAAAATATTGGAACAATGATTCCATCTCTTAATTTTTGTATGGAAAATTGTAAATAATTAAACAATTTGAGCTTGTAATATAAAATTACTCTTATAATGGAACTAGAAATACAGTAGAATATTATTTTTCACTGAATGAGAAATAGCTTATTTGTGTATATCATCTCAAAAGAAACATAGAATCTTGAAATAAGTTAGAAGGGAGAGGTTTTGTTAATATAAGAAGAGAATATTTCTAGACTTGTACAGATAATCCTAACAAGAGATAAGACTTCTAGAAAAATATAGACTATCTAGTAGTTTTCTAAAGCAGCAGGATAAATAATAGATTGGCATAGAAGGGAGCCATAAATAAGAAAATAAACTGAGTTGCCTATTCTTTATTTAATTAGTATATTTAAAGAAAAAAAGACTAATATCTTCCAGAATCGTTTTTTCAAAGAACTATAATTCTTATATATGTATTTTTTATAATTTATTGGGTACTTTATTAGTACAGCTATGATGGCATTTTCACTTCTACAATAAATGTGTTATTTTCACAAAGTAATCTTTGCGATCCTTATCAGCATGCGATCAACATTAAAAACATTTGTAAGCTAATATTAATATTCTAACTCCAAAAAAAAAAAAAAAGTAGACAAAAATAAAGTTGAAGGAAAAAAAAAGATTGTAGTTAGAATTGCTATGTATATAATTAAAAGATAAAAATGTGATTGTATACAATTTCATTAATGCAAATGCAGAGAAACAACTATTAGCGTGAACAATTCATTATGACTGGAGTCCATACTAAGTAAAATAATAAAAAATAAAAAGTAATAAATAGCACACAGGTAGAGTATTAGTGAAAAGATGCAATAGAAAAAAAGCTGTTGCCAGAAAAAAATCTAGACAATAATTGAAAATGCCAAATGATTGTAACATTAGGTAATACATCGCGCTGATAAGGATCGCAGATGGCGTGCTGATAAGGATCACAGGGATTATTTTGTGAAAATAACACATTTATTGTGGAAGTGAAAAGGCTGCCACAGCTATACTAATAAAGTACCATTTATTGATAAAAAAAAATTCTTTTTTTTTAAAAAATCATGTGCTTCTTATGTAAAACATATAACTTTCTTATTAGCCTATTTCTTTCTCAAATTCAAACTATTTTCAATAATTAATTACTTGTAATAAGCTAAAATCTAATAGAAGTGCTTTTTAATTTTTTTGTTGTTAATATTGAACAAAATACATTTTTATTCTATTTTACTTTTTATTTATAATAAAATATGATGTAATTAGAAGTTAAAGTGAAAATTAATGAAACGAAAGATTAACTTCTTTGCATAAATTTGGTAATTACTCTACATATTGTGTGGTACTTTAGGATTAGTGTTGCTGTGACATAATCATCCAACTGTAATTATTCTAATTTTGCAAATATATTTTCATTGCTTGTGAAATATCACTTTGGGTTTAACAAACATTATATTTAGAAAATGAGTTTTTGAATTCAAATTAATTTTAAAACATTATTATGAATATAATATAAATAAAAGATTTGAATTAAATTAACTGAATGTTGAAAATTACTTTTATTTATCAATTTTTTATCTAAAAAATGTTTTATATTAATAATAATTCTTTAAAATTAACTTGAATCCAAATTTTTTAAATATGAAGTTTGTATTATAATTTTTTAAAATTTTGTTGAAGTCAAAAATTTATTTTTTAAATATAAAGTTTCTAATCTTTTTTTTTAAAAAAAAAAAAAAATCTAAAATGTTAGAATAATTTGCAAAATTGAAGTAATTATGGCCAGACAATTAAGTCACAGCAGTGCTAATTCCAAAGTACTTATGTGTGTGCGTGTGCCAGTTTATATTCTTACAATTTTAGCAGCATGCAAATATAGAGAGTTTTAAATTAAAAATAAGTAAGATATAATGAGATATAGTATTTCTTTCTTCCTTGAGTGAAATTATACAACTAGTTATACATTTATCCCAAAAGTAGAAATATTATTCTAAAATAATCTGACAAAATATATAAATCAGCCAAAACAAAATAGTATATTTCCTTAGCTCCTTGTAAAGAAAGGGAAAACAAAGTCACATGTATTTTTGAAAAATTATATTATATTAAATATTAGTTTACAGGTTTTTTAAAATTAAATAATTGACATATGTAATGTCAAAACCTGAGACAGTTTCAAGTAAAAATGTTAAATCTAAAAACAAAAGTTCTCTTCTTTACAATAATACTTATTCAAACATTTAAGAATATTAATTTCATCTTTTAAAACAGCTTGGCATAATTTTAATATTCACTTAAAACTTGTAACTATTGCTCTTCTTTTCTGTTAGAATTAATAGATCCAAGATCATTTAAACAATAAAAATTTTAAAGAAAATATTAACATTTTACCTTTACATTAAGCTTTCTCATTAGCATATCCAGCTGTAATATATAGCACACTTTAATGCATTTTCTGTGCTGAAATTAGCATTAAAAACTGTATCTGGCAATGCCTCAACCATACTGTTTATTTGAAAAGTGATTTTTGCTTAAACACAATCTAAAAAAATAGCTGTCTATGTACCTATAAGTCTTAAAAATAGCAGAGTGGTTCGCATATGAAAGCCTTATAAGAAATTTCATTAAGCAAATCTTGTATTGCTCAAAAGAAAGTAATTGTCAGATTTTTTATGCAATGATAATATTTCAAAACACCAAATTTGTTTTCTTCAAGACTTATTTAAATGCACTTTTCAAAAATTGTATAGAAAAGCCTGATATAATCCTTACAGATTTACTGCACAAGCAACAAACAAATTTTAATTAGTTGTGTCTAAAATTCTCAATAACTTTAAATTAGATATTATGAAGTTAATAGGATTTAGCATTATTTTCTAAAATTCTTATCTATTATTACAAAATGCTATCAAGTTGACATTGATTCATGGTGACTATAATTTTTTTTTCTTCCAAAATGTTCTACTATTCAGAATTTTTGACCAAGTATATACTTATGTCTTCTACATTTATATATACAAAAATGTATAAAGCTCATGTATATTCTAACAAGATTTGCTTTTATATAATTTTGAATGACACTTTTGATTGCCTTTATATTCAATTAACTATATATACCCTAGCTGCTTAATTCTGCAGACATTTGGCACTATTATAATTAAATCCACAAATCTTCTCTACACTGTAATAATTATAAAAAAACTTAGACACTACTAATAAGAAATTTTTTTTTTTAACTTTGTCATTACCTTAATAATTTTTGTCATTTATTAGACTAGGGATGATCCAAAAATAAATAATATTTTTGTAGTGCAATTTTCACTATACAGCTCTCATGCAAGATAGGGTCTGGTTTTTATTGGCTTTTAACACATTGTAAAGGGATATAATCATAAACATAAGACAAAGACATATCATTATCTGTTTGTGTCAGTTCACTATTTCAAATTTAAATATATTTCAATTATCTTAATACTTTGCTATAATAGTATGATCAAATCCATAACCAGAAAAACTCGACAGTAGACAAAATGAAGATCATATCGTATTTCAGTTACGCTTTGTTTATTACAATCAGTTTTATTTGCACTTATCTATCACTATCTAACTAAATCAAATTTATCTAAGGCATTTGCCCTGTAGCTATGAATAGCTAAATACCTTTTACTACGATATCTTGGCTACAAGCAGGCTACATGAAAAAAAAATTTTCTTATGATTAAAAAGTTTCAGGAATCATCCAGCCTGGATTTGAATCCCAGATAGTGGGATTTACGCTTACCAATAATTTTTATTAAAAAAAAAAAGTAGTAATCAACTTTACAATTAAGACAAACTAATGAAAAGCAAATTTTAACAACTTTTCTTATATTTTTAATATATTTTTTTGTTAACAAGGTAAGCTCAATATTTAAATTTGTCTACCTTTTTATATATGGTTTTTTTTTTTTTTTACAAACAAAAATATATATATATTTTTATACTTATACTGGTAGAATATTAGACGAACGTCAGACAGATATATAGAGTAAAATGTATATAAACGTTATATAATTTTAACAAAAAACAACAACTAATCATTATTATACAATTTAATGGTTTGACAACGGTTTTTGAACAGCGATGTTTGTATATCGGGTTTGTTTTGAGAAGTTGACCCTATTGCTTGCATTCAGTTTTTTTTTTTTTAAACTAAGCAGCAATCTTTGATACTGATCTACGGAAAATGTAGATAACTAAACAAAGATTATTTAATAAATGCCCGTAGCTTCTAGAGTGATTTATTGATTGTTTTTGTAAAAAGATACTAGAATCACAAATTTCAATACAAACTTGCCGGAGAAGAATAGATAGTCTTTCAATTGAAATGCTTAAATGTTGAACAAAATCTAAACTTGTTCAAGCTGTCTTGATGTTTACGATTGTTAGATGTCAAATTTAAATTTCTAAATACAGTACAGTAAAATTCATTTTCACTAACAGTGTGAGATATATAAAATGAGGAGAATTAAATACTAAGTGTTTTATAATAAATTAAAATTAATTGTCATACAAATTTGAGATTTTATTTATATAGTTTTTACATATAAGAAAAGTGAGACTAAAATATGATATCTATAATTAAATAGTAGGAGGATGACCGTAACATCGGTAAGAATTAAAACGGGAGCGGGGGAGATGCGGTTATATTGTAACGAAATAAGTAAGATAATTACAAATATATAATAAATAAAAATATTTATAAATTTAAAAAAACGAATAAACCAAAGTAGAACTAGATATAAAAAATATACACATTTAAAATAAATTTAATTAGAAAAAAAAAAAAAACAGACAACGAATCAAAATTAAAATGCAGAATGACAAAAAAAAATAAATCAAGATTTATTATTATCCTGAATTCAAACTTTTAAATTAACGTCAATATTTTATCTAAGTCAATATACATTTTTTAAATTGAGAAAATAATTACCTAGGCAAACAATTGCTAAAAGAATGTCTTTGGCTAGATTCTTTGGAAAAAAAAAAACGCTGAAATTTGAAGAAAACATGTTCAACTTAAATAAATTTTTTTAAAGTAAATCATTTAAAAATGGATCTTTTATTAGACATGCTTCTAATGTGTGTGATCTCTAGAATAAAATAAATTATTTAAGATAAAACCAAATATGATGCTGAAAAAATAAGCATAATTTTAAATAACTTGAAATAGTTTTAGAAAAAAAATCGTCACCCATACTACATATTGCCTTGTTATAGGTGTTATAGATACAGATATTATGAAATTTACTATAGTGAGAGCATTATGACAAATAGTCAAATTAATGATTACTAAAACAAAAAAAATATTAAATGAAATTATACAAAAAAAAAAAAACATCATATGATTAATTAATTGGAAGAACATGCAGTATTTAAATGCTAGAAGTGATGAGTTTTAGTTTCAAGTTCATCGCTTTATTACTTTGGATAAACTACCAGGTTAAATTGTATCATTAACCATTTAATAGATCATATGACATTTGCACAGTAATAGGTTGAATTTCCATCCATGAATTTTTATATCTTAAATCCTCACTATATCACCATATTAAATTATATAGGGCACCTATCAAACAATGCTTAAAGACAAAAAAATAATTTTTAATCAAAATAATAAACTAAAGTTTTGCATTTTTCAATGGTCACAAAAATCGTCAGCCAAACAAATTTGGCTTGTACAAATTTGTAATATTTTTATATTCAGTTATATAAATGGCATTTAATCACACATAAAATATTTTAATTTTATGGTAAAAGATATATCATTTGCAATATATTTGATTTTGAATCTTTAATGAATTAAGTCTAAAATTTGTTACAAAAATAATTCTGCAAATGTCAGATGAAGATATATATATACAATATTACATAGAATTATGTCCATTTACTAGGGCAGGATAAATGCAAAAATCAGTAACCAGATTATAAAAATAATGAATGTAATGGAGTCATATCTCAGTTTTGATGATTAATCTCATACTGTCAGTTATCTACGATCTGTTATATATAGAGCTCGCAAAACAAGCTCTACTATCTGTATATTACTTATAATTTCATAATACCAAAGTTTTCCGTTTATATATTATGATGGTTGCTTCTCCCTATTATGTCATCTAAAAAGATGAGATTATTAAGTTTGATATAGAATTGAACTCATTTGGCTATTTTTTTTATAAAGTAAATACTTTATTTAAATAGTGTTTCCTGTTATTAATACTTTATGATAATAATAAATAATGTTATGATAATAAAATGTATTATAGATCAAATGAATAATATCAAAGGTCAGTTATGGAAAAATAACTAAAAAAAAGATGAAAAAAAAAAGAATTTAAGATTTATAAAGAGGTAAATATTTATTGCATATCATATTTTAATTTTGTTAAAATTATTAAATTAATTTTTTTTTTAAATTACAAGGATATATCATATTATTCATCATCAATTTGATTTCAATACTTTTTTCTTCCTCTAAATAAGAGATAAACTGATCAGTGTTGTACTTTTACAGTTTAAACAATGTTTTGTATTCCACACATTGTTAGAATGGTTATTAAGGGAGACAAGAAACTTTGATTATTCTTTTTCGATAGTAATAGACAAAACTAGCAGTTTGTTTATTTCTCTTCATTAAAATAACAGAATTTCATTTAAATGCTGCTAATCAAAAGAATGATGAGTTAAGAAGATAAACTTGGGAATCCTGAGGTTACCTCCACTCTAGCAGCAATTTGCCATGTCATCTAGGCAATTCTCAGGGACAAGGACTAAGACAATATCAAATGTCACAAGCAATGACTATTTTGTTAATCAGAGATTAGATTATTTCCAAGTTTCTTTGGCATCTTACTTCCAAATTTTTTTGGCATCAACGAATTCAGTAGAGTCTTCAAATCCTTTGCTCCACAATGAAAGGACCTACTAAAGACTTTTGCTTTCATCTGCCTTCAAAAAAAAAGTAAGAAATCTATATATTGTACTGGTCGAAAAACCACCCACACCAACAACCTAATCGCAAAGTCGGATTCAAACTCAGTCGAACCAAACTGAATTCAAATCCAACTCATGAGCTCATATCAAATCAATGGATGATCAAAGTCAACAGGACATGACTATGCACCAAAAAACTAGCTCAACGGATGATGATGATTTGAGACCCCTGAACTGACACTAATAACATATAATAAAATAACTAAGGATATTTTTAAGTCAACTCATATATGTATATGTTCGGATTGCCAATACAGACAGCGAGCATTAATATTAAAATAACTATTGAATAAGAAAGAAAGTTAAAAAACCAAATGTGTTAATAAAATGTTTAATAATAATAATAATTTTGTTCAACTTTTGGATCATGATTATATAGGTTGCCTCTAGTCTTTAAACGGAATTTATAAGTACAATAAGAATGGCAGTCCTTATTATATGCCAATAACTATTATGCAATATTCTAGGATAATTATATATGTCTATGCCCCCAACAAGAAAATAAAGGTAGATAAATGTATTTGGCTGTGACTGAAATTATCATTCTAATTCTAAAGGAAAGAATGTGAGATTTATTTCACATTCGTAAGTCAATTCACAAAGAACAAGATATGTATTTAGGGGGCATAACTTTACTATTTAACAGGAAACTTATTTAATTAGAAATAAATAAGAATTTGTTCGACTTTAATAAAATCAATTCATCATGATTGACGAGCATGAGAGTGGGGCTTTATTTGAACTGAGAAATAACAGTGCTGACAACTTATGAGCTATAAAAATGAATATGAAAGAGAATGGCTTGTCGGTGATTTAAGTAGGAGGGTGGCTTGTGTTTTACAAGTCTTTATGCCCTATCAAGGAGACGTAAAACACAGGGAAAGCTAGGCTGGGTGATAGCCATGAACCTTTGGAATTCCAATATAAGACAAGTGAGGGAGGAAGTACTTTCTTCCTATTTATTAAAATAACATGAATATCACTGAGATAACCTTACGAAGCATGGAAGGGCTCGCATCAGCAACATTCGAAAATGATGACTCAATAATCATCGAGTGTAATTAATAAAACCCATTTTATATAAAGAATGCTCTACATGATGACCTGATCATGGAATTAAAGTCAAACGAGCTTTTAACTAAAATTATTTAATGCAATTTTAAAATTATATTAATTATGCCCCAAACATCATGCCCGACCTGAATATTAATAGAAAGCATAAAATTTAAATTAGAGTATATTCATTTAATTTCTTTATCAACCTTTTCGCAAAACATTTTAACATTATATATAAATAAATATTTGTAAACTAGATAAAAGGGCCAGGGACATAGGTTAGAAACTGAGCTAATAATTTATTATTTACCCATTAATAAAAATAGCAAAAATTGTATAAATCCTTCAACTTGACAATTAATAGAAGCATCTTAAATTAGTTCCAATGGGAAAAAATTACTATCAAACTTAATATTAGATTATTTCCAAGAGGTACATGTAACAAAATAAATTATTGTCGAGTTGAAGTATTACTGGCATTTAATCAAAAATACATAACATTAGAAATTACTCAATAAATATATATAATACAGTTAGTGAAACGAACCGCCATCGTGAAAAAGAGAAATTTAATAAAGTATTAATTTTAAAGACTAGTGATAGAAAAACAAGAATTACTTATACAGATTAAAAGCATTATAAAGAGAGGAGTTTTTACAGTAGTTAATTTAAAAGAGATGTAAAATAAAGTTCGGAAACTGGCCAGAAAGTTGCAGTTGTTTCAAGAAAGATATTACCATTTCTTCATGGTTGGTTTCTTAGATTACACACGGCAGAGACCAGTTGGATGAAACATAGGCGTGCATTTTATAAATTATTTGAACGACATGTTGATTGATTATTTCATATTTTGGGCAGTACAATTGGTCCGGAAAAGGTTTAGTTTAGTAGCTTCTGAAGATCTTCTAGGGACTTCGGGCCCAGCAGTCAGACTCGCAAAGTTTAGCCCCTCACCATGATGGAGACATTATTCAAATTCATAATTTAAAGACACACAGATTCTAGTAGCACTTCTCTAAAAAAAATTCCAGGCTATTTATACTGTCCTCTGTTTTCCTGTCTATTCCAAATTTAGATGCCTTCAGGCTAATGCTTTTTGCATTATCAAAATTACAAATTTTGATAATTGATTTTAGATACATTCCCTCAATAAGGCTTTCAAACTCGTTAACTTTGAATTCATTTTCTAATTAGAAAATGAATTTATAAATCTAAAAAACGATTTTAATTAGGAACCGTTCTTACATTTTAAATTATTATCTTTTTGCTAATTAATAAAACTTCCCATTGTCTTTGGAGAAGGACAATCTGAAAGCTTATCGAAAGAATGTAGCTTTTAATCACTAAAATTTGAACAAACTGTTTAAAAGTAAAATAAAGCATTCTGACACAATGAAACTTTATAACGAATATATATATATATTTATAAATATATATGCACAATCCACGCAGTTATAATATATATAAATTCATGAATAATTTTATCATGAATCTATTAATAACATTGATTAGTTTAAACATCAAACTAGTTAGTTTTAACACACATTTATATAATAGTTTTTTTTAAGGGAACTAGCATGTATTAAACGTATAAAGCCACCCCACTGCATCGGAAATTCATGGTTAGTACTAGGGTTTGAAGTGGGCTGCAGGTGAGATATCATGAAGCTAGGATCGAACTTAGATCTGACTGCTTCAATATATATATATAATGTTTCTAACAGTACATTTGAAGAAAAAAAGAATAGAAAGGATTAAATTTGTAATTTGTCTATAGATATATTTTAGTGTGTACAATTTTGATAAAGGAAATGATCTTGTAAGGTGATTGAAATTTTATTTACTACTATTATCAGTAATAATTTTTGTTTTTTATAAACATATCAAGTTGTAACAGGGGGGGGGGGATGAGTTTTGTTTATAGGCATTGATAATATGATTTGGGAGGATTAAAGAATCATAAACCTTTGTTTGCATTTATGAGATTAAAGTTTTGTTTGTTAAATAATTTCCAAAGTTGATCAAATTAATGTAGATTATTCTTTTAAGATTTAATAGTGTTAAAGAATATAATTGAAATGATGTGTTAATATCTGTTTTAGATAACAGACTGAATATTTTATTATGTTCTTAACATAAGAATATTAAAATATATCATATTAATGAGTATGAATAATTTCATAACAGATCATCATTGGAGGTTCATTATGAAGAAAGTGGGCTATTGCTAAAGTTAATGTGCAAAGAATATTAAAAAAAAGTATTGATTTGATCAATCGTATGGAAATATATACATATGAAAATTGATTAGTTATTAAATTATCAATATAAATAATGATCATGATTTATGCCTAATCTTATCAAATTTACAGTATATAATAACTTCATAAGTCATTAGATCTATATATATGAATATCTTGATGTTTTAATTAAAAGGGAAAGTTTCATTAGTAAAATATATATGTATTTTTAAGCATGTTTAATTTTTTTTTTATCAATTCAAATAAATTGTTTATTTTGATTTTTTTTAAAAATTAAACTTAATATTTTCTTTGAAGATAAGATTACACTTGTTACTTCAACATATTTAGCCACTTAAATGTTAGACACTTGTCTTTATCTAGAGTATGCTGAGATATAAAGTGTTAGTATTATAGTGTCATACAATAATAATAAAATATTCTTTAGCTCCAGAATAAATTCATAAAAATAATACTGTCATCACAATCTTAAAATACATATAATGTTCATACTCTTGAATTTGACTGATAATTAATTATATAGTTTATATAAAACTGACCCTATGATTCATATAATATAATTAGGAGGTTATCTTTCCCATATAAATATACATGATATTTTATCATTGAAATTAAATGATCAAGGATGATATATATATATATATATATATATATATTGTTGGCTAAGTTAAATAAAGCTATGCTTGTGTCATTTCCTATGCCACTCAATAACCATTTATTGTTGTATAGTTTGATCTAGTGAGCTTCCAGGGCATATTTCTTTAAGAAACACATTATTAAATAATTTAGCTTTATGACCCAGCCATCATATTATGTACACCCTTACTGTTATATATGATGCCCAAATCTGTGGGATACTCAGAGTCATCTTCCCAAAATACTGTTATATAATTTGACAAGGCAATTTAAGGGGCATATTAAATAAGACAAACCTTGTACACCCAAGTTACTGTTATAATATATAACTGACAAATTTTATTAGCAAGCATGAATTTTATTGCGAAACTGCTACAGGACATTTACATTCAAATACCATGGATAATTTATAATATAATATTGATAGTTTAAATGCAGATATTATCAACATATATTAATTACTTTTATGATCTGAGTGCCAAAATGTACATTTGTAAAAAAATACAAAATTAAAAAAAAAAGCATAAATTCCAGTTTAATATTTTAAATTACATATATATGATGTGTTTAAAGGATATATATTTATAATTTCTTGAATCTTAGGAATTTATTATTGTTTAAAAAATTTGTTAATATCAAGATTCTGCCTATTTTTTATAATGCACTTCTCAACCATATATAGTTGCAATTTTACATAAAATGAAGCAATAATTAAAATCATTGTGCCTATATGCTAATCACTATTTATTATTTTTATGGAATTTTCATTACCTAATAGTAACATTGTGGCACACCAAAGCCAAAATAACTATGAAATATATTCATATAGTTGAATCCATATAAAAAACATCATTGATTAAAAAAGAAATGAAAGTATTGAATTTCAAATTAATTATTCATAAAATATAAATTAAAATCAATTTAATTTGTACAACAGGATTTCAAATACAAAAGTTAAATGATAATTTCATGAGTAGTTATTACTATTTTATTGCAAGGTGAGATTAGAATTTATCAAAGATTAATAATATATGATGATATTCTTATTCAGCTGTAGCAACACTCACTCAAATAAACATGGATATTTCAAATCTAAGAGAGAAAAAAAGATAAAATAATAATAATGCCACACTAGAGATAAGTTTGCAATGACTATACAAACCAATCTGTGAACTACCAATACATTTACATATAGATCATGCTAGTTCATTATTCTGTTTGTTTGATAATTTGTGGTGTGGTTTTTTTAAACTTCTTCCATACAAAAATTTTTTAAAAAATATTTCCAACACTACGTCTAATTATAGCTTTCTAATGCATTCTTTGCCATATTTTACCAACGAAAATAATTAGTATCACACTTTTTAAATGTTTTTGAGATAATTTCTATACTATGAGATCTACTTTTTCCATGAAAAATCATGTTCAGTTTCACTATAAATTTCATTTTTACAAAGTTCCATATTGTTCATTTGTTTTGCATGCCCAATCCAATAAAGTGATTTTACAATTGTGGACTTTTTAATATCATATCCAACAAATTGAAAAAACATATTGATTGATCTTATAATTCTCTCATTGTATTTTTAAAATTTGAGGCCTTCAATTAAATTTTTTTAACACTTTATGTTGCATTGGTAAGGTATTCAAATCTCACTTCCATACAATAAATTAGGTAAAATAATATATAGGTTCTATAGTTGCAGTATGTACTTCACTGTAATGAAATATCCTATTTCTTTAATTTTTTAAAAACAGTAGCATACCTGAAATCTGTCCTATCCTCAAGTGCCAAAATATTTAAACTGGCTTAAACACACAAGTTGATAACTATTCAAACTAAAAGTTAGTGTTTTCTTCGACCTCTAACTGATAAAGAACTTGAATTTTTAGACATTAATTAGTAAATCAAAGTTTTTAGTCTTTATCTTGCTCTCAAAATATTAAAATCTGTAGATTATCCTTTGAACTGATAAAAATAGCATCAGCATACTGTCAATTTAGAATTCAAAAAAATCTTTTTGTTTTTTCTTTTAATCAAGTCAAATCTGCCAGTAAATATGTATCAGATCTTGACCCTGATTTGTTAAGCTTCCCATAAACATTTCTATCAAGAAGATATATAATATGAATGAATTTTTATCAAGACTCAATTAATTTAAAATAGTGCTATAAACCTTTGATTAATTGTGATTTCCTGAGGGTAAATAAAATTTTTTGGATGTCATAACATATTTGAAAACATTATTTATTTAAGCTATATATATATTTTTCTACATAAAAATTTACTCCATATGATACTTTTATAGTATAAAATGTCATGAAGCCATTACCTCATTTTTTTAACAAATGTGTTTATAATTTATTTTAAAAATATATATCTTATTTTTTTATTTGCTTTAATGACACCATTAAAGTTATTATAAGAGGTTGAGCAGCAATATGAAAGATTTTTTCGATTTTCACTTTAAAATTAATATTTATACATTTTGAAACATTCCTGCTTTTTTTTTTACTTTTTGCAATTAAATTCAAAAAACCAAAAACCATAGTGAAATTCCAAAACATTTTGACAATCCAGTGGCTATATTGTAGATGTTTTAGTTGTGTGTTTGCATTTATTGTCAAAATAAATAGATAAATATTTTTTAAATCAGAGTTTTTATGATCACTTTTAATTCTATGCTTTAATGATGGAATGCTCAAAGCTCACCTTAGTGCCAACCTTCTCATCCTACCCATGTTGACCACAAAACACTCTGACCCCTCATGTACAGGCCATAATCCATTTACATACATATACTTATTGGTGATTATTTATATTTTCAACATGTGTGTGATCAAGTGTATCAGCAGTATGAGATAGTTGGATAATTGAGAGGTACAAAAGTGCTAATGCAAAAAGTTTAAGAAATTCTGGGCTAAAAAAATATCCATATTTGAGCAATAACCATAATAAACAATAGCAAGAAGAAATATTTTTAAATTCTAAATCTTTTTCTATATTGTTTTCTGTTATTGAATTTTAACAAAAAAAATTTCACTTTTAATATTAAATTATATCAATAATTATGCGCTTTAAACGCTCGTTAAAGAAGTTATATATATTTTAATAATTTATTTAAAGCTTAGCACTTTCAAAGCTTTTTAAGATTAATTAAATGAAAAAACATAGCTCTAAATGTAAAGTAAATCATAGGTTCTGCACTTGTAGTGAAATACTTCTATTACCCATCATTGAACGTTTATAACTAGATGAATGTGAGATCACTATTCTTTAGTTAATAATAATTGAATACCCATTTACCAATCAATACCAGATGACTACCTTGTTTAATTATAGTCACTATTTGGAAAAAAATCATAAGATTATTTGTGACTTGGATCATGGACTTGAACCCCAGGTTACAGGCAGGGCAGACAAATGTCCTAACCACTATACTACAATAGTCCTCAAAATCAAATACTAACTTATTGAATGTTACTATAAACTCTCAAAGATAATCTTTATATTTTATAATACAAAACACTGACAAATCATTTTTTATAAGTTACTTTTCACACTTTTTAAATAAGTGGTTTTTAAATTAAATAAAATAAATTGAAAGAGATTATTAAATACAGTATATGCAAATAAGCAAATATTATCACAAACAGGTTTTTTTAAAACTAATACAATATAAATGACTTTAAATTATCTTGATATACTTGTTGTAGATGTATTTAAATTCAATTTGCCCTAAATAGCATTTTTATTTATAAGAGATAGAATATTTGCTGCATTAACAAATCAATCTTTGAGATTGTAAACAGACTTGATTAACTTGCTAAGTGCATTATCATGCATTTGAGCATGCTGATTTAATTGATTATCTAAATATTAGATTATTTAAGATATTTCTTATAGCAGAATGCGAAGATGTTGTTTATTCTCAATATTATTTCTAGATATTACTATCTATTGCTAAAATTTTATCTAGATTCCATAATCTTTGTGTTCCCTAACCATAGTTAATGTTTTTATTTATTCTATTCTAAAGCACCATTCTAAGTAATTAAAACCTCTGTTTTAGATTAAGTTTAATTTTGATATTACATATGTCTTTACAATTGGTACTCACAAAGAATTTACATTTCTCATAATCCTGTATGTTCTTTACATCACAAAGATTGCTTTTCATATTCAGGTAATTAATTTTAAATTTTTAAACTTATATAATGCATCTGCAATACCTTATATTCTCAGATCTATGTGGGCATATTACAGTTACTTTCTACTTAAGAAAAAAAAGTATAAAATTAAAAAAAAAAAAAAGATTGGATTACTTTTAAATCTATGTAACTGTAGAAGCATATTAGCTTTGATTCAAAACCTTATATAGTTTTTTTGAATCTCATAGTATTACTTTGGATGAGGTAAAAAAAATAGAGATCATTGCCAGATGAACAAGTGCAAATCACACTGTTCACTGAAGATGACCAGTTGTCAAAAACTAGCCTGCAATATAAGACCATCATCTAGTATTCTTTAATTACTTATTCTTTAAAGTAAAACAAATGTAGGAAATTATTATTCCTAATGCAAATATTTAAAAGATAATCTTTATTAATTATTAGTCTATTAACTAAGTGTAATAAAATATCATAGCATATTAAAACTTAAGTTCAGTTTTTATTTTGTTATAGTATTATATACATAGCTTTTAGTATTCTGAATAATTTAATCTACTATCAGTTAGTGAGAATTTGGTTTTAACTTTCCTATTTTTACTCTCTTGTTTAAAATAACTACTTACACTCAAACAAGCACAGGCAGTACAAATAAGAACAAATTAAAAAGAGATTTAGTCTTGAAAGCACTTTCTATATTTTAATTCAATTATTATTTTATGTGGAAATAATTGATCTGCTATCTGTAAAACATATTTTGGGCTCCATTATCAACTGCCATTAAAGACAATTAATCTCTCTGGTATCAATACAGTCTATTTAATGTGAATGAGTGAATCATTAAATAGCAGTCTTATTTTTAATAAAGCCTATTAATTATATATAAAAAAATAAAGTCTTTTTTTGGTTAAACCATATATAATTTTGTTTAAATTTTGGATGTTTTGATGAAATATTATTCATCATTGTCAAGTTTAAAGTCTTAATGAAGAACTGTTAAGTCTTAAATAATAACAAGATTGAGCATGAAGTAAAGAACAATAATTTTTATGTATATTTGATGGTTGATTATTCAGAATAAGTGGATTAACAAAATTTTTATTTCCTTCAGTGTTACAATTAATTAATTTCAAATTGATTTTAGAAGAAAGAGATAAAATAAATGGTCTCCACAACATTGTGCTTTATCAGATTTATTTAAACTACCAGTCTTTTTAATATTTCAATAAACTCTCTCATAATTCTCAAGTCATACTTTCCTAAATTAGCAAGTACTTTAGCATGATCAAAATCAGGTTTGTGACCAATTTCTAAAAATTGTGAAATGAAAGCTGATGTATTTAACTGTTGATTGAAAGCATTTTTATACTCTCTAATTTTGACATTAATAACATAGCTTTTTGAGCACTGTTAATATGGAATTTCATAAACATCTTGGTACTCCATGGGAGAATTTATTTAAAATATGAAAAAGACAGGGTGATTTAAACAAATCTGTTGTAGCACAATATATTCCAGCCTTGTGGAGATCACTTATTTTATCTCCTTCTAAAATCAACTTGAAATCAATTAATTGTAAAACTGAAATACAAATTTTGTTAATCCACCTATTGTGAGTAATCAACCATTAAATATATATAGAAATTATTGTTCTTTACTTCATGCTCAAACTTGTTATTAATTAAAAGTTAACAGTTCTTCATTAAGACTTTAACCTTGACAATGATAAATGATATTTCATCAAAACAGCAGGAATTTAACACAAAAAAGGCTTTATTTATATTATATAACCATGAAAATATTAAATATAATATATATATGAAAAATAATATACAAGGTGAGTTCAATAGCATTCATTTTAAAACAGATTTGTACAATTAAATCTATATTGAATTATGTAAATGTTCAGCTACCAATGCAAATAAATGAAAAAATTGAAGCAATATTAAATTTTCAAAATGTCATGTGTATATTATTTCAACAATCACTTAATCAAGACGGATCTGAAAGACGAAGCAGTAAGACAACTGCTTCGAACTGAACCATAATATTTTCAGATCATTAAATTGAGAGTAGGAAAATAATTAAAGTAAATATAATGAAGATTTGGAGACAATTTTTAATGAAAAAAATATCCTCTTATCTCAAATTTCTTTTTAATTAAAAATTGTTCAATTCTCTAAATAAATTTTTTATTTACTCTTAACATTTTCTAAATAATGCTCCAATAAAATAAATAGGCATTAATATAAATATAAACAAAAGAATTTAGAAGTCTTTTATTTTATCTTAGCTATGAAATAAAAATTTTTTCAGATAGTCTGATGGCAGATTTTCCAAACTGACAATTTTAAAAGAATGTTTGCAAACAACATTCCCAAATCAGTTGACTAACCTAGAAATATATCTATGGAAAAAGCTATCTAAAACAATAAATTATAGAAAAATTATCAAACCAAAAAATGATTTATTATGTTATGATTTTTTTTTATTGATTTTGTTTCATTGTTCTTTTTTTTTTGTTCAATAATTTTTATTTTGTGTTTTTTTATATTTTTAAATATACTTTTTATTTAATATATATATTTTGATTATATTCATACCTCTGATAATTAGACCATTTTAAATAAGTAAGTAGAACAGTTTTTGGTAATACATATTATGCAGGGCAAAGATCTCTTCAATAGATTTTTATAGAGGAACCATGATGGAGAGACAGTATTTATCAGGTAACAATTTTTGCGTAATGAGGGTTTAAGCAGCTTTATAATCTTGTTTTACTTTCTAGCAATAAATAACTAGATACCCATTTATGATTAAAGCTGAATAGCTTAGCTTTAGACTAATTACATAAGAGCAATAACTCTTTAAGTATTTTGAACAGAAATTCATTCAACTCCCAGGTCATAGTTATAACAGATGGATATGAGAAACTCTACTATGAAGCTCTTTTAAATAATTATCAGTATTTTCAATAATTTTAAAAAATGCAGTTTTTATGGTTTACTTCAAATGTCCAAATTGATAGGCCTAACTCTGGTCATTTGCATTAAAAATTGAACCAATCTCTGCAGAACAATTATGTTTTATATAAATATATGTTTTAAATATTTTATTAATTCAATACTATTATTGTGATTTTTCACAGCATTGTTTGTTTAAATTCAAAATAACTTCAAAGTAATGAATGAATATAATGAACTTTTTTGTAAAGATAATATGTAAGCTTCTGTGCCATCCATTTACATTAGGTGACTTCATTTAATCTTAAACAAGTTCACCACCCCCCCTTTCAGAAAATACAAGAGTAAATAATACTAACATTATTTATTGCATAACTCATAATTCAAAAATAAGTTTATAAAGTCTAGAGTCTTCTGTAACTTTTTTTAATAAGAGTTCTAACATCTTCTTTGTTTTGAGAAATATTGGTCAGCACTTCATCATTTTTAATGAATACATATTCTGTTTTGTCTTTCTGTTGTACATTGTTTGCATAAAGTAGTGGTTGTTAATATTTATTGATTGGCTGAATAGATTTGCTGGTCAATGTTCATTGGTCAATAGTAGTCATCTTGTAACAGATGTCTGTGAGTTTGATCTTTTGCTATCTTTACTGTTAGTAGACACTGATCTCTTTTGGAAATCACAATATTCAGATCTAAGACTGAAATAATATGGTTGGGTGTGGTTCAACATTTCAGCTGGTGTTTTGTTAAGGACCATTGATGGTGTTGTGTGCTGTATCAATAACATTTTGAATAAGTACACATTTCATTCACCTGCTCTTTGTTTTTATAAGTTTTTATTTGCCCCTTATGATATTCATTCATTTTACCCATGTAAGTGAAAGGTATCAAGATGCATTTAATATTTTTTGCACAAAAACCTCTGAACTAACTAGATATAAAAACTGTTCCAATAACAGAAAAAAATGTCTATAGAATAGCAATTAATTTTCTAAGTGCCTTCATATTGGATGATTTATGGAAAGGGGATTTTGCTGCTACTTCTAATTACATTAAAAAGGTATTAATGACAATAAGAGATTGTTTACTTTTTCATGGACCTGTAGTTTTTACATGGAGTCTTTCTTAAAGCCAACCTTCTTGAGACCAAGGATTGACTCTTAATTTGAAGGGCATGTTTTGGTCTAATTGGTATGAATTACATTAACCCGTGTATCTGTGATTCAATCCTATAATCTAAATTAGACTACCAAATGTATAACCCAGCCAGTATTTTCATTTAGACCTCTTGTATTCCATAGATCTTTAACCCTATGGATTTCTTCATCCCATGTATCATATCCTCATCACTAATAATGTTGTATATTATATAAAGAAATATATTACATTTGAAATCTTCTATTAATTTAATACTATTACAACAGCATGTTATTCCACAACATTTGTGAGTTTGTTTAAATTCAAAATAAGCTTGAGACATAGTTTGTAGTGAATTCTTTGGAAGTTAGTGTGCAAGCTTCTCTATCCATAAGATTTTCTTTTCAATTACCATATCCAGTGATCACTGGTACTACTTGTACAAATCTAATCATTGGCTTTATTATGTTGAGGTCAGGTTAAACAATTATCACTTCTTCACATGATCACCATTTTTTATGTTTATACTAGGTAGCAGTACATATGGAGAGTTTACTACTATTTTAACAGCTTGTGTAAATATAGAAAATGGTGATTGTGTGATGTTTTAGTGGCTTTGTATCAATATTGCCTAACTGAGTTTAGATGTATATATCTATACAAAAGAATTAGCATTGATTGAAAACATTATTGTGTTTTTATTTTGATTCATAGTTTTATAGTTGACTAAATAGGTAAAAGATGACTGCTGGAGAGTCATATTAGATTCCAAGATAAAGGTGAAGTGCTCTCAGATCCATGCTTCTCACTGATGAAAGCCATAAACAAGAAATTAATCTGGAGATATTGGATGAGTAGGCACTAGATAGCAATTTTATGCAGAAATTTTTTTGCATTCATTGTTTAATAAGGCTTGTATTGTTTGACACTATTGTATGGAGAATTATCATTTCTATAATTTATGACTCTTCCAAAATGTAGTGCAAAACAAAAGCAATTTTTTGGGAGCTGCATTTGTTTTTGTTTAATTGTTATGAATTAAAGGAAAACTTTTAGACAAATTAATAACATTTATTACTGGTTAATTAATTAGTATCTTTTATTATTGATTATCACAACAAATAATAATAAATTATATTTTCCACCCATTCAATCTAACTGGTGAATTCAATACAAGGACATAATTTACTCAATCATCCAAATTCATTTGACATTAGAGAAGTCTGACTTCTCCAGCAACATAATCCATTTTTGTATAAGTACCATAAGTGTAATCTATTTAATAATGAAGTGTAAATCTTTAAATAGTGGTC
Organism: Epiperipatus broadwayi; assembly: GCA_028023455.1. Classification (NCBI taxonomy): domain Eukaryota; kingdom Metazoa; phylum Onychophora; class Udeonychophora; order Euonychophora; family Peripatidae; genus Epiperipatus; species Epiperipatus broadwayi. The sequence continues at coordinate 2,683,858 of JAQFVV010000074.1, read as the reverse complement.
TTATTTTTAATTAAGCTTACTCAATGGTAATCAAATAAGGACCAAAAGCTGAACTTAAAATATACCATAAAGATTGAGTTATTAAAAAAAAAAAGTAACTGTTGAAATAATAAAAATAGTTTAAAAATTTATTATCACTTCATTTATTATAGATATAAACTTCTTTGAATTACAAATTTCAATCTCATACAGTCAAGTGTCAATGTTTAGTGTCTATATAAACATATTAGACCATAGATAAAGATTTATTTTAAAATAAAAATAAGGTAACTGTTGAAATAATATATAAATGGTGCTTTAAAATTTTATTATTACTTCATTTACTTACTATATATATAAACTTAATCATTTAATTATAAATAAATCAAAATAATAGACAATTCAATATAAAACTTAATTTAATAAATATATAAACTTCTTTGAATTATAAATTTCCATCTCTTTCAGTCAAGCATCAATCTTTAGTGTCTATATAAATAGATTAGACCATAGATTAAGGTGGGTATCCACCTTTATCACAATAAAAAAGGTTACCTTGACAACAAACAAATTGAGATTTTTGTTATTGTTGAGTATTGTTTAGGTGTGGACTGCTTTTATGTATTTACATATACATATCAGTATGAGGAAATATTTAGTGTATAGAGTTAAAAAAACTCCTTGCTTAGGAAAGTAGCCAATCAAGGTTAAATGCCTAGGCTAAGAGTAAAAGTAAAACTATCAGCTATTGCATAGTGTATATATTAACATATACATATTTTTTTTTTTTTTTTTTTGCCCCAAAAAAAAAAAAATATTTTTTTTTTTTTTTTCCCTTTTAAATTTTTTTTAGTTAAAGCTAAAGGGCTGTAGAATCACATAAGATTTCTGAGATTGTTAATATAAAGGTGGTTTACCACCTTTATTGTTAAATGGAGGTTGTCTTGGCAACAGGTTGAGAGTGTTGATTGTTATTGATATTGGGATTTTCTAAGTATTGACTGATTTTAGTGATTACTTATAAACTCATTTAGCATTGAACATTATTATACTTATTATTTAAGTAATACTTTGATGCAGTTTGAAAATTATAATTACAGTTTGTAATGTTATAATTGACTGATTATTAGTCTGCATTCAGAACAGATTACATTTACCTGCTTAAGAAGGTTTATTTAAATTTCTTTGTATAGATAATTTTAATCTTTGTGGTCAAGTTGTAATATTTAATGTCTACATAAACATATTAAATCATAAATAAAGGTGGAATTCCACCTTTATTGTTAAATGGAGGTTACCTTGACAATAGTTTGAGATTGTTGAATGTTATTGATATTGCTTATGTATTGACTGATTTTATTGATTATATATATATATCATTACAGAACAATTTTTTTTTAGTATACATATATGGAGAAACAATGAAGAAAACTTTATTATACTAGTTAAAATGTAAGGGTTTATGTTTATTTTTTGTTTTTTTAACTAAGAATTGCAAGATACATATTTCCTGACTGAAATTGGATGATTATCTGTGATGACTTTGGACTGGGATATTTGAGAAAAAAAAATTCTAATCTTGTTAGGAACTTGGAAAAAATTTTCAGTTTCATCTGAATTAGAATTCCTAGCCACAAGCATGGTATGTTGATATGCTGACTATTATGTCACCAAGTTTTTTTATGCATATAAATATATAGATATTTATTTGAAAAAAAAAAAAACTTTTATTAAGAACATATATTTAAGAACTTTAATTAATTATATTGTTGAATATTAATGCGATATATTATACAAACAAGCCATAACAAATACACAAAGCTAGTAAATTAACTGAGCATTCAATAGTTGTTTTTAATAATGAAAATTTGTTCTACTTGTGGTTATTTCTTTTTGAATTTTACTAATGATTAACATATTTTGTAAAAATCATTGTGCTTGTTTTTCATCCATTTTTTTTTTTTAAATTGAAATATTGTTTGGGATAATTTCAGTCAATTTTTTACAAATGGAATTATTTATGAAATATTTATTATTATGATTATTTTAACTAAAATCTTAAGTAAGCAATATTTTAGATATATTTATGAAAAAAATGGAGAAGGATAAAAATGCTAAATCAATCGATATTTCAGCATTAGTTTGTTTCATAATATATCAAAATCACTGCTAGTATGGGAAATTGTAAAAAAAAAAAAATGCTATAACTGAGAAGAAATGAATTGATTTTTCTTTAAAATTTTAATTCCTAATGTCTTTTCCATATGTTTTTGTCATTGCAGCTGTTATTATCATCTAATTATTCACGTGATATAAGAACATGAACTGCTCATCAATATCAGCCATTGAGGTGAGTTTATTGGAACTTTACATCTAAGTTTAAAATTAAAAAATTACTATTGCTCTTTACCTAAGATGCCTGATAATTCTTAATTAAGACATGACTTACGTTTTCTTGAATGTAGAATGAATGATGTATAAATTCTGAATTTTATTTATATTTAATTACAATCATGAAAGACAATAATAAAGTTTGGCTCTTATTTTCTAGTGGCTTTAAAATTATCAATCAAAGCTGAAATTGATAAATGAAGGCAGAAAACATCTATATTTAGAAATTGTCAAGCATTGAATATTATTCAGCTTTGTTGTGATTAGAATCAAAATAAAATACATATTTATTGGGTTTGTCTATAAAGAGAATTGTAACTTATTTTTGGCAAAGATGTTTTTGAGTTTTTAAAAAAGAAGAAAATTTAATTTTGCTTAAAAAAAAAAGAGAAAAGAAATCGGTAAGAAATAAACGCATAATTTTCTTCAAAAATAATAATTTCAATATAGAGCCTTAAAACAAAAGATTTTCACTTAATGAAATTATACGGAAAATTGGAAAATAGTGTTCAACTGAAAAAATGCAGTTGTAAAACACATAAAATAAAGCATATATATATATATTTTTTTTTGCTATCAGAAGAATTCTTAAAAATAGAAACAGCAAAGTCTTGGAAATATTATGTCTTATTAAAAATTGGGAAAGAAAATGACCCTTGTTGTTTACATGAGAAGAATCAAATTATTTCTATTGTACTTTTTTTTTATGAATTAAAGGTTATCTATAAATTTAAAATCAAATATATAAAACTATAAATTCAATTAACTAGATATATAAAACTATAAAGTTTAAACCTAGTTATGTAATACAATATAATTACAAATATATACAAAATTTTACAAAATATTAACTCTTTTAATCAAGCAAATTTATAGTTAAAAAAAAACCAATTTACCAATCTGGAGAAATCTGGCATACACATGGGAATAAACAAAAAATCATAAAATATTAGATAATCATACAGAAAGACTAGTCTATATTATATATGAATATATTATATTTTACAGATTGATTTGCATAATTATAGCAAAATTAATCTTTAATTTTTTGTTTATCTTAATTTTTTTAAAAGTTAAAAAGGCTATATAGTCATTTATAAGTAATTTTTAATAGTGATTAATATGATTATTATGTCAATGACTTATATTTGTAAATAAATATTAGTTTTTTTTATTTATTTATCTTAAATTTTTTACATTATCCAGTACTTGTAAGATTTAATTTTTTTTTTGAGATTTAAATAAATTGACAACTTTATATATCTAATCAAACAAATATTGAAACTATGAAATAAAATACACAAAAAAATAATTTTTATGACAGGTAATGAATGATATTTGACATCAAATCCATTGGATCCTGATCTACTGTAAGAAAATTATGAAGTTCTACATTTTGATCAATTGCCTTGTATGAAGCACAAACTTGAATTCTTTTAATTAATGATATTAAGTGATTGAGGCAAGACATGGAGATGGATAAAAATGGAAAGATAAGATAGATAAAAAAAAATCAAATTATAAGATTGTATATGCAATAAATAGAAAGGATCACTGATTTTCAAGATTAGCACCAGAATGATTGAATATGATGGGCTATATGCTGAGGCATTTCATCCTCAGTGATTTGGTAGAGAGAAATATATCTGGGAAACATCTAAGAGGAAAATTCATTTCACTTTCATAAATCAACTATATATAGAGACTGGTGGTTAGAACTATTGTGAATTAAAGCAAACACCAGAAGAATATAGATCATGAAGAATTCTTATTTGAAGTTTTAACCAGTTTTTGGAATTAAAAACAAAGGTGGATATGAATAAAAAAATCAACAAAAAACAAACAACAGATAGAGAAAGAACAAGAAAGTTGTAAAATGTTTAAAAAACATAAGGAGAAATGAAAACATTATGAATTTTACTGATAAATGATAAAAAAATGTGGTGATGTGATCAACTAATCATAGCACTATAATTAAAAAGTTATAGTTACAAACTAAAAGAAAAAAACCTGGCTTAGAAAACAAAAATAATATTAAAATGATGTAATCCTTTATTAAAGATTACAATACAATTTTAAATTGAAGATGATAGAATAAATTCTATTTAATGAATGATAAGTAATGGAAAATTATCACCAATGATAATTAGGTGTAATCCCCTCTGAGTAATTTCTCTACCTTTCTTGATTTAACTCTTTTATACTCCGAAATCTGGTTTTGTGCGTTACATATTTTCTTATTAATTTATTTTATCTTTTCACAATAACTTGAACAGTACAAGTTTGGTAGAATTACTCTAGTCATTATAAAAGTTGCAATTACATTGTTAACTATAGCTTCTGTTTCACAAAATTTTGAAATGCATTTAAACAGGTATCTATGTGATATTAAACTTTGTTGATGCATAACTGTATGGAATGCAAATGAAGGTTCTCTAACCACATAAGTATAAACATCAGATTTTATTTCCTTGTATTTAAAAAAATACTTTAAGATTTTACATTACTTGCTTTCAATTTTCTGATATTTTAAAGGGTTTATATATTTAATGATATCTCTGGACAAAGACCAACATTAACTAATTAAACTTGTCATCAAATCTAGATTGACAATTTACATATTTCAGTTACTACTCAAATAAGCACAGAAACATAATCAATATTACAATATAAGTTTTTTGGGGGGGGGTTGAAATTGATTGATAATGTAGCATTTTTAGAAATACAGACATTTGATATATCAGTTTTGGACATTTTGCTTATGTCTTAAAAATACAGTATAGAAGTGGAGAAAACCTTCAAAATATGGACAGTTCTAAATATAGGATATCTGATAACCCTATCTTTTACATATATATCAGCAATATGGTCATTCAAACTCCAAGAGAAAAAATAAATAAAAAGAAAATAAATTAACAACAATAAACTAGAAATAAATTTTGTAATGTCTATACAAACTGATTCATGGAACCAAAATATATTCATCTAGAGAATAAACTGGATCATTATTCTATGAATCTGTCATTTTGTGATACTGTCTTCTAAGTTCTTATGCAGCAAACTTTTCTTTCTGAAAAACTTTCAACACCTTTATTGCAGCTCTTCATAGTATTCTATCACTGGCCATATCTTCCCAATGAAAATAATTAATGTTGCACTTTTTATGATATGTTGGAGATAATATTTTTAATATAAAATGAGTCTGCTTCTACAAAATTCTTGCTCTGCTCAAATTTACTTTAAAATATATTTTTAGAAAGTCTTGTGTTGTGAATTCATTTCATATGTTCAATACAATAAATATGTGATTATATAAGAGTGAATTCTATAGTACCATATCTGACAAATTAGAAAACACATCTTGCAATCATATTTTTAAAATTTTATGAAGCATCCTTAAATAAATTTTTTTAATACTCTTATAGTGTATTGGTAGGGGATCACAAATCTCACTTCCATACCATATAACTAATTTAATTTAAGTAGTAATTTTCTACAATGAAATATCTTATCTATTAACTTGTAAAAGTGACAGCAGTACTTTGGAATCTGTGTTATACCTCATCATCTAAGTTCATCTTCTCAGATAAAAAGCTAAATTGGCTTATATTCTCAAGTTGGTAACCATCCAAGCTAAAAGTTGCTAAAGATTCTTTTTTCATTAATGGACAATAAAGGGTTTCTTTAAATCACTAAATTTACCCTGATGAAAATCTTATTTTTTGCTTTTAATTGACAGTACATGTCTTTGTTTTATTTAGATCAGTTTTCATATCAAATGCCTCAGGTTTTACATGTGTAATAATAACACTTCTTCCATCATATGTAATATAAATAAACTTTATGTGCTTAACAAATTAATTTCAAATAGTGACAAAGATCTATTCAAGTAAGGGAGTCAAATGCTTTGACCAAATCAATAAAAGCATTATATAGATCACTCTTTTACTTCTGAAAATTTTATTGCATTTGCCCGGCTACAAAAATCATATCAGTATTATTTCTTGATTTTCTAAAGCCACATTGAATTTCTAATAATCATTCATCTAAAACTGGAAACAACTTATTTAGCAAGATCTTCAATAATCAAGAAATTTTTATTAGCACAGTGTCAAACTGTAATTCTAAGGAGAAGGTAATCAACCCTCCACATATGCCTACACATATGCAGTTGAAACTGTTAGAAAATTAAAGGAATCATATAAAAAAATTTATATTAGAGTGTATAGGTGGAGATTTATAAAAAGAAATATATATGAATATATGAAGGAATGCAAAAAAGTAAAGGAGAATATAATATTTAATTAGTCATGTTAGATAAAAACTTTGAAAAGATAAGAACAGCCATTTTATCTTCATACATAAATGCAACTATATTGGACAATCTTAAACATCTTGGAATGAGAGCATGAACATATTAAATTATTCACTTTACTTGCATTTCTTTTTTATACTCTATTAACAATTGCAAAATATTAAAATTTATTATATATTAATATTAGATGTTATACTTAATGTAAATAATCAAAATTTTTTTACTAGGGTAATGTCAAGAAGTAATTCTAAGGAGAAGGTAGGTAATCAACCCTCCATTATATGCCTGTATTATAATATTCATTTAATAATGTTAAATACTATTAAACTCTCGATCCAAATACTCATGTTTAACATCACTAATCGAATATTATAGTGTGGTGCATGTGTGGAGGGTTGATTATCTTCTCCTTACAATTACAGCTTGACATTGTGATAGTAAAAAATTTCTCAATTATTTATTTACATTAAGTATAACATCTAATATTGACACATAATAAATTTCAATATTTCACAAGTGTGGATCGGGGAAAAAAAGAAACGTAAGTAAAGTGAATAAATTAATATATTCACTCTCATTTCAAGATGCTTAAAATTGGCCTATATAATTGCATTTCAGTATAAAAATAATTGTTCTTATCTTTTCAAAGTCTTTATCTTATGACTTCGATTGACAGTTTATTCACACTTAACTTCATTAATGAATATTAGAGTACAGCACATATGTGGAGGCTTAATTCCCTTCCCTTTAGAATTATAGCTTGATACTGCACTAGTAAAAATTTCTTGATTATTAACATTAAGTATATCATTCTGACATGTAGTAAATTTTAATATTTCACAAGTTGTTAATATGATATAAAAAAGAAATGTAAGTAAAGTGAATAATTTAACATATTTATGCTCTCATTCCAAGGTACTTAATATTGGCCTATAATGGCATTTAGGTATGAAGATAAGATGGCCATTCCTATTTTTTCAAAATCTTTATGTGGCTTGGATCAAGAGTTACTCATATTTAACATCGCTAATTGAATATTATAATACAGCACATGTGTGGAGAGTTGATTACTTTTACCTTAAAAAACCTTTAAAGTAATTTTGCTGTGACAGATAATAATATTATTTCAATATAATGACTGCAAAATTGTTTATTCCCTTTATTTTTAGAAATTGTAACAGATGTATTTTTAGCAGCATAACATCATAAATTCATCGATTCCTAAAAAAAAAAATTTCCAATATTTTTGAAACTAATACACATTACCACATAATTTAACATTCTTCATGTATCTCACCAAAGCCAGCAATCTTTTCTCTTTTAAAATTACAAAGAACTGTTTTGATTTCATTAAGCTGGATATCTTTGTTCAAACCTAAATAAGTAGGTAAAATGAACATATCATTAAAAGTCATCATATCAAATTTTGCATCATCATTCCAAAGATGATCAAATCATCCTTCCATCTCTTTAAAATATCATAATATTTATATAAGAGATGCCAATAATAGATTTAATAATATTATAATACAGTTTCCAGATTCATATATTACTTTCAATGGAGCAAAAAAAAAATTGCAAATGACCATGATCACCAAATAACTATATATCTTTTTCAGTTTTAATATACCAAATATTTTTAATATCTTTTTACTAGTATTGAATTTTTATTTTTAAATCTCTATACTGATTTTGAATCTCTACATTCAATTTATTGTTTTTCCAAGCAGAAAATGCCCAGTTCTTTTTAATTAGACTACTAATAATAAATTCATTGTTAAAGAACCAGGCATGATTTTTCATGTTAGCAAACCTAAGAATTGGTTTATTTATGCACTCCTTAAGAGAATTCCATGCCTCAGTAATATGCCAATATTGAAAGTTTAAATTAGCAGTTTTAGTTTTAATAGCTACTGAAATTTAGTATGAATAGTCATGCTTCTAAAAAATGAACATCATGTGTTTCATATATATAACTGGATTAAGTCTTATTTATAATGGTACTATCATTTTAATCTTGGAGTGTACTAAGCTACAACCCTTGAATAAACTCTTCTTGTAAGGCTTGTATAATTTGAACTTTTGTATTATGACTCATATCTATAATGTACTCTATTAAATACCATTATTTTGAATATGAATTTTATTCATATTTATTTATGATGATTTTTTTTATCTCAAAAAATGTTTGTAGTAAATCAATTCATGTTGTGCAAAAGTTAAATGATTATAGACCACTGTGTTTACAGCATCAATATTGTAATACATTAAAGATCAGCCTTTCAAGCTACTGTGCATATGCTTTTTACGAGTGTTAATAATAAAATGAATACTTTTACTGTCAACATGAGATATAGTATTTTAAAAAAGAATAAAATGAATCACTTATTCTTTCCAACCCAAATGCTTATATATGGGCAAATCTTAAGTACTGGAAGTGAAAGCATGAGGATAGACCACTCACTTTAAATTACTGTTGTTTAGTAAATTCTAAATAATTTAAACGACATCATTCATTCAGACATCGTAAACAGTAATTTAAAGTGAGTGGTCTATCCTCACGCTTTCACTTCCAGTACTTAAGATTTGCCCATATATAAGCATTTGTGTTGGAAAGAATAAGTGATTCATTTTATTCTTTCTTAAATACTATATCTCATGTTGGGAGTGAAAGTATTCATTTATTATTAACACTCGTAAAAAGCATATGCACAGTAGCTTGAAAGACTGATCTTTAATGTATTATAATTTATAAACATGCACTATATAAAATAAATGCTTATTTACATATGTTTAAGTTTCATTTGAGAATGACGTTTAGTAAATTCTAGATAATTTCATCGACGTTATTCATTCAGACATCGTAAACAGTAATTTAAAGTGAGTGGTCTATCCTCACGCTTTCACTTCCAGTACTTAAGATTTGCCCATATATAAGCATTTGGGTTGGAAAGAATAAGTGATTCATTTTATTCTTTCTTAAATACTATATCTCATGTTGGGAGTGAAAGAATTCATTTATTATTAACACTCGTAAAAAGCGTATGCACAGTAGCTTGAAAGGCTGATCTTTAATGTATTACAATTTATAAACATGCGCTATATAAAATAAAAGCATCAATATTGTAATTTCCAACAACTTTTGACAAAAGTCTACTGTTTATACTAATACATTCATTAAATTCACCAATAAGTAAAAAAAGATCTTTTGATGATATTGACATTATAATATTATTCATCAAGGAATATTAAGCTTTATTTCTCTGAAATCTCTGAATTTAACATTGAAGCATGTGTACTAATAAAATTACCATAGGTACTATTGTGCAAATTACTATTAGACTTTCATTGATATATCAAAAATTTTGAAGAATAGGAGATGCTAAAATTTACAGAAAATACAACATAATGCAGTTTTTTCCCATTGGTTGATCTACCTATGAAAAAAAATATTGTAATCATCTTTCTATTTTATTAAACTTTCTTCTTCTAGAAAATGAATTCACTAAAAATAGATGCATCACTCACTCTTAATTCACAGCTCCTTACCTATCAGTGCTGTCCTTGAAGAGTTTGCATTAAGTAAAGTCATACATTTCATGTACCTATATTTAGTCAGAAAAATTTGGATTTATAACTGCTTTATTTATTATCACTATCTCCTGCTTTTACACTAATATTGACAATAAGATTATTTCCATTGCTTTAATGAAAAATCCTTCAGCTATGATTATCTAGTCATACAATATAGAGTAGACCATTTTTAATGTCTTCTTTTCCCATGGAAATCAAGAGGATTATAAATGGAACTATTTAAAAATATTTTAATAAGAATTTGTTCAAAATCCACTTTCAATAATTGTATTGTTCCTAGCAATGATCACAACTAAATATATACCAGTCTATTAAATCTGCCTCCTTCATAGTTTTTTTATTTCTTGAGGACTTGAGCTAAAAAGGTAATTATAATTATTGTCTTACATAGTTAAAGAATGAAAATGTAATTGCACAAGAACACCCTCTCACCATCGCAGCAATTTAGAGACATGACTAATTGCATAAAAGGCTCATGATGACCAGGATTATATTTATGTTACTGAAAACATCAAAGAAAAGTGAAACAGAAGTGACATTATCTAGCCACACACACATATATTGTAAGGGTACAGATGTGAGAGTAATATAGGGAATGGGGAAACATTTATTATCCCCATTGATTAATACAAAAAATATAAAAGAGATAAATATATAATGATGAGCATGAGAGCACTAGCATAAAATAACAATAAATAATTATAACAATAATTATAAATTACAAGCTAACATTATACTAATAATAAGTTATACCAGCTTTATACAAGAATAATCAAGTCATCCCTTATGACTGGATTTAAACAGATTCAATGATTAATGACATTTTAGTGCATGATATACAACAATCAGTTTGATACACATCCTTAAGTGCTAAAGTATCTATCATAAAATAATTCTGGGATTCTAATATATGCTGATCATCAACCATGCTCTGGTGATATGGTACCATGAGAGTACAGGCCAATTATAAACTAAATGATTTTTAAAAAATATATAAAATGCAGTAAATGGATTTATGAGAATAAGAAAATATTATCTCAGAGTATAATATATCTACATTGTTTTGGTTAAAAGATTTTATAAATCTTATTGGGTATTGTTAATGAGAATAAGTAGCAAAATTTATGGATATGTGAAAACTAAATCTTTTCAACATGTATGCATTTGTATGAAGTATTAATTATCATATAATGAGTTTTATCTTATACCTTTTTATAAAAGCAACTCATATAACATAAATGTTCACATGTTTGAGAAGTGCATTTGTTATATCATTACTCATCTGTATTAGATCTTTAAATATGAAGTCATAATTTTTTAGCTGCATTTGGAATGATGTATATTTTCTGCATTCATTTGATATTTGAAATATATTACAGAATAAACTTTCCACAAGTGGAATTTGTTGTCTATTATGCTTTTGACAATGATGGGAAAGCAATTGTATGAATATTGTTTAATAAAAATGTTTAATTTATATGATTAGTTAACCATAGTATCCAGCATACTTGAGATAGTCATATTTAAATATTTCAAATCTCTATCCTATTTTTTCTTTCACACTGAAATGCATTTGATCATCATAAAATGTTTGGTAGATGTCAAATTTGAAACTAAAAAAATAATATATTGGCATTTAGTATCCTATAATAAATATTACTAATGTAATAGTTAATATAATTTATTATTCATAATTTTGTCAAACAGGATCCAAACTCAATCCTACCTTATTGATCATACTTTTGGCTTCAAGTTTTTATTAAGTGGTAATTGTTTTATGAAGCTAAATAAATACTATTTTCTGATTTTCTTCTATAATCCTTTTGATAAAAATCTATATATAAATTTTATTTTTCTTTCTTCCAAATTACATCCACTCATATATTTTATTCAATGGCTGCAAATAAATTATATTCAGTATCAAAACACAATTTCATTTTATGAAGTACTTGATAAATCTTACTATTTATTATCAGAGTTTCATGAGCTTCAATTGCTTAGTTCTAATATTCATCTACATGTATGGCAATATAATGACTAAATAGGGTTCATATTTGATTCTGGCATCATTTTGTTTTAATCATGCTCAACATTATACTGTTAAGTAATTAGGATGAATAAATTTATTAACCATATTTGCATTTTATACAAACTGCTACTAAAGAGTCCTTAAAAAATTATCACTTTTGTCAGTAATTAATTATATTAATTTGTTAAAGATTCTCAATGAACATTGTCATCCAAGATTAATATGTAAATAATTCATGTAGAAAGGTTAGCAGCTAAGAACCAATAAAAATGCACTCACATTTCTTTTTAAATCATAAATAAAAAAAAAAGCTTGTTTAGAGTTATTAGCATGCTCTTAATTTTATATATATATATTTATTGCATAGCTGTCACTGCATCTACTTGCCAGACTCATGATTTGTAATTGGAATACAGATAAAATTTGAAATTTTTTGAAAACTGAGATGTCCATGTAAATTTAGAATTTTTTTTTTAAGTAACCAGGCAACAATCAACATAGAAAATAATCCAATTATTATTGAGTAAATGAATATTCAATTTTCTTAGCTAGATACAAACCATAAAACATACACATATGTCCCTTCATTCACCATGTAGTTGACTAATCTTATATTTTCTTTTATTTATTTATTTATTTTGAAAATTATCTAAATAAATGTTTGTCCTAAGTAGGCTGTTTATCATTACCTATATATATATATATATATAGTGTACAATATACACATACACACTCTTACACATCATATATTTGCAATTTGTTTTTATTTTAAGCAAAATTTTTATTTTTACATTTGTATATGTGGCATTATTTACAAAGATAGAGGTTAATTAAACATTTCATATATATAAAATTCTGATATTAAGAACTGATAGTATGAATGTAAGTTGAATTAATTTAATTACATGATCAAGTTTAAATGTGGAGTTATTTTATAATCAATTTCAGTATAGATAAATTTGGCAAGCATAGAATTTGAATCGTAGGCCAGAGAACTTGATTATGAGAAATTGTCTGTTGATTAAGATGTTTTAGCTTATACAATTTATTATTCTTGAATTACCTTACTTTTACATCTTTAACAAATAATTTATAGCATTCATCATATTTTTAATTAAAGGTACTTTAAGATTATATTTATAACTGCCCATATATTCATTGATTTGGAAGTGCAAGGTGTGTATTACATGTTTGAAATTACTTAATTCTAAAGATTCTCGATAGCCATCTGACAGATACGATCACTTTGAAATGAAAGTGCTATTATCAAAACTTCATTCAATGCAATGAAGATTAGCGGCAGATCGAATACAAAGCTATATACATGGAATATGTACATAGCTTTTTTTTTTAAAAAAAAAATACAAATATATACTTATTTTTTCTTTAAAATTTAGTTTGAAAAAATGTATTTATGCATTAAACTGAATATATAGATATAAAGGTGACTCATGATTAAAAGCATACACGCTTAATTAAAGTGTAAAAAAATAAGTTATGCAAAAGGTTATGAATAATCATAACTCATTTTCTTAATTTGAATTTCGTCAGTTAGAACAAAACAAAAATGAAGTGATAATTTTTAATGAAATATATATTTTATATAAAACCTGTTGTAAAAACTATCACCTTTAAAAAAAAAACAATTTTTTTTTTAGGAATTGTTTGAGATACATTTATTTATGTATTATGATGACATTTATTTATACAAATTTTAAGATGATTATTTTGGATTCACATTGTTACATGTCATTATAAAAATAAATTATAAGTCTAATAATAAATAGAAGTAAATACGATGATATGATTGTTGTTTAAAAAAAATGAATTGAAAGTACAAATCAATAAATCTAAGACAGTAAGAATAATAAAGATAAAATATTTTTGGTTTTAATTTCTAAAATTGTCATTTCTTGTTTTCAAAATTATCTTTGTTACATTACGAATTTCTTCGATATTCTAGCGTAAAGTAGGCAAATATTAAAAATTTTATCGTAGAAAATAAAGTAGGCAAATATTATATATACTTTTATATACAAATAAATATAATTGGATAATTGATAGAAAAATAGAGGTTAATTTTTTTTTTTTTGTGAGAAGACATTTGAAAGGATAAATTATTATTTATTGATCAATTTTAAAAAAGAAATAACAGAGACAAATTTAATATTTCAAAGATTACAAAATTAGCCTAATTTAGGAACTATTTTTATGTAAGTTGTGTCGGAATGGTCTCTTTTTATTTCGAAATTTCTAAAATACTTTTAGGATAAAAATTTTAAAATTGAAAAACATTCACAGCCAAAAATAATTATAAGTTAACATTTTCAAAAGATTGTTCTATAATATATTCATTACCTGTGGCATATAGTTAATCATGAATTCCTCAGTAAGAACATTATTAACTATTTTAGCTGAGTTTTCTGTAAATCAAGTACTTTAAAGTATAATCACCATCCCAATATTGCTGGTTTGTTACTTAAAAACTATTAAATGTTTTTGTTTTTTTTTACATTTGGCTAAGGAATTAAATCATAACTTTTTAAAATGTTTTTAGTGCACTGGTCTTTTTCATCACTAAAAGGTAATTGTTTCCATCTCCTAATATAATGCTATTTTATATAACTTAACATAAATAAAACAAAATTGTATCTTTTTCTAGAAACCAAAGAACGTTATGTTTTTATATCCCCCCCAAGACTAAGAATCACTTTACTGCTTCAATATGTAATAAAACTATTAAGGCTTTCAATAACTTTTAATTGTTTTAATGAACTCTGAGAATATTTAATATGAACATTATTCAAATATCAGAGTTTTATTGCTCAGAATTTCATATGTTTGAGTAAAGGAAGTAACAGCCCTAAGTCACAATCCTTGAGTTTTGAGTTCCATAATTTGTCACTCTACCATTCGACTACACCATGCAGGACAATGAACTCCAGTGAGCCTTTATTGTGCATGCATTCCTCCCCTCCCCCATGCCATAGTCTAACATTGTATAATGAATCTTGAAGATTTCAAGTAATTGAAAATTTCCTGTGCAAACTTTTTTCTTCTTCCAAGTAATCATCCTGTATCTAATACAATTAGACATCTAATATTAATTACTTGATGAAAATTTAAATATCCTCAGTTGTAGATTAAAAGTTCTATGATAATTTATGTGACCTGACTGTACTCATTAATTAACTTATATACTATACATTCATTTGAATTACTTAATGTTAATTGGATAACAATAATTTAAAGTTTTAAGCACCCAAGGCAATAATTCTGTTTTGTTACATATTTCTTTCAACAAAATTGTAATTTCCCTTTTAGGCAGTTGTCATTTAACAGACTCAGCTAACTTCTCAATGGTTATGTAACCATTTTTAGTTAGAGTAAAACAAGAATGGGAAGACATTCAAACCGCATCACCTGGTAATTGGTAAACCTGATGAGGACTGTTTTTTTATTATTTTTTTACTAACAGCAATTTCATTATTTATCTTTTTTATTACTAATTCATCTTATATTGATATATTTTTTCAAATATTGCTCAAACTATCATCTCATTTTTTGTTGAGAAAACTAAAGTTGGACTAATTCATTTTCTTCTCATAATTCTTTAATGCCATGTTTAATTATTTTAATAATATATTTTCTCATTTTTTAAAATTTTTATTAATTCATTGCATTCATACCAGTCTCTTTTGTTTTGGGATTGTTTTTTGAGACATTAATTATCTATTTAAAATAAGTGTATATGACTTTATCAATTGCTGAGTAAGTTGTTTTGATTGTAGTAACATATACTCAACTGTCTTAACTTGGGTAGTGTGAGCTAGTATGAAATAATAAAATGACATAAGAAAATGTTAAAAAAAAAATAAACAAAATATATAATTTTTTTAAATATATAAATTATCTAAATAGTTTATCATTGAGTTCATTAAGAATTTCTAGCATAAGAAGTGATGAAGATTCAGTGTTTCCATGAATCTTGACTCCAGAGTCCACTTCTCTACTACAGCACTAAATGACAGAGCATATTTATTTTTAATTATAATCATTAAAGCTGTACAATTTTAATGGTGGCTTTTTAGTAAGCATGTTTATGAATGGGTTAGAGGTAAATTGGTTTTTAATACCTAAATAATTTTAAAATTAGGCAAGTATGGTTTCATTTTTGATGCCTATGATAAGTTAAATTACTTGGTTTTGATATTATAAATGCAGTTTAAATTCTAGCCAAAGTTGAATGACTTCTGAATTTAGCAATTCTGGTACTCCTTAATGTAAGTTTTAGATTAGCTGTTTTTCTTCTGAATTTGAGGTTGGAATCTGTTAATTTTTTTTTTAGCAATTATTGAATATGTATTATGAGAGCAGTGGCAAATTTTTACTAGAAGCAGTGGGTTTCTATTAAAATCTAGTCCAAGTCCTAGGATGGCTATTAGAATTAATGAGATTAATATGAAAGACTCAACTTCTTGTGCAGGCTTCCTTATTGCTGAAATAGATTATTCTGAAAATGACTCTTTGAGAAAAAACAATATCTGTAGTTAGGCAAGTATTATTTTTCAGAAGTATTTTACTTATTGAATAGCAGTATTTTATAAATCTTTCTCATCTGAAAAATGCTGCTAAGTGACTATGTTTGTGATTGGTGGAATGCAGAAGCAAAAGACTAATTTTGCTTCTTAACATAGGCTGAAAGCCAGTGAAAATACTTGAGACAATTAGTATAAAAATAAATTAGCCCATCAATCAAAGTGAACAGCATTTCATTTATGAATTGTGTATTTTAAATTATATACATTCCAGGAAAAAAAGCAGATTGACAATAACTCAAAAAGTTAAATCTTTAAGTGAATGATGTGAGTTATCCCAAACATTTTTTTTATTCATGCTTATATATTCTTTTTTTTCCAGATATAGTTCTTTCCTGTTGGCAATCTTTCTTTTTACTAATACATTTATTGCCTATTACTGAACTTTCATGTTTGGGCTAAAATACTGAATAATAAATAAATTGCTAAACTTTTGATTATTATTTTTTATCTTCACTTTTTTTGAGGACAGTTGTTTGTTGGTATACTACAATGACTAATGTTTACTTCATTCACATATTTTAAAATATTAGAGTGTAATCTTCACTAGAAATATGCTCCATATAAATATTTTTGGGGATAAGTTTTCAAGTAATTGTTTTTCAAGATTAAATATAGCGACATATAATAGATCATGGTAACACACACATATAAGCAACAAAAATTAACAAAAAAGTTATAATTATGGTGAGCTTCACCAAAAGTGCACTCAACTTTAAGTTCTAAGGAAGAAAGAAACTTCTTTATACATATGAACAAACAGTAAATAAATTTGAATATATATCTATAAATAAAATACCTATAAATTTCTCATTTTTCAGCAATGGTTTCTCAAACAGCCCAAAGTAACAATGGAGACAAAATCACTCACAATGCTCAATGCTTACCAAGTATAGGTGATGACAGTTTTAATATTTTTTATCCATTATGTATATGTAATAATTAGAAGGTTTTCAAGAGTTTTAAATGCAAATATTAACAAGTTTAATATGATTTCTATATACATTTTATAGACAAATTTTAGCTGTGATGTAGCTAGGCAAAGTAGCAATTAAAAACAGATATTGTCAACTGAAATCATGCTATTTAATAATAGTGTTTATCTGATCAAATTCATTTTGGCTTAAAATTATTCAACAAATACTGTATGTGACTTCAGTTGGAGATATCTGTTTCTAATGGCTATTTTGCAGTCATATCATAGCAAAAAATTATCGATAAATGCGCAGAGAAATCCTTTTAAAATTAATAATACACATATTTACACACCCACACACATATTCAGAAATGGAATTTTTTGAATTTGTAAATTGCTGCATGAACATCTTTATTATTTTGTTTTTCTATATATTTTATTTTATCCCCACTGGAGATAATGAAATAGAAGTAAATAATATTATTAATTTGGCTCTAATACTATGCATAATAATAGTTGGTAAAGCATAGTAGCAGTTTGAATAATAAATAAATAGTTGAGCCAATGGTAATATTTATCTAAGTTTTTAACAAGTTTTCTACTGCAACAATTATTCAATACTTGATAAAGTAGGAGTTTGCTGTGTGAATCTTTTAGTAAATATGTTTATTCAAAACTTCTATCTTTATAAAGAATAAACAATTTCTTTTACTGCTGTAATTTAGTATGGGTGCACTATGTTTTAGCAGATGTGATTTCTGAAGATACTTTATTTGTTATTCAGTTTTCCTTTAACAATTTATATTTTGTAGCACATTAATTGAACTATTTCTTTAAGCAAAAATAAAAATATTACCAAAGTAATGATATATCTCTAGGTATGTCATGTGAAGATTGTAAGGCAGTTTTTTTGCTTTATAAAATCTATTTAGGATGATTAGGCATGACTGTCTGAAAATCATGAGTTACTGGAAGCTGACTGAAATCAAACTTTATAAAAATGTTGTTTAATTCGTTATCAGAATAATTAAGCTTTTGACATTAGATTATGGATATTTCTTTAATCAGATAGTCATTTGTTGCACCTTGATAATTTTTACAAATATGCATATACTGTTTATAAACTATAATAATTACAAAGCTTCATTAAAATGAGCTATGGAGAATTGATCCTAGTGGGTAGGATAATAGTTTAGCACCAGCATTCATTGGAATGAAAACTGGATTCATTTTTTGATTTAAAAAAATCAATTTATTTAAATCTAAAATAAATATACAAAGATATATTATAAATTATTATGTTTTGATTTTCAGAAATATTGATTTTAAAGCTCCTCAATATGCTCTATTTAAAATATTTACTCTTCATTTATATTAACTGGGAAATTATAAATTGTGCTTTTCAAAAGAAAATATTAATTTCATCTATTCGATGTGTTATTTAAAATTTACAATGAAATTTATGCAATGTTTATATTATTTGTTTTACTACTTATTTAAGCTACATCATTTACTTAGAATGGGTATTTTGTTTATATCAGTAATTTAAATTTCTGCTTATCTCATATTTTAATTGCTGTTTATTATTTAAGTTTACAGTGTTCTTCGAATATCATGTAAAGACTTCAGTATGTCGAAGGACTTTATCCTGTGTAATGGTATGAACATCAAGATTTAAGAATTATTTTATTGGTAAATGAGTATAAAATATTTAATTTTAATATCTATTTTTATATGCCTTATATTCATTTTATATTTCTCTGTATTATTTTATGTAAAAGTTGAACATGTATTTTCATATTAAGTTCTCTGAATATTTATCTATACCAAATATTTTTGAGTTAATTATACTTGTCCCTTTGTGGAGTTATTAGGTATATGAATACATGCTTGACAGAATTCATGAAGCTGATGTATATTTTATTATTAAATTATTTTTCCACAATTGTATATGTTTAGCTATATTTACAATACACATCACTTGTCACTAGTGTAGAAGATAGTTATGTTATTCCTATTTCATAGATTGTTGTATTATGCTAATGAGTTTTGTTATATCTTTGTGATATTTGAGCAGTCCCCTTTCTTTTTGATGTTTTATTCTTATATTTCATGACCAGAGACAAAGTCCTAGCTGTTTGTTGCCCTTTTGTGTAGATGCTTATTCAAGTTTATGCCATCATCTTAATTTTGCCTTTTCAATCCCTTGATGTGTATCTAGGTGATATAGTTATTTAAAGTCATGTGTGATGCTCAACAATGGTTTTACCCTAGCTTTTTGATATGTTTGAAGGTGATACTAACCATACCTTCAATTATGCTCTTTGTAAATCAGAATGGTTTGATGTGTAGATCTTGTTAATGTACCTAGCTAGCATATCCAGAAGTTTTAAAATCTGATAAAACATTTTTATTAAATTTATAATTGTTCATGTGGCTATACAAAAATTTATACATCTTCTTCAGAATTCATCACTATTAAAGGATGGTAAAATTTTATCTTATTTAGTATTATTGAATATCTTTCACATAGGATCTATATAATAGTAACTTTATTATAAGTGAGAACTTGACTAAACCCATAGGAAGTCCTATTAGGACTTCTAATTGATTAGTAAATTTTTGCTATATTTTAAATTAAAAAGAAAATATTTCACCTTTTCACGTATGCACCTTAATAATTTATATAATAGCTCAACAATGTTGTGTTGAGTACAGAGGAAACTCTCAAACCCAAACACAAGATAGAGATTTTATAAAGACAGAAGTGGTTGTCTTACCTTTAACCTAAATTTTTAAGGCACATATGTGAAAAAGTGAAATCCTTTCTCTTTAATTGCATATATCCTATGCACTTAATAAATAAATTTGAACGTTATATATTTTAAATTGTAACTCATAATTTTTTTTTCTTTTGGAAAAATTTTGTAATTTATAAAGTTTATTAAATAACTTAATGTTTTCTTTTTCATCTCTTAAATGTCAATAATAAAGTTTTTTTGCTGAAAATTGTAAAGTATAAGATTTTTAAAATTCAGTATTAAATATTCTTTTAATTATTAATTTATCATTCTCTATCTTTCTCATCATTATCTGCATTCTCAGAAATCTAACATTATCACACAATTAATTTATGCATTTGATAGTACAAAAAAATATGATATAAAAGTCGCCTTATTAAAATTATATTACTGATATTAAGATAACATCTAAGAGATTATTTTATTTATCTTAAATATAAAATAAGATCATTTTATTTATCTAATATAAGGTCACTTTACTCTATTTATCTGAAGCTAAGATCATAAGATTCTTTTATTTTGGTAGAAGATCTATTAGTGTGATATTTGGGTAGCAATAAAAATCTGTCCTACTCATAATATGAGGAACGTTATCCTAGTGGGTTATAATTATTTTTAATGTGAGTTATCATGTTTAATTCTAAATTTAATAATTATTTGATTTATTAAGATATCTTCTTAAAGATCATATCTTATTGTTATTTGTCACTAGGATCACATTCTTGGTTGGTTTTAAGAAATAAAAAGATAACTAAAATTATTGAAGATTTCATTATTGAAAGAATCCTGACATTTGTTTATCAAAATTGTTTTAAGAAAGCATTACTATGCTGAAATTTAATTACCATAAATATTTTAAGAATTATGTTGCATAAAAGACCAGTTATTTTAAGAAAGAATTACTATATCTTAGACCTGATTATTTAAAAAAATAATCATGATTATAAGATTTTATTTTAGATGTGTAAATGTAGAGTAGTGAAAGTAACCTAACCTTTTTTGTATTGTACTGCTCAACATTTTAAGAGTTGTTTTTAAAGGGGGCATATCAGAACACTCTTCTCCTGATGTTTATTAAAGCAGAGTATTAGAACTCTTCTTTTGAGTTAATGTTTTGCATTTAAGTAGCATATATGAGAGCTAGCCTAGATTATGGGTGATATAGCCTGACCCTGAGTTTACATTATTATCATTGGTGGCTTATTTGTTACTATTATGATTAGCTTAACCCTTTGTGAGATATAGTCAGTCTTATTATTATTAGTTTAACCCTTATTTATTGGCTATTTATTTATTATTACCACTTTTTCTCACTTGATTAGATTATAGTATATATAATGAAGGAGTTAGAAAATCTTTTTGTAATTTGAAAGACAGGAAATAATGTGAGGTCTCAATACCTTTCTGCAGAATGATGTTATCAAGAGTATGTCATGCTATATGTGATAGCTTATTAAATAAAATGACTGGATCTTGACTTTAAAAAATGTAATCGGTTTTTAGAGAAAAAAATCAAATGAAAATTATTACATGAATGTTGTAAATGGAATTTGACTGAAATCTAACAATGGTGACAATACATTTTTTTTCCTGGCCAAATATAATATTGTTTTGTAAGGCAACAGTGTGTATTAAGTTTTTAAAAGAAGACAACATTGATAGTTTCTTAGGTTATGTTTTGAAAGTTATTAATAATTCTATAAAGTGTAAAACGTGGATTCAAGTATTCATAATCTAATGATCTTGATACAGGATTTATTAAATGGCTCGTAAATTTAATTCTAAAATAATTTATATTTGCATGATCATCTTTACCATTAATGAGATTGTATTCATTGTTTGCCATCACTAGGCAAATTTCATGTTTGATGTATGGCAAAATTCATTTTTATATTCTGAGCTTATGTATTTAAACTTTTGTGTTATCTTTTATAACAGATCAAAAAGATGATCATATTATTTATTGAATAATGCTCTAAGTGATCATTGTTGATAAAGCTACCTATCTTATCAGAAATTCCACATCAAATGTTTCACATGTAAAAATGTGTTTTTTTTTGTTTTTTCCACAAATCTACATTATATTCAGCCGAGATTAAATATGATGTTTCATCACTATTTCAGTTATGAAAATTCAAGTTACATCATCCCAGAGAAGTTAAAGATTAATGACAGTTCTCAATTTTATCTGAACTCCAGTATTTGTTTATTTTTATTGAAATAAAGTTTATTACTTGATTTTAATAACCTGTGGATAAATATTAAATAAAATCTGGAATTTATTTTGCTTGCATAGTCATAATAATATTTATTTATGTCATAAAATTTTATAGAGACAGAAATAAAAGTCTGATATTGAGATGCATATATACAGTAGCCACTCATAAATGAGTATGGCCATTATGCTCTGCAGATGAGTTTTATAATTTCTGCATAAATCAATCTTTAAATCATTAAATACATCTGGATATAGTACATACTAGACCATTTTTCTGCTTATTTGATATTTTGTGATGTTCTTTTAATAAACCTTTCTTTCCAAAGTATTTCAAATTCATATTTAATTATAGTTTTCCAATATATTCTATATTTTGCATATCTTCCCAATGAAAATAATTAACATTGTTTTTTCTTTAGAATGTCTTTGAGATAATTCTTATAACAAACTGAATCTACCTCTCCCATGAAAACCATAAATTCACCATAAAACATCCTGTTAGGAAGTCTTACATTGAAGCGTAATTTTGTAATAGTGAATTCTATAGTATTACATTTAGCAGGATGAAGAACATATTGATTGGTTATATGATTTTGCACATCCTTAAACAAAACTTTTCTAATGTCTTTATATTAGAATGATAGGGTATCTAAGTCTCACTTTCATACAATAAATTAGGTGAAATAACATATCTATTTATAGCTAGCTGTCTTAGTTGCAGCAATTATTTGCCTATGATAAATATCCTATCTTTTAATTTCTTAAAACAGCAGCAGGAAATTGGAATCTGTATGGTATCTCAACATCTAACTCCATTTTTCTACTTATAACAATATCAAGATATTTAAATTAGTTTATATTTTTAATTTGATGACCATTCAAGCTAAAAGTTGTTGAGAATTATTCTTTCATAACTGGCTTATAAAAAACTTGAGTTTTTTGAATAATAAACCCAAATCTTGATATGTTTCTTTGAAAACATTAAGCATATTCTGCAGATCATCTTTAGAAATGGCAAAAACTGCATAATTATTAGTATACTGTAAATCACAATTCAACAAAATGAAAATCTTGCTTTAATTTTTAATCAATTCATATTAAAAAATTCCATCATTAGATCAGTATTTCAATTTAATTGCTATTTTATAAGTCACCTATAGACAATTTCTATTATTATAAAAATTAAAACCAATGTAGGAGCAAGTAATCATCTTTGTGTAACACCAATATTCATTTCAAATGCCTCATATTTTTCATTTATAGTATCATTTCATAATGCAGAAACTATATAATATGAATAAATTTCAACAACCAAACACCCCACCACATCCCCCACACGAGGGGGGGAACTACCCTCTCCCCCCCCCCCCCCCACCCCCCGCCCGCTCTCGGGCTTGCGGCCGTCAGCAGCGCGGGGCGTGGGGGGGGGCCCCCCCCCCCCCCCCCGGCCCCCTGGGTTTGTTTGGTTGCCCAGAGGGGGCACAAATAGGGGGGGGGTTGTGTTGGTATGAATAAATTTTGGTGAAAAATCATATAATTTTAAACAATGCCATAAACTTGTTGGTTTGAGATGTCTTGGCCAAATCAATAAAAAACAATATATAAAAGTCTTTCATTCCCCACCATTTTTCTTGCAACCTAAAACATGTTAATAGTCTATCTTGATTCTTTAAAACTACACTGAATATTTGGTAGCTATTCACCCATAACTAAAAGCAACTTAGTCAATAAAAATCCTTGAACATATCTTTTCTTGAATGGTTAATAATAATAATAATCCATGATAATTACAATGTTTTTATTCTCTTTATTTTTAAAAATTGAAATAATAGAAGCATCTTTAGATTTCCAATATTTTTAAAGCTAACACATCCCCATCATAATTTAAAACTTCTCCAGATGACTCTGCAGTCGTTCCATTTTTAAGATTACAAAGAATGGTTTTGACTCCACTAAACTAGATATTTTTCTTTAAATCTAAATGATTAGATAAAATGGACATATCATTAAAAGTCATCTCAATTCTTATATTATTACTCAAAGGATAATCAAAATATTTCTTCTAACTATTCAAAATGTCATTGTCATTATATAAGAGTGTAATTGCTGGATTTTAATAGGATTAGCATTTCTTTTTCATGACCATATACTGCTTTCAATGCATCAAAACAAAATCTAGAAAACCATGATCACCAAATATCTACTTTTTTTGCAGTTTTAATCAACTTTAAGCTTTCTTGTCAATTACTGAACATCTGTCTTGAAATCTCCATATTTCTTATTAAATTCTCATTTAATTTATTCTTCCAAGCAAATAATGTCACATTTCTTTAAATTAAATCACTAATAATATCATTAGAAAAAGTCATGATTTTTTTTTATAATGAATCCAAGAATAGATGAGATACTTGTGTCCATAATTTACTGTTCAGAGAATTCCATGCCATAGCAGTATAATAGTCTCAGTCTAAATTAGAGATTTTAGTGTTTAATAATGAAATTTAGTATAAAAATACTTTAAAAAACAGACATACATTATTTTTCTTATATGATTAATAAAAGATCTTTTTAATGTAATTAATCATTTTAATCTTGAAATATACTAATCTTCAGTCCATATAAAAATCTGCACTTGTAAATACTTGTGTAATATAAACTTATCTTATATTCTGTATTCCATTATTTTGATAAGTACCCATGCTCCTTTATAGTGATTTTTCTGCCTAAACAAAGTTTGTGATGGCAATCGATGTGTTGTGCAAAAATATAACAATAGACCACTTAAATTATAGCAATAATACCATTAATTCCAATAACTTCTAAAGGCCAAAATCTACTAGTTGTACCAACATTTGCATTAAGTCTCCAAAAAGAAAAATTCAATCTTTCCATGGTGTTACTGCAATAATGCTTTCTAGACAAAATAATAATTTAAGCAGTTGTGATAAAAATGGTTACATTTCTGAGATACCAGGTGAAATCTGTACTGTTGAGAATGCAATTAGATATGTGCTATATGAAGAATGTGCAAAAAAAATCAAGTTTTGCTTGAATTAGTATCAATGGAATAAGAACCGATATCATTGCACAAGCCAAGTTCTAATACTAGTAGCTTTCACTGATACAACAAGAACTTCCAAGAATAAAAGAAAATAAATTACAGCTTTACAGAAAATCCAAAACTATATATTCTCCTTTCACTGACTAATATGCTCTTCCAATAAAACTTAATCATCTTTCTATTCTATTAAGTTTTTATCCTTTGGATGACAAGTTTTATTAAGAGGAGCTACATTGGTCTTAAATCTTGATAGCTTCTTAATTACTAGTTGTGTAATCTATTCTGCTCTTGAAGATTTGCATCAAGTAAAGTGAACACATTTCACATCTCTATATTTAGAAAAAGAAATTGGAAAATATTTTCAATACTATTGTCTCATGTTTTACCAATATTATTGATAGTATTTCTATTGCTTTACTGAGTAATCCACCAGGCATAACTTAACTAGATTGTGTGAGGCAATTTTTAGATAACATTTTCTAGACCCCTTCCTTCCCCATAGTAGGCAGGGGATCCCTATTTTAAAATGCATCTTAACAAATATAGTTTTGTATGCTTGTTTTTAAAATAAACTTGCATTACATTTTTTTTTTGTGATTGGCATAGGTTTTCACTTGTAATTAATTAGTACATAATTTACTTATACTAGACTTCTCTTTTATTTTCCCAGCTCTCATTTTCCTTATATCTGGATTAAAAAGTTTTAGTATGATGACATATGATATTACTTATTATATAGGTTTAAAATCTTAGAAGTTGTTTGTACAGTTATTTGTATAATAAAATCATTGAATATTATACAAATTCTTTTTTATTTGCTATAAATTTATTATTCTAGTACATAACTTTTTTTATTTGGCTGTGATAAAGCATCTTTGAAGATTAAAGTATTATTTATGTGTTTTGTTAAATTTCAAATTACTGCTGGCAAAAATGATAAATTAAACAGTATACAGAATGCTCCTAATATTAAAATAGGATTATTTTTTGTGATTTGCAATTATTTTATCTAGGTATCTGATCAATCTTCAGAAACTCCCTATTTAAACTCAAGTTAAAAATAACTTGAAATTTAAATGTAGAGTTTTGTTCTTAATTAAGTATCCAACAAACTCAGGAATTCTCTGAGTCAGTCTTCTAGATATAAACAGATTCAGTCAACTGTATTAGATGTAATAATTACATATGTTAGGAATCATCATCATCAACCATTATCAATCCACTGCAGGATGAAAGTCTCTCCAAGTTCAATCCATCTTCTCCAATTTTTAGCTTTTCTTATCCACACCATCCCTGCACACTTTCTTATTTCACCCATCTCACATGTAATCTCTTTTTGGGTTTTTTACAATCTCTTGGAATTCAGTTTAAGATTTCAATTGCCCATCTATTATCATCTCTTTTAGAAATATGTCCAACCCAACTCCACTTCAATCTTTTAATTTTTTCAGTGAGGTCAGTAACACCTGTTTGTTCTCTTACCCATATATTGCATTTTTGATCTCTTCATACATGCATCTCTCCATACTTCTTTGAGTGGTCTGAAGTCTCTGCATTTCTCTTCTATTAAGTGTCCAAGTCTCAAGTCCATAAGTAAGAACTGGTAAACACATTTATTAAAAACCTTTCTTTTCAACCACAGATATATTTTCCTTTAGTATCAAGTTATTTTTACCAAAAGCACTCCAATCAAGTTTAATTCTATGATTAATTTCATCCATTATGTTTCCATCTGTATTAATAATCTGACCAAGGTATTTGTAGTTGTTAACTTCTTCTAACTTATCATAATCTTTATTTTCATATTTTGGGAAAATCCATTGAACATTAGACTTTTTAACATTTATCTTTAATCCTACTTTCCTCTGATAATTCCTGCAACATTTCCTGTAACTCTAAAACATTATTTGCAAAAACAACTACATCATCTGCAAAATCTAAATGACAAATAATCTCTATTTACTTTCACTCCTTTAGCTTCCCATTTTAATCCACAAAATACTTTTTGCAGAACTGTTGTAAAAAGTTTGGAGATATGGAGTCATCCTGTCTTACATCCTTCTCAATGTTGATTTTCCTAGTACCATTATTTAATCTAATTGCTGTTGTTGCATTTTTATAAATATTCTTTAAAATATGACAATATCCTGGATCTATACCTTGATGATCCAATGCTTTAATCACTGAAGAAATGTTTATAGAATCAAATACCTTTTCATAATCTACAAATCCAAAGCATAATGGCAACTCATATTCATTTGTTCTTTCTATAACTTCTCTCAATACCTGGATATGATCTACTGTACTAAAATCATTTTTAAATCCAGCTTGTTCTTTTGGTTGCTGGAAATCCAGTGTTCTCTGTAGACAAATTGTAATTATCTTGATAAAAATTTTGTATAAAATTGATAAAAGTCTGATAGGTCTGTAAATTCTAATATCTTCTTTATCACCTTTTTTAAATATTAATACTGCATTCTTCCAATCATCTGGTACATCTTTATCATTTAGACATTTGTATATAACTTTACTAAAAAAATTTCTATTTCTTTATCTGCTTTTTTAATATATCAATTATAATTCCATCATTACCTTGAACCTTTCCTTTTTTCATAAATTTAATTGCATGTCTCATTTCTTCATTTAAAATTCTGGGCAATTCAGAAGATATAATGGGTATAGGAGGTACTTGTTCTTTAATACTATATAATTCTTGATAGAAGTCTTCTACCCATGTCATGATGTCATCTTCAATAATTCCACCTTTTTTTCTTATTGCAGATATAAATTTCCTACCAATACCAAAATGTTGTTTTATTCTTGAGACTTTTATTCTCTTCTATTGCTTTCCTTGCTAGTTCACAATTATACTTTCTTATATCATTTTCAATTCTTTTCTGCACCATTTTACAAAATTCAAGGTATTCAATCCTTTTTAATGCATCATTTTTGTATATCTTCATATTCCTTTTTTCTTCATAAATTCTGTAGTCTCAGTAGAAATTCTATTGGTCAATTGCTGCTTTGTTGAAGTTTTTAAAAGTGTATTAGTTATTTTTTAATTAATATACTAAGAATAAATTATAATATATGTATATACCATAGATAATACGTAATAAAATAAATTCTGTAAGAGTATGTTGATAATAATCAACTATTATGGTAATAAATTATAAAACAAAATTTCTTTGCTAAGCCAGCTTTCAATATAGTGTATCTTAAATATTGATAATGACTTGGCTATGGTAATGTGTATTTGATTATTTCATCTATGATCAGGCAATTGGAGCAAAGTAGTAACCATATGTTATTTTCTTATATTAAATGATACTCAAAACAAAATATTGACAAAGATAAGAAGATTTACAATAATTATTTTATACTACTTTAGAAATATCAACTTCAATGGTGGCCTTTGTAAAAGGCTGGTCATAGCTTCAACATTGTATGTGCTTTAAATCGTGGAGACATATTGAAAAGGGCAAAAAACATAATTTTCCGGAAAAGGCTTTTCTATGATAATTTCATAATTTGTAATCTTTGTTGCTTGTATATATGTATTTTTAAACATATTTGACTGTTGTATACTTGAAGTGCAACATAAAAAAGAATTGGTTTTAATTCTGATTCTTTTTCTGTATAGTAATTTCAAATAAGTAAAGAATTTACTAAGGTGCAGATTTGATGGGTAGTGGTATTAGACTTAGACAACCAGTTGGCTTTAAAGTTATAGCTTTTTAATCTTGCACAAAATTAAATTATTAATGATTCTGGTAACTTTAGTGATTTCAATGACAATTTCAAAATAAGAAAATATATACACCTTCAAAAAGTAATGCTTTCTGACTGATTAATCTTGAAGTCTATAGTATCTGAAGCAGTCAGATTCAAATAGAAATCTTTATTGAAGTTTTTAGACTTCAGATGGAAACTGACATTTCTATGAAAATGGAATTTTCTGATAGACTTACTACTGAAAATCAATAAATTTAGAAATAATTTCTTATGTAGTATCTTCAAGCTTTTCTTCTGAATAATGATTTTAATTTTATATTGTAGCTCATAGTGAACTGGGAAGAACTTTAATAGTCTGCTTATTAAAAAACTGCCTATATTTTGAGTAGACAATCTAGTACTGGTCTTTTATATTATTCTTTGAACAAAAATGTGGTATTAAATAATAAACAAATTTCTTAGATTGATAGTGGCTGTACAAACTTTTCAATTCTACTCTCATCATAAAAGAAATGGTTAACATTGAGTTGAATAGCCTTGGAAATGTTTTAACATTTTATACATTTATAGTTAGTCTATCAGTTGTTTACTTTGTGCCAGTACTTTTTTGTATATAACATTTTTGGTTTCAAGTTGATGCACAAGATCTACTGTATAAAGGTCTCATGGTTAATGCCACAACATAAGTTGAATCCAGCCAGAGAAAATTTTTAAAGTTTTTAGGTTAAACAGGCTTAGAATTTTTCATTCAGGAAAAAAGTCCATAGCTAATCTAATTAATCACCAAACTGATTTTATTTTGACATATCCAGTGACATTATGCTGGTAGTAAAAAAAATACAATTGTAATATTATGCTGCAATTCTTACCATTGAAGGGAAAGATGCCAAATTCCTGTAGATAGTTTGCCTATAGTTAAAACTATATCATTTTTTTTTTCATACAATAGTGCCAAACTAGTGCAAATTCTAGTAGCCAATAAATGCTAGATCATGTGTAACAATCAATACCCAGTGCATTGCCATCCAATATCACCAGACTAACTTTTAGATTATGGTTTTCATCAGTGAGAATTCTTGGGTGGCGAGCAATGCACCTGGATCTTTGACTGCAATGCTCTTCTCCAGCACCCAATATTTGCTTTTTTGATCAACTATAATGCTATCTGACCAAACTGAAAATACAGTAATGTTTTCAATCCAAGATAATTCACTTGTATAGTCATTTAGATCTGAATTCAATTCAGTATCTATATATTTGATGTCTTTGGTTTTAATAACTAGCCATCATTATCTTTTGGTTAGGATTAGTTTTAAACCATTAAAATATCATATGATCATAATTTCTTTTATATTTAAACTATTGTGTGGGAAATTTACTACTGTTTCAACAGCTTGTGTAAGCACAAGAAAAGACAATCATGTGACGTTTTAATTGTTTAAGCCCATGGTTACTCTTATTTTAGCAGAATAGAAATCTCCATATCATCAGAATTGTTTCAGCGGGTTGTTTAAATGGTACATTAATGGGTGAGAGTTGGTTTAAATTTTTTTTATTTTTGGTGAAAATATTAATATTTTTAAATCGTAGTAATATACTATCGCAGATCCAGTACAATTTAGTTTCATTAATCACTACATAAGCACGTAATACAAAAATTTGCTATCTATCACAATCTTTTCAAAAATCCAGACAACCCCATTCAACTATTTCTTTTGTTCAATATTTAATAATCATTGCTATATCTAGGTATGATCCCTAACCAGAGAAATAGGCTGGCCTGATAGCATCCAGTCGGCGCACGCCACCAATTCATCTTCAATCTTTTTATTAACTATAGTTATAATTGTGTCTTGGACATTTGATTTTTCTATTTTTTTTTTAGTTAAAGTTGAGTTCAAACTATAACTTCAATAGACATCATCTAAATTTTACTTCAGCGTAAGTTCTGACTACGATGCTCATTCTTTGCATTTCATTCTGATTGTATCGATAATGGTAAACGTAATTCAAAATCTAATGTAAATCGGAAAAACTGTGAAACGTTTTTTTTTTTTCCAGTAGTTAATTTATCTGGAATTATTTTTGTTGGAGGTGGAGAAGAAGCAGTCAATTATTTTTTTTAAAAAAAAAGGCAAATGCAATACGGTAATATTGAGGTTTTCTTTTTAAAAGATAATCTTTCCATTCATTCACACAAAAAAAATCCATGTATTCCAAAATATGCTTGGGATTTCATATCAAGCGACGTTTTCTAAGCCTTTTACACGTTCGTATTTAAAAATAAGCATCATGCGTATACAGCAATTCGTTTTGTTGTATTCAAGAAATACTGTACAGTATATGCGCGTGCATGCGTATTAATGATATCGTCAGAAATCACGAAAGTTTATGATGTAACTTTAAAAGAGATGCTAGATTAAATTATACTAATGAGGATAGCAAGCTTTGGTAAAATTTCATCGGTGGTGACAGTGTTATTACGTAGTTATGTTGTCTAAATTCTCTTTAAATCTGTATTTGTTTAAAAAAAAAAATACTTAAAATACATATATATGTGCAAACTGCCATTAACATCCAAAAAGTAACCAGCCAATTATTGACATTACAATTGAGCCCAAAAGAAATTAGTAGCAGAATCGTAAAAGGATATATCTATACACTAAATAAATAAATTATTATGTCGATTGTAAGGGGGGGGGGAGATATTAGTATTAGTCAAATTTATATAATACGGTACGGCGTATTTTTTTAAGATTCATTTTATAATCACACAGACATGCGCTGTTATTCCATTCCAAAAAGGTATATTCAAAATACCTTTTTATTGTAAATTAATATTTTTTGTAACTAGAAGAAATTAAATAATAATATGTCGCTAAAAATATATTCAATATATTTTTATTATCATGTTACATTGCGCTTTAATTAAAAATAATAGGAAAACTTTTTAATTAATTTAAAAGATTTGCTATTATTTCGTTTTAAGTAAAAAGATTGCACTCCCATTTACAATTGTGTTTGCGACTCTCGGTGTCTATTAAGTAAAAAATAATGAAAAGTATTTTTTTAAAAATACATGGTTTATTATAAAAATTATTGTAATTATAATTATTAAATACAATTTTATAAACGCAATCAGAAGTGTTTTCAGTCAATATTTAAAAGTATACTATATAACAAAACTCAATATTTTAAAACACTATTTCGCTCAGTGACTAGAAAATCACCATATTTTTCGTTTGCAAATCCATCCGCATTTTTTACTTTTTATTTGAGAATTACTGAATAATATTTTGAACAAATAGCAACTCTGGATTATAAATAAATGCCAAGACGGATGTAAATTTTTTTGTAATATCTGTATCAAAATGAGTAAGAGGAAATGTTCAGCAAAAACATTTTATATTGAAATTGCTATTACTATAACAAGATAGCAGAATATTATGCTTAGATGCTATCTAGTTAAAGTTAACTCCCGGAGATCATGTTAATACTATCTTACCTATTCATAAAATTTTCAAAATTGTCTATGAGTAGTTGGGCAATTATTTTTTCTGTACAAATTAAATTGATGAGATACACTGCCGCTAATATTTTATATTTGTTACTCCCAAATAGTTATATTACCGATAAAACATTTGAAAGAAAAAATAATTAAATTTATTTTTTAAAAAATAATTAAAAAAGAACATTTATGATTATAAAAAAACAAAAAAACTCTTAAGGTATATAAAATGCAGCATAGATTCTAATATAAAACAAATTATATAATCAATAGTTTAAAAGGACTATACATAGATATGCCTTCTTAAGTTTTCAAAATCTTTACTCACTGTTTGTGGGACTACAATGATTATAGAAGAATATAAAACTTTTCATAATGTATTTGCTCAAATTGAATACAATCATTCAAAATTGTTATTTGCAGATATTCTATGGTGTATATTCATACAAATGAAGATGAAAACAGCAAGCCTTAGCCTTATTTATTTCATTTGAATTTGTGAATAAAAAAATAACAATTCTTTAAACTATTTTTATATTATAGTTATTAAAAATTGATTTAAGCATTTATATATGTCCAAGTCGCTTAACAATTATTCTGGGAGAATATTGCCACATTTTTGTCAGCTAACTATTGGTGAAGTTAGTAAAATAACTTGATGCCTGGTTGAATTTCCAATTAAAGAAAACATCTAATAAATTCTGGAATGTTTACTTGAGAACTGTTGAGGTATCTTAGTTATAAGATCTACGCTAGAAGAAGATAATGAAATCTATAGAATAAAGAAATGCATTAACACTACTATGATGAATGGAGACTTTAGAAATAATAACATTAAGTTTTATTATATTTAAAGAACAAATATGGAGAGAATGGCTATAATATTATAATGTAGAAAGAGAAGAGTAAATATCACACTATTTTGGAGAATATAATTTATGATGAAAATGAATCGTAAAATGAAAAAATATATATTTCTTTAAGACTGACGCACTAACAACAATAAACATCACATGATCACCATTTCCTATGCTTGCTTATAACTGTTATTAAACAGGCAAAACTCTCTATATGCATTGCCAATCAGTGCAAGCCAGAGTAATCAATGGATGCCAGAAGGCTTGTGCATAAAATTTGAAACTCATGGTTTTGTAGTTAAGTAGAGATAAAAGGTGGCTGCTGGAGGGTTGCATTAGATCCTAAGATCTAGGTGCAATGCTCTCAGATCCAAGACTTCTCACTGATGAAGGCCACAATCCAGAAACTAATCTGGGGATATTGGATGAGTAGACACTAGATGGGGATTTTATGCACAAGCCTTTTGGCATCCTTGACTACTCTGGCTTGCACTGGGTGACAATATGTATAGAGAGTTTTGCCTGTTTTAATAATACTAACAACAACTGTAAAATATAAAGTAATTAATTTGAATAATTTTGAATTTAGATACTCTTATGAAGCTTCATATTAATATTACATATAATGACAAAATTGTCATAGAGAACTGATAATATCAATTATATGATAAACAATTATAAAGGAAAAAATAATATAACAAGTATGTTTATCAGGATCTGTACTCAAAAGCAAAAATAAAAGTAAATTAGATAATATCTAAGTATTAAATATCTGAACTAAGTATTAAATATCGGCCGGGACACGAACTCACAACTATTTGCTTGCAAGGCAGATGAGATGACATCTCGGCTAACATCACTAATTACAAAGTGATAGTATACAAACAAAAAATTATTTAATATATTGTTGTTTTCTAAATTTTTATTTAGGTTTTTAAAATTTATGAATTTCACAGAAAAAAAATTCATTTAAGGCTAGATATATAAAATTCCACTTTCCTAGAGACATAGACTTCTCCTGAGAGCTGGAACTCATATTTAAACCACATGTGAATGTGTTTATATGTTTAAAATAAATAATTAAGAAATATTCATGTAAACAATGAGAGACGACATTCATTATCTTTGATGACACCAGGAAACCAATTACTGATTGAGTCCTGAGGCATAACAAGTTTTCTCTATTAACCTTAAATTTTTTTGTTCTGAATTTAGATAGAAGTAACTCTTTTATGTCTAATTCAAGTTGTTATAAGAATTTAAACTTAAACAGTTATATGTTTTAGGTATGACTATACAAAATCACATCTTAAAAAATAGTTGTCTGGGTTCAAATTTTTATAACAATTTGGGTTAAAATTAAATCTTTTACTTTTATCTAAGCTTGTATAAAAAAAAAAAAAAAAAAAAAAAAAAATTTATCTAAGCTTGTGACAAAAAAACTAAAGAAAATTTATTTATCCCAGGGCTGTCAATTACTAATTGATGGTCTCTTAACAGCATCAAAGTTAAATTTAACTCTCATTCCTTATATAGATATAATCTCTTAATTTCCAAAAATATTTAACACATGTATTCAATCATATTAATACCTTAATATGAAATTAAAATTTGTTTTCAAAGAGTTTCTGTATCCCAGATTTTTCAAATGAAACTCTATATGAATATTGTAATGTGCAATCCTCCTAAATGCAATAATAAATATAACTTAAAACTTTTATTGGGTTATTACAGAGATAAAATTATTATTTTAGTTTTATGTCTTATAGAATGATCTTTATGATTCCAAGATGTCATCTTGTATGTTATAACTTTTAAGAATTTTGTATCAATTTTAAAATTGAGGTAAAATAATATACTAATAAATTTTAGCATACACACACAAAATTAAATTAGTAAAGGGCAATATACAGTAAAAAAAAAACAATATTTTTAATAGGTAGATGAATAATTTAATATAAAATTAATGAAACCGTATTTTATATTGATTTATGTGCAATATTATAATGATTTATAGTAATAATATAACTTTAATGTAATGTTTAAATGTATGTATTGTAATGATATATAAATATGTCGTTACATTA
Source organism: Epiperipatus broadwayi (assembly GCA_028023455.1). Taxonomy (NCBI): domain Eukaryota; kingdom Metazoa; phylum Onychophora; class Udeonychophora; order Euonychophora; family Peripatidae; genus Epiperipatus; species Epiperipatus broadwayi. The sequence continues at coordinate 2,647,769 of JAQFVV010000074.1, read as the reverse complement.
ATTTAAAATAAAAACTTAAAAGTTTGCAAATAAAAGTAAAAAACTAAACGCTAAAATTAAAATGTTTGTTAAACGTAATTCGCACAGATGCCAAACTTTAAAAATATTTTTTTTTAAAAAACAAATAAATGGGTATTTGAACGTACTTTTTTATAAAAAAAAAAGTACAAGATTTAAAAATAAAAACAGGTATTGATTAATTCTTGTAATCTGTAAATGGAAATGATTGTTTATAAATTGTTTGAAAAGCAAGCTAGCCTTGGGCTCTTGTATAATTAAAATGATCTGATGAAAGATAGATAAGAAGAAAGGAGAAATTAGCTTGACCAATGGAAGCACTAAGCCTTGGCTCGGACCCTAATGAAAGTGATGGATTAGTGACGTTTTGTTGATTGAATCCATGTGGATTAATATAAAAAGGGAAATACAGTTTTTTCTAAGAGTTCCAGCGTTTTGTGTTTGAGAGATGTGGTAGGACGCACATACCACACTCTCTATAAAAAAAAAATGAAAAGACTGTGATACCGTGAACCAGCTATTGCCATCTCCAGAACATTATCTTCCAATGGAGGCATCGCGGGAATTAAAAGCAGAAACCTGGACTCTTCTACCGTAAGCTATATTGACATGAACTCTGGATTTAAAAATAATTAAGAACTTTCGTTCAAGCTTATGAACTTCTATCTGACTTTTTTAAGTTTAAAATCAAATTAATAATGTTTAATTTTATATGTTTTCCGATTGATAAAAATCATTTCCATTTTTTTTTTCTTATTGTATAAATTATTTATTGTGTAAATTTTAAATGATGAAATTTAGGTTGGGTATAGATGTTGCATAGATTCGTTAGTGGTTGATTATGTTGAAGTTTTCACATTTGATTAGAATATATGGGTCAACGATGTTAATGCGGGCATCTTACGATGAATGCCATGGGGCCTTGTGTATTCCCTTTTGCAATTGACGTTATCGATGATTTTGTATTTTGATCGATTGTGTTTAATTTGGATGTTTTTGACCGTGGAATCTGTGCAGCCGATCTATACTCAACATTTTAAAAACAAATTTATAAAAATAATCTGTGCGAACGTATTTAAATGTTAAATTTAAGTCGGGCGTGAATGGCAATATAGTTTTGTAAAGTTATATTAAGGGAGGGTAATCTTAGGTTATTCATTTCGTAGTTGAATTGGTTCAATGGATTGGATATATTTGTGTAATTGTAGATGTAGTATGAGATCCGCTACGGGCAGGATTATATATATATGCCACAAACCTTCTGTTTGCCTATGGATGGGTTTGTAAGATGGCAAAGGACCGCAGTCCATTCCTATGGAGTTTCATGTTGATTCTACTTGCCAACAGATGTAACATTCCTGTTGGTGGAGAGACAATGTCTTCCCTAATTCTACTTACTGATCAGATGTACATTCCTGACAGTATAGTATTTTGTGTTGTCGTATTTTCATGCGACATTGAATACATAAATGTATCAGATGGATTGGCGCCGGTTTGATTGCGAAATTTGTTGCCTAAGGTTAAATCAGGGAAGAATATTTTCTTTTCAAATGCAGATCTATGTAGTCTAGTCATCCTCGACTCACTAAATAAATATTAAACTCATGGTTGTAATTTACTTAAATGTAAAACTAAAGATTAATAGAAAAATCTAAAATGTTAAACTTATTCCTCAAATTAGAATGATTTTATATGTGCGTAAATAAATATTTTTATGTGTTAATTTCTGGCAGTGGCTTTTATTCTTTTATATTTAAGATATAAATTAAGATATAGATTTTTATCTCTGCGTCTCCACTGAGCTAGTGACTTGGGCTAACGATCTGAATATTTAAATAAAGTGGAATCTTAACAGCGCATATCTGCCTACTCTATAAATTTTTCTAGGTTTAAATGCCTAGATGGCGCCTTGTAGAGCAGATATCGTAGTTTGCGGTTAGATTTGATCTTCACTTTCATTTCGATCATTATAATTGGCACCCAATGTGGGGCCTTACCTCAGAGATTGACCCTGAGAAGGGGAATTGGTGATGATGAAATTTTCTATCTTTAATAAATCACGAGTGCCCTGAGAATTTTAAAAGTGAATCATGCAAATAACATTTGTTGTTTTTTCTGAAATAAGTACATTTTTGTACTAACGTAAAGTTATAGCCAGATGTTTAATAAACCACTAGTACTTTTGAAAATAAATCATGCCCGTAATATTTTTTCTGAAATGAGTATAAATATATTTGTTGTATTGACGTGGAGTTGCAGTTTGAAGTTTTGTTTAAAAAGTGCTGCCAGTAAGAAAAATTGTGCATATGTAAATATAAATGTGAGGAATAAAACGTAATAATAAATATAAATCATAATTTTTTTAAAAAAAAGTCTTGTTAAATTAAAATCTAATCGTTCAACTTTCCTAAGTAATAGTTAAAGGTAGGAGAAATGAAACTTGGAAGGGAGGGGGCAGAAATTTAGCTGGTAATAGGGAATCAACAGTCAATTTTATTTTAAATCATTATATTTGTGTGTAATTACTGTTTTGTCTTGTAAAAAAAAAGTTTTGTCCTTTTGAAATTTTCATATATAATCAATTTGTGTAACGTAATTACTAACACTAAGTAAATTCTTTTTTTTTTTAATGTTTTTGTTTTTTGAGGAAGTTTACTGATATGTAATGATATATAAATATGTCGTTACATTAATTTAAAATAAAAACTTAAAAGTTCGCAAATAAAAGTAAAAAACTAAACGCTAAAATTAAAATGTTTGTTAAACGTAATTCGCACAGATGCCAAACTTTAAAAATATTTTTTTTAAAAAAACAAATAAATGGGTATTTGAACGTACTTTTTTATAAAAAAAAAGTACAAGATTTAAAAATAAAAACAGGTATTGATTAATTCTTGTAATCTGTAAATGGAAATGATTGCTTATAAATTGTTTGAAAAGCAAGCTAGCCTTGGGCTCTTGTATAATTAAAATGATCTGATGAAAGATAGATAAGAAGAAAGGAGAAATTAGCTTGACCAATGGAAGCACTAAGCCTTGGCTTGGACCCTAATGAAAGTGATGGATTAGTGACATTTTGTTGATTGAATCCATGTGGATTAATATAAAAAGGGAAATACAGTTTTTTCTAAGAGTTCCAGCGTTTTGTGTTTGAGAGATGTGGTAGGACGCACATACCACACTCTCTATAAAAAAAAAATGAAAAGACTGTGATACCTTGAACCAGCTATTGCCATCTCCAGAACATTATCTTCCAATGGAGGCATCGCGGGAATTAAAAGCAGAAACCTGGACTCTTCTACCGTAAGCTATATTGACATGAACTCTGGATTTAAAAATAATTAAGAACTTTCGTTCAAGCTTATGAACTTCTATCTGACTTTTTTAAGTTTAAAATCAAATTAATAATGTTTAATTTTATATGTTTTCCGATTGATAAAAATCATTTCCATTTTTTTTTCTTATTGTATAAATTATTTATTGTTTAAATTTTAAATGATGAAATTTAGGTTGGGTATAGACGTTGCATAGATTCGTTAGCGGTTGATTATGTTGAAGTTTTCACATTTGATTAGAATATATGGGTCAACGATGTTAATGCGGGCATCTTACGATGAATGCCATGGGGCCTTGTGTATTCCCTTTTGCAATTGACGTTATCGATGATTTTGTATTTTGATCGATTGTGTTTAATTTGGATGTTTTTGACCGTGGAATCTGTGCAGCCAACATTTTAAAAACAAATTTATAAAAATAATCTGTGCGAACATATTTAAATGTTAAATTTAAGTCGGGCGTGAATGGCAATATAGTTTTGTAAAGTTATATTAAGGGAGGGTAATCTTAGGTTATTCATTTCGTAGTTGAATTGGTTCAATGGATTGGATATATTTGTGTAATTGTAGATGTAGTATGAGATCCACTATGGGCAGGATTATATATATATGCCACACACCTTCTGTTTGCCTATGGATGGGTTTGTAAGATGGCAAAGGACCGCAGTCCATTCCAATGGAGTTTTATGTTTATTGTTCTACTTGCCAACAGATGTAACATTCCTTGTTGGTGGAGAGACAATGTCTTCCCTAATTCTACTTACTGATCAGATGTACATTCCTGATAGTATAGTATTTTGTGTTGTGGTATTTTTATGCTACATTGAATACATAAATGTATCAGATGGATTGGTGCCGGTTTGATTGCGAAATTTGTTGCCTAAGGTTAAATCAGGGAAGAATATTTTCTTTTCAAATGCAGATCTATGTAGTCTAGTCATCCTCGACTCACTAAATAAATATTAAACTCATGGTTGTAATTTACTTAAATGTAAAACTAAAGATTAATAGAAAAATCTAAAATGTTAAACTTATTCTTCAAATTAGAATGATTTTATATGTGCGTAAATAAATATTTTTATGTGTTAATTTCTGGCAGTGGCTTTTATTCTTTTATATTTAAGATATAAATTAAGATATAGATTTTTATCTCTGCGTCTCCACTGAGCTAGTGACTTGGGCTAACGATCTGAATATTTAAATAAAGTGGAATCTTAACAGCGCGTATCTGCCTACTCTATAAATTTTTCTAGGTTTAAATGCCTAGATGGTGCCTTGTAGAGCAGATATCATAGTTTGCGGTTAGATTCGATCTTCACTTTCATTTCGATCGTTATAGTATGTATGGTAAATTTTAATTTGATATGAGTTTGAACTTGCTCTGCTGAGTGATCACTTGGTTATTCAGAAATTAGTGTAACAATTGAAGGAATTACAGGTAAAGTCTTATTGGATACAGGTAGCCAAATTTCTATCATTTCAGAAAATATATTTAACAATGCTATTGATTTAAATACCCAATTTTCTACCTTGCTATTAATTGCAAGAAAACTAATCCATATACTCATCAAGTTTGGATTAACATGAAAATTAATAATATCAATTTTGAGCATATTTTCTTAATCAGACCTGGATTAGCTCATGGAATAATCATTGGATCAGATTTCATGAATAAGTACAATTGTATAATACATCATCAGGATCAACAAATTACATGTAAACAGAAAAAATTGAATACTAGTACAATTTATATACTTGGAGTTTAGTTGTAGTTATAGAGGATTTGAATATAGACTTTCAATGTCTCTTCAACTATCCACTTTATCTCATTTAACCGATACATATGACCACATGTGAAAAAGATGAATGATCTCGAATATACATATTTTGTGCTGAACCAGCACTCATCAGTTGGTCCAGATCATCATCTTTCACGCACATATATAAGTGCTTGGTTTATATTAAGACAGTAAATCTTCAAGTGTAATTTTAATAGTGTTATTCCTTTTCAATTAATAAATTTGTCATATGAGTGAGAAATTTCAACAGAATCAAATAATTTAAGTTATGAGTAAAGTAACTAGTATAAGCACACATTTCCTAAAAAAATCAGGCATTATTAAAGGATATGTTCATATATTATAACTCTTTCCAATGCAAGACATACCCTGTTCCATGTCAGTATAAAAAAGATATCAATCAACAAATTGTTACATTCTTGAATGGAAAATTATAAAGAAATGTGTGTCAGCTTACAATAATTCTTTAGTTGTCATGTGCAAAAAAGACATTGTTCAAATTTTTTTAGATGCTCATTTTTAAAATCAGTTAACTATTCCTAAATGTGACATTCTTTCTATAGCATATGAATTGTTAATTAAATTTAAAGATAGAAAACTATTCACTACCATTGATTTGACAGCCAGTTTGAAAAAGTCCCAAACTGAAATTAAAGAATTTAGTAAAAAGATAGACAAAATAGATAAAGTAAATAAAGAAATTCAAGTCAAGACTAAAACAGTGATGATTTTAATTATGAATTTGGAAAATTTATAGTAGTCCAACTTCATAAGTTTCATATTAAATCAAAAGAAGAAATGAAAAAGTTGCAAAAGGATTATATGGAGATATGTGTGATATGCCAGAATTGGCCAGAACAGATGTCAAATAGTAGTGAATTTGAGAATTTTAAATGAGAAATAGAAAGAAGACATGAGCAAAAGAAATATTTTGTTGAAGTCATGGATCAATTAAAAGTTAATGATCATGATGATATATCACCAAAGGAATTTTAAACTCATTTAGAGGTACTCTATAATGCTAATTTGTATAAATTTGATGAAATAAAAAAAATTAGTAATCTAAATAGTAATATATTATGTGTTTATATTGATGAGCATCTCCTACAAGCTGCAAAACCTGTCAACATTGATTGCATTGAAAAGAATATCAATGTGAAAAAAGATAAAATCTATTTAAATAATCAAATCCAAGAATTGAAACAGATACTTAATGATAAAGAAGAAATAATAGCAGTATTGCAATAGAAGTTGTCAGAATTTCAAGATAGTGTCAGTATAACAAATAATGTGGACACTAATATTAAATGTAATTTGAATTCTATAAGAGGCAAACCTGTACATGAGAACATGGATATAAATTTTAATAAGGACTATCCTAATTATAATTATGGGGATTGTTTGCCAATCTTTGATAAAAAAATTATCAGTGGAATTATTTATTTTTGTAGCAATGAGTTTTTACACATAATACAATATTGTTTTTGTAAAGGGATAATTGTAAAATCACATAGTGGAGGAAGCATTCTCATGATTCGTATTTTAGCCTGTGATAGGCAAATATATTCCCACATGTTTGTTGAATTTACATGAATAAGGTAAATAGTTTATTATCTTTGCAATAAAATGATTAGAGTTTACATGAAAAAAATGCATATTTTAAAAGACTGATGTAATTAAAGATCATATAGAGCATTTAATAATTATATAAATTTACTTTAATGCCTGTATAAACAGTCTCCTTCAATTAATAGCTCTTTTAATAATGTGTAGAGATACATATTATGTAATGAAACAGTTCGATCAGAGAATCGATGTTAGTTTCATGTTTGTTTTTTTTTGTTTTTGTTTGTTTTGTTGTTTTCAAATTTTGGTATAGCAGATTTGGTACAAACCATTATTTCGCGCAATGAGGCTTTGTTCATCCAAGCCACATAAACTTAAATTGTGTGTGCCATATTTTATGTAAATAATTAAATAAATCCCTTATATAAATATTGTAAGTAGTAAAATATATATATCATTGTGTGTGCGTGGTTTGGATACCAATATAAGATTATTCTAAAGAGAAAAAAGAGAAAGTTTCATTGCGTGAATAATTCTTAATTTTAAACAGTTAATACTTGTACAGATTTGGTAAAAAAAAAAAAAAACATTTCAATGTACCGACTGGATAGTAAAAATTGCTGGAGGCCAGAAAATCAAGGAAGGTGGAGTCCAAAATGAGGTGACAAATAACCAGTAGAATTGTGGGAACTTTGGCCATTTTAGATTGCATCATTCAGATTGCATCATTTTTTAGATTGCATCATGTTAGACTGCATCATTTTAGATTGCATCATTTTGGATTGCATCATTTTTTTTTCCTTCTTGACCACTCTGCAAAAGGAGAGCAAGAGAGTAAAATTGGAAAGTGCAGTATTAAGAAGTGACCTGTAAGCTTCAATAATGTTGGGCTAAGTCCAGGAATCTAATCCCTGTCCTGCCGATAAAACCTTCCTAGCCTGCCGAATATCATGTGCTGTGGTTCCAGTTTTCCAACTTTCATGTGCCTACAGTTCCAGTTTCCAACCCTAAATTTTGAAAGCCAATATGTCATTATAACAAAATAAAAATGCATGCCTATGTTCTGAGCAATCATCATCGCAAGGAACGCGTCCGGACAAAGAAAGAATGGTAAATCTACTTTACATGAACTTTTCACTTTCTTTTAACATCAGTCCCTTATATAATTAGGTTTTAATCTTGTACTAAATATGCTAAATCTTTGTTATTTTGTTTTCTTTTGATAAAATGAATACAGTAAACCTGTAAGTAAATGTATCCCTTTCCACCTTTTTATTTATTTTTACTCTAGTCTTTAAATAACAATTTGCTAAGTCTTTATGTTTACGATGATTTTAATAAATATTTGTTCATTATTATATATATATATATTGGTTTAAATTGATGTATGTATTATAGTTTTAATTAAGGATGTTTTATTCTATGCCACCGGGTAGTTAATATCTAAAACCGATTTTATCTATTTAATTGCATGTTTTCTGATACGAGGGGGGAAATAATAATCAAGGGTAGCCATTATTGTGTTTACTACTTTCTGAACAGTCAGAGGGGGGTATGAGATTCAGAGTGTAATTAATTAATAGTTAAACATATGATTCTTTGAGCCTACCATGTGGTTTTAAATTACTTTGTCAGATGATTACGTGGAAAAGTATGAAGGAATAAATAAAGTCTTATATAGATATTTATAATTTTGCTTCGAGCATTAATTCACAGTGTTATTGGTTTAGTGCTATTTTCGCTCCCTATAGCTTGAGTCGGTGTCTCATCTGCGATTTCAAAAAAGGGAGAGAAATTCTCCTAGCCTCATCTGTGGGTATAAAGACTTGCCAAAGTGCAAGCCGCCCAGTCTTCTGTTAACACAACGCAATCTATTACTTCTGATTATTATATTTGTCTTGAATAGCAGCCAGTCACATCACCCTATATTGGAAGATATAAGCTTATTCCCCATCCCCAAATGGTGGTTTATTGGAAGAAGCTTATTCCACATCCCCGTCTCGTAAGGATAAAACATTTGAAGTTTTATTTTGCTCTGATTCTCATATATCTCGTACATAATTAAACACGTAAACAAATTAATTGTTAAGTTATGCTAGTATTATATTTAAAAAGGGAAATCATTTGTGATATTGCCTTCACCAGTCATAGATAAATGGTTATAAAGCCAACCAAAATATCAATGCAATGTTGTCCGTCAATTATATATATCTCCATTAAAGACTAGAAGTAAAAAGGTAATATTGTATATAACAAGTAGTTGTATTGTAAATTTTATCCAATAGTAAAAATAATTATTAAACATTTGTGTAATCTAGTTTTGTCTTTCTCTTCATTAAATAGTTATTTCACAGTCATTTGATTACTGTCTGTATCGACAACATAAGAATATATATATATTGTATTGATTGTATATAGCGTTGAGCATCCACCACACAGTTATATATATAAGTTAGTCAGAGTTATTCCACCGAGCTAGTGTTAGGCAGTACCATGTACTATGGATTCTGTTATACCTCAGTCATTTGTGCACAGGGTTTGGGTTTGAACTCAGTTTGGTTTCGTATTTAGTCCTGGAGTCGGTCTGGGTTCAAAGTCGGTTCTGTGTATAGATGATGGGTTGCGATTGACCGGTACACAGGTTAAATTTTGGTGCCCAAAATGGGGCTCTGATGAAGAAATCTCCCACACCCTGTAGAATAGATAAGAGTAAATATTGAGTATAGGGATATATTTTGGGTTGTTTATACTGTTGAGATATAGTTTGCATTATTAAATGAGCAGTTTTATAGTGTTGTTTGAAGTAAGTCAAATAAACTAATATTTTCCACTTGTCAACTAGTTTTATTTAAATATACTATCCACTAATATTATTAAGAGAATATAGTGATACTTTAAGTTTTTTTTTGTGAAAAAAAAAAGGAATATAATGAATAGGAAGTGACTTCAAGTTTTCTGGTTGTTTGTTTTAATGACAAATATAGTGAGTAATAGTTCAAAGCAGGTGAAAACCTATATTACATTTTCTGGTGGTTTATTTAATTCAAAATAAGTGATTTGGATTTTTCTACATCCTTTTGAAAGTTTTTTTTTTTTTGTAACAGAACAAAATTGGATTTTGTTTTGTTAGAGAAAAGAGATAGAGACGCTTGTTAAGTTATAAATATTCGAACGCATGTGTATATATATACATGTTTAGTATAGAAACCCTCTCAAAGAAATTGCGTAATAAATGTCAGTTGAGTAAAGTTTATTATCCGGAATATATGTTATCTGTTTAGGTAAAATAACCGTTTAAGTTAAGTTTTATTGTATATCACCACATAGCCAAATGCAGTCGATGAAGTGTTTAATGATGTGTATACTTACGTTCTAGAAAATCGAAATTTTAATTGATAGCACTGCAGAAGTTAGTGTTAATATTAATCAATGTTTTATTAAAACAAGTTTTGAAGCAGATAAATGTATTTAAATTGCGTAATCAATGTATATATTTGAGTGAGCAGTGGATTAAATGATCCATTGCCCACATTTTGCAGACTGGCACCTTTCAAATAAATTTGTCAGCAAAAATGTTGTCCATCAGCAGTAACAAATGTTGGTTTAAAAAAAAAAAGAGAGAGAATTGCTGACGGTATTATAAAATAGTATACTGTATATATACTAATTATTAGTATGTTTTTTTTGGAGTGTGTATATCAGACTGAGGAGAACAGTTTGAACTGGGTGAAATAAATTTTGTCCCATTTTATTTAATAGTTTAGATACGTTATTATATATTATAATGGTCCAGGATGATGCTAAAATTTCCAGTCTTACCGCATCTGCCGACAGAGCGCCACTAGGCTACTTTGAACCTAGAAAATTTATAAAGTCGACAGATATGTGCTGTTAAGATCACGGCCATCAGCCCTAGTCACTAGCTCAAGTAGACCCAGAAACTTATATATTTATTAAAATATATATTTAATAATAAAGAATAAAAAAAAAGCAATCACTGTCAGTATTAATAACACAAAAAAGATTTGATTTACGTATATATATGTGACGACACAAACTCCAAAATTATTATATAAGAAAAATTATATTTTAGGTTTCATTAGTTATTATTTTATTTGTTTTTAACTTTTATTCTTAATCTTAGAAGTGTTGAGTATAAACAAGCTACCTAGATGCACTCACAAATTTTTAAATCACTTGACTCCAGACTAAAAATCCGCAGCCACACCAATACTCGCTTCCAGATATATATCAGCAACCAATGCAATGTGAACATGTTAGCATAGAATCACGGGGGGGGGGGGGTTTTTTTGGGGAGGAGAGGTGTCGTCTACCCTGGGGGAGTGTTGTTTTTTTTGGGGGGGAGGAAACATGCATATAAACTAGAAAAAAAGGACCCAAGATGGGGGGGAGGGGGGGGTTTTTTTTTGTGGTTTTTTTCTCAATTCTAGAGTGGAATGGGTAATGGTGCAGGAAATACATCTGTGTCCATTTCAATGGTATGACTACCTCTTTGGGGTCATGCATTCAGTGGACTCGTCGCTTTAGGTGCTAGCACACTTTACATTACATTGATATAAACGTCCATATATCTCACCGCCAGCATTAACACAACTATGAAACAAATAGTCCGAAATCAAAACCCCCTTAAACTAACGTATATTTAAACTAGTCTAGCAGCCATCTATACTCAACTAACATTTAAATCATTTTATTTATTTAATTCAAAACAAAAAATTTTTTTAGTTTAATTAAGGTTTTAAAATCATTTTTAAGATAACATTTATATTTTAACTTATTGTTTTACTATAAATATTATATAATCTACTTTTCTTTTAAATTTAATAATGCACAAATAACGAGGTGTTTCTATTTTTAAATTTAAGTTTGCAATCACAAACCCTACCCTATTACAAACAGATATTAATTAAGCATGAATAAAAATATAAAAAAAATACAATACATTTTTTTTTTTTAAGAGATTACGTGTAAGACTTTAAATAAGAGTTTATAGAAATAAAGTTAAGGTTTGCTTGAGAGAGAGAGTCTATTATTCATTTAAAGACAGATAAAGTTCGAAGATTTTAAATTTAACAGTTTATATTTCATTTTATCTTTTATAAATTATACTTTCCTTTATCCGTGATTGTTCCTTTGCGACGAAGATCTATGAAGACTTATGACGATGTATGAAGCATTTATGCTGGTTTCTGAAGATGGGATCCGTGGAGATGAAAGCTGCCTTCGGCCGGCCGTACCGAAAGAAGCACGATGAAGCTGATTACATCTTGGGTGATGGCGATAATAGCTTTTAAAATTTTTATTTTTATTTTCAGCAAATACAATTGAATTAAAATTTTAATTTTCTAATTCTCCAACTCTCTAATTAATTAATTATCTTTTTGGTTTTTCCTTTTATACTCCCCAGGCACCTTATCTCTGGAATGCACGGATTCATCAAACATATTTCATTATTTATATTTTATTGGTTAATTCAGTTTGTGGCCAAGTAGATTTTGGGTTTATGGCTAAGTAAATTTTTCCACTGAGGTCTGTGTCCATATCTTTGGGCGGGAACTCATCTATTTCGTAATCATTTCTTTAATTGTGATTTTGCTTTAAGGATCTGTTTGTAATTTTTTTACAATTAAAATTTTTTTCGCTATTATTAAAATCGAAGGCTTTTTATTATATATTTTATTTAAAGATTAGAATCTTTGCTTCAATTCTATAATTTATTAATTTTTTTAAAGCTTATTTTAATATTTAAATCAATCTAACATAATAAATTAATAATTCGTTATTTGTGCCTTTTGACAGTTTGTTTTTAATTCGGTATTAGATAAAAAAAGTTTCTATTAAAATTTAAATGTAACGCATATATATATATTCCGTTACAATATATACAGAGGAAAAAGGGGAAAGGGAGTTGCTTATATAACAAATTAATCAGAGCATAGGCGAACAAAATAAAGTGAGGCATACAAACTGGATGAGAAAGGAGGGAACTCAGTATCTTGGAAGCTGGGCAAGATTAGGCATATAGAATCAGAGATCAGTATATCTTATGAAGTTATAAATAAATATTTTAGTGAAGATCAAATTGACATATCCAAAAATTACGCTTACAGATAGAGAAAATCACATAATGGAAGAACTACAAGGGGAAAGTAAATCATCGGGAAGTAGTACCAGACCATCAGACCCAGCAAGTGACCATAAGGTTGCTTTTAAAGAAAGGTCTAATGAAGGGAAAAGCAGTAGACAGTCAAAGAGAAACAGCAAGCAGAGACGTCGCAACGACGATGGGAAATTTTATGCGATGCTTGAGGAAATGAGGGAGGATAGAAAACTGATGCTGGCTATGATGGGATGGATGTTGAACATTCAGGAAAGGTGTATGGGAATTGTCCGTAAGCCAGATCGAACAAGGGAGTCATATAGCAACCTGAAGGAAGAGGATGTTCAAACCAGACCAAAGGAGTTTGAAAGTCAGAGCAGGGAAGACAATGAAGAAGGAAGAATGAGCCAGAAGGCAGAAGTTAATAATGAGGAATCAGATCTGAAAATTGAGGGACGGGATCAGCTTGAAGTACCAAAGGTGGCAGTGAAGATCGCTATCAAGGAAAATGAAATAAAGTTACAGTAGACAACAAATACACAAATAAAGATGGGTAATATACCATATTATGGGTCGTCTGTCCAAATTCAGATATTTAAAGGTGAGCACGGGGAGAATCCAGACATCCATTTAGATAGTATTAGGGAATTTTTCTGCTTACACCCAATGGCTGAGAAGGAGAAAATGACAGTAGCCAGCCATTATCTAAGGGAATCTGCGAAAGCTTGGTGGAAATTATTGAACAATCCGCCGACCATGATTCAAGGCTATGAAAGGGCCCTCCTAAAGAGATATTGGAGTGAGGAGAGACAGGAGGGAATTTTACACGGACTATCCAACCAGAAATATCATGAAAATAATAAACAGAGTTACGCAGCATTCTTCATTCACCAAGTGATGGTACTTAAATCCTTGACTGCTTTCAAATATAGTGAGCAACATATCCGGCTTATTGTACACAATCTGCCCACATGGATACAAAGAATGATGATAGGAATATGCCCCATGTCATTTGAGAAAGCTATCGAACTTTTAAACCAGATAGATTATGGAGATTTGTCTCCAACAAGAAGAGAATGGGATCAGGGTCATCACAACCCTAGGCAATTAAAACCATATATACCTCTGGACCCAGGGAGATCATAGTAGGCACATATCATTCAGGGTACCCGGGTAAATGACCATGATTTTAAATATAGATTTATGAGTAACAAATAATGGCTATTAAACTGACGCTTGATAAAAGGTATCGTTTTATGCCCATGTTCAAATTCAAATTCTCACTGAGACGGTTCTCTGAAGTCAAACGACTTTGTAAGTCGATGCAGGTTCGATAATATATGTATAAACATTTTTTATTGGTTTTTTTTTTGAAGTGGGAAGAAATGAAACAGTTTGATCAGAGAATCGATCTTAGTTTCATGGTTTTTTTTTTTTTTGTTTTGTTGTTTTCAAATTTTGGTATAGCAGATTTGGTACAAACCATTATTTCGTGCAATGAGGCTTTGTTCATCCAAGCCACATAAACTTAAATTGTGTGTGCCATATTTTATGTAAATAATTAAATAAATCCCTTATATAAATATTGTAAGTAGTAAAATATATATATCATTGTGTGTGCATGGTTTGGATACCAATATAAGATTATTCTAAAGAGAAAAAAGAGAAAGTTTCATTGCGCGAATAATTCTTAATTTTAAATAGTTAATACTTGTACAGATTTGGTAAGAAAAAAACATTTCAATGTACCGACTGCATAGTGAAAGTGAAAATTGCTGGAGGCCAGAAAATCAAGGAAGGTGGAGTCCAAAATGAGGTGACAAATAACCAGTAGAATTGTGGGAACTTTGGCCATTTTAGATTGCATCATTCATATTGCATCATTTTTTAGATTGCATCATGTTAGATTGCATCATTTTAGATTGCATCATTTTGGATTGCATCATTTTTTTTCCTTCTTGACCACTCCGCAAAAGGAAAGCAAGAGAGTAAAATTGGAGAATGCAGTATTAAGAAGTGACCTGTAAGCTTCAATAATGTCTGGCTAAGTCCAGGAAGCTGATCCCTGTCCTGCCGATAAAACCTTCCTAGCCTGCCGTATATCATGTGCTGTGGTTCCAGTTTTCCAACTTTCATGTGCCTATAGTTCCAGTTTCCAACCCTAAATTTTGAAAGCCAATATGTCTTTATAACAAAACCAAAATGCGCGCCTATGTTCTGAGCAATCATCATCGCAAGGAATGCGTCCAGACAAAGAAAGAATGGTAAATCTACTTTACATGAACTTTTCACTTTCTTTTAACATCAGTCCCTTATATAATTAGGTTTTAATCTTGTACTAAATATGCTAAATCTTTGTTATTTTGTTTTCTTTTGATAAAATGAATACAGTAAACCTGTAAGTAAATGTATCCTTTTCCACCTTTTATTTACTTTTACTCTGGTCTTTAAATAACAATTTGCTAAGTCTTTATGTTTATGACGATTTTAATAAATATTTGTTCATTATTATATATATATTTTGGTTTAAATTGATGTATGTATTATAGTTTTAATTAAGGATGTTTTATTCTATGCCACCGGGTAGTTAATATCTAAAACCGATTTTATCTATTTAATTGCATGTTTTCTGATACGAGGGGGGAAATAATAATCAAGGGTAGCCATTATTGTGTTTACTACTTTCCGAACAGTCAGAGGGAGGTATGAGATTCAGAGTGTAATTAATTAATAGTTAAACATATGATTCTTTGAGCCTACCATGTGGTTTTAAATTACTTTGTCCGACGATTACGTAGTAAAGTTTGGAGGAATAAATAAAGTCTTATATAGATATTTATAATTTTGCTTCGAGCATTCATTCACAGTGTTACTGGTTTAGTGCTATTTTCGCTCTCTATAGCTTGATTCGGTGTCTCGTCTGTGATTTCAAACAAGGGAGAGAGAAATTCTCCTAGCCTCATCTGTGGCTGTAAAGACTTGCCAAAGTGTAAGCCGCCCATTCTTCCATTAACACACCACAATCTATTACTTTCTGATTATTATATTTGTCTCGAATAGTAGCCAGTCACATCACCCTATATTGGAAGATATAAGCTTATTCCCCATCCCCGTAATACGTGATGGTTTGATTTGTTTTAAAACCAACGAGGCGGCTTTAATTTAATAAAAGAATTTAGTCTCGTAAGGATAAAACATTTGAAGTTTTATTTTGCTCTGATTCTCATATCTCTCGTACATAATTAAACACATAAACAAATTAATTGTTAAGTTATGCTAGTATTATATTTAAAAAGGGAAATCATTTGTGATATTGCCTCCACCGGTCATAGATAAATGTTTATAAAGCCAACCAAAATATCAAAGCAATGTTGTCCGTCAATTATATATATATCTCCATTAAAGACTAGAAGTAAAAAGGTAATATTGTATATAACAAGTAGTTGTATTGTATGTAAATTTTATTCAATAGTAAGAATAATTATTAAACATTTGTGTAATCTAGTTTCATCTCTCTCTTCATTAAATAGTTATTTCACCATCATTTGATTACTGTCTGTATCGACAACACAAGAATATATATATATATATTGTATTGATTGTATATAGCGTTGAGCATCCACCGCACAGTTACATATATAAGTTAGTCAGAGTTATTGTCTGTGTTTCCACCGAGCTAGTGTTAGGCAATACCATGTACTATGGATTCTGTTATACCTCAGTCATTTGTGCGCAGGGTTTGGGTTTGAACTCAGTTTGGTTTCAGATTTAGTCCTGGAGTCGGTCTGGGTTCGAAGTTGGTTCTGTGTATAGATGATGGGTTGCGGTTGACCGGTACAGTAAGCATGATTAGATTTAAATAATAAAGTTTGTCTATAGAATCTTTAAAATCTTTGATGATGCATTTTATTGATAACATAATTTATTATTGTTATTATTTCTTTTTTTTTTTTAGTAAACTTATATTTATTAAATGATTTTGACTTTTGTGTTTCATATTTTCACATTAACCATCTAATTGGTAGATAATGATTACATGATGTCATATGTTTATTTAAAGATATATTGATTTTCTATAAGTTCTTGATAGTAGTTGCTAATACTAATTTATATTACAATATTAAGACTTAGTTACTGTAAAATATAGCTTGGGTATAATAAAATCCATTTATTTATCATCTGTATCTATTATAAAGTTTATAATTCAATAATAAAAACTTAAGAGTTTTATTTACTATATTTAATTATTTTTATTAAACTCTGAGATAATATTAAACTGGATTTATTTACATTTGAAAACTTAGATAGAATCTGCTAGCTAAATCATTAGTGTTAGATTTTTTTAAATAATCTACATATTATACTGTAACACACATTTTTTTATTATAATCTTGAGATATTTCTAATTAATATTTACATATAAATTTTTGGTTACATTAAAATAGTTATTCTCTTATTATTGGTTAAACTAAGATTTTGGGTAGGTACTATCCAGCTATTTTTGATTGCACAAATTATTCAGTAGATCTCAACTTAGATTATCTTTTTGATAATTACAATATACATCTGTTGTCAGTTTTATAGCAATGTTTTCTTTATGTGATGATTTCCATTTATTAAAAACTTTATCCCCAAATATTTGTAATGCATTATTTTACTTTTTTTTCTTTCTTATTATATAAAAAAAATATTAAGTCATTCAGTTCATATTCTTTTGTATAATGAAATTAAATATTTATATTCTTAGATAATTTCCATTTTTATAATGGTGGTAATGCATTTTTAATAATTAAAGATTTGTTTCCTTTTGGGTGATTTTAAGATAAAGTTTTATTTTAAGATATCTTCAGAATAAAATTACTGCTAGCAAAGCTCTTGTAACATGGGCAATATTAATATTTATATTAATGTAAGTAGGATAGAACACCAATTATAATTCACTGTGTAATTTTTTTAAACTAATATCGGTCAGTTTTGCTATAGGCTAAACAAATGTTAAGCATGTCATAATAGCAACTAACATTTCTTAAGTGCATGTTACAATTTATCATTTAGTTTATGATGTGAAAATTATTTAATTTATTAAATATCAAATTAATATTATTTAGTAGATTAGTAGTATATGTTAGTAATCTATCACTTCTTTTGTTTTGTTGTAATATAATTATTTAAATACAATTTGTACACCTTGCTTCAAACACATTATAGCAAAATTTTGTTATATATATATATGCACACACAATCTGACATTTTGATGGTCCTGCAGTTTTTCTCAGAGCTAATATTAGCTTTGAGGAAGACTGCTGGACAGTCAAAAGTTGAGACTGTATGTATATTAGCTCTGAGGAAAACTGCAGGACAGGCAAAACATCAGATTGTGTGTGCACATATGTATATAATAAATTTTTTTGTTATAAAGTGTTTGAAATAAGGTGTACAAATTGTATTTATATATAATATTGTAGGTATTGAAGTAGAGTACATGATAGAATTAATGAGCATATAATATACTGAACTGGGTGGGGTAGTAGATCGAATAAATAAACATATAGCATAACTTTTTACTCTTTAATAGAAATAGAAAATTGTGATAAGCAAAATTGTAAGATTTATTTATATATATAGAAAAATATGATACAATTATTTATTATAAATTCGATCTACTCTGACTGCAATTCAAGTCTTGCACCACCCCCATCCCTTAGGCAGAGAATCATAATACCCAGAGGGTACCTATGTCCAGGCCAAAGCTATATAAGATATATAACTGCAACCACATTTACAGGCCATAGATCTTCTTGACTGCTGGATTCAACACCTGTCATTCAAAGCACTTTTTTGTTTTGAAGAAAACTTCAGGCACCAGTTAACTGCAAGTAGCTATCATGCTCTGAATAATGGTAAACTAATTCAGCATCTAAGAAATACCAACTAGCTCAATGGAAGCAAATGGAATAAACTATGTGTCTAATTTTGCTAAATTGTTCTTAGTGATATAAGTAAAGAATTGACTGACAGTGATACAAATATCTTATTTTAAATAAAATGTTTAATATAATTTGCAAACTAATTTTATAAATTTTTAATTAATACAAACAATGATTTTATAAATATAATAACCACACACATTCTTAATGAATCACACAATAGTAATATAATATAAACATAAAGCATTAAAATAAGTACAAAGCATTAAAATATGTGCATATATTTTATCACAAGCTACTTGTATTTTTAAGAAAGTTCTTCTAATATCTGTTCACTAAACCTGGTTATAAATAGTTCATTTTATGCTGGCTCTGAAAATACTCAAAGATTGCAATGGCTACTTTAATTAAAATCAGAAATTGGAATAAGAAATGTTATTACCTATAGGATTTTAAAACATGATGGCTTCTCATTCTTTAGTGCTGCATGTGTTTTACTAACCAGTTGGATTTTAGGCTTCTGTTGCGGTCATGATAATTGCTATTATGTGCTACTTCTCTTTCAGGCAGTTAGACATTCCTGGTGGCTTCAAATTATTAGACGGGCATTGCTTTTATTGGGCAGACTGCTGATGTTCTGTCAGACAGGCTGGTATCTGCCATATGCTCCAACTTTTGCTTAACACTGCATTGTCTTTAAAAACTACATGTAACAGATGACTGGATCTCAATATGTGAAAGACTGCCTGATGAAATTTTCAGCCCTATTTATATGATTACCTTGTTATCCTTTTTTAATTAGTTTTTAAATTTGTCCATTGCTTTGATTAAATTCTTAAGATGTATTTTTAATTAATCCTGTTGTTTATGGATTTTAATTAGTAGCCATTGCTAATCCATTCTTATGTAGATTATCAGTATTTGCAATCTTTGAGGAATTTTTTACTTATAAACTTTCATTTATTTTTAATATTTAACTTTCATATTTTATTTTTTTAACATGCACAGATCTTATTATTTAATTATGTTTACAATTAACTCATTATTTATGCATGCATATATTTATTTTATTTTAAATAAATGAAAAGAGATTTTTCTAATTTTTCTTTTTTTTCTTTAATATTTTTAATTTTCTCAGTTACACTTCCCCTTGGGCTAACTGCATTTTCTTTTAATAAAACTAACTTTCTAAATACACTTTTCTAATTTATTCTAAAGTTTAGTTTTTGCCAAGTTAAATTTTCCTCCCCCCTCTAATTACTCTTTATTTAATCTGTAAAACTTTACAAATTGACTTTTAGCAAACTGTTTTAAACTAATAATAAAAAACTTTAAACTTTTATCAATTTCTTTTTTTTTATCAAATGAGATATTTTAATTTCAAAGTCTTTCTGTTATTTAAATATAAGATTTATTTTAATGATTATAAAAAATTTGTTAGTGGTACAATACAATAGATTTCTTGTTGAAGAATAAGTGATATTTACATTTACATAAAGTTTATTAATTGCTCCTGGTTTATTAATGATGTTAGCTTTTCTTGTAAATGCTTTCTATATCTAACATTAAAATTGCACTTTAGAAAATAAATTTTTAATGAGTATTTAAGGTAATTTACATGAAACATATTTAAATCTTCTGTTTTTATGCGATAATTAGTAACAATAGATCGGACAATTTTTATAATTAATAATTAGGATTTGATTCTGAAGCACATTGTTGTGTAGGGGATGCTATTTTAATTTTAAAATTTTCCAAATTGTTATAGTTTCCAATATATTACCATATATTTACATATTATATGTAGATAGTGAAAAAAGATAGAAAATGAAATATATGAAAGAGAAAATTATTAGCTATCATTCACATCATTGAAAGAATTAAGAAACTGAAATGGACTTGGGATAGGCATATTGTTAGGAAAGATGGACATTTGAAGTTTTAAACTGAATCCCAACAAATTTTAAAAACCTAAAAAGAGACAACATATAAGATGTATGGATAAAATAAGGCAGTTTGATGCTATGGAGCTGACATTAACCAAACAAATTATCTTAATGTTCAATATTTCTCAAGTATATAGTCAAAATGCATGTAGTACACCATTATACTTTTATATATTTGAATTTTTAGTTCTTTGATTCTTTCAACCAATCTTTCTTGTGAAATTTTATTCATGAAGGTATCTTGAATTTGAGTTCAGGTATTTTAAAACTGTCTCAAGCTTGACTTCAGATTAATTCATAATTACAATGATTTCCTTTTTATTTTTCTAAAAGTCTGAATGGTGAATTCATTTTATTCAAATAAAATGTTATTTTTTAAATAATGCAGAAAGTGGGGGAAGTATCTGACAGAGAAATTTCTAATGAGAAAAATGATTACTGTAGTTTTTCAACAGAAGAAAATGATCCGATTTTAAATCAAATATATCAATTTCTGAAGAACAGGATGCATATAGTATATTTGCTCCTAGTTTATCATTGTCATCCAAATATGACATTTTTCAGCCTTCACAAAATACTCCAACTAATATTGACAATCAAAAGTGGATCAAATCTCATATACTGTATACATATCACTTTAGCTTGAAGCAATTTTTTGATAAAAAATTGTTTAATATTGAAAATATAATATGAAGGTATTCATGCATTTTCAAGTATATTTATATTATTTAGATTATTGTTATGACCTTTAAAACAACTTTGGAGTAAATTTAATGAGATAGATTTGATCTGTGAAAACCATAGATTTGATCTGTGAAAACCATATATTATATAACTTTTAAAGTTTTATTATCTATTGTTAATGCTTTTAATATTTAACAGACAATCATAGAATATATTTTTAAAAAATATAATTCCTGTAACATTTTTTCTATATTTGTGCGACAATTTCAAAAAAATAATTACACCATTGCTTGCTTCATATTCTGACATTATTGTAAATTAAAATACATCACAAGTTTGTGGGGATATTAAATAATTATTTATCTCTAAGAACTTGAAATAACATTTGTCATGAATTATTAATGCTTTTATTTATTTAGAATGCATATATTGAAGATGTTTTATATTTGAATGAATGTAATTATTAGTAAATGTATGATGCAGCATATTTTCACTCACACACACACATATATATTGGATATTTAATAAATCTAGTGTGATTAATTTTTAAAAAAAATTTTTTTTTTTCATTTGTACTTATTTTTGTAAGTAAAGTAATGTAATGAATAACCTAAAATAAAAAAAAATAAATTGTGATAAAGATGCTCCCAAACAAATTTATAAAAGATTCAGGAAAACAGAAGTGCTTTAATTAATAAAGTATCACAAATATTTTAATGATGTTTAGTGTATTTTTAACAAGTGGAACTTTATATTTTGTTTCTTTTTCCAATTAACAGATTGGGTGCTGGTGAATTATTGATTGTTTATTCAAATTCTAAGATCTTTGATTTTTTTTTTTAGGGATAATTTGTGCTTAGTATTTGCTGATAGACAAAGGAAAAATTTACAATTAATGTTTTAGAATATAGATGATGTATTTTACAAGACTATATCATCTAATAGATATAAGAGGCAGATTAAGTTGATATTTGCATATATATATATATGTTGATCCCAGAACAAAAAATTTTGATCTTCATGATAGTTTATGCATGTTGTTTAAAATTAATTATCAATATTTCAATAACATCATTCTTATTTTTTTAATAGCAATCATCAATATGTTCACAATAAAAGGTTGAATTACTATTTTTTTTTATTAAAAAAATGCAATTACTGCCGTTCTGAAAAAAATAATTGAGGTGCTATTGAAATATTGACAAACAATCTTGGACACAATTCATGTATTCTTTTTCGAACAGTTCACATAATAATCTTTCTCTGCATGAGTGATCATCTTCCTGTCTTTGTACAAGATGGAATTCTAAAAATATATGGCACACAATTATGTATGTAAAACAGCCCTTTTTTAAATAGCAGATTTCCTGAATAACCTCTCATAGAGAAATAGTGAATAGAAGGCAGTACTCAACAGACTTGCTAGTTGGCAATTAAAGAAGTTTTGAGAGTTTTTATATTCTTGTTTAATCTCTAGGTAAAAATATTTTGATCCACATTTATTAACCGTATTGGATAAAGTTTAGTTAGTCTTCATTAGAAACAAAATTTTAGACATGGTACGTTGATATGCTATCTTTGAACTACTTATGCATATATATATATATATATATATATATGCATATATATATATATATATATATATATATATATATATATATATATATATAAAGCAAAATCTTCATGGGCTACAGATATAAGTGATATATCATCTGGGTTCATCTGTGTATAATTTTTTGTGCATCAACATTTTAACTAGATCACACAAGCGTATCAATTGGATAATGAATAGTATAAAAGTGGTTGTAGAAGCACTGTCAGCATTGATATAGAACAAAAACAAGTATAGAAAATTTTAAAAATAAAATAATAAAAATCAGAAATTATTCAGAGTATTTTTTCAAAAAAATCTTCCAATTATTAGTACAATAAATCATATATGGATGAATCCTGATAATATATCATTTAAATATATTGAACTGGATACTTTATCCGATTCAAGGGTTCTATCATGTAAATTAGAAAAAAAGACAAACCAAGTTTTATATATGCAATAACATACATACTTATTTATCTTGAAATCTTATATTTTTAATTTTCAGTTGATTTTAGTATAAAATATTTTTTTATGACGCTTGTTTTCTTTTAAAATAATTAAAAGCAAACAAAGTTTAATTAATGCTCTTATAAAAGTATTTTATTTAAACTAAAAAAAAATTAATGTTGATGTATTTTTAAAGCTGAGATTTAGTTTTGTATTTTTTTTATATAAAAAATAATCATTTTTGTAAGATAAAGCCCTGTAAGATATTGTTTTTCTAATTAAGATTGAGCGGAAGATAGAGATTTACCTTGGTTGAAAGTTGCAAGAAAAGATTGTGTAGGAGATAACAAAGGACATAAATGGCTGGGTAATTTTTTTTATTAGAGAGGAGGATTCAAAGAAACTATTCTGGTCATTCAGTTTTTTTTATTTTTATTGCTCAGCTTCTTGTTATTGAGGATTAATCCAGATTTTAGCTGTTATTGAACTGTTGCATTGTTAAAGTGCCACGGGAATCACCAAGTTGAATTTCTGTTGACCGACAATAACTCTATTTGCCGCAATAATAGCAGTCATTCAGATGCCATGCCTGTAATATATGCCATGAAGAATCTCCACAACATGATGGGCTGAACCTTTCCAAAGATGAACCTCAGAGCTCCAAATTATGAGTTCAATAATGACCTAACTGTCAAGTCCAGGGTGGATCCCAATAATGCCTCCAGACTTCTGAACCTGTAGTAAATGACAGCCATTGTAGAGGACTCTATAAACCAAACTTTGTGTGAACAGCAGAAATTAATATTATCCAAGGTAACTTACCTTTCCATATCAAAATCAGGGCTAAATCTCTAATTAAGTCTCTCGCAAATCTCAACTAAATCTCAAAAAGAAATTATATTTGTGATGTGTAATTTATCAATTTAAATATTAATGTATTTTTGTTTATTTCACATTACAATCTTAGTAGAAAGATTTTTTCATCTTAAAATGTTACTTGTTTGAGAGTGTAGGGTGAGTGATATTTTATATGCTTAATAATTTCTCAGTTTTATGATTAACCCTTGTTCAATGCTCAGACCGACCTTAGTAGTTTTCTTTTATTTTTGTTTGTTTATTTGCTTTGGTGTTAAACTAAATCAAACTTGGCTTTGGCTAGCGATTTATAGGATATATGATTTATTTATTTTTTTGGTAGAGATTTATTTGCTATAATTCAGATTATGTAGTTCATAATGTTTCTTTTCTTGTGTGAGACTAACCTTGGCTCATTTCAATGTACTTGTCCATGAGCGTTTTGCAGAATTATGACATTCTTGGTTCCAACAATTCTTTTCCAGACTAAGAAAAGCTTGTCTGCGCTGTCCTGTTATTCTCCACAAACATCCATCTTACTAAATCTCTAGGGAAAAGGTGAACCACTAGCAAGAAGATATAAGCCATTATTGTATTATAGATAAGAAATGAACTTGTCTGCCTGGGTATTTAAAGTAGTACTGCTCGCATACACTCAATGTTAAGATCTGCTAAGTAAATGTAGATCAAGTTTCATGTTTATTTTGTTATTATGTTTAATAAATTTAAGAAATTCTTATAAGTATTTGGGCTGATGTTTGTCTCAGTGTTTTCTAAATTGTCTGAACCACATTCATTAGCTTTTGCTCTCCCTGAGTTTAGTCCGGCACATTCATGTTGGTATATCCTGCCCACCCTTAAAATAAATGTCTAGTTCCAATTTTTGGACTATTGGTGCCCCAAGGTCAGGATATACGAAACTAAAATCTTTCATCCAGCACATAGCTATAGTTATTTTGGCGCCCAACATGGGGCTTCGATTTTAAATCCCATATGAGATTTTGTTTGAACAATTGAGGGATATTTCAGTGTTGGAGGCAAGATTCAGTAGGTAGGGATCAGTTTGTGCTAAATTGTAGAAAGCAGTTTGGAGTAGGGGGTTCATCTTTTCAATATGAATAATTAATATATAGTTAATTAAACAACGTTCTTTAGAGTTATTACTGAATGGTCAGATCAGACAAAAAGATATTAAAAAGTTATATATTTATTTTGTTTCTTTGTTTATTAAAAAAAGAGTTATTAGTTCTACGTTCGTAAAATAATAATAAAAAAACAAAGAGTTTGGGTTCGCATTTTAGAAATAACAAAAAAATAAAAGATTTTTTTTTAAAGTTAAAAATTAGCTGTTATGTTCATAAAAAAAAACAAATAAAGAGTTTAGGTTCGTGTTTAAAGAAAAAAGTACAGTTTAACTTTTGTGCTTTAAATATATATATATACGGGCAACCCCTTTCTCACATCTATCTCCAACGTTGGTGAACTTAAACCAAATAATATAGATCTCAAGAAATAGACAAGTAAGCTAAACCGTAGACTAGATGGAATTTCTATGGCTGTCTAGTCGCCATAACACCTGTAGGTAATATTTAAATATTACCCACCAAAGAAAATTCTGATACAAATTATTCATACAAGTATTGTTTACTTGATGCAAATTTTAAGTGTTGCATAAATGGGACTTAAGATAAATGAATGAAAGTTTCTGGTAGCCCTTGTATCTTGAATAAGATCTAAATATAAAAAAAATGTCTACAGGAGAATATATTTATGAGCGTCAATTTATCGATGACCTCAAGCACCAAACTCACTATTATGGTGAGAATTATATTTCCTGATTAACGAGGTGCCTGACCCAAGCTAACTCACTCCCAGGGTGGGGAGGAAAACCTATCGGATGAACGGAGATAATAACACACAAAAAAATATAGGTTTGTACTTAATTTATAATGCACTCATAGACATATCCGCTTACCTCGGACATATTTGAATCATTGGATTTTATTTAGCAAATGAAGTAATTAGAAAATGTAAATGATAATTACTGAATAACTCTAATGCAAAGGTAAATCTGTACTAAATTTTATTATTAATATCTAACCACCCCCTAAATATATATATCTAACCAAAGGTAAATCTGTACTAAATTTTATTATTAATATCTAAATGCTATCTATGTAAATCAATTCTTATCCCTCCCATTTAAAATATATAATAAGTTCCCAAATCATAAATGAAACAATAAAAGATTTAATTTAGAATAAATACATATTAATTTATATATATATATAAAAACATGTTTACTATACAGTTGTACGCAATAATTTTATGTTATGAAATAATTTAAGAAAGTTTGTTATTTTTGAGGGTAGCTATAAGCAATTCTGAGTTATATAAAAACAGAGTTCACTTTACCTGACGAAACCCCGGGGTATGGGATTAGAATGTAATGAAGCATATCAAGTGGATTTCCGTGATCTAGTAGTATTTGAAGTTGCCTTATGAAAGCGCAATATATAATTTCTTTCTACAGAGTCCGATATTTAGATGTCCATAAGTAATGGCGGAGCCATAGGTGGAGTCTTGTCTAATATAATTTTCAAATCAAATAAATTCATATTTTGGGACGTACAATTCTTTTCTATTTCATTTTATGTTCAGCAATCCGAAGTATTCGCGAGGTTCCTAGGTTCTTCGGCAGGCAGGTGGTTTATAGTCGGTTCGCATTGGCTGTGGGTGATGAAGCCCTTTATGTATGGTCCTTACCCCGTCATGTTATATATTTTTTTCTATATCTTTATGAGTCTATCTCACTCAGTGGTCACAATCTAACTGAATCCTCTCTTTTTCCTTTCTCAAATTCTCATTAATTAATTTTTTGTCTAATTAATTTTCATTTCTCAGACAAAGGAAATTTTTTTTTTTTTATCGGATCTTCAATCTAAGTCTTTTTCTTTGAATAGGTTTTCCTTTCCAAATTACTTTTACTTCTTTTAATTTACATTTCCATTGTTTTGGTGGTGCCATCATTCCTGGAATCTATTCTTTTTGGTCAAACATTCTTTGGCTTTTTCTTGGAATTTTATTTTTTTTCAGTAATTAGTGATTGTGATTCAAACACAGAATTGCTTGAAGGCACAAACAATATTTCCTTTTCGCTACCCTCGTTAATTTGAAATATAATTGAAACTTAAATCAATATTCTAAACAATTTATAACATATTTGCGCACAACTGTAATTTTGTTAATTTGTAATATTTTAAAAGTAAAACATTCTAAAATAAATAATGCTTACTAATCAATCCCTTCCCCATTTATTTTCTAACAAAAAAAAAGAATAATAAAGAAAAAGAGTTTAAAATTTACTTCATGCACGTATATATATGTATAACTATATATATTTTTAACCCTTTATCGCTCTCTTGAATATATGCCTGTATTGAGGGTAATGCGTACACACTTTTCACTTTCTTGTAACAGGGTTTGAACCCAGCTACTGTTACAATGCCCCTTTGTCGGAAAGACTTCAAAATGGGGTATACTTATTTTGAGGTCTAAAATAATAGATTCATTATAGTGCGGGTTTTAAAGCCCTAGCATTGTAGGATCCTTTAATCTCAGACCCAGTGTCCACCCAAAATGCATTATTTCCCTGTCACCGTACAATAGTGAATGGACCCTCATATAAATTACAGAACTTGCGACAGATGAATTTTCCGGGGTCGCTAACATGTGGTGTTTTCACCATTACTTTATCTCCCATTTGGAAATGGTGCTGAGTGCCTGATGCTCTTTTATTTCTCTTTAGACTTCTTTTCATAAGGGTCTGGTAAGCTTGAGCTCTGTCAGCTTCTACATCTATTGGGTGCTCCTCCAGCCCAGGCTAGGGTGTTTTTATCAATCGAGGAACATGTCTTCCTAAGTGCAGCCGTATTGGGGCAAACCCAGTCGATTCATTGACAGACCAATTAATATAGTCAACGACTTGTGGAACTTGCTTGACCCACCCTCGATGATTTGTTGGGAGATATGTTCTGAACAACCGACCCGGTTCCCGCATAACCTTCTCACATGGGTTTGATTGTGGATTATGGATGGATGTCAATGTGCTTAATTCCTTGTCATTGTATCCACCTATGCCATTCCCCTGATATGAAGGGAGTGCCATGATCGGACAATAAAATGTTTGGTTTTCCCACCGTTGGAAAGTGTTTATTCTCTAAGATCTTTATAGTGTTCTTAGTATTGGCCTGTGATATCGGGTATGCAGCTACAAATTTAGAGAATAAGTCATAGACCACAAAGAGATACTTCTTTTTTTAAAAGCTGGCAATGGGCCATAGTAATCCAATGCCATCATTTCCCGAGGCTTGGTTGGAATTATGGATGTCATAGGTGTTACATAACTCCTATTAGTTGGCTTTGCCTTTTGGCATATTTCACATTGGTTTATCACAGCCATGATTTTAGTGTGCATTCCTGGCCAATAAAACCATTCCTGGAGCAAACGCTCCATTTTGGGTGTGCCATAGTGGCCATAAAGTTGGTGTACATGGGTGATAACAGCATCCCTAATCTGATGTGGTAAGACAGGTTTCCATTCCTCTTGAATTTTATATTGCAGTATCGATTGTCTCATTCGATAGCATCCTGCCTTGCTTCCCACCCAACCTAAGTCTGTTGTACCCATTTCTTCTAACTGTTCAATCAGCATCTTTAGTTGTCCATCTTCCCACTGGTGGTGGGATTGTTGGGCCAGGTCCCGTTCCACTGCTTCATTCACTTTCAGGTTTACACTGGCGATATACAAGTTCTCTCCACTTAAATGGCATGGCTGGGATCGAGCAGGGTTCCAACTCAATATGTCTGGTACAATGTTCTCTGACCCTTTGCAATATTTTACAGTGTAATCATATTCCTGGAGGTATAGATTCCATCGAATCAGTGGCTATTGGTGAGGTAGCTATGGTTCAAAAACTCCAAGCTTTGATGGTCAGTAATGACAACCACTTTTGATCCCAACAATAGTGTCCGGAACTTCTGGAAGGCCCAGACAATCGCAAGGGCTTTTTTTCAGTAGTAGTATAGTGACACTCCGGTCCTTTAAGCAATCGGCTTATAAAGTACAGTACTTTTGTCTGATCATCATCCTGTACCTGGGATAGTGTAACTCCCAGATCATACCCACTACTGTCTGTTTGTACAATGAATGGCTTCTCAAAATCTGGAAATGCCAACATGACTCATTTTTCGAATCCTCTTTTTATATTCTCCCAAGGCTTCCTCTTGTTCCTGAGCCCATTTCCATGGGACATTCTTTCTTGTCAGCTTGACCAAAGGCTCCATTTTTCCTGCAAATCCCTCATAAAATCTGTTGTAGAAATTACAGAGGCCCATGAATGATCGAATTTGTTTCCGTGATGTAGGTTGAGGAAATTTTCTAATAGCCAAGACTTTGTCTGGATGGGGTTTCATCCTCTGGGAACCCACCACATGGCCTAAAAACGTAACTTCATCCTTACATAACATGCTTTTTTTAAAATTAATCTTGATTTCTTTCTTTTGTTATTCTTTAAGAAATATCTCTACATCCCTAAAATGTTCTTCGATGGTTGCCGATGCCACTAATACATCATCTACATACATAGTGACCAATTTTTTCACTTCCTCGGACAACACTTGGTCCAAACATCTGAGCAGCCCTGCACCGCTGTTTATTAGGCCAAATGGCATACGGTTAAATTGATACGAATAGCCGTTTTATCTAAAGGTGGTATATTTGCGGTCTTCAGGATGGAGTTGGATCTGCCAGTAACTGGCTGTCAAATCAAAGGTAGAAAATATTTTCTTTCCCTTAAATCTTCCTAACAGTTCTTGCATAGGAGGGGGAATAGTACAAACTGGGATAGTTCTTCGGTTAAGTTGTCTCGCGTCCAAACACAGTCTGACTGACCCGTCTTTCTTTTTGACAACCACTAGCAGATTACAATATGGAGAGGAACATTTTTGAAATCATTCCCCATTCCATCATTTGGTTGATTTGTTCCTTCACATCATCCCGATATTGATGCGGAACAGGGTATGACCTAGACTGGAACGGCTGATCCTGATTTATTTTAATTCTTTGTTCGAATCCTTGGATTACACCCGGTATATCTAAAAAAATGTGGCCATACCTTTCCAATACTCTCTGCAGTGCCTGCTCTTCTTCTCGATTGGCCACACCCGCCTGCTTAACTTTATCATCTATTATTCTATCCATTGGATCTTTCTCCACTTTCATGACCCCAATTGAATGGTATAGGTCCGGCACCAGAAATTTAATTACTTCTCCTTCACAGGCAACTGTTTCCATTTCATAGTCCAAGACACATTTGTATTTGTGAAGGAAGTCTGATCCCAATATGGCCTCGTGAATCAGGTCCTTCATAATAAGGAACACATGAGCAAAAGTTTTCCCATTTATCCATAGGTCTACCCATATCTGCTTAGGTTCTACTTTGGCCCTCTTATTATTTGCCATTGTCACTTGTGTGGCCTTCAGTGGAAGGGTCCATATGCCAGGTTGTTTCCTAATCAGTTTATGATATAGTGTTTCTGACATCACAGAGATTTGACTCTCTGAATTGATGAGATTTTTTATTTCTATTTGATTAATTTCCATATGAATCTTTGGGCATTCCTGTTTGGCATATTGAGGAACCCTATCATCTCATAAACACACCAAATTTTCAATATGTTTCCTTTTTCTCATGTGTGTCATTTCTTCTTCCTCTGCCATATACATTTGATGTTGATTTCTGAATCTTTTATCTTCAATCTCCCTCATTTGCTCATCTACCTCAATTTGATTTAACATTTTGTCAACTTCTTTGGCTGATCTACTACTTTTAATCCCTACTCGGTATCTTATTTCTAATGGCAAATTTCGACACACCATTTTTACTATCTGATTATCAGATAGCTTCTCACTCTCTAATGTCTTCAGTGTGGCCACCTGTTGTCTGAAGAATCGTATGTGGTTTTCCTTCCCTTTTTCTGAAAACTTCTGATTAATGATTCGCATTGATATTTTCCTGCTGTTCCTCATTCCAAAACGTCTTCTTCAGGGCCTTTTCATACTCTTAATATGTTTGGGGTTGGTGTAACATAGAATTCCACCACCTTTTTGCATATCCTTGAAGGTGGACCTGTGCTAAGATTATTTTGGAATTCCTCCAGTATCCCATATCTCCTAAAATATTTTTGTAAGCTATTTATATGCTCCTTTGGGCTCTCTTCCTTCTGTCCTCTAAATACCTTCATTCCCATCCCCTCTATCTCCTGTAATCTTGTTATTGTCATATCTATACTGGCTGTCTTTCCTACTTTATCTTTGAGATACATAAAATTTTTTTTTCTATATATAGATAACGTGCCAGGCTCCTCACCCCAGCTCACAAAATACTATGCTGACCGTTACTTGCCTTACTGTTGAACCTCTATCTCTCACTCCTATTTTCTCCCCTGTCTGGTGCTTTATTTTCTAAAGCAATATTTGAGAGGCAAAATAATTAAACTCACGCCCAAAACGAAATAATCAATTAATTTATTTTTATTAACCTGCCGTTCTCCTACTTTCATAGCCCCAAACGTTGGAAAGCCATTTTTACGGGCAACCCCTTTCTCACGTCTATCTCCGACATTGGTGAACATAAACCAAATAATATAGATCTCAAGAAATAGAGAAGTAAGCTAAACCGTAGACTAGATGGAATTTTTATGGCTGTCTAGTCGCCATAACACCTGTAGGTAATATTTAAATATTACCCACCAAAGAAAATTCTGATACGAATTATTCATACAAGTATTGTTTACTTGATGCAAATTTTAAGTGTTGCGTAAATAGGATTTAAGATAAATGAATAAAAGTTTCCGGTAGCCCTTGTATCTTGAATAAGATCTAAATATAAAAAAAAATGTCTACGGGAGAATATATTTATGAGCGTCAATTTATCGATGACCTCAAGCGCCAAACTCACTATTACGGTGAGAATTATATTTCCCAATTAACGAGGTGCCTGACCCAAGCTAACTCACTCCCAGGGTGGGGAGGAAAACCTATCGGATGAACGGAGATAATAACACAAAAAAAATATAGGTTTGTAATTAATTTATAATGCACTCATAGACATATCCGCTTACCTCGGACATATTTGAATCATCGGAATTTATTTAGCAAATGAAGTGATTGGAAAATGTAAATGATAATTATTGAATAACTCTAATGCAAAGGTAAATCTGTACTAAATTTTTATTATTAATATCTAAATGCTATCTATGTAAATCAATTCTTATCCCTCCCATTTAAAATATATAATAAGTTCCCAAATCATAAATGAAACAATAAAACATTTAATTTAGAATAAATACATATTAATTTATATATATAAGAAAAAAAATTTTACTATACAGTTGTACGCAATAATTTTATGTTATGAAATAATTTAAGAAAGTTTGTTATTTTTGAGGGTAGCTATAAGCAATTCTGAGTTATATAAAAACAGAGTTCACTTTACCTGATGAAACCCCGGGGTATGGGATCAGAATGTAATGAAGCATATCAAGTGGATTTCCGTGATCTAGTAGTATTTGAAGTTGCCTTATGAAAGCGCAATATATAATTTCTTTCTACAGAGTCCGATATTTAGATGTCCATAAGTAATGGCGAAGCTGTAAGTGGATTCTTATCTAATATAATTTTCAAATCAAATAAATTCATATTTTGGGACGTACGATTCTTTTCTATTTCATTTTATGTTCAGCAATCCGAAGTATTCGCGAGGTTCCTAGGTTCTTCGGCGGCAGGCGGTTTATAGTCAGTTCACATCGGCTGTGGGTGATGAAGCCCTTTACATATGGTCATTACCCCGTCATGTTAAATATTTTTTTCTATATCTTTATGAGTCTATCTCACTCAGTGGTCACAATCTAACTGAATCCTCTCTTTTTCCTTTCTCAAATTCTCATTAATTAATTTTTTGTCTAATTAATTTTCATTTCTCAGACAAAGGAAATTTTTTTTTTTTTTTTTATCGGATCTTCAATCTAAGTCTTTTTCTTTGAATAGGTTTTCCTTTCCAAATTACTTTTACTTCTTTAAATTTACATTTCCATTGTTTTGGTGGTGCCATCATTCCTGGTATCTATTCTTTTTGGTCAAACATTCTTTGGCTTTTTCTTGGAATTTTATTTTTTTTCAGTAATTAGCGATTGTGATTCAAACACAGAATTGCTTGAAGGCACAAACAATATTTCCTTTTCGCTACCCTCATTAATTTGAAACATAATTGAAACTTAAATCAATATTCTAAACAATTTATAACATATTTGTGCACAACTGTAATTTTGTTAATTTGTAATATTTTAAAAGTAAAACATTCTAAAATAAATAATGCTTACTAATCAATCCCTTCCCCATTTATTTTCTAACAAAAAAAAAAGAATAATAAAGAAAAAGAGTTTAAAATTTACTTCACGCACATATATATATGTATAACTATATATATTTTTAACCCTTTATCGCCCGCTTGAATATATGCCTGTATTGAGGGTAATGCGTACACGCTTTTCACTTTCTTGTAACAGGGTTTGAACCCAGCTACTGTTAGAATATATATATATAATAAATAGCAGTTGAAGATTAAAAAATCAATAAATTTAATAAATAGACAGAAGTTGTGTTGGGAATTTAAACAAAGAGAAGATGCTGAAGATAGACTAGTTAGCATCATGCCAAAATAGATTGGCAAATAAAATCTTTTATGGCTGATATTTAGGAAAGCCCTTTAGAGCATTTGGAGAGCCTGCAAGAGATGTTTCGATGTCATAATTGGCAGGAGACTGAACAAGTAGCAATTGCATGCCTTATTTACAAAAAATGGCTGAGGATTGGTGGCATATCTTAAAGATCGAGCCACAGACTTTTTGGGATTACAGATGCAAATTATTGCACACTTTTTGGAGTGAAGAAAAGCAGTATCATATTTTCATCAATATATCACAAGAAAGATATATTAGGGGTAATGGAGAAACTTACACCCAGTTTTTCTGCAAACAAGCAGCAAGGCTGAAGTCATTGATAGCTTTCTCCTTGACTGAGAGGACTGTATGCCAAATAGTATTGGGCAATATGCCAAGGGATATATAGCAGATCATGTTGTGTAGTAGCAACATTCACTTGGAAGAAATGATTAAACTGCTAAATGAAATTGAACGTAATCAGGCCCAAGAAGAAGTAGAGACAAGAACAATGCACGGCAATCAGATAATTTCGATAGAAAAAGGTCAAAAGAGTCAATTATCAGCTCCAATTAAAAAAAAGTAAAGAAAGCCTTAGGACTGTAGCTAATGTGATGGTGGACCAAAAAAACCCAGCATGGAATGGAGCTATGCAGACTTGCCCAATTGTCAGTATAAAGACTGGAGATATCATTACAGACGCCTTGGTTGATTCAGGAAGTCAAATGTCATTGCTATGTAGTAAGTTTTATGTGAAAATAAAGAGAGACCAGCCATGTTTGTATACACTGCCAATAAAAAGAATGCAGGTGGCACTGGCCAATGGCAAGAAGGCAAATATTGAAACCAAACAGGGGTGGTTACATTTGCATCTCGATAACATAGAGTTAGACCATGTCTTTTTGATAATGCCTGGTCTCATACAAGATGTTATAATTGGGACTGATTTTTTGTACAGGCATAAATGAGTTTTGGATTATGACAAATGTTTATTTCTTTGCCAAGAAGTTTTGATGCCATTTGAAGGGCTAAAGAGTTATAAGCCACTTCAGGTACAGTGTGTTCAGCAAGTGAGGGATACCGTGGAAATGCAAAATAAAGTGTCGCAATCCATTTTAAAAGGAATAGAAGAACAACACCCTCTAATGGAACTGTTGAGGGAGTTTTATTCAGTTTTTTTGAATAGGCCTAAGATCATTGAGGGGTAAACGCATTGCATTCAAGTTAAGGATGAAAGCCATTTCCAGAGTCATTCATATCCCATTCCATTTCAATATAAGGCTGAAGTAGATCTTCAAATACAGCAAATGATTGAATGGGGAGTTATTGAAAAGCACACATCTCCATATGTTAACCCATTAATAGTGGTAAAGAAAAAGGATGGATCTGTCAGAATATGTTTGGATGCCCAGCGGTTAAATGCCATTACTGTTCCTGAAAGAAACATTCCACCTACAATAACAGAACTTCTCTCAAAATTTTAAGGGAAAACCATTTTTTCTACATTGGACTTGACATCCAGTTATTGGCAGATCCCTCAACATCCATTTGACCGCAAATATACTGCCGTCCACTATGAAGGGCATACGTATGCATTTAAGCATATGCCTTTTGGATTAATCAATAGTGGTTCAGAACTTCTAAAGTGTTTGGATCAAGTGTTATCAGACAAAATCAAGAGTCTGATTGTGATATATATGGATGACATAGTCATTGCATCTAAAAATATGGAAGAACATATAGAACACTTGAAAATGTTCTTAATGGAGTGTTACCAGAAAAACATTACCCTCAATTTACAAAAAAGTTGCCTGATCCAGGAGGAGGTTACATTTGTAGGCTTTTTAATTGGGAAAGAGGATATTAAACCTCATCCAGAGAAACTAACAGTGATACAACATTTTCCTGCACCCACTAATAGGTGTCAGGTATGGTCTTTTCTGGGATTATGCAATTTTTATCGTAAATTCTATGAAAATTTTGCATTAGATGCTGCAAATTTGGTTGTTATTAACAAAAGACCAAAAATGGGTATGGGAGTACAAACAGGAGCAGGAATTTCAACACATTAAAAACAAGTTTTTGGAACAGGTGGTTCTAGCCTACCCTGACTTTTCACAAACTTTTTATGTTCAGACCGACAGCAGTGGGCAAGGGCTTGGAGTCATGTTATTTCAAATTGACAAACAAAAATGTCACAGAGTGTTGTATTTTTGTAGCCGCAAGCTAAAAGGGGCAGAAAATAATTACACGATGACAGAAAAGGAAGCTTTGGCCATTGTTTGGGCTTTCAGTAAATTTAAACAATTCCTGCTTGGGTCAGAGATTGTTGTAATTATGGATCATAAGAGCTTGGAATTCCTTAATAGCAGTTACTTATCGAATGATCGATTGATACATTGGAGTCTTATGCTACAGAAATTTCAATATAAAGTTCTATATTGTAAAGGAAAGGAAAATATTGTGGCGGATATTTTGAGTCGCCATCCCATATATCTGACCCCACATCATCTTGAGCCAATAATCTAAGTATTGCAGCATTCATATTGACCATAGATGAGTCCATAGAGCAACAATTACTAAGGCTATCTGAAATACAGGAGACCAGCCCAGAGTATGCACAAATCATGACATACAAAAAAGGAATAAGAACTTTAGACTTCAGTGACACAGCAACATTGGAAAAATACGAAGCCTATAGAATAAAAGATGGTGTATTGCAATACAGAGTCATCACAGAAGAAGACTCATGAAGAATTCTTATACCCCAAACACTCAGGAGCAAACTTATAGGATATATACATTGCCTTTATGGACACTATGGACCATGTAAAGTAGAACATGTGCTC